>JAXCLO010000001.1:14487037-14505575 GCA_035583995.1 Arremon aurantiirostris | reverse complement strand
AATATCTGTATACAGGCCTTGCCCTGATAAGCCCTGGTTGTTTTTGATAGGCTGCAGCTGCGAGGTCCTTAATTGGGCTGCAGCTGTAGCTAATGAAGATAACTGGGATAAAAGGGACTGGGCTTGGCCAGTCAGGGAGAGCCTGGAAGGAGCCCTGACGAAGAAGCAGCAACAAGCAGAAGAAGTCTGTGCTGTGAAGAACTGCCCCCAAGAAATATCACTGAGAAGGTACGGGACTTTAGAAATATGGTTGCGACAGTATGGGACTCTAGAAATATGAAATACAACAAGACAACAGGTAGGCAGAACTGGTGTAATCATCTGAACTCTTTTAAGTTTTCAAGGACCACTATTTTTCTGTTTCTCTGCTACCAAATTAGGCTCAAAGAGATGGGAGGCCAGCTTGCAGACTTCTTGTACATTCCTTTTTATGCAGATTTTTTCAGGTTCTCCTAGCTTTTAGTGAAAGGCCATCTTTTCTTCTCCTTCTTACTGAGATTTTCAAAAGAATTTCCAATAAAACTGTACGAACAGAACTGCAGTAATTATATCTGGCTTGGTAAAAATGAAGGGTTGTTTTCTGCCTTCCCCAGAAAAAGTGATAAAGTTGATCACAAGCTTTCCTGGAAGCTTGTGATCATTATGCATCCATGTATCCTTGACCTCCCATTTGCCCTCAACTGAAGATTGCTGAGATGGAATAAAGAATAAATATTTTTTTTAAAGTTTGCAAGTACCTGAAATGCTCCTGCCACAAGCAGCCCTCAGAGAAAATACTGTGGCAGGAAAATTTTGCATTACAGTGGATTTTATTTAATTATCATAATTCTTCATACAGTTTAAGCAGGGAGTAAATAATTGCAGAAGCTTAATTCTAAGTAAAACATGGCTTATATTTGCATACATCTTTCTTTTCTGGGATTCCACGAGTTTGTGTTCCTGCTAGTTTTATCTGTTGTCTTCAAAAGAAGACAAAACGTCCTTCCTTGTCCCTGACCTGTGTGGCTCAGCTGATGTCCCCACAGATAAATTACTTCCCATTGCAGGTCTGCCCCATCCTTTCCATGCCAAAGGCTATCTTCCCCATAAAGCTGGGAAAGAAGCCAAATTCTTCCTTCTCTTTTAGATCCTTATTAACCTGAGCATCACTTAATGGTTCAGTTGTATGTTTATGCTGCATGAAGGTTAAACCACTAAAAGCTCCACTGAACAGGGCATTGCCTGCCTGCACTGAAGCTGTGTTTGCAACTTTTTAATGACTGCAGTTTCATATTTTGGCAACATTAATTAATAGCAGTGCTGCCAATGGAAGTGGCTATAGTTAATGATGATCCTCTTGTTTCGTTTTTTTGGTTTTTTGTTTTTTTTTTCTTCTGATTATCAGTCCTGAAAGACTTTTAGTTTTCTTTACATTATCATGTCTGGACTCTCTGAAATTTCATCAAGATGAACCTTACACTATAGTTTGTCAGTCTTTTTGTGAAGAGGAGATTGCTTTCTTGGGGACACAGTGACAACCAGGCTCCTGACCCCTCTATGGAAAGGCAGGCAGACAAGATCTGGTTCACACTAAACCAGGTCTGAAAGTCAGGTTTCAGATTTGTCTCTGTGGATCCAGAGGGCATGGACCTGGTTAGAGCAGCTCAGGAACCTGGATTCTGACAGCCTTCAGTCTCTGTACACTGCCTGTGGTAGAGCTGATGTACTGTGTGAAATATTTTCCGATAAACCAGATCTAAACCTGAGCTGCTCAAACTCTGTCACTTGAACTGTCATCTGAAGAGAAAGACAGCATGTATGTGACTTCTGTTTTGTGCCATAAATTAAAACAAGACAAAACTCAGATTCTCACGGCCAAAATGACACAGAGGATTTGCAGTATTCAGTAGTAAAGAAAACTTTGTTTCCTCATTTTTTCCTGTCTTGTCTGATTCAGGAAATTCCATTTTGGAAGCTAATTATATTAAGTAGTTTAACTTCTGTCAGGCCTGAGGGTGAGTGAGCACATATAAGTCTAATATCTAAATTATACTCAGAGAGACAATCCATTGTGTCAGCTAATGATCAAAGTTTATATTTACCATGCTATATTCAAAATTATTTCATTTCAACATCTAGTTGATTTTTTTTCAGCCAGAAATAATTATGTGATAAACAAATTATTTGGAACCCAAAAGAGTAGGATCTTGGTAAGAATCTCTCCTTGTCTCAACTTACTTACTAAGGAATGTTGAAAATCTGGGAAGTGATGACACAAAATGGTTCCTTTGGCTGCTTAAGAAAGAGAAAGTATATAGGATATCTTTACTAGAGATTTTCTTTACTACATTTTTGAAGAGCCATATAAAGAAGGAACAATATTAGAAGGAATCCTGCTGTTCCCTGTCCTCCCTGAAGTTGTTCTCCAAACATAGGCATTTTTGTATTTTTGCTTTATACTGTAAACCTTGTTTTAAACAAACAGCCCAAGGAACCAAGAGCTCTTATGGCCAGCCTTTGCCTTGTACAGTCTCTTTAAAATAACTGGACCTATTTTCTGAAAAATGTTTCACATTTATAGCAGACGGTGTCAGTCTTAAACATTGCATTTCTGTGAATTCTTGGATAAAGTACTATAAAATAACACTGGCTCTTTCTTGGCTGTTTCATGGTTAAATGAAACACCATATTTCCTAAACACACCCAGCATTTTTTTAGCCTAATAGCCAGCATTTGCTCCCAAATCCCAATTTCAGTAAGAAAAAATCAGTCAGTGCAGCTCCCACCCACGAAAATCTTTTGTTGGCTAGGTTGGTATTCTTGTGCTCACATGTAGCCAGAGCTGGGATTATTAATGTTTAACAGGAGAAGCTATAGAAAGATTAATGATAAGTCTTCAAACAACCCAAAGGCCTCTTGAGATATGAGCGCTTCTATAAAATATTGAAGGCAAATGTGAATCTTTCTTCAAACTAGCCATAGGTTTAATTCAAAATTTATTTTTTTAATCTTATTTTGAATCGCTAAAACCAAGGATCGTGGACAAAGACTCTCTAACTAGTTAAAGTTAGAAAATAGTTATGTTTGTTACGCCAGCAGGCAGCACGGTGGGGGGAAGTCATCCCCAAAATGCGTGACCACACCACACAAGGTTCTTTGCCTTCTATTTATTTCCCAAAATAACACATATGCATAACCCCAGCACCTCCCACCCCCACTTTGTATTAAAATGAGGTTATTAGTCCTTCACGTTTGTGCAGTTCTTCTCTTGAGTTGGATTGGTGGTCTCAAATTGGGTCAGTGGTCCCAGGGAGGAAGTCAGGAAGGTCTTCATCAGATCTTTGTGACCCTCTAGCAGGATCCAAGGCCCTCTGCTTCATGATGGGTTAACACAGAATCCAGGTGTTGGGCATTGTTCTATTTGTTTCAACATGTTCCTACAATGGTTCACGTGCTCCACTTCTTTCTATAAATAAGCTTATAATATAACAATTAGCTTTAGCATCTAATAATCATTAACCTATCATTGGTATACCTAACTTCAACATTAATTGGTTTTAACCCTCAGCTAAAATCTTAACCCTTTAAAATAATGATTCAATTTGTCACCTCTGACTACAGACAGCATCTGTGGTGGTTTTTTGCTGACTTCCCATCAGTAGTGGATCTTGGAACACTGATGCAGATTTTGGGTAGTGCCAGTCTGAGTCTCAGGTTGTGCAGAACCTCCTGTTTCCCCAGCATACAGCTCTCTGCCATTTGTACAACTGCATCCTCATTTTCCTCAGGAGAAATCTCACTGCTCAGTTTCCAGATGCTCCTGCCAGAGATTCCTTGCTCCTGTTGCAGATGTGGAACTGCTTTGAGACAGTCTTTGTAGGAATGGGGAACAAAACTACAGGGACCTTTTCCCTTGCTCTGAAAAAGATCATTTATTGCAACAAACTGGGCCCTTTTATGTTCTAAAGGTAACCCAAGGAAGCCCTCATTGGCTGCCTGCCCCTGCAGCATTGCTGTTCATGCGTCCCTTTACCTGATCAGCTCTCTGATCACGCGATGTCCGTGCGTCTCCTCAACCACTGTCTCACCCACAAGGCAAGCACTGCCGGTCACACAACCTGTCCTCTGGTTACATTACCTGGCTTTTACCTCTCTGTTAGCTGAACCTTTCCCAGAGGGCTTTCTGGTGAGCAGGAGTGAACAGGATTTCTTGTCTCCCACATTGTTCTCTTGAGATGCAGAATTATCTTGTCTTCTCTTCCATGTTGGTGTTATGTGGTGTCCTACATGGGCTGCATGGGTGATGTTAAAAGGCACAAAATATAGATAATGCACTTGGTTGTGTGTGAAAATCAAACACTGAATAGCCAAACATGGCCTGGAAAGAGACTGAAGGATAATTTAAAACTAGAATAACTTGTTCATAATAATCTGTTTCACTCTCTGAAGTGACTTGGTCAATCCTTGCTTCTTACCGTAGGCTTTTTTTGGCCTCTCTACCACATTCAGCAGAATCAGTGCATCCAGTTATGCTCTTCCATTTTAAGTTTACTTCATACTGTGTAAACAAGAAATACAGCTTAAAATAAAAACCAGCTTGTATCATAGAGTGTATTCCTTTGGCAAGAAGCAAAATGGATCTTGTGGTAAATTTTACAGACATGAATTCTTATCATAAAAGAAACTGAATACAGTGTTACCCCAGCCTTGGCAATGGCAGTGTCTTTTTGCAAAACAGAAAGGATGTGATAGGTAAAGCTCAGTTATAACTACTTTTATTTTTTTTTTTTTTTACTTTGTGGTTTTATTTTACAGGCAGGGGAAGAGGCAGAGATGTTGGTTTCAATTCATTCCTAAAAGATAAGTGTAGTAGATGGGAGTGGCTGAGCAACAGTATGAAGAGTAATGTGGAAGTGTTAAAATACAGTAAGTAAAACAACTAAATAAGTCTTAGGGATAAATCAAGGGCACCAATTTATTTTTATGTTCTTCCAGGGAATCTTAAGCCAGTCCAGCTCTCAGTGATTTTTGCCCTGCCTACAAATGAATTCATCTGTGTGTGTCCACATCCTGCCAAGTGGAAATGCAGGATTCCTGGTAACGACCTGTGAAGCTCCCCTTCGCTTCCCTTTCATGGGCCACTGAGAATGCTGTGCCTCACATTTCTTGCTGTCTCTTTTGCTAATACTGTGAGGAGCAACTCTGATAGGCATTAACAACGGCAAATTCACTTTCAAATGGCTGTCAGACATCTGGAAACCCACAGCTTCTCTTTAATGGCAGAACAAAGACAGTGCTGTGAAATCCTAAAGCTAGAGTTACAAATATGACCCTGTCCTATTGAGATACAAAACCACCACATTTGGAGCCAGGTTTGCCATCATACTCACAGCATAGCTCAGTGTTTGAGTTACAGAGGATTTAATCCTTCTAAAGCATTATTAGTAGGAGCACAGAAAAGGGAACCTCTTACCTTTATTATAAGATGTTATAAAATAACTTCCCAGAAAAACTTGCCTTTGCTACATCCCTGGAATGTAACAAAAGAAATATTTTAGTCTTTGACACAGCATGGCTTCAGCCACTGATGAGATCTGTCTGTATCTGCATGCATAAAATGCAGTGATAGCAACAGATATGCTTTCCCAGTAGAAATTTTATTGTTTTGTTACTGCTAATTTCTTTATTTTAGCAATGGCTTATGGTGCTGTAAGCCGTTGTTTGGTTTACCTTAACTGTTAAACTAAAACAGAGACAAAATGTGTGCCAATATCTTACCTTATTCCTTTTTAAAAAAAGAATCTCTTGGAACATTATTCTTTCCACATGATGTGTCTCCCTCCCGAGCTCAGCAGGAGGGAGTGATACCTGTGGAAAGCCTTGCAGGAGTCAATCCTGCATGTTCTCAGTGTAAGCTTTACTGAGGGGTTTCTCTCATGGATGTTGACCGCAAATGATATGACTCCAGGGAAAAGACAAAACACTGAGGAACTGGAAAATAACAAAATCATAATTCAGCTTTTCCAGCAGTGCTCATAAGGCTGAAGAAGAATTCTATAAAACAACACGTAAAAGAATAATTTTATCATTATATTAACCCTTCTTACAGAGGATTTTTTTCCCAAACACCATAATATTTAAAAAAGGCTCAGTCCCTCTACCCTTCAGTGCCCTTCTCCCCAAAGATGTCACTTCTTTTCTTTCATGGGTATAGGCTGATCAAGTTAAGGTTGCTTGTGTCTGTGAGGCCTTCACATTTTTGAGCTGTTAAGCCATCACATCTTTGGAGGCCCCTCTTGGGCACTCTCTTCTGGAGATGCTGAATATTTTCCAGAGACGAATATATTTGGTGAAATTCTGGTCTTTTGTTACCCCAAATGAGCTGTGCATTATGGTCAAATCAAAATAGTTTGCTCAGGGTGGGTAGGAGGAGGGAAGGGTAGAAATAGAAAAAGGATCTAAATCAACAAACCTCAAGAGAATAGCAGTGTTGCCTTTCCCTCCAGTATAACAAATTTCCCTCTGCATTATCTAACCCTGTGCTTCTGGGTAATACAGAGTCAGTGGTAACAAGCCTGGATGTCTAGGGATTCCAACAGAGTCGAGTGGCATATTTTGAATGAAATTAAATGTACTGTGGAAGACTTTCATTCCCAAAAAGAAAATACTTCAAGTTGTTAAATTTTATCTTCTTTATGTGTGCAGGCAACTTTTTGCTGCTCCCACTGTCCAACTGAAAATAAAATTAGTTTTGCACAGCCAAAGAGAAAAGAGAGATGTTGCTAGAAAGGTCTTACATTCTTGGACATTTTCTTAGAATAAGGTTTAAAATTCCTTGCTGTCTGTTCATGCTATGAAATGCCAAATATGTATGTAAAAGGGATAGCAGAGAGAGGTAAGGTTCTTTGAATACGACCTTGTTAGGGCTTCTATGAATGCCAGACTTCTAGGAAATCTTGATAAAAATGGTAGCCTTCAAGCAGCATCCTAGTTGCTTTTCTAAGAGAAAGCAGGGAGATGAAAATAGGAAAAAGCAAAAACAATTCTACAGCAAATACAGAGCTGTTGAGATCACAATAAATTTTTTTATGCAGTACTTTGTGAATTTTATGCTATAGCTTTCAGAAAATACAGTCCCTCTCTTCCTGATTCTGTTCTGTCCAAAAAGAAATAGGATTTAGTCTCTGTTCTTCTCAAAACAAACTAAAAATGTCAGTGAGGTGTTGCATAAATACGATGGACACAGGCCATGTACACCAGGAACCCAAAATAAGTTTGGCTCTTTTCTAGAAGCAAGATTTGGAGAAGTCTTCAGTGTTAGTCCTTCTCTAAACACATGAAGCATAAGTGTGTCTTTCATTTTCAAACTGCAGTTACAAAAACCAAAATTGCTAAGTTGTGTTATTATTAAATAACTTTAGAATATTATTGATATTCCAACAAAAGCCTAAGCCAAATTTAGGAGTAAAAATTCTTTCAGCCCATTTAAATACAGTATAAAACATTTGTTTTCATTAAAGTGGTTGTGATCATTGCAGGTTCTACCTGTCCCTAAGTATTGTGTCTTACTACCTCTTGGACCTAAAACTGAAGCTCTTGAGGGTAGGTTGCCTCTAGGAACTGAGTTTGTTTCTAAACATACACAAACTAGGACTGAACTGGCTGAAAATTTGTTTGCTTATGTGAAACACTGAGGGAGAAAAAATTGCTTCTCTTACAAATTTCTTTTCTCCTTTGGGATCATTCTAACAATTTGTTTTCTGTTTGGGTGGAAAAATCTATATCTGCCCTTCATCCCAGCCAGTTGTAATTCCCACATCACCTAGGAAAGTGGTGGATCAGGAGGGCCTGGTGTGAAATGGCAGCAGAGGGCAAGAAAAACACTGATTTTATCCAATGCTATGATTGTGTCCCTGTGCTTGGATGTGGATGATTGGTTTGTAAGGCACACCAGAGAGAAGGTAAATCAATAAAAGCTGTTTGAAATGAAACACTGATAAAATGCTGAAAGAAATCAGGTTTTGTCTAAAAATTTTTTCACCAACCAAAATTCAGTGGAAACCCTCTTTTTTGTTGTTTTGGGGGGTTTTTTGCTTGTGAAAAAAATTTGGGGGGGTTAATTTTTTAAAATTGTTCTGGACATGACTTTCAAAATTGGCCATTTATTTTGATTGGGAAAAAAATTTTATGTGCCTTCAAGGTAATGGTTAAGAAATTATGAGTTCCTGTGTTGTAAACATACAGATTTTTCTTGCTGTCATATTGATGTCAGATAATTTAATGACTAGTCCTTCTACGGGATAGAAACACAGGCTTGGAATGAGTTTCTTTAGTATCTGTCAAATGCCAATTAAAATGTTTTCATTAATGCAGTAATCTCTCTTATCATACAAACTGTATTGTCTGATTCTGATAAACTCAATTAAACATCTTCATTAACTGGAAGTCTGAGGGACTGCTGCTGAGAAAAATCTTTGATGAGGTATCCTTTGAGTCAATCAGCATTATTCCATCGGCAAAAAAGCCATAAACCACTAACTTGGACTAACTTGTTTACTTGAAAAAATCCCCACCTTCCAATATTATTTATTGTGATTTAAATATTGGGTTTTTTTGAAGAGAAAAAGCTGAAGAATAAGGATCTGTAAAGAGGATAGTCTAAGACTGCCTTATCCAAAAAAAGCAGTGTCTTATAGAAAGGAAGTCTATGCTTCTTGTTTTCAGGAAAAGTACTTTCAATGTATGGTTGATGGGTAATAGTGCAGGTACTTGGAATAGTATCTTGGACAGGTCACTTGCTTAATTTAAGTCAAAACAACAGCATTTTCATTTTCTTCTTTTTTTTCATCCCAGGTGAAGATCAAGTCTCTTGACCTTGTTAAATGGATGCAAATATATGTTTGCAAAACAGCAATGCTTTAGATTTTGAGGACAGAAGCTGTAAGTCATGTCAGCATCAGGATGAAAAGCACACTACTCCAACTTCGTTGATTAATAAAGAAAAAATCACTGGGTTCCAAGGTAAAAGATGAATCCTTGAGGCATCTAGTTACACATAGGAAAATAATATCCTGTGTCTCAATTCCTTTGATTTTCAAATATGCGCCTATGCAAAAACCAGACTAATATTTACTTTCATTGGCTTCATTGCTCTTAATGTTCTGACTGTAACACTTGATGTGTGTTCTTTAAATATTGCATCTCCCCTATTTAAAATCCAGCCTTGGGTTTGGAGGCATGCAGGTTGAAATTCACTTCCATTCATTATACAGAAAACATCTCTGGTAATAGATCTATTCAGGGGTCTAAACATACATTGCATAGACAAGTGACAAAGAGCACAGATGATGAAGGGTTAAGTGATGATATGAGCAGAGACTGAGCTCCAAATTGGAGCTGTTATAAATTGAGAAAACTACACAGCTCCAAGGTGTTTTAAGATTTGAAAGCTATTAATTCTTTACAAGATGTTTTTTGTAATAGTTACCTGGGTAGGTTGTATTAAAATAAAGCTGAGGGTTAACTGAAGCTAACATTTTATAGGTGCATGTTTAATTAAATTGTATGTTTTATCTGTAGTAATAAAATATGAGACTCATCTGAGTTAGCAGAGTTTTACAGTTTTACAGTCTGAACCATCTCCAGCATCTCTGTGTAGGGTTGTTTGGTATATGAGCCATAACAGCCATTCAGGAGAAGTGCTATTCTCTGAACCTTTCCATTTTTAGCCAGAAAGCTGTTCTGCTCATCATGCTGGTGCTGTATTAAACAAGTAAATAGAACAGCTTCCTGTTCTGGAATGAAATGAACTTATGAACTCAAAAGGAAATTCTCTTAATCATCAGAGAGCACTCAGCTTTGCATGTGATTTAAATTTAAAAGCACCAGCACAGGATAGTACTACAAAACTAGTCCTTCAAACCAGGCAGAAAGACATCCCACAGCTTCCTGTTGATGCTGGAGGACACTCTTACATAAGGCAGCATTACTTGATAAACCCTTACAAACCACCTGCACTGTTCTTACAGTGGTTGCTTCCAGTCTTTGTTGACAGGGAAAAATCTTTCATATTTCTCCCTATACAACAGACTACTGAGTGTTTGATTTCAGGTATAACCCCAGAAAAGGCCTGATTCAGTATAAACTGTATGTCCTACTGCTTCAGCTTTGTCTACAGAGGAACTGTACTTGCTTGATGTTTACTTTAGACTATGATTTTACAAACTGAATGTCCAGAACTTTGTAAGTAAAACTGATGAACTAATTGGTCACTTCTCACTTACCATATCACTGCACTTCAACCTTATTCTTTTTGAAAACTAAAAGGGCTTCAATCTAGCTCCCACTCAAACCAGGGCAGAAACCCCTCCAGCAGGTTGGCTAATGAGGTTATCTCCATTTGGGGATTTTGCCAAAACATCTGGATTCAGCTCTGCATGCATTCCAGTGGCATTGCTGTGTTTAAGGAGAGACTGGGAACCTGTGTGCAGTGTCACTGTTGTGTTTGTCCTGTACACTGGAGGAGCCTGAGCTGGCAGACACCTGCCAGACCATGTCTACCTGTCCTTTCTCAGGCAGAGAGAAAGGTTTAAAATCTCCAAGAAAGGTTTAAAACCAAGGCAGCCTCTGGCTGGTAGTTATTTTACAGGGATGCCAGTGCTGTGCCTCTCCGTGCTGCATGGCAGAGATCTGGGATGCACCAGGACATCTCCGTGTTTAGAAGAGGCTGGAGTTTGGCCTTGTTTTTCTTGTGCAAAAATGAATTAGTGCTTCTGAGCAGATTCAGCTCACTGTCCATCTATCCTGGCAAATTACTGTGATGCATCTCCCAGGCTCTGGCAACAGGAACTCTATTAAACTTTTAAGATAGACTCATACATGGTGACTTAGCCAAAGTTGTATGTATAAGGAATGATCTGGACAAAATTGAAACAGATCTGCTGAAATTGGGCGCAAAATTTCTTTGCAGTATTTTATTGTTCATGAAAATTCAGAAAGATTTTCATGTCCATGTCTGTTGAGGTCCAAGATGATTTATAGAGGAAAGTGATCTGAAATGATATAATCTAATTTTCTCAAAAGTGTTTGCTGTATTTCGGCTGTTCTTTGATTGAGCTGGGAGAGAAGAAGGAAATAAATTTCTTTGTTTCTGTTGCTATTTTATAATGAATCTTCCAATTAAATGGATTTGCAGAACTCATGTAGCTGCTCTGTTCCCTAGAAGCCAATGGAGCCAACAAAAACCTCTGCAGAAAGAAATCAGTACCTGTACCCTGGAGATCATCATTGATTAGCAATGGTATTGATTTGTGCTCACCAAAGAGCAGAACACATCTATCATACAGGTAAACAATCTGTTCTTTAAAATACTGCTTGTAGGTATGAAAGATTGCTGAGGATTGTTTTGGAAAGCTTGGACAAGCATCTATCTCTAGCGGAAACGTAAGCCTGAAGTCTCTAAAATACAAGTTTCTGTTGCCTAACAAACAATGTTTACTGCATAAGTATAAAAACATGTAACACTTCACCTTTGATTGTGATTGAGTGGAAATGTGCCTTTTTCTTCTAAGGTTATTAGCCGCAGCTAAACAAAACCAAAAAGGGATTTTTAAACAACTACATTTTATTAGCAAGCAATACCTTGCACAATCATTCCCAAGAGAAATAGCATTATACTGGTGAAAAGAAGTCATGAGTCATTCAAGGCTTGGTCCTTGACTGAAAATTCCCTTCGAGCAATGATAGTATTCTTTCTTCTCTCTATAATAGCACCCTGAGTTTGAATTTGAGACTGTAATATATACCTGTAATAATGCATAGCATGCACATTTATTTGGCAAATTCGTATCTGAAATTCATTTTTCTCTGTTTAGTTTGCACCCCAGAAGAAGAGAGGAAGATTATTGGATAATCTGGAGGGTCTTCCCCCAGCAGCAGGAGTTACCACACCTCTAAGGGAAGTACTTTAGAGTCTGTTGCAGGAGGAAATCTTCCCTTTGCTGACAGGCTGCCAGTAAAATCACCCCAATGATGGAATCCTTCTCTATTTCCTGCAGGGGTTGCCCTGCAACAGAGCCCTTCTCCGTGCAGGTGCTGCCGTGTGCTGCTGCTGCCAAGGCATGTGCAGCCCGTCTGGGACTTTTCCATTCAAAATCAAATACCAGATTCATAACCAACAGTTCAAGAAGTAAAACTAAACAATGTTGAGCATTATTATTTCGAAATTAAATTGGTTCCTCACAGACTGTGAGCAGATGCTGTTCTTTTCAGTGGATTTATTCAAGTGCACAGAGTTATGCACTTTCTTATATGCTTTCCTGGATCAAAACCCTGAGATGATATTCTTTTGATTGACTTGGCAATTTCCTATTTTTCTTCAGTCTTCCACACCAAAATTACTGGTGATGATTTGCTCTGTAGTAACTCAACAACCAGAAACATTGCAGCATATCTTTGGATGCTGCTACAAATGCCAAAAGTGGCAAAACAAAGTTATTCCACAGTGCTTTATGTTGGCATTTTCACTTGCATTAACAAAACCTCATTATTTTTGTGAAATGTTTATTTTTATTTATTTTTACATGTCTAACTTTTATCATCCCAGCAAAATATTATTTCCAAAGTTAGATCCAACTGACTGAAGGTGGGTACCTGTTCAAAGCAATGATTTCAAAAAGATTCATTAGTTATGAACTACATTCACTCTTCTTGGCTTGTTTCTGTTGGTCTGTTCATTTCTGTTATTTAGCTCATCACAGCACTTTCTTAACTGTGAACTCAGTCTGTCCTAAAGAAAAAAAAAATAGAATAATGCTAAATCATGCTATCTCAATAACAGTGAGAGATATTATCTTCAGTTTGTTATGTCTGTGAAAATGTCTGGGTCAATAGAACTGCCAGGGCCCATAAAACTCATTTCTTGCTACCAATTTATTGGCATGAATCTGTCATATCTTTCTGTGATATCAACTGGTTCATGCCAACATGAACTTTCTTTGATTTTAACTCTCTGTATGTGCCTGGGCAACTTTTGGTAGTGGATATTTTGCTTATTGTAATTATATTGTCTTATGTGGGGTTTTTTGGGGCTGAGAGTTTTTTATGTTTGTGGGGTTTTTTTTTTTTATTTTAGGAAATTTTGGTACAAGATGGTCTTCAAATATGGTGTTCTGGAAAAGGAAATGTTTAATCAGGTTCATAAACTCCTTTTCTTTCTGAATATTGAGATTCATGTGGACTTGAGCCTATAAAGATATACCCCAATATTTTCTTACTTGAAAAGCTATGTTTAGATGTCAATATTTCAGATAGGATTGGGTTGAGGTTTTTTTATATTTCTAAAAAAGATCTTGAATCTCCTGCTATAATGGCACACAGCTCTTTATAGTACAAAACATAATCAGCCACTTTCAATTATATGACATGATGGCTTTATTCCTAACACAATTTACTTAAATTGTAGTTTTTGGCAAGAGATGAAAAATGAAGAGCTTCTATTAAATTTCATCCTGACTCAATAACAGATTCTATTGTAGATCTAGTTATGCAGTAGTTCCTATCTCTGCTATAACTTACTGCACATTATAGGAGACATTAGGAAAGAATGCCCAGAAAAAGACTGAAAAGCCCCTGACAATATGGCCAGAAGTGACAGCCATCAATAAACTATTTGATTTGTGATGGAGAGCTTTACATAGCACTACTTCCTAGTCACCAGAGGTCAGGAAACACATCCAGTGACACTTGTGAGAGGAAACAAACAACCTTTGGTGAAAGATGCCTTTTGCTTCTTAACTGCTGTGCTTTTATACTATTTTTTCTTTAGACAAACAACAAACACAAAATGTCATCATTTCTGCAAGCTGCAAACCGTGCAAGCACTGTGGGGATTTTAGGAATGATTTTTGTGCGTGAATGAGCTACTGGTTGCTATGCAGTAATGAAGTCAGGGTAAAAGAAATTCTCCTTGCACTTGGAATAAAGTCTTACTATTCTCTGAAAAATCTCCATTAACAAATTCAGATCTGTGTCTCCTGCCTAAACACAGGGGTACTCATGCAGCAGAATGCTCTGAGAATGAAGCAGGACCACAGAGTTCTACTCCAGCCTTGAGAAGCACTGAGGTAACTTTAAAGATATTCTGGGTTAAAGGACAAGTTCTTGAACTTGACAAAATATTCTGTGGAAAGTCAGCCTCAAAACTGCATCAATATTCATATCTCACTCTCGTATTTCCTTATCATTGGAAGAAGTTGTCTGTTCTGGAGTTTCGACTAGGATAGTTTCATTCTGACTTAAGTCAACTTTAGACTGATCACAGGGGAGAAATATTCCACATGAAGTACTAGATGTGAGGCTTTCTGTACTTTGGTATTAGACATGAATTACTGGCAATAAGCTAACAGCATTTTTTGCTCTCTTTTTTTTTTTTTGGACATGTTTTTTTACAACATGTAAAAAACAAAGCAAAAAAATCCCCATTACAAAACTAGCTCCATTAAAAACTAGCTCCATTCTGAAGACCTGGATTTTTGAATATGCTTTACTGATTTTCTGAGAACATAAGTACAGCCCAAGATGCTCAGAAGGTGCAGTCATCAAGTTCTGACTGCCATAGGAAGATAAGTTTATCACATCATTAGTTCTAGTTCCTCTTTTCTTGACTTCCTGATTTTTAAAAGAAACAATTTAAAGAAAAGAAGAAAAATCAAGAATCACTGGAGGGGCCACTTTGGTTGGCAAATCGGTAAAGGATGTACTTAAATCTGAATTGGATAATGTAACAAAACACATCAAAGATTTCAAACCTCTAATAAAAAAAAAAGTCTTAACACATACTAGACTTTAATGCGTTTGAAAGTTTGAATAAACCTCTACCTACTTCCCAAGAGCAGTGTCACATAAGTCCTTCTTCTCACACTGCACTGCTGCTCAAAACTGAGCCTTCAAGAATTCAAGAGCTAAATTTGTAGCTGATAAGGCTCCTGGTCTTTTATATCAGCTTGTCTTCTGGCCCACTAGGTCTCTTGTCATAGGGGTGCACAATGGAGCAAGAATGCAAGATGATTCTTCAGTAATTAAAGGCCTCTGGAAGTGCAGTGAGGTCAAAAGACCTGAAGGAACCAAAACTGAGCCGGCTTAAAATACCAAAAAGCAGTATTGCCAGATCTTGCCATGAACTTTGCTAGCTTCTGCAGTAGTCAGGCTGTGAGCATACAGAGTACTGAAGTAAGGCTGTTTGAGGCACACCAGCAGCCTCCCTGTAGTCAGTGGGATTATTCATGTGTTAAACATTGATTACTGTACATGTTGTGCTGGTTCAGAGCTAACAGATGTTTGCTTGTCACAAAGGGTTGTTCCTTCAAAGAAAGGTCAACATTTAATGGGAGAAGAAAAGGTTGTCTTAGGGAAAATGGGAAGTAGATTTCTACTTCTACTAAATTTAGAACATTTTAGTTTTTATGGTGTTGGCTGATAAATTTATTTCTTTTAGCGGTGGTGGACTGCCTGGGACTAACTCAGAGATGGCTCAGTCCTCATCTGCACACTAGAAATGTGAAATTCCATTACTAAGGAATTGGTGGTGTCTAACGACCTTAGAAAACCTGGAGCTGTGTCACCTGAGGCAATGGAGCTGTTTTCCATCCATTCCTGCCATAAATGAAACCAAAAAGTATTAAAGTTTGCCTGAGATTTTCTTGGGTTTTTGTTTTCTAGTATAGTAACTATATTTAACTCCAACTTTTAAAATTAAAAACCTGATCTTTTCTATTCCTATTTCTACTAACAGTGCCTATTCATTTACATAGATATACAGATGGAAAGCTATTTTCAGAATGTTCAGCATTGGCTCATGTTCTGTAGAAGTGAGCAGTATAACTCCTACTGATTTTTACTTGGGAGTAGAACTATGTCAACCCTGAACAGTTTTGAAAAGCACAATTTAAGCATCATTTTAACTAAATGCTACCCAGATACAATCCTGAAGAAACTAATTCAAAACATTTATTTTAAAATGTCACCATTTTTTCAGTCTTTGCTTTCTACTTAATGTTTGCACAAAGACAGAGAATAAGTCAAATACTTCCTATGGATACCACTGCTTAACTCAAGCTGCTGCTGTGGCATGTTTACCTGAAATGCACTGGAAACATATCAGCTTTCACACCCTTGCTGCTATACATAACTCCTTTTTTTTTTTTTTTTTTTTTTAATTTTCGCTTTTTCTTTTTTGAAGAGCAGGAATATGAAAGAATTTAGACAATTTTTGTTTGAGCAGGGTACTTTTAACATCTGACTGAAACCATGTATGATGCAGTTATGCAAGAACAGAAAAATCATCCTTATGATGATGGTAATTCCCATTTATATCTATATATCTGTATTCTATGTCAATATCTATATGTACATAGATGTGTATTTTTGTAATTCAAGCACACTGGCTTTTAACATCTCTTTCCTACCAGATGCCAGTGTGAATAGTGAGTTCCATGATAATTTAAGCCTAGGCTGAGCCTACAATGAGCAACTGAAGCATAGTTTGAGATGACTGCACAAAGTTCACCAAAGCAGATGTTGGGTGGTTTAAATGGCTATGGAATTGCACCAGAATATCTTCAGTACTTCTTGATGTGAACTGGAGATGGTAGAATTGTTGCTTTCAAATCTTGTGTGGTATCTGCTTTTGTTGATCACAATGAGATGTGAATCATCGTGGGTTCATGTAAAAAGAGCAATAAATTACTTGCTTTCTTAAATTTTTTTCATAAGGTCAGTGTTAGTTCAGTCAGTTTTGAATCTCACCAGTGCTGCTGCAATGCTAGTAGCTTGCTTCCAGCATCTCACATGATTAATGGGAGTCCAGGTTGTTTTTCTCATCTAGACATATAGTGACATCAATAACTGCCTTAATAGAGCTACATAGCTGTAAAATACACCACAGGGAGTGGATCATGTTATATATATTTATGTAAGTGTAAATGATATATATATTTAGTATTGTTAGGTATAGAAATATTTTCTGGGCATTGATATGATATTTAAGTGCCAGGAGGAGGGGGAAGGAATAGTTTAACAGCATGATAGTGACAGCTGTACTACATTTGATGTAAAAAGCATAAGAAGTCAAGTAGAACAACTTTGGTATTGTACCTACTAATGTTGGATTTATCTGCTTAATTTCCTTCTTTTTTTTTCCTTTGAGATTTTAGAGGCTGAACACCAGTGTTTATATCTGTCTATTGTTTTTAATATATTTAGGTTTATAGCCATAGTTTAGTAGGCATAATGTACAGCTATTATGTTAGAAATATTTGTACGTTATACTTAGACATGCTGCTAATTTTTCATTAGTTTTCTCAGCCATAAGAATGTCTCTGATCCATTTTTCTCCAAAAACTGAATTTGAATGAGTTTTCTTGAATTTCCTGTGTTCCAAACTCTGAGAAAATGACAGCTATATTTGTGACCTCAGTTGCGCTATATAACCTTCTGACAATTTTCAAAAATGTGGTGGTTTGGATTGTTTTAAAATTAAAAAAAAAAGTTAAAAACTCAATTTGGGGCAACAAGTGCATATGCAAAAGGTGATGTATCTGAAATAACCTTGGTGATTTCAGAATCTGTTGGATTCATTTCAAATGAAATGAAGTCAACTTCAAACAAATTGCTTTTCAAAACAGAACTTAGTGAGATTTAAGTGGATGTTGGCTTTTACAGCTCAATGTGGCTTGCTCTGTGATTCTGTAGTGCAGTAGCTCACAATAAACTGCACCTAGAGCCAGGGAAATCAGTTTTGTACGGCAAAAGGCTTTCATAAGCAGGTGTCAGAATATGTTCCCTCTACAGCACCATGTTGATATTTTGGAAAAAGTGGATGATTCCAGAAATGTCTGACATGACACTGATCCTCATTAACTCCGCAGAATTCTGTGCTGATATAAAAGCAGCTTCATTGTTGTGGTCAATGGTGGTGGTAGGCACAACCTTCCCTGAGAGTGTCTTGCACCAACAGGCAGGAGCCAGGACAGCAGCAGCGCACACACCCCCACACCAGCTTGGCAGTGAAGACACATGAGGGTCCAGGCATGGAATTCCAACCTGCTTTATTCCAAGCGCGTCTGAAGGAGGCCCGAGACCAAAGACAAAGCAGGGTCCAGGGTATAAATACAGGAAAAGAGGGGGCGGAGAAGAGCATCAGGGATCCAGTGGTCTGAGGGCTCAGGGGCGGTACCCAGGCAAGAGACCAATAGGGATGGGCAGGGTTACACAAACCAATGGCAAGACTGGGAAAAGAAAACTCACTAGAGTGTGAACATATAAGGGTAAAAGGGGTAAGGAAGGCCAATGGGGAGGACATAAATGGGACAAATTAACATTGTGTTGCAGAGCAGCATGGTGTCGCAGACATTTTTCCATAGAAATCCTTTCTTTGGGATTTGTTCATCTCCTGGGAAGCTGAGGCCCCAGAAGAAGAATGTAAGCAATTGTTATCGGCTGGTGTGGAATGCAACAGGTGCAGCGGTGATTGGGCTTCTGTGAGTGTTTGGATTTGCTGACC
>JAXCLO010000001.1:14462264-14486937 GCA_035583995.1 Arremon aurantiirostris | reverse complement strand
ATATATCAATAAATCCAGCCTTCTGATCATGAAACAAGATTCCGTCTCTCTCTCACCCTGAGGACCTTCATCAGGTCGCTGTAATAGCATGGGTGCTCTTTCCTCACCCTGAGCTATGAGGAATGCCCAGAGCTTAACTTGCATCTCTCCAGAGCATCACCATCCCCCTCTCCCCAGTCGGCTCACGGGCCTCCACACTGTATCACTTATAATGTTTCACTAGTAGCTTGTTAAAAATGCAAAGAACAATGTCAGCATCTCTGTTACAATGAATACCTTGGCATTCATACTGCTGGGTGCCTGAAGGAACACACCTTGAGTTGCACAGGTGCTGGGTGCTGGTGTCCCAGCTTGCAGCCCTCCTGCCCTGTTGGCCACTGAGGCTGAACGTAGTGTGTGTGCAAGCCCTCTGCACCCTGTAAGAGCAGGTTATGACACAGAATCTGATGACAAGAGCCTGACCTTAGCTTACTACAATGCAAAGTCTAGTTTTAGAGCCTTTTTTGGTGGAACCAACCTTATGCCTACCGTTTGTCTCACAAATCCTGCCAAGTGAGAAGGAAATTTCACCTACTCTCCTGCTTTCAGCAGGTTTTTGTGTCTCTGCTATAAGTCAGAAAACAGTATGCCCAATTATTTTCTGTGTAAAAGAATGAGGCAGATATATGCCAAATCAACTTGAACAAATATTTTGAAACCCTTGTGCTGAGAGAGACTGCAGGGTGATTACAAAACACGGAGGCTCTAAGGATGGCACTGTTTTTGTTACAAAACAGGCTGTGATTCTTCATTGCTACTTCCCTTCCCCCTTTTTCCACCCAAAACCATCCACTACAAAGCTCCTGCAGTCACTGATTTATGTGCTTGTGATCACACGTTCCTGCTTCTAATACTGTGAGTATTTTATAAAAGATGGTTATGATTTCTAGATGTCTGTTCCTGTGCTGTTGTAAAGCTTCTTCACTATGCTCCTGGCCTCATCAATGATTTTAGTCTTACTATGAGACTCTACAGAAATTTTTCTCTTAAAAGAGTTCATTTACATTTTGATGATCGCCTAATCTGCATTACTGCACTATGCACTATTCTTTGGGGTAACAGTCCATGATTCCAAAATCCTGATTGCTACCCTACAGCCCATTTTTGAGGGTCCCATGAGATTATGAGTCCTTGTCCAAGAACAAGATCAACTGTCTCACCAAGTGATCTGATCTGCACTTTCTAATGTATGCATATAAGGCCAGGCACATTATTTTGGGCTCATTCTTTGAGCACCCGCTTAAAGATGAGAAAATGCCTCATGTTCCATATTTGCATGTGAATTTCTGAGTACACTGAGTCAGCTTGCCTGGCAAATGTTAACGATGGCTGTGGGGAGGGTCCATAGAAGGACTCAGCAAATGCTGCGATATTCTGAGGCTTCCTTCTCCTCCTCTTCCTTCTGCCTTCTTACATTTTGTTTTGCAATATAAATTTGCTTCAGGTTGATAATGATGGGAGGCATTTGCAATCTCTATAGCATGTTGAAATATAGAAAGCCAACAAGAAGCAGTACTTTTAATTTAAAACAAGTATGTTTCTTTTATTTTCAGGTCTACCACATGGCTTGAACTGTAGATCTTCAGGTAGGAAAAAAACCTACCAGAATTTTGCAGTAGAAATGAAGGGAAGATTATTTTTCTTTCCATTTTGTTTCCCCTTTAATAACAACCTCACATATACAAACACTGCACAGGCTGCCCCATGACACTCTTTCAGTCTCCTAATGTGACTTTACAAACAGCATGCTAAGAGAGTTACAGATGCACACTTCAGCCTCTGCCTCCTGCTCCTCCCACCTCAAACGCTGCTGCTGCTCAGCACTGGGAATGCAGACATACCATTGCTGTGGAGGGTGATGGCAATTGTCAGAGTGAAAGTCTCAGTTGTGTACAGAGTGAGCACATGGGGCTACGGCAGCATCACCATTTATAGCTGCCGCTGTACTGGAACCAGAGACTGTCAGGCAATGCCTGTAGTCTTTCAAGCAGCTGTATTGGGAGTGAAGAGACAGAAAGTTGTGGCACCTAATACCTCACTGCTGCTGAAATAATTGAACCACGCAACAATTTATGGAGTTGGGTGTTTTTTGTCCACATTTGAAATGCAGGCTTATGGCTCAAGAGACCTTCTTGTCACCTGCTGAATTTTGGTGGAGCTGTGTTCCAGATGATGTAAGGGTCTCAGACTTCACTTCCTCAGAAGAGTCTCTGTTGACCACTTCAGATTTTCACAGCCTTCAGAAAACTACTGTTTTGTTCCTCACAGACATTTGAGGAAACGCTAAATCATGTGATAAGTCTCCGGTAGGGGAGTTGAAGAATGGGAATGCCTTTCGTGAAGTTCCTTGACAGACAGATACTCTGTATTATGTAGGGTGTGCTACTGTTTTTGAATTTATTTATTTAATGTCTGTTGCAGTCTAGCTGTGTCTTTCAAAATTGAGTCAAGCATTGTATTCCTAGGAACAGGTGAGAGGATTGGTCTTTGAGCATCCCAACCTGCTGTGGTAGCAATTAAGCAGGTGTTTTATGGTCTGAGACATGATGCTGAAAGAATCAAAATAGCAGTATATTCTCTCTTTCTGTACAAATGTCTTCAGTAAACTGAACTCAGAATCTAAAAAATATTTTCTGTTTATATATGTATACATACACATCCATCTGATAAATTTCCTTATTTTTATTTCTGTTCCAAGATAGTGTGGAAACAAAGTATGGTGTCTGACTTTGTACACACAGATTCCTTTGGCCAGACAGAGACTTTTATTTTGAGGTCCATTCAGGCACCATGGAAGGCTTGTGTGGCCTGGAAGAGGTGGAAGCTGATTCAAAAGTAACAAGATTTTCCTTTAATTACTTTACAGCTTCCAAGTAGAGTTGGTTAATTTATTGGCAGCACTTTTGTACAAAGTGTGTAAGAAAAATTAGGTGTGTATTAACAGGTTCTATCTCAGACTATGAAACTATGTAAAGACAGGATCTAAAAGCTGGGAGGAATGTTTTGTGGATTCCTGGTTTGGGGGGCTGGGCAAGACAGATGACAGCAGGACAGCTCTGAGCAAAGCTACATCTCCTGGAGGCAAACTGGACAAACCTTGAGAGCTGTGTCTGTGGAGAGTTGGGTAAAGTATTGCGGCGTGAGAAACGATGCTCACTTTTAAAATTTAAATGTTTATTAAGACCTTATCAAAATACAACAGAAGACTGAATAAGGAAAAATACAATGCCAGGAGCAAAGGATTCAACCACCATGTGCTTGTCTACAAAATGGGTGCTCCACCTTCTATACCTCTAACGCCTCCCAAAGTCTTGTTAATTGACTCCTTCCTCGCTGTCCAGTGGTGGAGATCACTGTCTTACATCTTGATTGGAGGTCAGATGTTGCCATACGAACAAGCCAACCCTCCCAAATTGCCCAACTACTAGGGCCACCCCATGATAACAATGCAAGGGGGAGGGGAAACATAACTATACATCTGCAAAACTTAACATATATGTGACATTCACCCCTTAATTGTGAGAGTCAACCATCGCATTATTCATCTATAACATCGGGATTCACAAGAAGGGATAAAACAACAAAGTAAATCTTTGATAGTAAAAAAAAAAACTTAATAACTTTTAAAGAGTATTTAAAAACTTACTAGTGTGTGGGGGGATAGAACATAAGTAAAAAAAGGTAGTATAGAAAGTAATCTTACCTCCTTAAAGAGTTGCAGCTGAGCCAATTATTAAGGATTAGGAACAGGCCTGATTTT
This sequence comes from Arremon aurantiirostris, assembly GCA_035583995.1. NCBI lineage: Eukaryota > Metazoa > Chordata > Aves > Passeriformes > Passerellidae > Arremon > Arremon aurantiirostris. The sequence continues at coordinate 14,483,138 of JAXCLO010000001.1, read as the reverse complement.
AACAGGCCATGCCTGTAGCCAATAAGAGTGTTACAAAAGAGTGGATTGGTTGGTTGAGGGGAACTGGAATCAGTTGGCTGCTGTGAGGACAAGGAAGAGTCAGTGCCTAGAGGAGATGGCTACAAGAAAACATCAAGGAGGTACGAAACTCTAGCAATATGGAACCCTTGCCATGTAATGACAATAGAACTCTTGCACTATAATGACAACACTAGTGCACTCAGATATTGAGAGAAATCAAAGACAATGTAAGTTGCCCCTATTTTTGCTAAGTGTTACTGATTTAGGATATTCACACCACAAACTGCTCTATTATTTTATCTGGGAAGACAAATCACAGTAAAACAGGCTGCTGAAGAGATGCTGAGAGGACCATAACCATCTCATCTGGTGGCTTCCATAACTGTAAATGCAAAAAGCACACAATGACTTTTAATTAGAGGGTGTCACGGTAGGCAGAGTCTTTGGGGGTGCCCCAACCTTCCTTGAGAGAAGTGTCCTGAAAAGAACCCGCTCTTGGGTGCACAGGCATAACCCACGTGTGATGAATGCAGATGCACTCTCAGGAGATGTGTAGGCAAGAGACAAGAGCCTTGTATGGTGATCCACAGAGAACAAGCCTTTATTTGTGAGCAGGGGCACTCTGTGAAGGGTGCCAGGGACAAGAGCTCCAAGAGTCAGAGGGAAATCAGGTGTTTATACAGGAATAGCAAGGGACAGGGCAGAACACTGGAAGGAATAGGGTGAGGGCATGGGGGCAGAGCAAAAGGGAAGGACCAAAGGGGTACAAAGATTGAACACAGGGAAGCAAAGCATTGCGGGGGGAATCTTTTAGCTCACCACAACCACAGTGGTTATGGTTCAAGGGTTGGCCCTCCAAGGGAGTGCAGCAAGCCTTTCCTTGGCCAGTTTTCCAGCCTCCACAAGAGAGGAGCAAATGGCTAATTGTCATTTGCTCTGGGGTTCCCTTGGAGTTAGATGCTCTCAAGGATTTGCTTTAATCATTCAGAAATGCTCATTGTTCTATAAGCAGTGCCAAACGTGACTTGCTTGAAAAGAAATGGCCTTGGTTTACTGTAGGGTGGCTTTTTTTTTTCTGGGAGAAGCATGTTAGTATTGAGTGGTTTGCATATAGGATGGTGAGTTAAAACAGCTGCAGAAAGCCTGCACCTGCAGTACTTTACTAGTAAATAAACCACACAAGCATGAGGCCAGAAATATCTAGGAAGATTCTGTGAATGCAGTGCAGGGACAAAAAGGAATAGATATTAAACTCTGATTCTGCTATAAGATTTGCATAATGTAGTAATTAGGTAAATAAAATCAGGTGTTCAGAATCAAATGAAGAAGCAGATACCCTAAAGATTTCCCCTATATTGACACGATCAGCAAACACAAAAGCTTGTGTCGAAAGGAGAAGCCAGTATAGCACCATATTTGTTTGATATGGAGTGATGCCCATGTATATTCACATCCTAATCACTGGAGCAATTACTGTTGTTCTCATGTCCATTTCATTTCCTTGGCTGAACATGCCTGGGATTTTGGACTGTGATTTCATTATTCACTTTCCTCTGCCATTTGTATTGTGTAGCTGCTCCAGCAGATATCATCAATGCCTAATACCACTGTGCTATACAAAACAAATAATTTGCATTTGAGAAGGTCTCTGTGGCTACTGGCTACTTAACTGTGTACTACATCTGTAAAAGCCAAAGTTAAAGATGCTTTGCAGAATTCAATGACCAACTGTTCACTATTTAAAATCATATCTGCACCTATTGCTGTCGCTATCAGCATGTGCTTGTGTACGGTTGATTATGTACAATCTCTCTTTTCTTATTTTGGATTAATATTTAGACAGTCTTTTGCTAAGGGCTGCAGGCTGACTCCAAAGGAAGAAAAAGTGTCTCTAGAGGACACTTGCATGATAGTGAACAGATTAGTTATACTTGCAGTGGTTCAAGTTGTAGCATAAATCCAAATGGTTTTCCATTAAAATTTATGTTGTGCATTTGAAAACACAAATTCCTCCTGGACCTGTCTGAAATAAATTTGGTTATTGTCCTGCGTCACAGGAGAGTGTCAATGTGGGGTGTAACCAAACTCTGTATTACTACACCATTTCTGACAAACTGTTTATCATGGCTGGTTTGCAGTACCTGCCCAGGTTGCATTTCCAACCCCTCAAGCCACAAGCTGGGTGTTAAATAAGAGGCAAACCCTTCGAGGCAGAGAAATGTTTCTTTTTCTTCAATGACTCAGCCATGATAACTCCCTCCAGGGAAGCACCAGCATAGTTACACCATCCTGAGGGGGTCATCTCAGCTAATGAGCCACGATGGTTCAACGGCACCATCATAAAGGGCAGCACTCTAAAGACTTAAACCATCAAGAACTCACAAAAATATCCTCTGACTCACATGATTACATCGTTCCATTGTAAAGTTCCCCACCCTGGGGGAGGTACTGAACATTCCCACCTGAGCCTCATCATATATAATTGGGGATTTGGGATGCTATCAGCTGCACCACTGAATGGATCCAGAGAAAGACCAGGACTTCCACGGGATGGCTTCTTTTGACTGCAACCATCACTTCCACAGGACTGCATCCACCACTTGACAGGACTGTGGCCACCAACCTGACCAACAGGGTGCCAGGTTTACTCTGACTTTGTGGGTTTAAGCCAGTTTCTGTGTATCACTGCATTTATTATAATCTCTCTATTAAATTGTAACTCCAACCTGAAATCTCTCTCAAGGTAATTGTGTTGGGTTCATTTCTCCCTCTGCTTTACTTTCAAACCAGCAGAGTAATTTATGCTGTACTAGTTTTCAGAGTACAGAAAAACTCCTTAACTGGGATTAATACAGAAATACTCCTTAACTGGGACTAATACAGAAAGTGTCAGCTCAGTAGGATCTGAGTCCTTAGCTTCCATAGGTTCACTCAGAAATACTAACCCCAGTGCTTTCATCTGTTCCATATGTGAATCAAAAAACCAGGCAAACAGTATTATCCCCTGCAAAGAAAATGGAGAGCGCTGAAATGGAGCAGGTTCAGAAGGAGAGAGTGAGTCAGCATTGAAGACTGAACCAAAAAAATCATTTGCCAACTCTGAGCCCTCTTCTCAGAGATGAGAACAAATGGAGAAATTGTCTCCATGAAAGCACTAGCTGCAGCATTGTTCCGAAATAATCTGAGGAAGTATCTCTCATACAAATAAAATATAGCTGACAAATGCAGTAATAACTTTTGTTTTGTTGGTGTGAATGAAACAAGCCTTGGGCATCAGAAATTCAATGAATGGCAGGTAAATGGCAGGCATTATGAAGTACTACTGTTCATATTCAGAGATATCTGGCAATATCTGGCAATTGTAATTGTGTCCCAGCCACAGACTGCCCATCCCTCTTCAGAAATCACAGACAAGTTCTGTTCTCTAATTCATTAGGTTATGAAGCAGGCTGAGCTGGTTTATTACCTTTTGTGGAGTATTATCAGCATCTGTGGTTAAGGTCCACTTGCTTCATGAGTATTTAATGAGAAAGGGAATGGCTGAACAGTGTTTGCATATACATAATATATTAAAATGACAAGGCTGTAAAATAATATTAGACATGATTTGTGAAAAAAATATATACAGGCAGAGCATAGAAGTGGCCAAAAAAACCCCCAAAAAACCATGACATGCATTTTTGCTCATCACTGAATTAAAAAGCCCAGGAGTTTAAGGCAAAATCACATCTGGGTATAGTCTGGAATTGTTTGCATTGTATTAAATTTGAATGTAAGCCCTATCATTTTGTGACCCAACCTGTGCTTCCCTCTCCAGGAAGATGATTTCCATTGCTGGCCCTGCTGTGAGGCAGTAGTGGGCTTTGTTGCACTCCAGCTATGATAGCTTCTGAGGTCTGGTAAGAATATATTTCTATACTAAAATGACAAGTATAGAAAGAATGGAAAAAAGTGTATTGGACCTTCTGTACAGATCCTGAAAATGACAAAGAGTAGAAAATAGGTCACAGTCCTTGTTCTTTATCAGCAGGTCATCACCAAATTCTGTAGACCTTATGAACAGCTTTCAAAATATCTTTACCTCTGACCTTTCAGTGGGTAACTTAATGAAATATTAAGCAAAAATTGTCACTGTATTTTGGATATTTCCACTGGTGTTTAGTTGCTGTAAATGGAGATACCTATTTCACAGAGGTCTCCTGGTCCCTTTGACTTTTCCCCATCTTGTCACTTGAGTCTTTCCTGCTCTCCTTGAAGGTGTGCAATCCCATGGGTCTGCCCCACTCCTAGCCATAGGCAAAAGGAACCTCCAGCCTTCCTGCACTCCCATTGTGACAAAAAAAGCAGGCTTGGCTCATCCAGAGAAGCAGCAGTTGAAATAGTCTTTGATTTTAGAACTAGGAAGACATGATTACAGAGGTACCAAGCCAACCTATAATAAAGAGCTACATGAATCTATTTTAGTTTTCTACCTGTCCCTTTTTTCCCCTCAGAAACTTGCAAAAAGTTTCCTTCTGACTGCCTCTGTTGTTTCAGGGAAGAATTGTTTTTGAATAACCTCAATAAGTTTTAACAGGATGTTGCTTATTTGCAGCCATGGAGTTGCCTTTCCAATGTCTGAGCTTAGGAGCCAACTGGTTAGAAAATTTGCACAGCAAATCCTTTGTAACCCCTCAAAGCCATGTGATCATTATCCTAAAATGCAGAAAACAGAGTTAAATCATTACGGCTAAGCCTGCCATTTAACTAATTTCAATGTACAGTTGTGTCACTGGTGTGTTTCAGAAGCTCAGCTGTTATCTGCCTGTCAGAGATCTGTTAAATTCATCAAGTGTGACTCAAGAAATTCCCCAAAAGCCTCCATACATTGCCAGTTCATAGGCTTGTATGAGAAGATTCATGTTTGTATGAGAACAGTCTTCTGACTCTAAGGCCTGGCTGTAGGCGTGAAATGCACTATGGTCTCTCACTGCATGTTGGAGCTCACCTGGCAGGCAACCTGGGTTCCTGTCACCTGCAAAGCATCCTTCCACATCTGGACATAACTTTGTCCAAGAATCTCAGTGGATTGAAGTTGTGACTTCAAGGGAAGATGAGTGAGAGTGGCAGTGAGCACAACACCGGGCTTCTGTAGTGAGCCATACACCAAGGGCATGTCATAGAATCAGATCACAGAATCAGTTAGGTTGGAAAAGAACCTGAAGATCATCAAGTCGAACTAATAACCCAGCACTACCAAGTCCATCAATGAACCATGTCCCTAAAGTGTCACAAGGGCCCATACACTATTTAAAAACTTCCAGGGTTCATGAGTCAATCAGTTCCCTGGGCAGCTTGATCCAGCCTAGATCTCCCCTGTTGCAGTTTGAGGCCATTTCCACTTATCCTATCATGGGGGAAAGAGAGTGACCCCTACCTCTCTGCAACTTCCCGTTAGGTAGTTATAGAAAGTGAGAAAATCTCTTCTGAGACTCCTTTTTTTAAAGGCTGAACACCTCAGGTTCCTTCAGCTGCTTCTCATCAGACTCATGCTCCAGATTTCCATCACCTGCCCCTCACATGGCCTGGCTGCAGGTCCCCATTACAGGGTAGATCTATGAGCCGCTGTCTTGGGAGCCTTAGTGGGAGCAGAAATCCTGCCATGGAGTTTGCACATCAGTCACACTGAATTTTGGCTACAATAGCAGCTGTTTCAACATGAAGCTCCTAATTGTCACTTTCAAGTTCTTCTTACAGGTTTATTATACCAATTATAACAGTGCTGTTCAGAGGGTGAGATGGTGAGATTATGTTGGCCTCCTGATTTGATGGTATTTTATGAAGTCCTACATTTTAATTTGATTTCTTCCTTGTTCATCTGCCATAAGTCTCAGCTCTTCTGATGTTCCTGCATATCATTGTTATCAATAGTGTGTGTGGTGTGCCATATGTGAAACGGCTGTGCTGACTCATCACTTGCTCCTCGACAGGAACAGGAGATCCCGGCCTGGTGTGCAACCTTGCTAGCAAAGGCAGAATGTGTTAAATAGCCTTTAAACCACCCAACACGTTTAGATTTGGGTGGTTTTGTGAGCACCTTGCAAAGATGGGGGTTCCCTTTCTGAACGCAGTGCCTCAGCAAGAGGGGACGGCGCATGGAGGCGCCCTGGTCCCTGGCAGAGGCGGGCGGCGGACAGGCAGTACGGGGAAGGTGATAGGTGGTACCGAGCGGCCGAGGAGGGCATGGGAGCTCCCTCAGACCCACCGAGGGCAGGTAGAGCCGGTCCGCCCGCCCCGAGGCACGGCCGCACCGCCCGGGCGCCGCCGCCAGGGGTCCCCGCAGGCCGGGCGGCCGCACCGCCCGCTCGGGGGCGGGCCAGGCCATCAGCTGACCGGCCCCGCCGCGCCGCTGCCGGAGCCGCCGCACATCAGTCGTTTTCCTCGGCAGCGGCACGGCCTCGAGGATTTACAGTCGGACCCCGTCGCGTCTCGCCGGACGGCATCCCTCCTTCCCCTCCTTCCTCCCCGCTCCCAGCCGCCGCGATGCTGCCCCACTTAGCCGTCCTGCTGCTGGCCGCCGGCGCCGCCCGGGCTCTAGAGGTAAGTGGGGCAGGAAGCAGCGGGCGGGGGCTTCCCTACCACCCTCCACCGCTTCTCCGAAGCTTTGTCTGTCCGCAGCCGCCCCCGCGGCGTGGGCTTGGCCGCGGCGGGGCAGGCGAGCGTTGCTTTCCTAGGGGTGTTCCATCTCTGGCTGCCGCCAAACAATAGGAGCGGCGAGCCGGGGGCGGTGGAGGCATCGGGGAGGGAGCGGGGCTGGGAGCTCCCGGTGCTGGCGCCCCCAGCCCCGCTGCGCGTGTCCGGCTGCCGGGGCGCTGCCCCCTACGCCTGGGACACCGGTTCTGCTTTGGGGTTGGCTCCGCCGGGGGCTCGAGGAGGGGAACTTTCCCCAGGAGCAGGTACGCCGCAGGCGGATGGCCCCGCGGCGTACCCCGATGGGGCGGGGGCCAGGGCGAGCAGCCAGGCTGCGAGCGGGGGACGCGAGGGCGTCTCCCCGGCAGGGGAGCGAAACCGGGCTGCGGAGCCGGTGGTATCCTTCCATGGCGGGGAGCGGGCCTTGGGCGGCGCAGGTGTGCGGGACGGCGGCCAGAGCTCCCCGGCGGCTGGTGCAGAGGCCCCGCGGGGGGGCGGTGCCCGGGGGGGCGGTGGTCGGGGCCGGCCCGAGCCCCCCCGCGGGCCGGAGGCGCGGGAAGATGGCGCCTCTGCAGTGCAGCAGAGAGGAGGCGCCGACAGCCCGCGCCCCTCCGCCCCTGCCCGCCCTCTTTCCTTCCTTCCCCGGGGTGGCTCCGCCCGGCCGGGCCGGGCCGCACCTCCGCGGGTCACTCCCTCGGGGTCGGGCGGGGACTGGGGGTCGCCCGGGCCCGCCTGTCCGGGGGTGTGCCGCACCGCAGTGGCTGCGGGGTGGGCTGGCAGAACGCTCAGGTCCCGGAGGAGGAGTTAGCACGGCTGGGTGCCGTTCTTCCCCCGCCCCCTCTCCCCCCGGCAGATCTCAAAAAAGAAGGTGTGGGAGGGGTGAGTCACCTCGAGGTCTCCTTCGCTCCCTGCTTGCCATGCTTCGGCCTGAAGGCTTCGGCTTCTGTCCTCCTCCTGTGTCAATTCCCCTTCTCCTGGGGGGGGTCAAGGACTGGGTGGGGTGAGGTGGTGCACAGTATTTAGCCTGATAGCAGAGAGGGATGCTCGCGGTGCCCGCCCCGCTTCCCCACGGCATGGGGATGCGGGTCTGTGGCGCCCTTCCCGGGAGGGACCCCAGTACGCCATGAATAAGAGGAGACAGGCAGCTTCATGCCAGCCCTCCGTCCCTGCAGCCAGGGCTGCCAGCCACAGGCTCTGCTTTGAGGCGTGATCTTGCCAACACTGGGCAGGATGTATCAATTTGAGCAGTTCTGCAGATGCTCAGATGTTTAAAGCTTCCAGTTATAGCACTCGCTGGAGTTTAGTAGCTTCTTTCAACCATTTCTTGTCTGAATGTAACAGAAGGAAATGTCTGCCTTGGGTGTGTAGCTTAAGTAAATGAGATTTTATGACTGACACCATGCGCCAAGATAGACCATGGAAGGATGGATTTTTCTGTTGGCTCTTTGTAACCCTGACCTTAATGATAGGTGTGTAGGTGTTGCCACTGCGAAGGTGCTGGAAGAAAGGAAGCTTGAATTTTGTACCAGAACTGTTCAGGAGGACTGAACGTGTATGCTCAGAGACTTCTGTGATCGTGTCTGCCTTAGTGATGGCCAGAATTTTGAGAGACATCCTCTGTCTGGAAGCATTTACTGAAATGGGCATTGATGTTTCTGCAGAAGCTTTCTGTCTTCTGTCGTTCCATGTGAATGTTTGAGGCTTGACATTTATTTCTTTTCTTTATATTTGATGTGGAAGTAGGTTTTAACATCTGGTGATCTTGTGGTAAGGTGTTTGTCAGTCTTGATTCTGTAAGGTTGATGTTTTGAGCAAGCCACTTGTTTTTATAACACTAAATATTTCATGTAATAGAAATGGTGTGCGTGCATGTTCTGCTCTTGAACTATCTTCTTATGCTAAAGGGTGAAATTTTTATGTTTGAATTAGATTTTCTGTAAATCTCTTTTCTGAAATGAAATGTTTTTCCTACTATTTTTACAAGTACTTTCTGGAATGCAGCAAAGAATCTGTACTTTGCTTTGTAAAAAAGCAGGAAAAACAGGACCAAAACAAATTCTCTCTATTTTACACATGAAGAATTCCTTTCTAAAATTACAAGTAGATTAATAATGATTTAGCATCTTAAAAGGAAATATTCTGTAGTGATGTCCTGGTGCTGCCATGGTTGCTTAGCATGTTACTTTCTGACCCTCATGTGAATCATTCTCATTGGCTGAGAGTTGTCATGGTTTGTGAAACTGCCATATTCTGCAGTAGCTATTCTTGCATTTAATCTTTTTCAGTAATTGTCTGGTTTTAGTAGATAAATGCAACAGACAGTAACTATCCTCATGAATTTGTGTCAATGATCTCAGTTTATAAATAATTTCCTCTCATTAGCACACTGAGGTTTCTGCTATGCCTATTTTGCTCCCTGCTCTAGCTGCCTGTTTCTAAGCAAGGCTCCTTTAGCAGCTGACTGAAATGAAATTGTTAAGATATCAATATCTCATAAGCTGGTTCTCAGAAAAAGGACAAAAAGGATATTTCTTGACAATGTTTTTCTCTAACCTGGGTAACGTATATAGGTTCTTACTTTGGTTATTTTTGGCATTTTTTGTTTGTTTTTTTTAGGAAAAGACCCTAAATATTTGTTTCTTCATTGTTTAGTTTCCTAGTAGATCTTTCAAAAAGTGACATTTAAATGTGGGAAGGGGAGCAATGCCTTTACTTTGCTTCTATTACAGACTTTCAGTTCCTCTTTCTGTCGGTTCTGTTCCAGAACTGTTCCAGATTTCCCCGGCAAGGGTTTGCATTTGTTGCAGGAACCCTTTTGCACTTTTATTTAAGATGCTGAAAGGGAGTGGGTGTCTGAGTGGGTACATAGGGCAGGCTCTCTGGGATCATCAGGATCCTTGGCAGTCATGTGAACAAATGAGTGAGTAAAGAAAGGAAGCTTCTCCCTTGCTTTCTCATTTGTCTTTTGTTTGATTAATGATTAACAGACAATTTTGAGACTTGCATGATCTTCAGATGCCTTTTCTGTGGAAAAAACACGATCAACTGCTGTGCTTCTTCACGAATCGTGTATGAAAACCTGAGGAAGCTGACAAGATCTTCATGCTTTTAAATTTTAATTTTTCCCCCATGAGCTGTTTGTGTGACAGATGTAAGCCATCTCCCTTACTCATTTTTAATTGATCAGTGCTGAATTTTAGGACAAACCTACAAGAAGCACAGATCTCTTTTGGTTCTTCATGACTTGTGATTTGCATGAATTTAATAAACTCTGAAGAATAATAAGCAGTTTGATTTGTAAGTTTTGTGAATAAAAGGTACGACAATTTCTTTTAATTAGTAGTTCTTTTCCAAAACAAAGCTTAGCAAAATAGCTGAAGAGTATAGTAACTTCTCTAATTGCTTGACAAATTGACAGCTGTTTCTCTGAGTAGAATAATTATTTTTGTGACTCAGTGAAATAATTAACACAAGCTGTTGGGTGTGGATGCTTGGCCAAGAAGTTGGTAGAGAGCATCACCTGAAGGAGGTCTCTGGTCTGACCCCATGCCCGAAGCAGACCAGGCTACTTGGGGCTTTGTGCAGTTGAGTCTTGAAAATGGAGCTCTAAGGACAGAGCCTGTGCCACCTCTCTGGGTAGCCTGCCCCATCCACTGTTGGCTCACCTGTGTTGGAATTCTCTAGGCTTAACTGACATCCTTAGTCCTGAATACTCTGAATGATGAAATTTTGATAATTTCCAAAATAGGTATGCAATAACCAGAAGTTGTAAAATCTGTGTTTTGGTTTAATAAATTAAAATTATATTTGACAAATGTCCATGTATATATATATGCACGTGTATGCATACTTTTTGGAATATTAGGGGACACAAGACAGACAATGGACTTTGGACCTGGTTAACATAAGAGATTTGATAATAGGATGCCTTGGCAAAAGCAAGTGGCATTTTGATTGAATCTTCTTGCAATCTAGGTCTAATTTTCAGACAAGTTTACTGGAAAAAGAAAATCCCATTAAACTCTGCAAGCAAGAGATGTTGTGATATGCATAATTTTGTGTATGTGATTTTAACCTAATCACTGTAGTACACATTACTGGTCTCCCTGAAATAGTATATAAGCATTTGCATCCCACAATAAAATTGGATTCTGATCACCGAGTCAGTCTTCCCTGTCTCTGTCCATCACCAACAATTGGTGCCTCCATGTGAGGCAATGCACTGGCCTGACTGGTGGCAGTCAGCGAGTCCCTGAAACTGATGGTGACTGTGAGAGAATCACATCTGGGCCAAAAATTGCCTGTCTGCTGTGAGTGACAGGTGAGCCAGGGGAACTGAAAAGGAACGGAAAATGGGAAAGGAAATGCCCAAAGAGAGAGACGTCTATGAAACTGTCGCTGTTGAGTAAGAGACGGCACAGACTCACTGGAAGGCTGGTTTGCACAGCAGCAGCTTTACTATAAAAATTCTCTCTTTTTTAGACTGTTCTGATACAGACAGACCAGATTTGTCAATCAGTCAATGCATTTCACCTGATTGGTTAATTAACAAAAACAGCTTTCTTTTAAACAATCTTTGAGAAAAAACAGGAAAACAGAGATTAGGAAAACACCATCTGCAGTTTGTTAATAATAACAAGCTATCATCCTTTCTCTGCAACTTCCTAAAGTCTCACAAGTTCGCCGTGAGAAAACTTACCTGGTTTTCTCACTCTCTGACCAGGCTGTTGCATCCACATGAAACCATGCTCGCCCTTCTGGACAAGCATGACTCTCCCATCCTAAAGCAGGACCTTAAATGACTTTTACTCCCATCCTGCAGAATATTTACTAAGACGTTAAAAAAGTGAGAGTGGCCTGATGCTGCCGGCCCCCTACCCCACTCTATCTCTCCTCACTCTGGCTCTCCGTGCCCACTTGAACCTGGCACCTTGTACTGAAGAGTAGCCACAGCCATCAACCTTGCCCCTGCCCAGAGAAAGGAGGGGAAGATGGGAAGGCATCCTTTCTCGTGATCTATAGCAGTTTATATCGCTGACCGCAGCTCTAGCAGTGAGGAGGGGAAGTCCTTCAATCCAGGGCTGATAGATTCAGATTATGAGACTGACCCATTCCCTCCTGACCCTCTTGAAAAATGGATGCAGCTAAAGAAAAAGGCCCTTAAGGAGGGGGACCCCCAAACTTAAGGGCGTTTCAAAAGGGAGAGGCCAGCTCTAAAACTCCCGGTATTTGCCCTCAGTGCAGTAATCAGTGTCGGTCCAAGTATGACTTTGAAGGTCGTCCAGTATTGGGAAACCGGAGCCAAAGCACGGAGCAGCACCATGAGAGGACACAGATTCCCCAGCCGATGCCTCAGAGTGGACCACTGCAAACCTCAGCCCAGCAAACCTCAGCCCAGCCGCCGCCGCAAGCAGCCTTCACCAGACCGCAGGCAGCCCTGGCAGGACTGCCACAGACCAGCCACCCCAGGGCAGGAATGGACCTGGCAACCTCTAATACAGTAATGTTGCTTGGTTCATTGGTTCATTTGATTCCCACAGGAGTTTTCAGACCACCTGGACAGCGCACACATACTTTGTTTGTTTGTTCTCCCTGGAGCTATTGACTCTGACTCACAGCATGAACTCCCCAGCCAGGAACAATATAGCTCGACTTACACCCTTTGCTGCAGCACCCCTGCCTGCACCCCCGACAGCTGAACACAGGGATGGTGGTTTTCGTTCCACAGATTTTATGGACACAACTGCATTACATCTGAGCATTGAACATGCCAATGCAAAGTGACTCTGAAAGGCAGAGATGCTCCTGACAGGACTCATTGATACAGGAGCCGATGTGACTGTTATCTCAAGGAGCCAATAGCCCAATGATTCACCATTATCGACTCAGGGACTCTGGCGTGGGTGAAAGGAGCTAAAGCCTGCAAAGTCAACACTTGGTGCAAATAACGGGGCCTGATGGGCAGATCCCCCACAGTTAAACTTTTGGTGCTGTCTGTCCCCCCAGTTTTTTGGGGGAGGGATGTGTTAATGCAGTGGGGAATTTTTATGCATTCGGATTTTGTACAGCAGTTATTTGGGACACTCCTACAATGGTCCCTGGCTCAAGTGCCCCAGGTGCTTTCAAGCACTGGAAGGAGCAGCAGCTACCAAAGGGTCACTTGATACAGATCTAAAGCCCTGAGGGACACCTAGCCCTGGTCAAACAGGTTATACTTTCCAGTTACTTGCCTTTTATTAACAATATATTTTGTTGTGAATTTTTCAGTACAGCTATTTAGTACTATAGAACTAAATCTTTTTTTGTTTTAGCCTTCAATGTTTATATCCCATCACTCTTACTAAGCCAAACTTAAATCTGTCCTACAAGCAATCTTTAAAGCTGCTGCAGGAGAGGTGGCTCCGCCTGGCATCAGCCAGTGTTGAGATTGACCTTCTAATTTTAGTAACTTGTGATTTGTGATTTTTAACAGGATTGTTACTAGAAAAATTCAAAGGTGTTGGTATAGAGGTGGTGTCTTTTTACATATTAGTAGTAACATAGCATAACTACATAGTTCACTAAGAGGAATTAAATAAGTTTTAAATTCAAGAATCTTTAGCTCGCATCCAAGACAAACCTTGAACTTTATCTGTAGTGATTTTTTGAGACTTAACTCCACTGTCAGCTTTATTAAGTGGTTGCTTTTTACTCCGTAGTTCTAGCAAGGTAATTTTATTGTAAAGATTCCAGTACAGTTGTTTACTTGCGTGTTGTTTATTTTTATGTTTAACTGTTATATGACAAATTTTCAGTAACCTTTTAGTAATAATAGGGTTTAAATAAGTTAATTCTTGTTGAGATTAATTTTTTTTAGTCTCAGTGATGTTAACTTTAAATTCTTTTAGAGGTACTTTATTAAGGTTAAGCTGTAGTGAAGTTGATTTTAAGTTTTGTTGAAGTATACCTGTTGAATATAAGATATAAAGTCTGAATGAATTTTTGTCAAAACAGGCTCATTTAAACTACAAGATGATGCTATTTTGTTATAGAAATAAGAATTTTTACTATTTTATTTTTTATAAGTAATACTGAAGAATGAGAAACAATTCCATATTATGACCATTATTAGTTATGAGTTATTAATGCTTTCTTTTTTACTTTTTTACTTTAATGTCATGTATGCATAAATGTCTAGGAAAATATTACCTCAATTTCTTAAGACGGTTTCTACTGATATATTAGTAACCTGATTATGTTGTTAATCTCATTATGTGAATTCACTGACTTTTTATAACAAGCATTACTTCATTAATTTGCTATTTGTCTATGATACCATTGACTAACTAATGATAAATGAGAAAGCCAGCTTCTTTGCAAACCTTCACTTATTGTTGTATAGCTATTTATAAGACATATATTAGTTTTCTAACTACTATTACTAAGAGGTTTCTGAAATGTATTAAAAAGACTCTTCCAGTTAAAAGCCTGGACATTAAGTCCTGGTCTTAACTAGTAGAGAAAATTATCTGCACCAAAATTATATTCAAGTAATTTTGACTTGTCAAATTTGGACCTGTAATAGCTAAAAGCTAATAGCTCCTTTTAAGGTGAATTTGAAAATCTTACCCAAGAATGATTTTCCAAGCCCTCGCTTTAAAAAATAAAGCTTGCCAATTTCTACAGACTCGAAATAATAGTACAGTATTTAAGAAATTTATTTAAATTGTTTAAAATCACCATTTTATTTTTCACATGCTACTAATTGTATCTATTATCTGATTTATTTTTGCTTAGGATAAGTTTATTGTTTTATTACATATTGTTATGCCTTTATGTTACCTTCATGTTCACAATGAGAAACACTCATGTTATTAATAAACAAAAAATTAGGGCAGAATATAGCTCTTCCAGAACTTTACACTAATATTTACACTAAAATTTTTTGAAAGCAAACCACATCATATCAAATTGGATCCCTTGCTCTCCTGAAGCACCCTTGGTGGAACCCCAAAAATTAGAATTCTTGGGTTCTGTTTAATTGGATCTTTGTTTAATTTTGAATGCATGGGAAGCAATCAGTCTAAAAATGTTTCTCCCTATTACCCTGTGTATGAGAATCAATCCTTTTGGTACAGTTACACTTCTGGCAGCCTTTCTAAATCCAGTAATGAGGCTGCAATTGGGAATGTTCTTAGTTTATAAAGATCAAGCCTGAGCCTTTTAGTGGCTGGAGTTTTTAACTAAAAGATTCTTTTTAGGATAGGTATATATGTGGTAATTTTGATAATAATTGTATTAATCATGATACCTTTCAATGTATGCGGGGATTAATTAATAAGGCCATTAAAAGAGTATTTTTGGGTGAAAGGAAAGGGGGAGATGTTGGGATATTAGGGGACACAAGACAGATGATGGTCTTTGGGCCTGGTTAACATAAAAGATTTGATAACAGGATGCCTTGGCAAAAGCAAACGGGACTTTGAAAATTAGACCTGGATTGCAACAAGATTCAATCAGACCAGTTTACTGGAAAAGAAAATCCCATTAAACTCTGCAAGCAAGAGATGTTGTGATACGCATAAGTTTGTGTATGTGATTTTAACCAAATCACTGCAGTACACATTACTAGGCTCCCTGAAATAGTATATACATGTTTGTATCCCACAATAAATCAGATTCTGATCACTGAATCAGTCTTCCCCGTCTCTCTCCATCGCCAACACATACACATAATGCATTAAAACACCTTATGTATCAAGATAATGTATGCAAATATATTTAACCCCTGAACATATTTGCATGTATAATGTGTTACATTTAACATTACTATATGTATACATCTCTATTTTATTAGTGCATGGAGTGTATTAAACCAGCAGACATTTACATACCTCCTTACATTGAGGCAATTAAGAGATTAAGACTGCTGCTGATAAAAATGTAATTTGGTTTATATATCATAATAGGTTTATTGAAGTTATTAGGTGAGGTGTCTGGTGTGGTTTTAACAAGTAAGTCTAGAGCTGTGTTTTATTGGATTTAAATTCCGGAGACTTTGAAAAAATTCCTGTGGTATAAGAAGATTAAACGTAAAGCAAATTGAAAAATACCGGACGAGGACTTTATGTAAGCTTGGCTAGCTCTTAGAACCTGCTCTTGTGATGAGACTTTACAACAATTGCTGCCAGGCTGAGGAATGCCAGGAGCAATGTTGATAGCAGGCTTGAGCCTGGAATAATTGGAATCAAAAGACTTAAGAAAAGTTAAACTTTCACTCAGACCTGTTTTTTGCTTAAAGCTGAATGCAGTCTGATGAGTCCTCATTCTCACAACCTGATCTGGGGTCTGCCTGCTTTCCCTTAACTCTCCTTCAACCTATAGCAGAGGTTTTGAAAACACATTTTCTGCCCTCTTAGGAGATAGGAGCTATCTGAGAGTATCAGCCAGAAATGGCTGTGTGTCTTTGAGTCTTAAGACCTAAATAAGTCACTTTCCTGCCCTTTATTTTAATGTAATATTGGTTCTGAAACCTAGGGATTTTTTCTTCATTTCTTCATTTGGACCAAAAAAGTGTTAGAGAGCTACCTGATTATTAAATCTTGATGTAGATTCCAAAGCTCTCCAGATGCTTCCAGTCACCAAAAATATTTATCTTTCCACTTGAGAATTTACTCATAGAACAAATGGTCTCTCTTAAAAGACATCAATTTGAATTACAGCAAATTAGTATGTTTGCATATCTCTGTATCTGTATATGTGAATGCCACACCTGAAGCTCCTTGCTGTTTGGAAGATACAGGATTGTTTTGATTCTGCCCTTTCTAGCAAAACAATGATTCAAGTAATTACAAATCAAAAATTTCATGTGATGGAAATTAGTGTAAGGGTCAGTACACTCTAAGGTTGTAATCAGTGCAGAAGCTTGCAAGACATGCTTTGCAGGTGACAAGCACATCTTGGAGTGTGAAAGTAAAGATGTTCAAATAAGTCATGTTTTTTAGAAGGGTGGGAAGCCCTGCACCAGCTACTGACAGTAAGGACACCACTGTTCTGTGGTTCTGTGCTGCAGGTTTCTTGCCCTGCATTGATGAAGAGAAACAGGGCTGAGCAGTAGGTGTGGATGTTGCTGGTTTCTTTACTGGAGCTCCCAGTAACAGCTTTGTGAGTGCTCTGACTTGTGCATCTGGGGAGCAGGGCTTCTGGTTTGTTTTCTTGATAGTCCTCCCAGCACATTCAGGAGAACTTCATCCTCTCTTGGGGATTGAATATTAAATACTAAGTAAGTACAGATTGATGCTTTCCAAAATAAGTAAAGCTTCTGTCCAAGTGATAGCATTCCATGAATTAAAACACCTTATGTATCAAGATAATGTATGCAAATATATTTAACCCCTGAACATATTTGCATATATAATGTGTCACATTTAACATTACTATACGTATACATCTGTATATAATTCAGATGTAACTACCATGGGACAACCAAGCTTTAAACAGAGGAGCACATGGGCCAGGGTGCTTTGTGGTTTTGCAGTCTAGCTGTTCTTTCCAGACAGTAATTTACCTCTGGTTAGCAACTGAGCTCACTCAGGACCTGGCTGCAAAGAGCTGCTTCTCCAGTGGCCACCGCTCTGTAAGAGCTCTGTGACCCCTCTCTAGGCTGGCTTTACAATTTATGCTGTGCTGAAAGGAATGAGCTGGACATTTTTTGGTAGGCGGTAATCTTGTGGCATTTCAGAGACCTGAGTTGGGAACTGGCCACAGGCAGTCAGGCTGGTTCATCTAAAAGAGCAGGCAGCTTCTTTGGGGAAGAGAGCTACCTCCAAAACCACATTTATGGAAGTTTGTGCAATAACGTTTAATTAGGGTGTTGACACCTTTGCCTCCCTCTGCTGACTTGCAGCAGGGCATGACAGTTTTTTCATGTATCACCATTCTTGAGTGTCTGGTTGTTAAAGCTTAGTGTCAAGTCACTGCAAAAAGGCAGAAATCTCCAAGGAAGTACATTTAGGGATGGATGACTCCACTCAGTTCCCACTGACCCATTTGGAGTTAATCCAGATAGGAACATTCTGTTCTTCATCTGGTCTCATAATTCCCCAGAGCAGAGTTTACCTATTCAAGCACAGCAGGTAACAAATGACAGGAATGGGGCAAAACTGGTTTTGCCTGTTCATAAAAACATTTAGAAGTGGTTCCTTTTCAGAGGAGTCATACCTTTTCATACCACAATCATCCGGTATGACAGTTTATGTGATTTACAAAATCTGTTTGGATTGCAATTAATCAAAGAAAGCACATGTTTAATAGGTGTTCAAGATAGGGGGAGGTTGGGAAATTTCTTATATTTTTGTGGAACTGTGTTAACACTGGACTTGAAGTTTTCTGAAACTATGAAACAGGAATACAGCTTAAATTTAGGTAATCCATTTAATTGATTCCAGTAGAGTTGAAGTATACCGTTAACTTGTGAAAGTGAAAATTGCCACCTATCCACCTCCAACAGTTAGAATTGGTGTCCAATGGACACACACATTAAAAAACATAGAGATGGGGCAGGATTCTGGAGTTGTTTCCAATCTCCTTGTCATACTATTGCATTGTCTTTGTGGCTGCAGCAAACTTTCTCTTACCTTATCAGCACAACTTTAAAGTAGAGATTGCTCGTTCTGAAGATTTAACCCTGTAAAATTGATTTTTCTCTAAGTTACGGTCTCTGGAAAGGGGAGAGTTTTTTCTCCTGGTCAGATACCATAATACAGTTTTGTGACAAACAGCTAATGGCTAAGTTGTTCTCTTGTCTGTGCTTAATTATGTAAATCTATTTGTAGCTGCAGTTTTAGATCTGAAATACAGAATCCTGAACTGATAGAATTATTGCATTCTGCTTTCCCATCATTCAGATGTAACTACAAGCTATTTGATCTCTATGCCTTATCTGGAAACAAGGGGAGGTAGATTTTTTTGAAGTATTGTTGTTAAAGGTTTGATTTCGTAGTAGTTATTTTTTAAAGCTCCTCATGAACTCAGTCATGGCTTCTACTTGTTTTGTGTTTTTTCCTTGGAAAAACCTCTCTTTAGTATACGTCCCATATAATGTGTACATATTTGCTTATATAAACAATGGAAAATACAACATTATTAGGGGAAGGTAAACTGAGAAAGGAAAAAAAATGCAGTAAAAAGGTTGTGGCTTTAAAAAAGCATTCATTATTTGGGGTGTTTTGTTTTTCTTTAAAGGTGTTGTAAACTTAAATGTACTAAATGTTGATGGATTGTTGTCTAATTGTTGAATGCTTCCAGTATGGAAATGTGTGGGGTTTGTGTGTGCATAGTATGAGTGAGCATCTGGATCTGTCACATGCATTAAGCTGTTGAGTTGTTTTGAAGTTTGTTTGATTCTTTTTTGCAGCTCTGCTATGTGTGCCTTGTCTGTCCTCTGCCCAGTTCTCTTATTTATGATGTGGAATAAAATTGCTTGTAATGACTCATCTTGCAGCATCATGATTTCATTGTTTTCTTTTGCCAATTCTGTCCTGAGTTCCATTACGTCTTAAAAGGATGATGATGCTGAAGTTGTTAAAAAGCAACCTTTTTAAACTGAGAAGTTTGGAACTCCAAATTATCTTTCTTTCAGTGTTGCTTTTCTCCTAGTGCTTGATTGCAAGCAATTTGCAGAGGACAATTTGTAATCCCAACATGCAGATTTATCATGAGGATGTCAGCTTTACTTCATTTTAACAAAAGACAAAACAAAATGAAACAACAAAAAAGCCCCCAAATTAAAATTTTATATTTAAATTTTATGCAGAAGGATTAGAAGGGGAATTACAAAGCCTAAAAGATCAAGTAGGAGGCCCAGAAATCTGAACATGAATGAGAGAATTGTGAAGTCTTCTGAGGGGACCTAAACACTAGCACTTTCTTTCACTTTTGTTCAGATTAGTTTCTACTTTGGCATAGTCCTCTTTTATTCTCATAGTGGCAGTATAAGTTATCAGGATTTTTTTCTTTTTCCAGCCAGCCATAGCATCTCAAAAGCCACTTTCTCCTTTTCCATGTGTTCTTCCTAGTCGTGGTCACATCTCTGAGCAGTGTAGGTGGAGTGACTCACCTTGCCCTGCCAGCCTCCTTGGAATCCAGGCTGAAGCAATGTTTCTGACAAAAGTCAGCACTTGCCTGCATGGGTTTTATTTGGTGAATGGCCAAGATTAGATGGGTGAGTGGGAGAGGGGCAGATGCTGTTCCTGTTGTGGCATGAGGGAAGGAGGATTGCTGGCTTGCCCTGGCTGTCTTCATAACATCCCTCATCCAGTTCAGGAGGTGTTCATTTGGTCAGAGGAACTGATGCTTTTCTGAATGTGTTTGCAAGAAAATCACAGGACAGCTGAGCCTGGAGAGAAAAGTGTAATTGCTGATGAATAGCAGCTAAAATTAAATCAGAGCATTTTACTTTGAAATCAGTCTAAACTATTTCTAAAGACATAGTTAAATGAGACTTAGGGTTTGTCAGTGTGGTGGTTTTGCATGGGAGGCACTCACGGAAGTTATGCATAGAGAAGCTGCTAGCAGTTTTCTCCATGTCTTACAAAAAAATAAAATCAGTAATTAGCTTTGAGAATTGACAATCTGTTAAACCACTGAGAAAGCTGATACACCTCTGTGAACTCCCATGTTAAAAATGAAAAATCCCAGGAATTCAGCCTTGTATTTTCCAGCCAGACAGCAGGTGACTCAGCCAGCCTGGCTCCCCTGTCTTGGCTGTGCTGTGGGGCCGGACCACGGGCTGGCAGGCAGGGCAGGGCAGGGGAGGCCCCAGGGCCGAGGCCGGGCTGTGCCGTGGCTGCTGACCCCGGGCTGCTGCTGCTGCTGCTGAGCCCTGCCTGACACTGAGCTGGGCTCCAATGGGCTCCAGGAGAAGATGGGACCAGGCCGGCTCAGCCAAGAGTCTGCCACCATTGGGTTTCACCCACAGACACCAGGCAGGGGGAGGAGTAGCCATCGGTCCCCCTACCCAGGGGAGCTCTGCTGAGCTCTGGCCTGGCTGCTGAGCTCTGGGCTGGTGCTGAACTCTGGGCTGGTGCTGAGCCCTGGGCTGGTGCTGAGCTCTGGCCTGGCTGCTGAGCTCTAGCCTGGCTGCTGAACTCTGGGCTGGTGCTGAACTCTGGGCTGGTGCTGAGCCCTGGCCTGGCTGCTGAGCTC
>JAXCLO010000001.1:14429316-14457403 GCA_035583995.1 Arremon aurantiirostris | reverse complement strand
GCCTGACTTTAACAGGCCACAGCTGTAAGCAATGAGAAGAAGAGTGCTATAAAAGAGTGGGGTGGCTGGGTGAGAAGGGAACTGGAGTCATTTGGCTGCTCTGTGAAGAAGAAAGAGTCAGTGCTCAGAGGAGCTGTCCATGAGAAACACCAAGAAGGTGTGAAACTTTTGTGGTAAGAAGACAACTGTATGGAACTCTTTGTGATAAGATGACAACATCCCATACTGAGTCCCCCATTTTTTGGTGCCCAGAATAGTAACTGTTGGTCTTTTTGCTTTAGGTATTAGCCAGTTTATGTACAATATGGTTATAAATTTGTGCTTGAAGTCAATAATGCAGTTCTGCAGCTTGTGTTGTTTTGATTAGATACTCTGAAATGCTTATCATAATTGCTATATCACTGGCACTCACAAAACACAGCTGTGGTTTTTAGGAGAGTGCTCACTTGAGCATACCACAGGAATGTTTGAAATTTTTTTTTGACATAGCAAAAAATGCAGTGTTAATGAAAGGGAGATTGTAATTTAGAATTAGAGTGCTTCCTGTCAGTGTCCCCTCAATTTTCAGTAAACCTTTTCATTTTGTAGTTGGTTTCCTTGCTAATGCAAGGCATGTTATGACTTGTCTGAAGAAACATTTAGTATACCTACATGTTTATTTCTTTTTAACAAAAACATATGCTTTTGTGTAATGGTGGTAGTTACTGGGGCTTTTTTTTTATTTGTTTGTTTTTCTGCATGTAGGTTGTTAGATCCATATGCTACATAAATCCCTAACACCTTCCTGCCACTGACATATTTAATAGTTGGAGTTATTTGCAGAACTAATTGTGAGTTAGAAAATGGGTTTGGTTGCCTGAAACTGTTTGAAATATGTAGCCCAGTTGTACTTGAAGGTACGCATACATCAAATATTTTATTAATGCTGGCTTAGCAGACACACCCATGTCTCTGTGTGGATTTCTCTCTCTTCCCAGTTAATGATGGGAGGCGATAAGAAAGGTGAATTAAAATTACATGCTTTGCTTGCAGTGATTATCCCTAGGTAAGATGATGCTTCCTAAGTGCCCCCGTTGGCTTTGATGGTGGAAAGTATTACAGACTCATATTTGGTCTTGTGCTTAGTGTGTCCCCTACACTATCACTGCTGTGCCCCCCACCTCTGCTTGTTGGTCTCTGCCACCCTCCTTCACTCATGCTTGAAGCTGCAGTGCCAGACACAGGCTTCAGCTGCCTGTGATGGCTCTCTTCCGGAAGCACCTCTTCCAAGTCCTCTGCTTGGATCATGTTTGCCATCCAAGTTTTGGTTTACAATTGCATGTGGGTGTGTTTGATACAGGTTGTTGTTTTCCCTTCTCAGTGTGCAAGTACATACAGGTCCTACACAGATGGTTTTCCTGAGATGTCAGAAGGAAACAGTTTTCTCTGAACGAAATTTAGCTCTTGAGATGATCTTTTGGAATGGGGGGAGCAAGTGTGTGTTGATGCCCTTGTCTCCTGGGGAAGTCTTGGCAGACCAAAGACCATAGGCTCTGGGAAGTTGTGGCAGCAGCTCTGGCCACAGACAGCAACACATAACTTTCCCAGACATTTTCCTGGGGAAGGCTGTGAGAAGATCAGAGAAAAGAATGAGAAACAATTCTTACCTCCACTTGCTGCACCTGTTGTTATGCACAGGTGGAATGTGTTATGGAGATTTGTTTGCCAAAGGGTGATTTCTTAATTGGACTCTGGATGGTGTTTGGATGGATTGACCAATTAGGTCAAAGCTGTATTGGGCAGTCTGTAAGGGTTATGAGTCTCTTAATAAGTATAGTGTAATAGAATAGAATAAAGCAATTGATCAGCCTTCTGCAATCATGGAGTCAATGCTAATTATTACCCAGGTGGGGGCCTGTGGTGACAGGAAGTTACTGCAGTTCTCCCATGAGGCACATCTTTTTGTCAGCTTTGCCCATACTTTTATAAAGTGAGGCACTTGTTTTGAGCAGTTATGGCTTTGAGAGATATACCCCCCTCTGTCCTGGAACTGATACCCTTTCTGAATGGGTTTATGCTTCAGGTCAGTGATGGTCAGTCTCCCAGCAGGTTTAATAGGTCAGTGGTTCTAATAACTGCCAAAGTAAGTGAGGAAAAAAAAGACCAACTTAAAAACCCCCAGCCTTTCTGGGCTAGGATATACATTTTGTACACCTGTTTTTAGAACCTCTTGGAACGTGAACTGGAAGCAGTCATGCTGAGCCTTGTTTGGCTGTGTGGCATGTGCTGCTCTCCGTTGATAAATTCCATTGAAAAAGCCTGTTAAGCTTTGAAGGGGAAAATGTCACAATGAAGCCTTGAAGGGGAAGACAGCACAGTGAGCATAGAGGATAGAAAAGGTTGATGTTGTGGTACAGGGAGGATTGGTACAATGCTTTGGTTTCAAGAAACTGTTGCAGCCTTGCCTTGAGTCCTGTGTTCAGCTTTGGGCTCCCCAATGTAAGAAAGATCTAAAGCTGTTTAAGAGTATCCAAAGGAGGGCTGTGAAGATGGTGAAGGGCCTGGAGAGGAAACCATTTGAGAAACGGCTGAGGGCACTTGATCTCTCCAGCCTGGAGAAGAAGAGACTGAGCAGAGGCCTCACTGCAGTCAACAGCTTCCTCAGGAGAGGAAAATCACTTCTCTATGATGACCAGTGACAGGGCCTGAGGAAATGGCTGGAGTTTCAAGGGAAGTTTCACTTGGATATTAAGAAAAGGTTTTTCACCCAGAGGTGGTTGGGCATTGGAACACACTCACCAAGAAAGTGGTCATTGCCCCAAGGCTGCAAGAGTTCAAAAAGCCATTTGCACAATGCTCTTGTGCCCATGGTGGCCTTATTTGGGCTGTTCTATGTAGGGACAGTAGTTGGACTTTGATTCAATGATTTGGTGTTTCTTTTTGATTAAAGTTGGTTGCTTTATGCTCTGCCTATACTGGCATTTGTATTCAAATCACAAGTACTTGTGAGGAGAAGGTGCTGGTGCGCTGGGCTTTAGCTGTACTGCACAGTGCTTGGAATGACATCTTCCACAGTGGAACTCAACCAGATAATGTTCTCTAGAAGTGCATCCAAAACATTGGCCTCTCACAGGTGCCAGCAGCACATAACTGGACTAATCCTGATTGGAAATGAAGCTCACTGAGGACTGATGGAAATAGTTCTGCTTTGCATGTCCTCTCCATTTCTAATGCAGTTGTAACTACAGAGGTGGTGGGAGGGCCAATGCCTGACAGCTTGTAGGGATTCTCTGTTTGTCTAAGGTGGTGTACCTGCAACGCTGTAGTCAGAAATGTAACAATGAGTGCTAAAAGAAAAATGTGAGTATCAAATTCCTTTAGAGATTTGTTTTTGATGAGTTGGTTGTTGTAAGGAGGTGCTGGCTCTCCTGTTTCTCAGTGTTACCTGTCCAATAAAGGCACTGGGTATGCTGTCACCATGGTCAGAACCTGTGTTAGACATCTCTGGCCATGTGCTAAGGTTCCAAGTAAAGGGGTGGGGAAATAAATAGTGTTTGCAAAGAGACAAGTTCAGCTTGAGGAGAGTGTTGATTTTCAGGTGGTTTTTTTCATCACTCCCCTTTTTATATGGCAGAATGGTATGCAGCCATTTGGGGAAGACTGACTAAAGCAATCCATATCCCTTACAAAGCACTTAGTGACTCCTTTGTGTAATTTGGGATGGTCACATCCGCTGTTGTGAACAAAAACCTGCTAAGCTGGGTGGTGTGTGTGTCTGGAACCCAGGCTCCCCAGGCATCCCTGGTGAGCCTCAGGGCCTTTGAGACTGTCTGGTGCTTAAAGGTGCAAGAGCAAAGAACAGTTCCCTGTTTTGGGGTAGCTCTTGCATTCTTTTCTGGCTGTGAAGTGGTGTTTTAAGGATGTGGTTTGTGTATAATGGTTGAATGTAGTCTATAGCTGGCAAAGATTGATGCCTAACCTGTGTGCGTAATTTTGGTTGGGTTTTTGTTTCTGTTTTTTTTTTAAATTTATTTATAGGTGCTGAGCACTTAGAATCTAATGAAATTCAGAGAAATTACTTCAGATGTGGATAGTAGGTCAGATTTTCTTGTGTGATTTGTTTTTGGTGAACAGCTTTATAGATGTCAAAATGACCTTTGCTAAAAGGGGTAATGATCATAGAGTGTAAATATGAAAGAGGTGAAATACAAGTCTGAACTGGCATTGCAGTTGAGGTAGCAGACTGTGTGTGCTTGTGTGTTGTGTATGCATGTTAAAGATAACTACTGCTACTTATAATTAGCTGTGTAGTGCCTGTCTGAGGAGAGAATCAGATGGACAGGGTTCATGAGTACCTCTGAATTTGTATTTGCTTGAATAGAAAATGTAAGCTTGGGGTTGTCTTCCCTTTTAATAAATAGTATATTAAATTCATCCCACTGGTATTATGCTGAAGTTTAGAGTAACAGAATGAAAGATGGAGTGTAGCAGGTTGGGCAATACTGAGGTCTGGCTTTATTTCCTTTGATTGTGTTTGCACAAGCAAATGTGATGTCAGCACCCTGGCATCAGGCAAAATCACAATAGTGATAGTGCATGTGTAGCGTTGAACACTCCAGCTCCTGGTGATAAACCAAACAAACAAAACCATCTCTAGAAAATTACAATGTTACACAATTAGAAAAGAAATAGAACCCACTTTTACACTTTTATATAGGTCAGTAAAGATTTCAAAGAATGTATCTGTATTTTCATGCTCTTTTGCTGAAAGTTGTGATGCTGGTAAATTATTATCCAATACTATGCTGTTCATTCTTCTTCACTGAGCACCTGAATTATTTTTCAGCTTCCATCTTCTATTTCTTCCTAAGAATAATACAGTTAGGTTTAGCAGCAAAGTTCAGATGTTATGCTTGAGTTGAGGTAGTTCTTAATTTTTTATAAGAAACACCTATTTATAATTAATTTATGGTCAAATACTCAAGTGACTTGCAGAAAGGCTAATGACCTAGCATCATGTAGTTTTCAGAATTTTTATCAGACTAATTTAAATGCTACTCAACTATTCTTATGTTTTTCTTAAACTAATAGTCTGTTAAGAATTCCTAGCTATTTTTTCTTAGATTTGTTTAATTAAAATAAGAATTAAGAAGAAATATAACTATTGTAGTTTCAGTAATTTCAAAAACTTTTAGTGAGCAGCTCACTTATGGCCCTGTGTTACAAGTGTTCTTTAGCATTACATAAAATATTTTACAATCTTGGAAGGAGAGGTTTGGACAGAACTGCAGTGTCTTCTTTCAGCTACTGCTGTAGGTATTTCCCAATGTGATTCTTGGAAGTGCAAAAATAATCAAGGTATGCAATGCATAAAGAGAAAACTGTGGTCAGTTATTGTCATATAGGTGATAGTCCTGGTTTGAGGTTTCACTGGTATGCTCATTTTTTCTTGGTTACCCGGAGAGCTTCACTTTTTAGTCTGCTGGGAATAAGGAATAAATGTGCATTATGTGGGATCCTGTTCTCTCAGTGCAGAGTATTTCTCTGATTATCTGTTGAGTTAACCAATGATGTAAATTGTGAAACAGTGAAATTAAATGAATGCCAGTTAGAAATCTGGTCCTGCAGATGAAATAAATAACAATGTATAATTGAATCAAATACTATGCTGACTATGCATTTTGCATATCTTGAAGCTGAATACACTTAGAGAAGCAGTGACTTTGTACAGTACATGCACTTCTCCAGCCACTGCAGCACTGATTGCCAGCACATCTTCCTCAGTCATTTTTATAGCTGGAAGAGATATTCTGTCTTACCTGTAACTGCAGATAAGTCAGGCTGACAAAGATGTCACAAGACAGGGCTCTGCTGTGTGTCAGGGCCTTAGAAGCAAGGAAAGGTTTCAGCAGTTAAGGATATGAAGAGGAACAGCTGGATATGGCAGCTCACATGTGAACAGCAGGCTTTGCTTTTGCAGAGAGCAAGCTATGTTTTCAGAAGTATAATAAACCTTAATGGATAATGGACCTTCAGCAGGGGGGAAATGTATGAAGGTGGCTGAGAAAATGGCCTCAAGTTGTACCAGGGGATGTTTAGATTGGATGTAGGAAAATTTCTTCACTGAAGGGGCTGCCAAGCACTGGAACAGACTGTTCAGGGCAGTGGTGGAGACACCATCCCTGGAAGGATTTAAAAGATCCTTTGTACTTTTGGAATTATATTCCCCATTTTAGTGCTCCCATCAAGACTCTCCCAAACCAGACACAGCTCACTGTCTCTCCACCTCCACCTTCCCCTGCCTTCTTGTTCTGGGGTGGAGTTGAGAGCTGGAGGCACAAAAAAGTGAAAATCACTGGTTGAGAGAAGAACAATTTACTGGAAAGAACAATAAGATAAGAAAAATAAACGGTAACAGTGACAATATTAGTAACAACAGGTATAAGATAAATTATTTACACAGAAAGTGAAACAGTACCGGACTAACATCTGATATCAAATAACGGTAGTCTGGCCATCCTGTCTTCCTGGCTGCTGTAAAAAATAAACCCTGTCCTGACTGAAATTAGAACATGTGTAGGTAGATGAAGCACTTAGGGGCATCATTCAGTAAATTTGGCAGTTGTGGGGGTATGGTTGGATTTCATGCTTTTGAGGGACTTTTCCAACCTAAATGATTTTGAGTTTGTATAAGCACTTCCATCTTATGCCAGCGTGTTAAGGGATGATGCTGCAGCCAGTTAGTTATATTACTGGCTGGAAGCCTATCCTTAGATTAATTGGGTGGATTTAATTGATTTTCCACACATCCCCTCTTCTGTAGCAAAATAAACTTGGAATGTGCATGTTAATCAGTGCATACTTTTTTCTTCTGCATATTGTCCTCATTGCCAGCTGGTGATAATCAGACCATGGCTGTTTGTCATTGTTGCTGACAAACAGGTTTTGCTCAGGCTCCTGCAGTGCGTTCCTGTGCTGGAGCTGTTCAATATCATGTGCTGCCAGCTTGGGTGCTTGTGAATTCCTCTGAATCCCTTTGGCCTCAGTGTGACCCAGATCAAATGTTGCACTCTGTGATCTTGTTACATTCACATTCTGTAGCTTACCTTGAGTGTTTTGATGCTTGCCTGACCATACACAAGTTTATTATCTGGTTTTTGCAGTTTGTTTGTGATAAACTGAATGGTGAATTAGAAAAAGGGTTAACATTTCTGTTAAAAAATTAAACCCTGAGTGATCCGTATGTGTGACAGTGGTCACAGGGGTCTCAGGTTGAGGGAAGAGATGAGGATTTGACTCCGTATTTCAGAAGGCTTGATTTATTATTTTAAGATATATATATCATTAAAACTAGACTAAAAGAATAGAAGAAAAGGTTTCATCTCAGAAGGCTAACTAAGTTAAGAATAGAAAAGAATGAGTAAACAAAGGTTTGTGGCTTGGACAGAGAGAGCCAGGTGTGCTGTGACTGGCCATTAATTCCAAACATCCACAAGACCAATGACAGATGCACCTGTTGCATTCCACAGCAGCAGACAATCATTGTTTACATTTTGTCCCTGAGGCCTCTCAGCTTCTCAGGAAGAAAAAATCCTAAGGAAAGGATTTTTAATGAAAAGATGTCTGCAACACATATGCATGTGCACTTCAGTTACGTTTCATTTAGGTTTATGTGGTAGTTCAGAATTATCTTGAGGTGTCTTGAATTATCAAGAGTTATCTTGGCCCTTCACTGTGCTGGTGGAAGGAAGGCCAGGCTCTGAGCCTGGGTTGGTGGCCCAGGTCTTCACTATATTGACTTTCAGAAACTAGCAGTCCCTGGGATTCTCTGGTAATTTACATTGTTTTTCAAAACAAGAAATCAACAGAACATCCTCTTGGTGTTGGTCTGTGGTCTGTCTTATGAGTATTTTGGTTTATAAGTAGTATCTGTGGCTTCAGTGGTAATGGGTTTCACAGGGAAGCATCATTCTGCTCAGGGGATGTGAGGATGTTCCTCACCAGTGCATTGAGGAGCATTTCATGTTTCACCTGTGGGTCTTTGTGGGACACTATCTTGAATTTACTGTGTTTTGTTTGTGAGAAAATAAATCTCTATTTTACTATTTAAATTGTGTCCTTGGCAAACTGGCTTAGAGGTTTGTATTCCCCAGAGGATTTAATTGGCATATGAGATGGTGTTGTCATTGCTGTACCAGTGTATACCAAATATACAGTATTGCAGCCTTTTCTGTGCAGGAAAAATAAAAGGTTCCTTTTGTTTGCTTCTTCTCATTTGCCCAGAATTCAGAGATAGATTTTGTAGACAGCCTAAGTACTGATTTTTATTGGAGTAGTATTACTTTGCATTCTTTAATTTGTTTTTGTGTTCCTTGAAACTTGGTAGGCATTTACTTTGGAACTGTCTTTGCAAATACTTTCCAAAACTGAATGTGGCTGTTCTGTGGTGTTTGGATTGTGGGCAGCTTGTGTAGAGTTTGTGCTTTACATTTAGTACTCTGGTCAAATTCCGTCAGGAGTCAGCATCCCTGCTTATAGTTCTTGGATGTTGCATCAAGTGAAATAAAATGCATGTTATTTCTGCTTTCACTGAATGTAGAAGAAGCAAATCTTTTCTGTGATGCTTTAATCTTATATTTCCACCTTTCAAGTGTCAGCAGAACTGTCTGGGTAAGGTTTGCAGGTGGTGTGGGCTAATATCGGTGAAAGAAATGCAAGTCCTTCCCCTCCTTTGTGTCCCCTTATTCTTGTCGCCCTCTTCTTTACTGCATTTGTTCTCTGAATTAGCTTCTTCTGAAGGGACCTATTGTTGTAGGGTATATTTCAGTTACAGCTTGTCCCATTTTACTAATGTCAAGGAAAGAGATGTC
The DNA here is from genome assembly GCA_035583995.1 of Arremon aurantiirostris. Lineage (NCBI taxonomy): Eukaryota > Metazoa > Chordata > Aves > Passeriformes > Passerellidae > Arremon > Arremon aurantiirostris. The sequence continues at coordinate 14,448,554 of JAXCLO010000001.1, read as the reverse complement.
CTGTTGTGTTAAAGGCTCTGGTTTCTGTCCCTTGTGAGCTGTCTCAGGCAAAGGAAGAGGAAGAATTTGTTACCTTGCATTTGCACGTGTGCATTTTTTTACATTATAAAGTACTAAACAAATTGCCTGTGCAGGCTCAGAATGAAAACATTATGCATGTAACAGTGATCCCTTCCAAGAATAAATGCTTGAGTGTTTTTGTATTGTGCTGGGGATCTGTGATTCATGGAAGACTGAATGGCAGCTGGGACAGTGCAGGTTTTGTAGCCATGTGCTGTTTTCAGTAGAATAAAGAATGAGAGGACTGCTCAAATAGTGATCTGAAGAAGGTATTTGGTCAACAGAGTTGATTTGGAGTGTTTGCTTTTCTAATAATTTGTTGTTAACTCTCAAGTGAGTTTCTCATCAAATTTTAGCAATAGTAAATTGCATTGTAACTTTGATTTTTTTTCCTGACAGACTTTGTAAGCAGCTTAATATACAGACAGAAGAATAATAATACCTCCATATCCCCAAATATGGATTTACAGAAGTTTGGTTTTTTTCAGTTTTTTCAGTCCTTAACGTTCCTAGCTTCCTCAATGGTGTGTTTGGAGTGAAGTCATTGTTGGGTAAAAGCTCTGATGATTTTAAATAAGCTTACTTTCCAGACTTCAGTCACTTTCTTTTCCCTTTCTTAAGTACCCATAAGTACCCAGTAGTTAATTTCCTAGCAGCTTATGGGAAAAAATTGTATAAATCAGAAGAAAGAAAAAAAAAGATATAAACCCAACCCCCAACATCAGGCTAATTGCATTTGATGGATTCTAATAAAATGTTTTGAATCACAGTGGGTAGATAGCTAATATCTCAGAAGGTTCTCTGAGCCAGAGACGGAATGTAGTATCTGTGTGAGGAGGAGAGTTTTGCAAGTCCTGTGAGAACAGGCTGAAATGTCTGATGACATGACCACCTTAAAACCTTGCAAGCACTAGAAAAAATACTTTCACTCCCTCATTTGTTTGAAAAGGCTACAAACTGATGGTTTGGCATTTAAAACAAATCTGCATTTAATTTATTCTTCTCTATAATGTTGTCAGAGATGTATGTTGTAGACTCTAAACTTGTCAGGCAAACATATTCTGAAGATTTACCAGCATGGTGAAAAACATGGGTATGGATTTAATTCACTGTGAATGTGGAAGAAAAACAGTAACTCTGTTTTCCCTGTTAGAAGCCAAAGAATTCTTGAAGAAGTACTAAAATTCTCTCAGTAGTTTGCATTTGTAAGTCTATAAGGTGAACGGATGTTTGCCAAAGTAAGGGATGGTTAGAGGAAGAAAAATGCCTTTGTGACAATTTACTCTTTGGGAGCCTGGGATGAGCTCATTGTTAGTATAGATTTGATACCAGAAAATTAAGGAATATCATTAAGGATGATACTCTTTGTTACCTTGAAACAACTTCAGCGGTGCTCGTGGTTCTACAGTGCTAGTAAAAACAGTGCTGGTGTTAATGGATGATATTCCATGCTATGTTAACAAAAGGAAGAACTACATAATTTACACTGGCTGACTGCCGAGGGTGAGGATGACATGTGACCCTGTCATCAAAAGGAAGAACTCTGTTACCAGTTGGAATGAGTTGAGGAACTCTTAATAATGCTCAGTTTTCAAAATATTGTGGTTGTCGGTGATTTGCTGCTATGGAAGTACACCATTAGTAAAGTCCCCTTGATATGTGTGTACATACTGTGAATGTAATACTGAGAATTGTCTTATTTTGAATAAATCTGTTTGGGGTCCTGCATTGTGTGGAGGTGCCTCACCACTCCAGACAGAGTGTGATGAAGAACACTGATCTTGGCTAAGCCTAGGCTGGGCACAAGTTAGGGAATTGCTGTCTTCTTTTGAGAGTTTCCAGAGCCTCTGGAGCCCAGCACTGCTGCTGTGCTGTTTTAAGCTGAACCCTCTTGACATCTTGACAAATGCTGGGAACTGTGACCATGTTCATGAGCTTGAGGACAGGAAGGGAGGAGCTGCCTGCTTATAGCTCACTGAGAATCTGTCTCCTGCTGGAAGGCTGTTGCTGCCAGCTCACAGGAGAAGAACTGTAAGCCCCAGTGCAGATCTCTGACCTTTTCACCTGTCTTGGGTTGAAAGCACTAAATAATTTCTGGTGTCTTTCTGTTTTGAAGGTAGTGCTTGAGATGGTCTCAAGGCTCATATGAAGATGGAGTCGTCCCTGCTTGGACTTTTCACCTCTGTGTTATATTTTCAGGCCATCTTTTTACTATTTTCTTACTTTTGCTGTGCCTCAAGGAATCCTGTCAAAGTTATTGTGGCTGCTGCTGCTTTCAGCAGCAGAACAGGGTTGTAAATGGAAGTAGAATGTGAAGGGGGAAATAGAAGGCAGGTGTTGGTTGCCTTGGATTACCTTAGCTAATACATGGAATAAGGGCAGATATTGAGGTAATTACTGATGTCACCTGTATTCGGTACTATATTTTCAGTGGTACCATTTCTTTCAATCTCTCAGCACAACAGGTGAAATGGAGCCTAGCTGTGTAAGACATCTTGGGTTTAAAGGTTTCTTGCCCTATGTGTGAAAATTAATGTGTGCAACTTTCAGAGAGCATATTCTTTCAGAAGAGGAAGAAACATCCATACAAGAGACTTTGTTGCAGCTTGAGCAACTTATGCCAATGTGGTTTGTAAGTACTTCTTAATATCTGCAGATATATCTGTGTGGAGAATTGGAGGAGAAATAAACTGTTGTGTTGCTGCTCTGTTGTGTTTGGATTGTGGGCAGCTTGTAGACTGTGCTCTACATTTAGTACTCTGGTCAAATTCCCTGTCAGCGTCAGCATCCCTGCTTATAGTCCTTGGATGTTGCATCAAGTGAAATAAAATACACATTGTTTTTGCTTTCTCTGCACACTCTTACCTAGCTGACCTTAAATAAAACTTGACGGCCGTTGTTTCTCTATTAGTGTATGGAAATACAGCTTCCTTGTACTCCCTGCACAAGGCATCATTAGTGTCCAGTGGGATTTTCTGTAGTAGAACACCAGGCTCAGTAGCCAAATAAAAATTTTTTCTTCCATTATTGCCGTGTGTGTGACATCTTTCACGGTATAATTCATTCTTATTACAGCTCAATAAAGCAACAAGTGGGAGGTGGAAAAGCATAGTACTGTTTTCTCTTTCGTGATGATGGTTTATCAGGATGCTCTAGCTGACAACTGTCAAAATCAAGATGATGTTTTAATCTTCCAGATTATTCATTTAAAAGACAAATGAAAAAATCCCCAAAAGTAACTCACTGTTTGAAGGATTTACATGTTCCAAATACAATAGAGCTATTTAAGACAAAAAGTGCTCACTTTTCAAGTATGTGGTTCCAACATAATTAAAAAACCTGGAGGGTTTCTTATCCTCCTTTGCAGAGAGATAATGCTTTGATGTTTTATGCTTAATGATCTGTGTGTACTTACTGGTAAGGAAGCAGCACTTCATCTTTATTATGTCATCTTATTTGGATCTGGCTGTAATAGTTAACAATGGATAATCTAATTTTATCTTCATCATTTGAGGATCTGAAAGTTGCCTCCAAGCTCATTTTAGTCTCTTTCATGAAAATCTGTTAAATTCAATTAATGTGATTTTGAAATATAGTCTTTAAGGATGCTGCATCTGAATGCAGTACTTCTCATGAGCCTTCAAATCAAATGTGTGTGAACATGTCTATTCTGCTATCACTGTTGTCAAGACAGAGAGCAGCTGCTGTTAGTGGTTGGACTTGGAGGAGAACTCTGAGGCCTTGGTATAGTTGAAAAAGCCAGAAACTCATACTCTAAATTTTTGGCCTCTGGTTCACCTCTTCAATCAATTGCTTTCTCTATCCTTGTCTGAATGAGAGATGTTTGTGTAAGGTTCTGGCAACCATAATAACAACATGTCTTCCCATAGATGAGCAAGAGTTTTTGAGCACAGTTTTTCTAGTGTTTCAATGTTTTGCATAACTAAACTTGCCTGTGGTACCTATTCCTGTATTATTAGAAAATTACTGTAGGACTACCACAATGGAAGAAAGTTTTAGGATTGACAGATTTTTAGTTTCCCTGGCTCCTAGACCTAACCAAGAGTTGGAGTATTCCATAGCATTCAATAAGATCAGAAATCCAAAACTCATGGTGGGACTGTACCTTCTAAATAGGAAAGAGTGAGAACATATACAGGATACTGTCTATTTGGTTAACATTCCAAATATTGAAATCAGTAAAGCTTTTGCTAAAGACCGTCTGAGAAGAATTCAGATGTAGGCTGTGTCTTTAAAGAGAGCAGTTGGTGTAAGATACCAGAGGTAGGGTTTGAAAATTCAAATATATATATTGGAGAAATTAGTGTACTTCTGTAGGGTAGCCTTCATGTATTGGCAAGAGTGGTTTGAACGTTTCTTTTGTCTCATCCCATACTGCTTCCTATATCTTAGTTGCGTTTTTTCCCCTGTTGTTTCCTTGAATCTCTTGAGTAATGGATTTTGGAAAGGCTTAACATGACTATCTTTCTGATTGTTATGTCATTGGAGGTTTATTTTATTTGAGGCTGACTGAATTCCTTCACATCCAATTTTCAGTACTTTTGCTTAGCTTCTTAAGCTGAAGAGTTGCGTTCTATAGAATAACTGGTTTGCATGGTCAAACCTGTACCTCTTGGGCTCATTATTTCCAGTAATAATGTTTTTGTTTGTTGATCATGATTGTGCAGGGGGCTATGTATGTATTTAATGTTCCTGGTGTGTGATCCCTGCCGAAGGGAGAACTGGTACTGGGGCTCATCCTGTGTTACTGTTGCCCAGTCTGCTGAACAAAGGTGCTGGGTTGTTTCTGAGGGCTTCACTGTGTCTTCATTTGCTTGGTTTTTTTCCTTATTCTTGTTTCTTGTTCATAGATCTTGAAAAGGAAAAGGTTCTTGGTTTTGAGCATTAGCACAATTGTATGAAGGTCATGTACAGTAGCATTTAATCAGTAAAAGAGGATGCAGAATTCAAACTGTAGAGTTGAAATCTGAAATATGCCCAATTGAAAGACTGAAGGAATATTTTTATTCTTCCCCAAACTTCTGCCTTTTAATGCTAAGTACTTCTGAAGATATTTTTCTTTATTAATTTTTTTATTAATTAAATTTTTATTAATATTTTATGTATGCAATAATGATGGTCTTGTCTTTGATTTAGTGGATGAAATAAATAAGCTAAGAAAGCGGAGAGATGGAGAAATGGCTTTATGTTGGAGACCATGGGTGTGGAGTCCATGATGGAGTGCATAGCATTAGAGGTTGAAGGCCAGACTTTCTTTTGAAATTATTATGATAAAAAACCTCATGGACATGGTGTAGCTGCTCAAAAACCAGCAACTGGGTGTACAGTGATATGAAAATAGCTTGCATCTAGTGGGACAGTGAAGTTTGGGTGGGGTGGTTTTGTTTGGTTTTTTTGTTTGGTTTTTTTTTTTTTAGTAACAGGTAATTTAAGTACCCTAGAAACAGATACAGGGCAGGATCTGTTTCAGCACGGGGTGTCTGGTAATGCTGTACTAATTCCCTCATCACAGTTCTGTTGTGGAGAGATAAAATTCATAGATTTTTATAGAGGAGGGATTGAAGAACTGTACCTTCAACTCAAAATGAATGAAGTCTGTCAACCATCTATTTGACTCTGTCCAGCTTTTTTATATGCCTTGAAAGTGATCCAGGTAATGTGTTATGTTATTTAATCCTGGTGTTGACAGATTAGTTCCTTCTGGCTTGCTTATATAGTGGTGTTTTTGTGTGCCAAAAAAAGGTTTGTCTAATTAGAGATGTCTTGGCATCTTGAGTAGCATAAATATTTCAGGAAGGATCTTCTGGGCATGTTCCTCCTTGTAGCAGTCAGCAAGTCCTCATCATGCCAAACACGTGGTGGTTAAAGTCAGCAAATGCCGGAAATATTTTCTTAATTCATCTTCACACTGTTTGTGGAATGAAATTGGGAAATTATTTTTTTTCTAAATGTGATATTAATTCTAGTGACCCAACTAGTCAGACAGCTTGCAGAGCAGACTGAGTCACAGACTTGCCACTTGAGCAAAGAATAGTTCTACATCAAAAGGAAGATGAGAGGGACCTTTGGCATACACATGGAGTGCAGTCATAGTGCAAAATAGCTGAAACACCTCATGTTAAAACTGGTGAGTTACATCAGACTTCTCACATGGCTTTGTTCAGATGTTTGTGGCTCACACCAATGGCAGCAGAGAATGAATCTAGCCTGCATAATTTGGAGAATAACATAAGTGATGCCGTCTGTGGAAGAGTTGCTTTAGCAATCTAGATGGTGCCTCTGTATCAAGGGCAGATAAAGAACTGCATGCAAGTAATACTGAGAATAAAATAGCCATCTAAGAGCTTCCTTTGAAATCCAGTTGATGCAGGGTGGAGATGCTGTTTCACAAGGCAAATTACAGCTCTTTTGGCTGTGGTGAATTTTGCTCAGGTAGAGAAAGCTTTTTTCCATATTGGAACGCAGGAAAAAATCCTCTGAGCAGGTTGGTTTCAGCTTCCATTCTTTCTTGGAGAAGCTCACAAATGCATTATATAGTTGCTGCACTGCAGTAATAATTCTGTAGATTTCATTAGTTTAGTCATCTAGTGTTGTCTATGGTAGGAAAATTATTCTTCTCCATCTCCATAGCTTTACAAGAGGATTTCAGCCCAAAACAAAAGGCATCTCCTCATCCTTCCCATCTGGGACTTAACTCTTTCTTCACTGACTTTGGTGTCTTCATGTTGTTCCTCTATGTGTCTTCACTCTGTCCTTTTCTCTCACCTGAGGGATGATTGAAGGTCTACAAGTCTCATCTGTGCACTGAAAGAATTAATATCTCACCCAGGGCCTGCAGATGGCCGTGTGACCCCAGCTGGGCTTGGTGGCTGCGGGCCAGAACTGTTTTACAGGGGAGGTTTCTTCAGCAGCTGTGCTGGGGGTTGGCTGGGATCTCAGCAGCCAGGCTGGGGCTCAGCTGCAGCACTCTGGGGGCTGATCACCTCCCCTGCCCAGCAGCTGATGGGCCCTGGCCCATGGCAGAGCCTGGCCCAGACAGGCCTTGTTACCTGCTTCCCAGCCAGAAGATACCTTCCTGGGTTTTTTTCATCTTTAACATATCTATGCATAGAGGTGTGTTCAGCTTTCTCAGTGACTTTACAGATTGTCAGTTCTCAGAGCTAATTACAGATTGGTCTTTTTGTCAGACATGGAGGAAACTGCCAAGAACTTCTCTTAGAACATCACTTCCATGAATAGCTCCCATGCAAAACCAGCACAGTAGTGGGAATGTGATGAATGAGATGTGAGGCTATCTTACAGTTATCAGCTACTTCAAATGAAAACAAGTCAATAAATTACTGAGCATTGACATTTGAGGGATAAAGTTTGTTTGAGAAGCTGACATTGCTCAAATGTTAAACTCTCTATCAAGTTAATTGAACTAGGATTGATCTGCAATTTTTTACTGAACAGACAGAATTTAAATTTGTTCCATATTACCGAGTTTGGTTCTGCATTGTGGGAGATAAGAAAAGCCTAACAGAATACAGGCCCTTTTCACCATTGTTAAATCTTGTTCACTTCTCTTTGCTGTTGCTCAGCAGAAAGCACTCTGGGAAAGGTTCAACCAGGTTATACTACCAGAGAACAAATTGTATAACTAGTGTGTGGTCACCTCGTGCGTGGGGCAGTGATTGCTTGGGGACACACATGGACACTGGGTGGTCAGAAAGGTGGCTGGGTAGAAGGTAATGTGAGCAGCAACACCTGCAGTGGCAGGCAGCCAGTGCATGCTTGTTTTGCTGAAGTTTAGAGCATTAAAAGGCCTGTTTTTTTGCAATAAGCAATTTCTCTTTATGACTGCTAAAAAGGAGTCCGTCTGTCTTTATCCCTCATTGCTACACTGCATATAGTAATTTTCTTTTTCACCTCCTTCCCAGGTACACGTGCAGTGAAATAGGCTTAAAATATAAGATTTGCACTACCAAAAAAAAGTGCTTTAATATAAATGCAAACTAGAATTTAGGTCTTTTTAAAGTATTTGCTCTCACCTTGTAGTTTTAGTTTTACAGCAGTGAATTTCATGAATATGATAGGACCCTAGAAGTTATTACTGAGCTTGGAGTACTTCTGTGGTCTATTGCATTGCTGTGAAATGCACTCTTATTTTTCTTCTACTTCCTATATTTATTTGATAATGGCTTTGAGCATTGAAATAGAAAACACAATGCTGGAATTAGATGGTTTATAGTGATTTATTTCAGTGCAAAACTTTGATTTACCTTGTAAAACAGTGTCTTATGTTTGTTTTGGAGTAGTGAAGCCCTGCAGATGAAATTTAAATGCCGTATCGTTAGCATTCCTGTATGTGTAGATGTACCAAAATAAACCATAACACTTGTCATATTTATTGGTATCATTAGACACTTCTTTTGTCAAACTTGCACACTTGCTGAATTTCATCTTTTTTTATCTCCTATTTTTCTAGATGAATAAAAGATCATTAATTCTGACAGGATTTGTCTTTTTCTTGTTTACCCTACTGCTGTTAGTCAGCACATATAGCCATGTAAATGACCAAAGACTGTTTCAAAATCTAAATTAAAAGCTTGGGAGCAAGATTAGGTAGTTTGTTTTTTTAAGCTTTTCTTAATGCACTTTTTATTCAGCTCATAAAATCTTGATGTTATTCCACTCCCTCTACCTCCTCATCCCCTATGTTTATGTTTAGTTGGTGCTGCACTAGATTTAATGCTTCCTGAAATTCTTTCCAGTCTTGGGTAATTTTGGTCATGCTGTTTGTTATTGAAGGTGGAGGTATGACTGATACCAAAGAAGGCTTCAAGCATCAGCACTTTACTGGTCTTCAGTACAACCTTTTATACCCTTCATCTTACAGAGCATGACACCTGTGTGCCCCCTGTACCCTTTGGTGGTTGGTCAGTGCACCTTGGCACTCCATGGCTCATTACCTTCAATACTCTTCACCTGTCCTACACAGTTGTAGCCCATTAAGGATGAGGCTCAGCTGCAGCCTCACTCCCAATTTCCACAAACTGTGTGCCTACATGTTATAATTTTTCTTCCTGCCAAAATGGCAGCTTTTATAAAAGATTGTGACTAAACTGTGTGTTGGTACCTGCAGGCTGGGGGATACCTGTTAGCTGTGAGGGTTTTCAGTTCCTGTTACATTGATGGCTAACTTCATGGTCTGTAAATTTTGGTATGGACTCCTAAGGTAACTCCAGAGAAGACCTGCTTGGGGGAAGGTTGTCCCTGCTCCTCCCATTATCCTCCTACCCATGGTGGTGCACATCATCAGCCATAGCAAACTGCTGGCACTCCTGGTGTGGTTGTGACCATGGTGATGTAGAGGCTAGAATGGAATGCTGTATTTCAGCTGGAAGGGAGCTGTGGTGGTTATCTAGTGCAGCTGCCTGACCGAGTCACAGCCTGTTACTAAGGGCATTGCCCAGTTGCTACTGACAGTCTTGTGGCATTGCCAACCTCTCCAGGAAGCCTGGTCCAGTGTTTGACTGTCTTCTTGGTTAAAAAATGCTTCCTAATGTCCAGTCTGTGCCTGGCACAGGGCTGAACCATTCTCATGTGTGCTATCACTGGATCCCACAGAGACGAGCTCAGCAGTTCCCTCCTCAGGCAGCTCTGGGGGGAGCAAGGAGGTTACCCCTCAGCCTCCTCCCATCCAGCTAGATAAGCCCAGAGTCATCAGGATTTTCTTGCAGCATGTCATTCCTTTAAAGCCTTTTCATCAGCTATGTTGCTCTCCTCTGGATGCATTCAACCTTCACATCTTCTTAAATTAAGGCACTCAAATTGGAGGTTGTGGGAGAGTGGATTTTAGGGATTTTTTTTTGGAAGCAGACGTGGTGGTAGTGGTGATGGTAGGTAAGTAGCTCTTGACACTGCACTTACAGAGCAATGTGTTTTTGTTATGTTCACGTAGCTGATGCAAAGATCTGCCTTCTCTGATTTGGTGGGACACTCCTCTGTGATAATTCCTCATATTTATGATTACATTCAGAGATGTTGATTTTTGTAGCGAAATTTTAATTTTTAGTCACTCTCACAGGAGCATTGGAAATGTGTGCAGGATGTGTTAGACAGATTCTGCACAGGTGCTAGGCTTCTGCTGCTCTTTGGATTTGCCTCATTGCTTCCTAGTGATTCCAGGGAGGGAAATCCCTTTGCTCTTGTGCACATACAGGTCACTTGTTTATACAGACACTTCTGCTCAAGTCTTATGAATGTCTCTTGTATGCACTTGGTTGCTGATTCACTCAGGTCTTTGGGGAGGGGAGCACTCACTTTGCTGTTGCTCCAGAAGATAGCCTTGTGAACTTAGAGCTTAGTCCTGGTATGTTTTTAGGTTTGATTTTAAACTTGATTTCAGGGCAAACAAATGCCTGGGGCTGGGTTGAGGTGTTGTTCTGCAAGTACTTGGAACATGACACGAAGCACTAAAACTGAGATGTATGGAAGAAATACAACCTATTTCTCAGGACCTTGTGAAGGGTGAGGGTGACAAGAATGGTTGGCTGCCAGAAGATAGTTTTGAGAATATTATATCTTCCTTTGCAGGCTTGAGGGCAAATTGCTTTTAATTGATTTGTGGAGCAGTTAGTTATCCTTGAGCTGCTGTGGAGATGTGGGTATTGCACTGTTGTGATGCATTTTAGCATCACTATTTATGAAGCAAACCAGGAAGACAGTGCACAGATATTTGCAGTTGGGTTACATAGGTTTTAGTCAGGCCAAATAAACTTCTTTTCTAGCTGCTTTTTGATGGAGTCTGTTTCTCAACCAATTTTTGGATGATGACTTTTTGTAAATTAGATATGGATGTTCACAGGGTTTTTGCAGGTTAGGAGGGTGGTTCTTTCTGTGACTGTTTGTGATAAATGTTTGTCTTCCAGGAGGAGCAACTGTACTGAGCAATTTAACTGCATAATCAGTAGAATGTTTTTCTGACCTATTTCTGTATGCTGTTGACAACAGTAATTACTGCTGCTGTTTCTGTGTGAATATTATACAATAAAACATGTTTCTAAGTTATTCATGTTGATTTTGACAACCTCTTAGTCTTTTTCATCTCTAAAGAAGAGTGAAGAGATGGAAAATTTTCCTTGGTTTTGACAGACATCCTAAAATTGTGACAAGACAGTAATTTAAGATTTCCTCCTTTTCTAATTTAGGTGGCTTATTTTTTAATTTTTTTTTTGGTCCTGATTACAGGATCTTAAAAAAGGAGATGTTTTCATTGTGAATCTACGTGTGCAGGTTTTTAAATACAAATAGTCTTTAAAGTATTTGTGTTCTGAGAAGATCCTTAACAAAGCTAAGAGAATAAATACTTTATGGCTTAAATAAGAAGTCTAGAGCAGAGTGTAACAGATTACAGTCTGCCAAAGTTGATGGCTAACTGATGGGCTAGAAGCCATGGATTTGAGTCCAGTGATATAAGCCTGTATTTGCAGGGCATTTGCCCAGTTTGAACTACAGGCTTCTAGAACTGAGCAGCAATCTTCACTTGTAGGGTACAGCAGACCAGACAGTTCAGTGAAAAAAAACAACCCTGGTCTTTCTACTGGGAATAACAAGTCTCTGTATTATGTTTTCCTCACTGAATGTGTAAGGCAAGCAGAGAATCCATTTATTCTATTTTTATCCTTTCATTCTATTTTTGCCTTTCTTCTTTATAGGAAAAAGAGTTATGAGTGGCCCCACTTCAAAGACAGAATTGTTTTTTTGTTGTTAATTGCTATAGAGTAAGTAAACTGCTATGTATGCAAATTGGTGCTGCTTTAGTTAATGAGAAATCTCAGATTTCAACCCAAATATAGTATAAAAGTTTGGAGGAAGCACAGCCAAGGGTTGGAAGGGTGATATGTTATGATTGGATATGCTTAATTGTTCACATTATTTGAACCAGTTTTACTGTTGTTAAACCTTAACTGTAGTTGCTGACTTCTTGTTTGGAGGTTTGAACTGATGTTAGCATTAAAAATTAAAATCAGAGAGGGATTATTTTAGTCATCTCCTAAACTAAGGAGGACAGTTGCTATTCTTGAGCAAGTTGTGCTTATCGTTCAGTTATGTTAGTGAACGTCCTCTCCTTGACAGTTTTGCAAATTAAGTATTTATTGCAAATTAAGTACACTTTGAATGTTTATAAAAGTGGCTTCAGGTTAGTATTTGCAGAATAAAGCAATATAAATCACAGAAGCTGTCTGAGGGACTTCTGGGGAATGGCTTTAGATGTTTCAATGGCTAATAACAGCACATAGACAATCTGAGGCTTATTTCCATATTATGTTGTCATTCTTAATTATAAGTTAATAGCAGAGCTCTCTGAAGTGGTGTTACTTTGGTTCCTTGATGGAAAATCTCTTGAGGGTAAAACCTTGCAGCCTCTGTTTTCTGAATATAATCTGAATTGTGAAAGAAGCTGACACTTGTTGGTTAAATAGGGATTATGAAGTGCAATTAGCAGATATACTAATTGTCTTTGTAACTTCGGAAGGTAATGACAGAGAGTGTGGAAGCAGGGAGAGGGCTATGCGTTCTGTCTTAAATAATGATAGTGTTTGACAGGAAGAGGCCTTTTGATATTGTGATGGAATGGCAGTGAGCTAAAAAACTCCACACACTACAAGGTATTCCTTATAGTTTTGCAACTGGATAAACTTCTTTCAGTCCTCTGTACTCTGCTATCAAAATCCTTTTTGAGTGTCTCAGAAATAGTATAAATGGCATCTAGCATGCCATGTGCATGTGCATCTCTCCTCAAATAAATGTGTTAAATTGCCAGACCTGAAAGACAGGAAAGCAAAGGCATCTCTACTACCTCTTAGCATGGAAAGGAAACAGCTTCCCTACATCTTAGTCTCCTAATGCTTACGCGATTTTTTTTTTCTGTATTGTATGTAATTCAACATTTTGACATGAAATAAATACTTGTAATGACTATTTTCTCTAAGAACAAACAGAAAAATACTATGAAACACCTACTTTATAAAGATAGGCTCCAGCAATTAAATGATGCCATTCAGGTGGCCTTGCTAAGACTGACCTTGTTTTGTCCTAAATTGACCAATCTGAGGAGAAAACACTTGAATTATGTCCCTCTTCTTTCCATATCCAAAGCAGTTCTAGTGGCCTTTATATAAAGGCCATATCTAGTGGCCTTTATTGTACAGAGTTGTTTTCTGATTTCAGTCTTTAGTGTTGGTTAGATTTACTTTTCTCTAATATCCCCACCTGTGAGAGTATGCAAAATACTGAAAGCCTGTCCTTGACAGGTATTTTGAAATTGTTTTCTTTAAAACAATGTTTTAAGCACTTCATCATTTATCTGCTTGTAAGAAGGAAGTGTAGGAGAGGATGGTGCAGGAGGATGCACTGTCCTAGGGTGGTGTTATGATGCTTGTATCCCCAGTTGGGTGTTCTGTTTATGCTGGATATTGTATTCTGTGCCTTCAAAACTGGATCTGAGAGTGAAGGCAGAGAGAAGTAGTACAGAGTTTGTTATGAGATTGCTCTCACTCCTCCACTGTGGTGTCTGGGCGTGGATGGGGCAGAACATGGTGCTTTGCTGTTTTTTTGTTAGTTTACCTAGCTGAGGCAGAGAAGTTTTTCCTGGCCTGTTTTTCTTTCCCTTTTCTTGGAACTGTTCTAGCCTGCTCTGGGACCTGGGGAGCACCGAGAGCTGGCACTTTGTGGCCTACCAAGGCCTGCTCTGTGCGGCCTTTCCCAGAGCCTGAGGCATTGATAACAGAGCGAGCACCCACAGCAGAAACTTCCTGAATTTGTCATCTCTTCAGAGTAGCAAATGAGTTTTGTCACCTGGTATTGTTCATTTTGTGCACTGAGGAGTGCTTTGCTTGTTATATAAACAGGTTTTTTCCACTTCTCTCTGAGGAAATTCTTCCCAAACTGGTTGAGGGGAGGGGCTGTGTGTGTTTGCTTTCTGGAGGGGCCCTTTTGGAGGTTTTCTCCCAAATTTGCCCTTAACCAGGACATGCACTCAGATGGAGGTAAGATGAGTCTTGAAACTGGAAGACAGACCTCTGATATGCTGGAATTCTATAAGAGAGAAGCTGTTGTGAGCATTGAACGTTACCACAGCTATGATAGCTTTCTTTCAGAACTTGTACTCTTACACTTGTAAAAATCAATAATTTTATTTTCTATATAAAAAGGCTGATGGTTGAATGTCTTGTGACATAGTAGACTAATGTAGAGATCTAAATAGTGTACCATCAATTGAGGTTTTTTTTCAGAGTCCTGTACATGCCATTTTTCAAATTTATGTAGTTCATATTACAGAAATCATATTACAGATGTCTTGTGGAAGTGATGAGTAGTGTTCTTACTTGGTCTTTAAAAACTGACAAGACCTGAGCATAACATTTGAAGTTACCTTGAGATGCTGTGCTAATTGATCTGTTATTTAATGATTTGCTAAGAAGCAGGAAAAAAGCCATGCTGCTAGCTCACAGATGTATGCAAACAAGAAAAAATATGATGTGATTACAAATCCATTAACATGCTTTTAGTTTTTGCTTTTGCAGAATACTAAAGTAAATAGTTGCTGTTAATGTGATTATGTTTATGTCCCATGGGTTGTTCTTTGGGAGACTAGTATGCCTAAGAGCTTTAGGATTAGTCAAGGAGAGGTTTGCCACTACAGGTGTTGTTGTAACAAACTGGACTGTAGCTTTATGTTATTGAGCATTCCCTGTATAGAAGCTGCTTGTCAGTGTAGATTGCTGCTCTAGATTATTTAATTGCATTTTAATGCTGGTATTTTTTTTTGTTGTGATAGTACAAATATAAATGAATGAAACCATTGGTTATGAAGAAAACTTCAGTGATGCATAAAATTTGTCACCAGCTCGCATATTTTAGCTGGATATACCCTTGATGTGACCAGTGATTAATTCATTCACATGTTTAAAATTTTATGATAGTATCTGTGGGACAAATCACTTATCACTGTGTAAGTGATTTTATTTTTGGCTTTTAGTTTGGTTAAACTTGGCAGTGTTAGGTTTACAGTTGGACTCAATCTTAAAGCCTCATTCAGCCTAAATGAATCTTTGATTCTATGATCTAAATACTATTGATTTATGATTTTTAGTGAAAAAATCTAAAATCTCCCACAGTGGGACTGCTGTGTGCTTTATTAATTTACTAAAGATCTCAGTTGAAGGAGCAGACTGGAAATATAGAGTTCTCATCCATACATCACCTGTAGAATGACTCACATCTATTTTTATTGAAATTTTGATAGGGTTATCTTGCATGTATAAAAAAATAAAATAATTAACTTGGAGGATATTTTGAGATTGTTATAGATGTGTTGCATTTGAGTTGCTCTCCAAAGTTTCTGTAGGTATTAGAAGGAGTAAGCATGTGATAGTTTTCCTGATCAAGGCAAGCCAAGACAAGGTGTCATCCCAGTTACTGGAAAATTCTCTAATTATCCAGTGGAACAACAGTGATAGTTGGCTCTTAAATTGTACAGAATGTACTTGTTGCACAGGAGAAGAGAAATTGAGATAGTAAATGGAAATCTCGTCTAGTTGAGGTGTGCCTGTCAAAATCAAACTAATATCCTGGGTTTGCATATCTCCTATGATGCCATAATTGTTTCTTCTCTCTTGTGAATTTTTAAAATGTTTTTAAATTTCGTCTTAAGAAGCCTTCAAGCTAAGAGATTAAAAGTTAAAAATAGGTATTTAAACCAAAATGAATACTCTGCTGCACCTTGAATATGACCAACTGGCCTTTGGAGTATGAGGGGCAGTGGGGAGCTGTAGACTTGTCTCTTGAGGTACGTGACCCAGAGAGGAGGTTTCTCTTTGTGTCATGTTCCTCAGATGTAAAACAAAAAGCCAGTCCTTTCACCTTATACCTTCAGGGGTGGGCTCTTGATTTGTCCTCAGTGCTGTGGTAGCATGGGAGAGATTTAAACCTGCGCTGAGGGTGCCTCTGATGTGTGGCTCTGTGCCCCAGCAGTGCTTGGTTGGTGTCATGGGCAGTGTCTGTGGCTCAAGAGGAGGAGCACCTGTCGTGAGCCTGGAATTTTAATGCTTGTTGGGGAGGTGGTCTTCTGTAATTCCTGGTTGTCAGCTAAATCTTCAGCAGAGCCATTTTGATACCTCCCCAGCCCCTCTGCATTTTGAGGTTCAATCCAAGAAAAGCTTTGGTGGAAGCTGCTTTTAACCTACCTTCTCCGTAAGACATGATAAAATAGAGGCAGTGTGCTACTGAGGCGCCTGGAAAAGGATACACTGTGAGGTTTTTTAGAAACTTGTGCTAAAAACTTGCTTATTTTTCTATTTAGTTGTTAGTAAACTCCTCCCCCACATTACAACAGCTATATTTGGAAAATTAAACTTCTGTAACTGTGCTCCAACTGTGCTCATTGTCCCATGTTTAGCCCAAGTTGGTAAGAAGACAGTTTTGGGCCACAAAACAGTTTGGTTAAGTGTGGCAGCAGCTCTCTGGTCACAGAGAGCAACACATAACTTTCTCAGCCGTTTCTGGGAGAGGCTGTGGGAAGATCAGAGAAAAGAATGAGGAACAATTCTTATCTTCACTTGCTGCACCTGTTATTGTGAACATGTGGAATGTGTTATGAAGATATGTTTATCAAAGGATGGTTTCTTAATTACCCAATGGTGATGGTGTTTGGATTGGTGGACCAATTAGGTCCAGGTGTATTATAACTGTCTATAAAAGCATTGGGTTTCATAATAATAATAACATAATAAAGAGATTGATTATTTTGTGAATAATGGAGTCAATGCTAATTATTACTGGTCCAGGGGCCCACTGCAACAGTTAAGCTTTAATATTAATACTGTTCTGATCTGGATTTCTATGAACACCCCATTTATATTTCTCATATCTCCCTGAATAAAAATTTTTGGTCTTTGCTGCAATAGGTGGATGAGTCTGGAGTTTGTCTCAGACTTGGTTGACCTGTTGCTGCTTTGGCTGGGCTGAAATGTCAAACGTGAGATTAAAACTTTTCTTCTCCTTGCAGGTGCCTGCTGATGGAAATGCAGGGCTGCTGGCAGAACCTCAGATTGCCATGTTCTGTAGCAAACTCAACATGCATATGAATGTGCAGAATGGAAAGTGGGAATCAGACCCCTCTGGCACCAAGACCTGCATTGGGACAAAAGAAGGAATTCTTCAGTACTGCCAGGAGGTAAGTGCTGTCTCAGGAATAACTGTAGTATTTTTTTTTGCTCTTTCAAAAGTGTAAGTGCAGCCATGTGCTGGAGAGCTCAGTCTGTAGGGAATCTTCCCTCTTTTGCTCCATTGCCTTCTTGTCCTTTCTGAAGAGGTTCTCTCCAGCACCTGTTTAAACAGCTTCAGGAATTGTTGCTGAGGGAGTCACTGGGACTGTGGGAAAATTTTCTCTCTCTTCTACCCTTGGGGGATAGTTTTTGTATAGTACGTGTGCAATGGATTTCTGTCTTATAAAGTGTTTTGAATAAAGCTGAGGTGGCAATTTATTATTTAAAATGCCCTTGGGCTTTTTGGGCTGATTTGGAAAGGTCATCTCTAACATGACTTCTGTTGTTCTGCCATGATACTGAAGTGCACTTTTGCAGTCCAGAGTTAATGGCCTCTGCTGCACACAGAACCATTCAGAGTTTCTTAATAGAAAAACTTCCCCTACAGATGAAGTCACAATCTCTGATTTAATATTTGAGAGCAGAAACTTTTTACTTGCTTATATCCGAAGAACATGTGGATCTAATTTTGTTTGGTCTCCTGATGTGATAGCACAATAACCTTGTAGCAGTGTGTGATAATTTGAAAAGAAAATGTGTTATTTCATGCAGTGGAACAAAAGGGCATGCTTTAAGATGCCTTAGTTCTTACATTTACTATGCCACCTTTTTTTTTTTTAAGTGAGGGCTATTGCGTATTTCCATAGCAGTAACTGCTTTATTTCCTAAATGTCGAACCAGTTCCTGTGAAACTATTTCTTTAGAAAGCAAGATCATTTATTTTTCAGATCTTTGCTCTCTTGGCATCTTCATCCCTGTCCTTTCACCCACTGATTGTTCTTTCTAGGTTTTACAGTGTTTTATTCAGTTTTTATTGCCTTCGGCAAAATATTAAGGGTGATATTGTAATGGCAATTGAAATTGATTCTTCTTCAGTAGCTTTGACTCTTTATTAAGAAAATTGCTTTGTGAAATTTGTATTTTTGTTTATCACTAACAAAAATACCTAGCCTACCCTAACCTATCCTACCATTAATGTTTCAAAGATTTCCTCTGGTTTTCTGTTGTCATCTTTGATTTATCTAAAGAAAGTTGATTTATGCATAATGGAATTATTGAGGGTGAGGAAAGGAATTGGAAAAGAAAAGAGCATCAGTAAGTAAAAATGCGTCAGTGACTAAAGGTAGTAATTCTGTCTGAAGTTACAGAAATAAATATGTGAATTATGGAAGTAAGACTGGAAGGTTTGGGAGCTTTTAAGGCATGAGTATCTCAGTTGGTTGGGGATTCAACCACAAATGCCGCAGACAGGGAAGGATTCTGGAACAAGGTCTCAGGGTGTGACTGTCAACTGACTGTTGGTGATGTTGAAATTTGGGGTGACATTTAAAAAAAAGCCCTCTCAAAAGTAAAGGGAAGAGGTAAACAAAAGCAGTCAGACGGTAACAGACATAGATTGTTAAATGACAAAGAGACTAATAAGAAAAAATATGACTCCCTAAGGAAAAAAGTCGTTAGCCAAGTATCAGCGATGAAGAGAGAGAGACACAGGGATTCTGTGTCATGGCCAAAGAATCTGAATTTATTGTGAAGTACAACTGCTTATATGGTATTTTAGGAAGGCTAGTAATGTTTTTCTATAATGATTGGGTTAAAAATCACATAAACACCCCCTTGAGATGCACAGTGCAGCTGCTACAGGCTGATGATGGAGAAGGTGATCTGGGGTGCAAGAGCATGTGGCAGCAGTGGAGTCACTGCCAGCAGGTGTTTTGGGGCTGGGTGGAATCATGTGAGCCCCAGGCTTTTGAATGCTGGTTGTGAGAAATGCCAGTCACTTGTTTTTAAAATTTTAAAAGTTTAATAGTAATAAAATGGTTATAAAAATAGTAATACAATTAG
>JAXCLO010000001.1:14392507-14429216 GCA_035583995.1 Arremon aurantiirostris | reverse complement strand
GCTGCCCAATCCTGAGCTGATCACTTTTAATAAAGGCATTAAAAGGAGAAAAAGTCTCCTGCCCTGTTTATTTCAGCCACGAGCAGCCTCATACAGGCAGGCTCACGGCACTGGGGCCCCGCTAAGAGGCACTGATTGGCGGTCGTGCTACACCCAATCGTGCCCCGTGTCCCCAAGCTGCCGCTGTGTCCTTGCTGAGCTGGCGGCACTGGGACAGCAGAGCTGGGCTTCAGCGCCCCAGACCTACATGCCAGCGGGTGTTACAGGGGAGGTACTGTGTTTTCACGCCCTCCCCCCCATCCTCCCTCCCCTGTGTCCGCTCAGCTTTATGCTGGTGGGTCGCGGAGGAGTCCCCGCACAACCAGGAGTTCTGGACCCTCAGTGGCTTTTTATGTAGACTGCATCTAGCACCGTCACTGGGTTAGGAACTTCTGCGGTTTCCGAGACCCCAATATAACCAAGCCAGCTTTCCTCCCCAGCAGCCGTGCTGCTGCCAAGCTAGCGAACCCTGTGGTTTATAAGACCCTCGCACAACTGAACCTGCCCCTGACTTTCCGCAGCACCGCGCCCAGCGCCACCGCTGCCTCTGCCAGGGCAGCGAGTGCTGGGAGCTATCCCACCGGGTCTCTGCTGGTCACTACTTACACAGACTAGCCCCCACTTGCTGCTCCCTCTCAGGACACCCCCCCACAACCTCTCTGCCCATGGTTCCAGCTTGGAAATCCCTGCACACTCGGTTCTCTCTGAGTGTCTTTCCTCCTGCTGGCACTGACCCCATGCAACCGGGGAAAACCCAAACATGTGGCACCCTCCTAGCAGCGGTTTTGCCACCATCGTCACCTGTCTCTGCAATCCCTGATACACGCGGCTCCCTCCAAGCAGCAGTTTTCCTCGCCGCCGGTGCAGGCTCCACAGAATGGATACCCTGTCACTGGCTCAGCCCTTCTGGGCTCCACTGTTCGGTGTCCCTGAGGCACCATGGGCAAGCAGGCCTGCGGCATTGGAACTTTACTGTGCTTAGCGCTACTGAACAGTGTTTACACAAATCTGCCTCTGCTTGTGGTTCCCACGGCCGGCAACCCCGCCCACAGCTTTTTCTTACCCCTCTCTCGTTTGCATCCTGCCAGCTACCGGTCTCACACCTCCCTTTTCTCTGCGTCCCTCGCATGGGAGACCCCACACAGCCCTTTGTTCGTGGCCCCTCACCAGGAAACACTGTTCACTGGTGGCCCCCACCCAGGAAACCCCACACCACTGGGCCACTGCCAGATGCCCCCATGCTCAGCAGCACCCCCTCTTAAGCTTCAATGGGCAAGTTCTGGAAGCTATCACGCTGAGTGCGCATTAGAAGCCCACCGCGCTGAGTGCTGTGTGCCCTACCGTTCCACGTGGAGCAGTTCCCCGGCTCCCTTTGTGCCAGAGGGTTGGGAACGCTGCCGTGACTCTTCGTCCTGATACGAGTGTGGTCTCTAAATTTAATATCTTTTTACCACGTGTTCCACTGGCCTCAGGGTCCCAAGCTTCTCTGCCCCTACTCTATACACGTCCTGCTGGCTGTGAAAAATGCCAATCACTTGTTATTAAAATTTTTAATAGTTTAATAGTAATAAAATGGTTAGGACAATATGAGACAATAAAAACAAAGAGTTACGGACATCCGGGTACCTTTTTCTGGGCATCATGAGCCCGAAAAAAGACCCTGGTTAACAAAGGATTAACCCTTAAAAGCAATAGCCTGTTGCATATTCATACACTCCATACATGATGCATAAATTCCATTCAAATACAGGATTCTGTCTGGTCATTGTGAACGTCTTCCTCCGAATCCTAACAGCGCCTTCAAGGTGGAAAGAAGTTAGTTTCTTCTGATAAGAAGGCAATAAATTCTTTTTCCCTGAAAGATTTAGGTGTCCTGTGGCTGCTATCTTGCTGCAAGTACTTTCTTTTAAACAAAGCATCTTACATAGCATAGTTTCTATTTTAACAATTTTTATAACCTGAAACTATATCTAACACAGTACTTAAGAGAATTAATACAGCATTACTTTCTAACACAACACATATAATATTCATTTTAATATTTGCGAAAAGCCAATCATAAAATACATGCATTTTTCACACTGGTGATAAATTCAGAAATGGATAGCAAATATTAGGAAGTTCAGATCTGCTGACAGCAATTTAAAACAAAAAGCCACATGGAAGCTGATCCACCTCAGCAGCTTGGAAGCAGCTCGCTGTTCTGTACAACTCTTGCCCATGGTCCTCCCTCCTTTCTCACACTCCTTTGACCAGGTCTGTGGCATGTTGGGCTTTGGCTAGGGAATGGCACTGAAGCTTTGCTATTATTTAATATTTTCTATTCAATATTAAATAATATTTTAATTAATTTGTAGAGGATTGCAAGTAAATGGAACTCAAATTGGCTTCTTAGCTTTGGGTAACTCCTTGTTATTGTGGTTGATATTCCAAATATGCCTAGTATTTTCCCTGCTTTCTGCTGTTTAGCTTGGCTGCAAGATGGTACTTGCTATCAGGGAATGAGACAAATTTGCATTTTCCCATTAGCAGGAAGCAATAAGCAGCAAGGCTGAAATGTGGTGCCTCTTGTCTTGGAATAGTAGCAAGTAAAAATCTCCTTTTTGATTGCTTTTGCCAAATATGATCTTTTCCTTCCTTTCTTTTCTCTCCTTTAATGCTGTTTATTTCCCCCAAAAGAAGGATTGCTTCTTCCTGTGTGCTTTGCTTCTTCCTCTAGGCAGAGGCTGAGTGTCAATGCTCTGCTAATCCAGCAGGCAGGTACTCTTCCTGTGTCTGCCTTCATGTTCCCTGGCTTTGTGGCAGCTTTCTTGGTTCTTCACTCTTGCTGTAGCAGCAGCTCTTTGTACCATCTGCTGAGGAACTGAGTTTTTTTACTCAGATCCAAACAGAACCTTGAAGTGACAGCAAGCAAGAGAAGGCTTGGATTTTCCACCTGTACTTCTATTGAGAAATCTGTCCATCTGGTTTTTGTTGCAGATCCCTTGTGAGCACTGTTCCAGGCATTGCGATAGTGACTGCATTGTAAGGAGGAATTCACTCCTCTGGTAAAACCTGTGGAGTTAGGCCATGCACCCAGTTCTTCCTCCAGCTTGGGAAGGACCAGAAGGGACATACCAAAAGGAGCTGTTTGAGTGGAAGCCCAATGTGCAAGTGCAGTGATCTTGCTCTGTGACTCCTTGGGTCTAAAATAATACAAAATTAATAGATAAGGAAACTCTGCTCACTGTTAATTTAAAAAAAAAGATACTTCACGTATTTTCTTGGCTCTGATTTCTTTCTTGAAGGCATTTTTCAAAAAATAAAAAATGCCATCTCTCTTTTCATCAGAAGTTACAAGTAGATGTGTTCCTCTGCCTCCTTGTTAACTCTTTTAAGAAAGGAGCTTCTCTTGACAATGCAAGGCTAGATGCCTGAGTAGTGGGCAGAGCACAGGGCCAGGAGGTGCACAGACTATAGAAGAACTTGTATTTCTCCTGCAGAGATGTACTGTGAACCTTGAGATTCTCATTCTTTCCTCTTGTGGTCCACTGCCAGCTTGGATTTTGAAGTCTTGATGCAGGAACTAGCAGCAGAGGAGCATTGCAGAACAGAGGGGAGGAACAGGGAATGAGCAGAACCACCCACATGTTTTAAAGATTAATGTTGCTTGGTTTTGCTTTACTTTTTTTGAGTGGGAGTTCAGTGCATCTATCAGAGTTCATATTTGGACAACACATCACACAGTTTAAATATGGCAAAGCTCAGAAAGTAGATTGCTTTTTTTGAAAGGACATGGAAGATACTTGAGTGCTGCCTTCCAGCTTCCTTGACTTCAGTTTAACCCTGAACTCATAGGAAGTGGTACTGGAAGGATATCTCCATGTTTTCTTGTGTTCATTGTAAGCTGGTGACTTCTCTTGTTGGTTTGTTTTTTAAATATCACAAAATGAAACTTTCTTGGGTGGAATGAAATGCTGTATAGATAAGTACAATTTATTAGTGAGTTTTTTTAATGTCAAACCAGTTAGCATGCTGCTGTATGGATTGTACCTGTTACTGGAGGTAAAACTGCATGGGCCTGGTCTGCAAACAGCTGTCATGTGCAGGTGCTGCAGATGCTAGAACAATGGGGCACTGATGTAAATATGGATGGCTTGCAGCTCTGTGTGCCAGAATCCTTAAGATGTTGAGTGATCTAGATAACACTTCAGATCAAGCCACTGGTCAGTGAGTCCTGCTGCTGACACTGCAGCACCAGCTGTTTCTGAGGAATTTTGGGAAAACCCTGTCATACTACACAACTACTGAATAACTACCCCTGGTGAAATTCTGTTTTTCCTAATAGCCCCTTATGGGTTGTTAGCTGGTGTCCCAAAGCAGGTGGATACTTCTGTTCCTGGATTTGCCTCTTGTTGTTTTATGGGAGGAGTTGGGTTGCCCCTACCTACACATCATTGTCACAGGAACGTGCTTTTGCAGGTCAATCTGCAGCTCCTGTCTTCCAGACTGTTCATAAAACCCATCTGGAGCCTGCCCTTTGTCAAATCCTGCTTTCAGAGTTACTGAATATGCAGAGTAGGAAGTTTATTTAGATATGCTTCATTCCCTGTTTGAAGGGAGAGAATTCAGATGGAAGATATTGGTGTATGTTTATTATATTAGCAATTTTGAGCACCTACTATGTGCAGAATTTTATGTCTAGTAGTTATAATTTCAATCCTTGAAGGACTGAAATTATTTTACCATCTGTGTTGAACTCCCTGTCCAAAATGAATTATAAAACAGTCACAGCTGGCAAAAAATTATTTTGTCTAATGCATGTTTTTTTTCCCCATTTAGTTTCATTTGGAGATGCCTAATTCCATTTTAAGTATGCATGTAACTGTTTGGTTTTTTCCTTTCCTGGAAGACCAAACCACAACTATAATGAAGTAAGTTTGGGTCTGGATATTGTGAGGATGAATTAAACCTGGGAGTTTGGAGATCTAGTGCACTTTGTAATCAGCAGCTGGCTTGCTTTGCAATCTTTAGCTAGATGCCCAGAGCAGCTTTCAGATGTAAAGTGAGCGTTGGCTTTGGGAGGTGTTACACTTGGCATCTCATGACTGCTTGGTTCTTTTGTAAAGTCATTACATGTGTCCACTTTCTTTTTAAACATCACTGGGATGCATGACCATTTTGTGGCCAGTGTGTATTTCTTACAGAAATCCTCCCCAGAAATAACAAAATTATAAATACATGTTGCTACACTCTTAACTGTTATCTTAGTGTTACATGGAGCAGGAAATAGTAGGGTAAATTCCTGCAATAGGCAATTCATTGTAACTGTTGAAGAACACTGTTGACATTTCTGATCTCTAACCATAATGCTTCCAGAAATTGCGATCTTGTCATTTTCTCAAATCCCCTGGGTTTCCCAAGTAACATACCTAAATACATGGCATTTTGTGCCATACTAAAGCTTTGACATTCTCTCACCCCAAAATCCCCAGATGTCCCCTGTTTTGTACATGGGCCACCAAACGTCTGCCCCATCTCTTTTTTATTTACTTGCTTACCTTCCTCTTGTCACCATATCTGATAATCCCACTGTGCTTCTTGTCCTGGGGGCTACTTCAGTCAGCACTGATGGCAGCAGTTCCTTCCCTCTGGTCTTTGTCTTCCTGCTAAAGAGTTTATTAAACTGCCAGGGATGGCAAGGTTTTTGAAAAGAGAAAAATTGTTTGGCCTGTTTTTTATTGAAAATTTGAGACACAATTACAGTGGTCTTAGTGCTTTGATAATGGTTTCTCTCCACCTTATCATTTTCACTGTAATAGAAATTGTTGTTTTTATCTAGGCTGCATAATGTGCCCTTTCTAGTTTCTCAAAGCGAATTGCCACAGTATTGAAGGTGAAAATTAATTTTAAACCTGCACTGCTTGAAATTCAGCAGTCTAAAATGCCATAGATTTTGCTCTGAAGAAAATGATCCATTTAATGAAAGGGGAAACATACAGATTTTTGGCAGCACAGAATGTCCTTATAAACAAATGACATTTTCAACAGAAATGGGTGTTATTATATTCTGAGATGTGTACAGTCATGGCTTAAAAGTTTGTCAGAATGTTATCTTAGCACTCCTTGCATTGATTATTGAGCTCTTAGGTTTTATTTAGCTTTTCATCCACAGCAAAGGTTGAACTAGTTCACTCTATATGCCAATACTTAAATTTGATTTGCTTGGAAATAGAGGATTACTACTGATGGTATATTTATCCTGCAGTTAAACCTTAGTATACTCACCTACTTGAGAAAGAAGACTGGGACTTTTAGCCCTGACTGTAGTCTACCATGGAAATATATTTCAAATCAAGTGACTAATAAAACTTGGAGCATATGTTGCAAGATGATTCCTGTCTTTCTTTTGTTGATAATAAAAAAAATCTTCCCTCTTGTTTTTCCCTGCACTGATTTTTCTTTTTTTGCATGTCCGAAATGAAAAAATAAGGACTTTTTCAAAGAGTGCTTCTGCTTTGAGACTGAGGGAGGGAAAAACAAGCCCAACTCCTGGCCCAAGATGCTCCTGAGAGGGCTGTGTAGTGTGGACTGGTAGCAGCTGTTCCTTTAATAAATAATAAGCCTAAGACATAAGAGGCCTAAAGTGTGATGGTTACTCTAAGTAAAGAAAAATCTATTATAAATATACAGCTGTTATGTTTCAGCCATTTTGAAGAGGATAGAGAAACTGTGCAAGAGCATGTAGTAACAGGATAAGAGGGAGAGGCTCCAAACTGACAGAGTAAATTTATATTAGACATGTGAGGGTGGTGAGGCACTGGCACAGGTTGCCCAGAGAATCTGTGACTGTCCCATCCCTGGATGTGTCCAAGGCCAGTGAGGTTGGAACAAGATGATCTTTAAGGCACCTTCCATCCATAGGCAATTCTGTGATTTTTTTTTTTTAAATCCACCTTTTGAGACCATGTTTACATGGACGCTTCGTTCTGGCACAGATCTATCCCACTTTTGTTCAAGATAAATCTGTGTCCTCTTGAACTCCTGGCACTTTCCACTGTGATGCAGTTTTTATTCTTAGGGGAATGTTTTTAGAGATAGGTCAGTTCTTGATCCAGCTTCTGTGCTAGAAGTGGCTCTTGGAGAGATTTTAGCAGTAAATGGGCAAGAGATGGAACAATGCAGGAATTGTGCCCTGGCAATGGGAGACTTGTGTCCAGTACAAGGCACTGAAAGCACAGCCCCAGCATCTGCAAGTGTACCTCTGCAGATGGATGAGTGATGCCTCATGGGAATGGTGCTCCTGAGACCTGGAATGCTGCCTGCAGGGTTTGGGTGGTTGAATGGTTTTGAGTGTTTAGGGGCTTCATGTCCTTCTGCTCTCCCACAAGTCTCTGTCCATGATTGTATGTGTATGAATAGGTGACAAGCTTTGTGTCATGTTCCATATTTTTTTTATTGTCTCCATCCCTTTTGGATGACTTGATAGCTTTCCTGTGCTATAGCTTGTTAGTGTTTTACTTTTACCTTGTTATTATCTTCTTACCTTGCTTTTTCTTGTGGTGGAAGTGTTACTGGCTTCTGATTTGGTTTTGGGGTTTTTTGTGGAGGCAAGTTTCTTTTCTTCTTTTTTTTTTCCTTTCCCATTTCACTGTTGTCCATCTGCTTTGGAAGATATGGAAATCAAAAAATGCTGGCTACAGTGGTGATTGCTTCCTGATACCAGTGTATGAAGCTTGTAGTGGGAGCAGTGATTGGATCATGAAATGAGTTCTTGTTTCTTGGCAAGGAAAAACTCACAGAGTTTGTTGCTGGTTCTACAGGCAAACAAAAAAAAAAAAGAAAAACAGTTTCTCTCCTTCTATAGCTTTGAAGCTGTCAGGAAGTATGTTTGCTTGAATTCATGGCAGGGCAATGGCCCCAGGTTGGATGGGAGGGAAGTATTTCTTGATTTCTGGGGCATTCCTTTTTCCCCAAGCAGTTTAAAACTGTTGCTTTCTAATTCCTAATTCATACATCAGCATTATCATCCAGTTAACCTTTATCCAATTAAAATGATTATGTAGCACTGTACTGAGTGCCTGCTTTAATCTTCCAAGTACTGTATGCCTCTGGCTAATAAAAAATCCCACTGATAATCTTTTTTTATAGATGTGTGTTCCTTACAAAGAATTGTTCTAGATAGTTGTGGATTAATTATAATCATGGAAAGGTTTCAGAATATCTGTCCAATTATTAATGGTTTTATCCACCTTTTCTCCTTATAAGTACACAGGATTTTTTTACTGGTTTAAACAGAATTTTAGCTGTTAAATTTATTTTTTTATTACTTGAGAGGGACAAGATTTTCATTGGAGGGATGTTACTTCAAATTACTAACAGAAAAGTTTGAAAGGTGAGGATTTTTTATTTTTAGATTATTTTTTAGAGTTCTTAAAGCATTGTATTGATTTTGCATGGCCCGATTTTTGGTAGTGAGTGGGGGCACAGAGGTGGCTTCCATGAGAAGCTGTGAGAAGCTCCCGCTGTGTCTGGCAGAGCCAATCCCTGATGGCTCCAAAGATGGACATGCTGCTGGGCCAATTAGCAGTGGTGATAATGCTTCTGTTATAACTTACTTAAGGAGAAAGAAAAACAAAGATTGTGGCACAGTTTTAATTCCAGTCAGAGAAGAGCAGAGTGAGAATATGTGAGACAAACAGCTCTGCAGACACCAAGGTCAGTGGAGAAGGATGGCGAGGAGGTACTCCAGGTGCTGGAGCTGCGATTCCTTTGCATGGGGTGAGGACCATGGTGAAATAGCTGTCTCCCCTTGGAGATCCATGGGGATGTAGAGATCCCATGGAGAAGCCCCCACTGGAGCGAGTGGATGCCTGGGAGGAGGCTATGAACCTGTGGGAGACCCTTGGAGAGAGGAGTCCTGTTCCCAGGCTGGAGCAGCCTGTCCTTGAAGGACTGTACCCCGTGGAAGAGTGACCCACGCCTCAGCAGTTTTGGGAGGAATGTTTCCATGGGATGGACTCACACTGTAACAGTTCAGAGAGCTGTTGTTTGAGAGATGGACTCACATTGGAGAAGTTAGTGGAGAACTCTCCCATGGGAGGGACCCCATGGTGCAGTGTGGGAACAGCTCCTCTCCCAGAGCAGTGTGAAAAGCTGTGGGTGATGAATTGACCAGAACCCTCATTCCCTGCCTTCTGTGTGGAAGGAGGGAGGGGTAGAGGGGAAGGGAATGTGTTTTTAAGGGCTTGTTTTACTCTCATTATCCTGCTCTGATTTCATTAGTAATAAATTCACCTTTTATCTCAAAGCTGAGCCTGTTTTGCCCATGATGGTATTTAATGAGTGATCTCTCTCCCAGACCTTTGTTAAATTTTCTCCCCTCTGTCCAGCAGCCAAGGCGAGTGAATGAGTGGCTCTTGTGGGTGCCTGGCATGTGGCTAACATTGATCCACAACAGGCATCTGGCTTAGTGTTGAAACCAAAACCAGCATTGGATTTAAGTCCCTAAGATTTTTCCAAATTGTTCTGAATCCTTGTATTGAAAGGGAAACTCTTCCTTCTCTTGAGCTGAGACAGGAGCTTCTACTAGAAACACACTGTAGTGTTTAGAAGATGCATCACAGTATCTCTTAAACATCAGCTTTGTATTTTGTGAGCGCCAATAGCTGTTGCATATATGAACAGAAAATAAGAACACTTATTTGTACAATAATGACAATATCGTGTTTAATTTTTTTTCTTCTGCCCAGACATGAATATTGAAACATGAATGCTGGATGTGAGGAAATATTATCTGATATTATCCAATGTAATGTTTGTTTTACCAGCATAGTTTATTTCTGTAAGTATGATTGTAGGTTAGAAAAGTACTAATCCCATGGGAATGTAATGATATTCAAGATGTCCATTCCAGCTGCGTGAAGAAACCGCACAATGTTTCCAAACCAGTGCAATTTATTTTTTTAATTCTTATCCCAAGTCATAGGTTTTGTTGAAGAACAGTACTAATTAGGCATTTATAAAACATATGATTTGTCCCTTCATTTCTTGTTTCCATTTGGCCTGGGAAGACATCTCTGCCAGAGTTGTGGGCAATAAATGGCTTCCATGTAAATTCAGGTTCTGAGGTTTCAAGGCACTCTAAAGATCCTCTAGCATTTTTTTTTCTTTCCTTGTTTGAGCCAATAACAAACTTTAAAAAAAATTGATTTTAGGTAATGTTGCTATTCCAAGTTCCCACACAATTTGACCACTCTGTACACTCCATTGGACAGAAATAAAAAGAAAAAGTTTCATCTGAGAAGCAGGAATTACATTTATGATTCTAAATAAGGAATCTAAGAGGACTTGATTAGACTAGTCTTATTAAAGCTAAACTAGTAATACCATGTAAGTTAATATGTGTGTATTTTTTAGTACTTTAGAGGTGGTTGTCATAGAAGCTAATTTGAAGCTATTAGTGTGGATATGCTAACAGACAATTACTTGCTTAAATCTGGAAGATTACTTCTAATATTTTGGAGCTGCTTGGATTGGAGCCACTCTTGAGTATGATGTGTTCTAGCAATTTTGTTCCTTTTACTGAGACATTGCTTTGGTTTGGAGTTTGGAGCAACATAGAGGACTGAGGAGTCTCCCATTTTCAGCCAGGCTTGAAATTCCAGAATGATCCTGCTTTTGCAGCCTTTCAGCTTATACATTCTGAGCTGTTGTAGCTTAGGATCTGTAGCCAGATTCGAGATGGTCAGATTTTGCAAGCTGATTTTTTAAGAGTTTCTTAGCAGGAGAGATGCTACAGAGTGGTTTGGTACAAGCATTGAGCTCAATCAGTATACATGCTGTTGAATAAACAGTCAGTTTTCTCCTCTCCTTCCTCCTCATTTCTTCTCTGCTAAATTTTAGCAGATGTCTGATCTTGCAGCAAGGAAATTAGGGAGCTGAAATGGCACAAAGCAAACCCCAGCAAACAGAAAAAGGGCGAGTTTCCTCTTTGATCCTCTCCTCAGATGAGCTGGATTGGTAATGTTGGAGGAGGTGGGAGGGCAGGACTTCTTCTCATGACAGCTGACCAGAGGGTGGCTTTGCTGTGATCTTTGAACAGCCTGTGAAGAGAAACTTTTTAGATATTTCTAAAAGCATTACATCTTCCTGGTACTTGGTTCTGTGTGTTTTCAGAAGAACACATGCTGTTTATCTCTGAATTTTGCCAGCAAGCTTTCTCGAGCAATAGAAAAAGACAACACGAGCAATTTGAAAGTGGAAAAAGTGCCAATATTATTAGGTCAAAAAGACAGATGTCAAATCAAGTCTGTAATGAAGAGTAGACTACATGTTAATCAGAGATGAAAATGTGGATCCACAATTTCATTTTAGCAGCAGAAAATATAAGCAGAGAGCAAATGTATTAACAAATACCAGAATCCATGCAGAAAATGAGAGGAAAGGCAGGTGAAAATAAAGAAATGTGGAAAAGGTTGGTATTTTTAGGCAGAGTGATGACAGCAGGAAGGACAGAGGAGAATTGAAAAGTGAATGGAGACTGAGAACTTTGATGTGATTCAGTATCCCTGTAGTGATTATCTGATCTGAAATTTAGGGGTTTTTTGGATCAGTTGCTGAACAGTTCCACGGATTCCACAGACCTGCCATAAAGATTTGGAGAAAAAGCAGATGGACCCTCCATCTCAAATGCAGTATCCCAATTGCTGCTGATTTTGCTGTAGCTTTGGTTTCTGCCTGGGTTTAGCAGCTGGACTTACAGGAGGGGCATCAGTATTGCGTGCTGATTTCTAAGATAAGGATTCTTTGTTGCTGTTTGGAAAACTAGAATATTGCCTTTTTCATAACACAAATGGATTTGATATTTGCAAAATAATTTATCATAATGTTATAGCTGTGTCATAGAATTTCTGGTTGATGGGGTGTCAGACTGTCAGAGGGTCAGCCTGGTGTTTTTCACTCGGCTTCAGCAACAGAGTGGTGCCAAAGTGCTTGCACTGTGCTGGAAATTAAAAACAGAAATCTGTGGAATCCTTACATTGACTTTGCTGCTTAGATTAATCTTTAGAGAAGGAATTTCATTCTAGGTTAATGTTTAACTTTCATGAGTGCTAAAGTACAGCTTATCTCAGTTATCCTGCTAAACAACAGGAACTGCTAAGCCACTGAGCACAGTAAAAGATTGCATCAAAACATAATCCTGAAGATAAGAGCATTTAAAAATTTGATCTGCTTTTTTTTGTTTGTTTCTGAAAGTTTCAAGAGAAGTGTAGGTGCAGTTCTGAGAGGCAAGAAGTAATTTCTCTCCCAGGATGAGCCAAAGCACTGGAATGTTAAGGATTTCTTCTTTGTTTTTTTCAGCAATTTCTAAATCCTTTCAGTCCAGGAGTCCTTGATTTGGATGATTATATTTGATTTATTTATGTTTACTTCAGTCCAATTCAGTGAACTTAATTCTTGTTGGAGAAAGGGTGCCAAAGATCATATTAATTTAAATGTATTGTTTGCCAGCCTTGCCAGTAAAAAAAGGACACATGCAATAAATTATCATAATTATTTTTAATATTAAAGTTCTCTTTGGACTTTGAGGAACTGGCTGTCTTGATGATGCTGTGAGTAGGCTGGGAGATCTGCTGGCAAGCTGCAGGGTGACATGTTCACGGGCATGTTGCAGCTTTGCATGGTTTATATTGGAAAGCAGATGCAGGGTTACAGTCCTTACTCTGTCCATTGAAATTCATGATCAACACATCTCAGAATATTCATAATTTACTTGGATTTCAGTTTATTCTGATGTTCCCTTGGTCAGTGTGCCTTTGAGCAGTTGGAAATTAATATGCTATTTCTGAGAATAAGATCTTAAATATATTGGTGTTTAAGTTTTGTGGGATATGATTGGACTTTGTTGCACCCCAAGAGTGTTCTCTAGGGATTGACATCACTGTGGTCAGTTGAGTCACTGGGAGCAATTTGGAGTGGGTTCTCCATTTGGCAGCCATCCTAATCCTTTTGGGACTGGCCTTTTGTGGAAGGAGGAAACAGATTAAATTTTTCATATTTCAGGTTTTCTTGGAGTTGGATTCAATCTTTGTTAGAGAAATTGGTGCCAGGTGATGCCTTAGAGTGACTACCTAGAACAGAGGCTAGACAAGATAAAGACAGTAAAAATGGACAGTTGTTAAAGGCCTTCAATAGGTGCACCTTGGGCAGTCAGAAGCCTCTGAGAAGCTACACCCAAGATGGAAGATGTTCACAAGTTTTTCATACAGATAAAAGTTTGGTCCATTAATATATAGGGGTTAATCCTCCAATTACAGCTTTGGGTAATGAAGTAATTTACTCCAAGTTTGTGCCCCCCGCCGCTCAAATTCACTGTTGTTACATTTTTTGGGGCCTGAGACAGTAAGGCATCCTTGAGTTTCAGGCCTAGAGAGAAATTTTGTGTGAATATAATGGGAGAACAGTAGATGATAGGCTATGGAGTCTTAGAGTTACACACTAAAGCAGTACAGGATCTGAAAAATATAAAAGCTGAATCCTAAGGCATCACAGGGTTTCTACTGACTTCAGTGGAGCATGCAGTACCAAGTCTCAAAAAATGTTTTGCCATCTGTGTGGGAACATACTGCTGGAGGAAGAAAGCTGGCAACGAAATGTTCAGCTTCTTTTTTGGTGGGGAATGGAGCACTAAGAGAGGATGTTCTTAGATTTGCAGGCTTCTGAGCTGCTTCTGGTAAGTGCAAAAATGCCTATGGGCAACTTCATGCACATGGAGATTGTTGAGAGCTTCTGTCAGAACCTTTCTCCTTCCTTATATGTACAAAGTTCAGTAGCCAGCTCCACAGCAGTGTTTCTTACCTGTAAGTGGAAAAAATGGGCAATTTTCAGGCTGAATTGTTATCTGTGCAAGGCAATGGTGAGGCAATTCTGATTATTCTGGGTGACAAAAAAGTTATGAGAGAATTGGAAAAAAACATGTTTCTGAATATTTGTCAAGGAAGGATTGATTTTATTTCTTTAGAAAGGAAATTTTTTATCTTTTTCCTGACACTAAATATTCTCAGTGTAAAAACTATAGTCTGTATAATGTGTATCTCATTCACAAGAACAATAATCATGAAAAAACATTGCTGTTTGATTTATAAAGAAAGAAAAATGCAGTGTCATCTTACAGCTGCTCAGGTAATTACTTGTAGGTACCTTGATTGAAGGACATGGAAATACAAGACACTGAATATAGTTCACAAACAGGAAATCAGGAAATGTTGCTGCTCTGAATGTTTTCTGCAGATGCCCTCCCTATAGCTCTGTTCTTCATTGCATTCCATTTCTAGTTTTCCTCTTTTTTTTTTCTTTTTCCTTTTGAGATCAACTTTTATTTTAGAATATCAGGTAGTCCATTTTAATTGGCAGATTTCCCCAACTTTTTCTGTATGGCTTTCACTACTGGACTAAATCATGCATGGCTTTCTTTTGTCCTAGATGATGGGGTACGATCACAGTTTCAGAAAATGACTTTGTAATACCACTTCACATTTTTGGTACTAGAGCCTCAAGTTGATTTCATGAAAAAGGAAATCACAGCCTTGTTTGTCTCTTGGGGCATGCATACAGATGGATCTGGGTTCTTAGATTAATAATTACCCTTTGGCTATATCTGCAATTAACTCAAGAAAACATAAATTAATTAGAATATGAAAAATCATAATGGGCCTCTTACTTCGTGACAGTTTTTGCATGGTCTCGAAGACAACTTTGACATCAAGTAGGTAATTTTGTAAGCAGTAGAACTTGGAAATAGCTCAACAGAGAGCAATTTGGTTTTTTCTGGTATATTTTCACAGATTTTCTGCTACACCTTAGATTCATTTTGTACTGTAATTTCCTCAACAAACATAACCAACGACTCAGCCACATATTTTTCTGTTCTGTAGAAAGGTGGGAAGTTTATTTCAGTAAGGTTTGTGAAAGTAATTCAGGTAGGTAATTTGATGATTTAAAATATGCATATTATAGCCCACTTTCATTAATGTTTTCTTTGAAATTCTGGGGAGAAGGAAATAACAACTTTGTGCATGTAGTGATTTTCACAAAGCAGTTACATTTTTTATTTCATGCCTTCAGAATGGTACCCTATCCTTAGGCAGAAACTGCTGGCAATAGATCTGCTTCTTTCCCTGCCAGCCCTTTTTGAAACTTGTCATGCCTAAGGTGAAATTATGATAATACCAGAAAAAAAAAAGGCCAGTGTTGTTTAGCTCTTTGTTGTGGGGGGTTTTTTGGGGTTTATTTCCCCCTTCTTTTTATTTTTTTTTGTTCTGATATTTGCTTTTTTAAAAGAATAGTAAGGATCGCTTCTGCAGATCTGCATCAGGGAGCTGAGCCGTTATTGCAGTCCCCAGGATGCTGGTGCAGTAACCAAAATAATTTTGCTTAAGCACCTTCCTTGTGTATTAGTTGTCTTATGTGGATCACTGGCATTTCCTGTACTGATGTGATTGAAGAGCTCCTGCCAGGAGAGCACAGTGCCTCACCTTCCTTCCACAGAGTGTGTGTGCTGGTGGAGGGATGGCAGCCTGCAGGAGAACCAGGAAAACCAGACCCAGGTTCTCTGGCTGCTTTACAGTGTCCCGCCTTCCTTTATTTGGTGCCACAGTGCCTGAGGCAACCCTTTGTCATGGGCTTGATGCTGGCCAAATGCCAGTAGGCCCATTAAAAAGGCATTTATTCTTTCTCCTTTGCTAAAGTTGAGCAGCAAAGAAGAATGAATACGTTTTTTTTTCATTTATTTTAATAAAAAATTTACTCTTTTATTGAGGGGGAAAGAAAATATCAAAGGGGCTCATGAGTTGAGGTAAGGATTGGGAAGAAACACTTTAGGGCAGAACAGCCTCAAAACTTTAAAAGGTATAAAAGAAAAAAAAAGGGAATTAAAAGAAGAGTAATGAAAACTAAAGTACACCTTTAGAACACCTTTTCCCTCCACTAACCCTTTTTTCCTTCTCACTTTCAGTGGAGGGAGGCAGAACATGGGTTTTTAGTCAGTTTGTCACTTCTAAAAAAAAAAAATCTTCATTTAGGGAGAGGCATGTCTTTTGCTATGCCATGGGGTCCTTCCCACGGGACACACTTTTCTGTGGGGGGATAGAATGTAAGAAAATAAAGATAGTGCAGAAGGTAGTCTCACACCTGAGGAGTTGCAGCTGTACTGATTACCTAAGATTAGGAACAGGCCTGCCCTTAACAGGCCACAGCTGTGTTCAATGAGGATGAGTTCTACAAAAGAGCGGGTTAGCTGGGTGAGAGGAGAGCTGCAGTTTGTTGGCTGTGCTGTGGAGAAGGAGGAGTTAGAACTGTGAGGAGATGCCCATGAGAAATCACCAAGAAGGTATGGGGCTTTTGCAATAAGATGACAACACTTTTCCAGTGTGGTTTTCCAACTCTTAATTTTCACGAGTAGCAGTCCTGCCTGAACCAGCTGCAGTGTGGATCCCTCCCATGGGCAAAGCAGTCTTCCCACAGCTGTTTTCATGGGATAGTCTCTCAGGGATGAGCTGTTCTAGTATAAAAGCAAAGGTCCCCTTCCTCTGTGTCTGGAAGCAAGAATTCCTTCTCTGTCTCTGTTCCAGAGTCTCACCAGATCACAGCTTCATGTCATCCATCCGCTCCAGTGTAAGCGCCTTTTTCTCATGGGCTGTAAGTGAATTCTGCATTCCCCCGTGCACTTCATGAAACAGGGAAACAGTTTGTTGTATTATAGTCCTCACCATGGCTTGCAGCAGAATTTCAGCTCCAACGCTCAGAGCACCTCCTCTTCCCCCTCTCTTTTGCACCAACCTTAGCGTCGCCATGTTGTTCTCCTCACGTGAGCGTCGCCATGTTGTTCTCATGTGTCTTCACCTTTTCCTTTTCTCTGACTCAGGAGAGAATTGGATCTGTAGGTTCATTTGTTTTCAAGTTCTATCAATTGAAAAGTTTTTATGGAGTTCTGCAGAACTGAAAAGTTGATCCTGTCTGGGCTCCACACTGGGGAGTTGTTCTCCATGACTCTCACTGCTGGTCACATGGTTTATATTGGGCCAGCCAATATCTCAATCAACAGAGCCTTTAGGGATTGGCTCTGCTGGTCAGAGTAGAATTTTTTGAGGAACTTCTTCTCCAGAAGCAACCTCTGTGGTTTTTTCTTCACCCCTGCTGAAAACCAGATTAACCTATCACACCTTTAGAGAGGGAAGTGGGCAGATAAAATATTGTATCATGCCTAAACGAGGAGATTTTTATTATTATTGTTGATTTTTATTATTGTTTTTAAATTACTTCTGGCTGCTTTCCCCCTTTCCCCTCCACCCCCTTTCTGGGAGGACAATAGTCCTTGTCCTTTGCACGTAATCTATTACTTAGAAATAAAAATACCCTGTTATCTTGATTAGGTATTATTTTGTCTCACTGCTTGAATATTTAACCTTATTCATGCAGAAATTTAATTCAAAAGTGGAAGCACAGAAGCAAAAAAAAATGCAAAAAACCACAAACACCCCAAACCCCAAACTGTTAATTGCTTCTGGTGATGCTGTAGAGTAGGAGGCAGATGAGGTTTCATCTCAAGGAGTGTGAATATGTTTACAGGCTAGTGGTGACATGAAGAAGTGGACTTCGTTGACTGTGAATAAAATACTACTATGGAGAAGTAGAAGTGTTTGTTGTGCTTAAAGTGGACAGGGAAGCAGCTTAGAAGAGACTATAAGTCCGGCCCTGTTTACTCTGAGGTTTTATGGTATGAAAAGCTGCATATCCTCTACAATTACACAAGAGAGGCTTTAGAAAACCTCTTGTGGTAAACAGAAAATTCTTGACAAGGCTCAAGTTTTAGTTTGGTTTTCTTACTGCATACAGATATTTGTGTTATAAAATCAAGCACTTGAAAGGCACTGAGGTGGGTATGTTTGACCATACACCCTTATTTCTGCTTTAATAGGCTTCTGCCTTCGCCATGTGCAGAAAAAAAAGTTGAGAGAAAGCCAACTGAGAGTTTTCAGTTTATGGAGTCTGATGCATGGATTAGGGTTGAGCTGGCTGCCTCGTGGCTGGCAGCCTTTCTGAACCCTTGAATTACAGAGGAAGGGGCAGTCTTGCATGAAATTCCAGGTAAAAGCACATTAGGGAATTTTAAGAGAAGAGATCATGTTTGTATGAAGTTTCATCAGGTGAACCAACCCAATTGGTCACTGCACTAAAACCAGCTCATGTTTCTAGCACTCTCAATACCCAAGGCAGTTGGAATGATGTATCAGGATGTTGTATGTACTCTGCTCACAGAGAAAAGCACTAAGTGCTTGTTGTCATGACCATGAGTAAAAATTGCAGCAAAATTCTGATCTCTGATCCCATCTCCCCCTGATCTGTGGCTAATGCCTAGAAGGTTCATCATCTGCCATCTCGCTCTCACACATAACACTCACACCTGCATGTTTAGTTTTGCTTTGCTTTCCTTTCCATAGGATAAGATCAGTAAAGAAGGAAACTAGTTGGAAGTGTTGAAATGTTTGCTGACTTTGTATCCCTAGAGAAAAAAGGAAGAGGACTAAAGGGAAGAGGACAGCATTTGTCTTTACATTGAACTTAGGAGTCTGAGTGGGTGGAGAGATTGGAAATGAGAACTGAAAAAATGCCAGGATGAGTTGACGGGAGAGGCAAGAGTTGGGGTGAAAGGAATTGAAATCTGGGTGAGTTTTGTGGCAGGAAACTCTTGAAGAGCGACTCTGTGTAACGGTGAAGCAGCTAAGATGTTGGAAAGAGGGGGATTTATTAGATGGGCCTAAAGAAGTACTTAAAATAGTAATATGTGAAACTCCTAAGTGAGGCTAAGGATTGACTCCGTTAGCTAGTGAGGCTGGATCTATTAAATTTGAAATGACGTTATGAATAGATACAAGAGGATGTGGCTGAAGATACAAAGTAGTGTGTCCCTGGAAATTTGTCCTCAGGATATAATTAATAGAAAAAATTCCCTGGCTCATTCAGAAGACATTCAACCTGGGATTATTTATTTATCCTAAGTAATAAGGTGTGGATTTTAGGTTAGGAATTGATTACTGTTAAACTTTTTTCTTTTAAGACTGTGCAGTTAAAAGGTTGTATTCATACACGCTTCCCAAGCGGCTGCTGGAAATTAGTGCAAATACCTGAGATGTTATACTGATTAACCTGCAGCAGTAGATGCCTGGAACTTGTGGTGCAGGGGCAGAGCTGTTCCTTCTTGGTTTCCTTGCTATTTCTCATGTTGGCTCATGGCAGAGACTTTCTAAACGGCTCCAATGCTGCTAATGCTGGGTTTGACTCATAATTCTCTTTGAGCATGTGAAGGCTTTGCTTGGGTTACAGAGAGTGACAGGAGAAGTTTGGGTGCCAGCTTCAGCTAGCCCTGTAGCCTTCCTTTGGTGTGAAGAAGGGCCTGATGGCTGAGGAAGCCTGGAGCAAGTGGCTCAGTCTGGTCAGACATGGCAGGACACAGCTGAAGCCACTGAGATGTGGAAGAGAAGGAAAGGTGTTCTGCTGGTGATGGGAGCACTCTGGATCAGAGAGGTGGTGGTTCCTGGGCAGGGGGCTGCCAAAGGGAAAGCCATGGAGCTACTGTAAAGTAATGTGGAATAATTTTTAAAACCAGGAATAAATTTGGATATTTTACATGAGACATTTAGTAGCATGATTCTGAGTATAGCTGTCTATTTTCTGGACACAGACTGAGAACAGGACTTTTCTTTTAGGGTTGATGATGCTTGTGTCATGGCTACTCATGTGACACCACTCCTGCTGTTGCTAATTTGGGACCCTGCATTGTTGCTGCTTCCCAAGCTGTAGGTTGGAAAGCTTGCAGAGACACTGCATGGACATTCAGAAATAATTATCCTGTGTTTCCTCTTCATGGATATGCAAACAGTTGGAAATGAATGTAGCATGTCTGCTACAGCTCTTCAGCTCATCAATGCAAAATTCTGGGAAGCAGAAACTTTATAGATTCTATGTATACTTTAGAAAGAAATAGAAATAGCCTGTTTCAGTGCCCAGCTACCATCTGGGTGAAGAATCTTTTCCCAATACCCAATCTAAACCTTCCTTGACTCAACTTCATGCTGTTCCTACTGGTCAGAGAGAAGTGGTCAGTGTTTGTCCCACTATGTCCCCTTTTAAATTATTTTAATTGGGAATTAAAAATATTTTCCCCAAGTTGAATCTCTCTTGCCTATGATAGCAATTGGTAAATATTTTCTCTCTATCTCAACCCAAAAGCTTTCTCAGCCCATTTTATCTCCTTTTATTAAGGACATCTACATTTTAGTCCTAAATCTATGTGGCATCAAAGCTGGTAGTGGTAAACATGAGTTTTAGCAAGATTATATTAAATTCTGAATAGTCTGAGTGGCTTTTTAGATTTTTTTTCTGTAATTAGTATATAAGGAGACTTGCTAATGGAAATGTAAGTAAATGAAAACATAGCTGTAACTCTTGATTGCCAGTTAAATTTTCTAGATTACATTCATCTCTGTTTTCTCCACTGTTTCTTTTAAGATGGATTAATGGAACTTCTCTACATCAAGCTACACTAATGTTGAAAGTTGGGTTATCTGGCAACTTTCTAGTTCTGCTTTACACTGACACTGTAGAAGGAGCTCATTAGGGACACTATAAATAAATATGAGGCTCATTTTTCTGTGCCACTAAGTAGGTCCCACTTCAATTCAGAGCAAGTATATTATATAAGTCTAGTGAGGGGAGCTCTCCTTGGCACATAAACTGGCGTTAACCTATTGTTAATGAAATTCAAAGCCTGTTTTCTCTCCTAAAGGGTGGACTGGGCTTTGTGTGTGCTGTCAGTGGAAATTAGGACTTTAGTAATTGATGTAGTAACAAAGAAGAGGTTTGTTTGTGTTTTTTTGTCCTTGTGTACTTTTGGCAAATACTGCTAACTACTTAGCATTTGGTCCCCTTTACTAACCAGCAGTTAAAATTGTGGTTTTGGGTAATAGTAAAAATAAAAATAATATATGAACTTATTTTTCCAACTAATATTATTCTTTCATTGAGGCCCTACAGTAATAATGCGCTCTTACTCTTCAGAAATTCATCTCAGGAAAGCAGCTAAGTGTGTCTTCATTCTTGTGGCTCAGAATCCTATTTTCTGTCACTTTAAAGCTATGTACACATTCATGTGGGTAAATAAATGGTCTTTTTGGTCTTAATTTCCTTTTTTAAACATTCCAGTCTATCAGTTTTGAAATTTGCTTAGCTGTCTTCATTTAAGGCATTTATTTCCTCTGCCAATGACTGGTGACACTTAACCCTGGGTCCCTGATAAGAACATATCAGTGGACACTGACATGTATCAAGCACATGGCTTGTGACAGCACCCAGTGTTATCTAACCATGGGTTCTAATTACATGGGTGTGACATTTGTAGAGGCATGAACTGGAAGAGTTCAGCATAGCAATGCTAAAGGAAGTACCCAAAGAAGAACAAATCTTCCTCTTGCATTATGCATGTTAGCTCTTGAGGCAGCTATGGAGCCTTGCAGGGTAATATTTATACAGCAGTTAAAGTGTGAGGTTTCCTGCTAATCCATTTTGGCAGTGCTGTTACAGGAATCATGAGCATGTGCAAAGGTTTTCCCTTTGAATCTGCTGTATCTGTTTAGTATTTGAAGCACTGATGGAGCAGGGGGAGCAGCAAGTTCCTCTGGAGCCACTTTCTGCAAGCAGTGTGAAAATGGGCAGTGTAGGTAATGTGGATGATGACCATCAGCCTTGGCCACCTGCTGACAAAAGAAAGTAAAGCTTCAGACTTCTGAGTGTAGGAAACTTAGTCACTTTGCAGTTTTGCCTGTGGGCTTTCCTGAGGTCCCTGTATCTTGTGTGCTGGGTTAACATCCCAGGCTGCACCTTCAACCTCTGTATTTCTTCAGCCATCAGTTGGAGTGAGCTGAGGGTGCTGCTGAAACTGGCAAAGATCTGACAGATGTGTTCTATGGAGGGGCTTGTCAGCTGGCCTGCAAGCCAAGCTGAGTTAATAGAAGAAATAACATTTGATGATTTTCAAGTGTATCCATAGCAAGGAAGAAGACAAGGCCATCAACATGGAAACAGATTAGAAAAGATACATGAAAATTTTTGTAAGCTAGACTACGTGCCTAAGTAGATGTGTATATGTGCCTTATTAAATTTCTGTAAAACTTTTGCCAATTATATTGATGCTAATTGCTTTGCACCAATGAATAGAATAAGTTATTGTGATGTAGTTAATGACTTAAGATCACTCTTTGTTAAGAGTATATAAGCTGGAGAACATTCAGAACAAAAACTTTTTTCTTCTTGGACCATGATCATGTGTGTGTATGTCACATCCGACCTAATGGTGACATTATTCTGTGAAGGAATTGCACAAGGAAAGTAGTATCTGATTAATAAATTTTATTTTTGAATAGAAGGCAGGATTGATATTCAAGCTCTTTAGCATAAGTGCATTGTTTAGTAGGCAGTGTTTCTGTAGTAATTTCTGTGGCATTGTTACTGTATCTGCCCTTGTTTTGTGCATTAAGCTGTTAATACAGTTCAACTTTAAAATTGTAACAGCCCCCTCATGTCTCTTAATTAAAGTAAGAAATTATTTCCAGTTATGCTTTGATTGCTTTCTGGTTGTTCCTGTGTGTATGGACCAGGCCACATTCATTTAAAGACCAGTGATCTCAAATTTGAGAAGGCTGTACTGTCATTTGTTAGCATCTTTTAAAGTTTAAGACTTTAGCTTAAGCTGCTTTCTTCATTTTTGCTATGGTTATATTTTAAACCTTCAATCAGGGGAGTGCCAGGAGGCACTGCCTCTCAGAG
The DNA here is from genome assembly GCA_035583995.1 of Arremon aurantiirostris. NCBI lineage: Eukaryota > Metazoa > Chordata > Aves > Passeriformes > Passerellidae > Arremon > Arremon aurantiirostris. Next base: position 14,406,317 of record JAXCLO010000001.1, on the reverse strand, counting down.
GTCATGACCTCAGTGGAGATCCATGATTGAGACAAATCTTTTTTATTTGAGGTGTGGCTGTCAAGATTCTTAGAGTACTTTTCCAAGCACTAGTTTTGGACTTAACCTAGTTCTCTTTTTTTGGAATTATGTTACTTCTCTGCAGGATGTTTTTGGACCATCTCCAGTTACTTCAGACTTGTTCATATTTCTGTTTTTCTTTTCTATTGGTAGGTATGAGTAGACAGTAGTTTTCAGAGCACTTAAATCCTCAGATCTCACACAGCTGGAAATTGGTAAGGATTGCTTGAGGAAAGGCAAGGGAAAATTAGTACCTTCTGCGTTTCATGTTAGGGCTTGTAGATTGCCAATTTGAAAAATGTAAAGTGAGGGCTATAGGCTGTGTTAGAATAGAAAAAGGGGCTGGGATAAAGGGACTGAGTGGGATAAAAAGCCAAAGTTGTGGTTTGCCAATAAATTCATCAGCAAGTCCGCTGGTGTGATGGTTGTGGGTGTAGAAGTGTATTGTGGTGTTAAAGCAGACAGAATTTTGATCTCAGCAGTTTAGAAATTGATAATGTAGACCTAAATATGAATAACTTTTTCAACAGACTTTTAATATTAGGCAGACTGCAACAGGCAGGAATTATGATGTTTGTTAAAATGGTTGAGATGAGCATAAAGGCATGCATGCTATTAAGTTCAGTTGGATGGAGAATATGCCATGTATATGGAGTTTTGCCCAGACATGGAGGAGAAGGTATGTAACTTATGATTAGCTGATCTTTAATTTAGTCAAATAGAACTGGGCAAGTTATAGTTTTGACAATCAGCTTGTTACCACCATAATTTTTCTGAACTGGCAGCTGCATGTTTTTACTGATGAACAGACACACCAGCTTTCCAGATAGATGCACACAGTCATACCACGACATAAATATTTTACACAGCAGAAGAGGGAGAAGAGAGAGAAGATGAATATTGTGTTGTTACAAATGTGTTACAGTGACTCAGAGTACATGCTTGGGATAACATTTCTTTTTCTCTTATTTCAATGCTAGGTGTACCCTGAATTGCAAATCACCAATGTTGTGGAAGCCAACCAACCAGCTACAATACAGAACTGGTGCAAGAGGGGATGGAAGCAGTGCAATGGTCACCCACATATCGTGGTTCCCTACAGATGTCTGGGTGAGTGACTCAGTTTTAGTCTGTTTCTTCCTGCTATATTGTTTTCAATCCCTTCATAAGAAAGACAGAGAATCTACATAAATGTCTTCTATACCTCAGTATTACTGTCTTTTCTGAAGGGAGTTTTGTCCATTTGTTCAGTCCTTTGGAATTGCATTATCTAGAAAGAAAGTACTCCTGCTTTTCCCTAATTAAACCCTTATTTTTTCACATTAATATTTTAATATCTAGTACTTGGGCTCTTACCATGAAAGACTGTGGAAATCTCTATTTGCTGAAACAAAACAAAAGATACTTTATACATTCCCCCATTTTATCCTTCAATGTTATTTTTGTAGCAGTTGCTTGCTGTTCTCTCCTGTGTCCTTGGTACTTTAAATCAATTAAAAGGGATGTTTTGGCCCTTGTTGTTTTTTGCTAACCTTTACTTTCATCTGCATTAGAAAACAGAATTGTCGATTTGCTGTTTTCATTAACATTCTAGGCATGACATTTTCTTGATATTATTCCATATTTAAGTATGTTGCTTTACCACTGCCATTTGAACTGTGATAAATGCTGGAGTTCAGAGTTGGAACTTGCTTTTCTAGTAAGCCAGGACAGCTAGAAGGCATGGAAACCAACTCAGACCAGTTATTCCATGAAACAAATAATGAAAGAATTTTTTTTTTTTAAATATGCAATGTTTCCAGAAATTTTGTTCGTTTGTGTAGAGTAGGTAAAACACAGGGCACAATCTGCTCTTAGCAAAGCTGGGACTGAAGAGGAACTAGCAGAAATGCTACCTGTGTGGTCAAAAGTGCCAAAACAGCAGGTGTATAAAATCTGAGCTAAGTATCAGGGAAATTTTTTTGCTTGGCAAAGTTTCTACATCTGATGTTTGTACAGATGTAAAATCAGTGTTTCTAAACCTGCAGTATATCATTGTTGGTGCTACTAAGGCTCTACAGGACTAGTTTATTCTGAGCAAAAATCCTCCAGGAGAACCCAAATTCAAGACTTTTAGTGAGGAGAAGAACCTGCCTCTAGGAATTACAAATTTTGATTCTGGGAAGGAACCTGCTGACCTTTGTCTTTTTCCAGACATGAGCTGGGTTGGTTGGCTCCCCCACAAGCTTTACTGCTAAAAGGGACATGCTTTTTTACCCATTTGTTGCTGTGTTTTCTTTCGTTTTTTTATAGTCAGGATAGAAACATCAGCTTGTAGTCTCAATGTATGTCTAAAGCCAGATGAGCAACTTTTTAAGAGATGAGGCAGAGCTGCAGTCTCACATAGAACACATCACAATATCTCCATGAGAGTGTACTTGCACTAATTAGAGGTACAGCAGAAGAACATCAGACTAGTGGAACTATAAAAAGTAAATAATAAAATTTACTTATTTTATTTTATTATAAATTATATTTATATAATTATAATAAATAATTTTATTATTTATTTTATTTTATTATTTATTTTAGTGTCACTACAAGCAAAGCTCTGAATTAAGGCTTAGGACTTAGCCTCAGGACTCTATCCTTATGTAGATTTGGTCAGAGCCCTGGAGGTTTTACAGCCTAATTTAAGCAAAATGACAATGGCATCTTAAGAGCAAATGAATATAAATTGGCTATGAATACATTTAGTCTGCAATTATAAGCAAGTATCTGGAAGCATAAGGAGCTCCAATAGGCATCTGGTTAAGGAGTAAGAAGTCTAATCACATGGAAGGAAGTTCATAAATTTGTGGACAGGACTATATGCAGTTCCTTGCAGGAGTGAGGAACTGGACTTGGACTTTTAAGGTGCCTTCCCTGAGTTGCAGTTTAGAAAGAAAAATCATTGCAAGGTGTATGGTTGCCATCTTAGGTAGCAGGGTTTGGATGCGAAGATTTTAAAGATGTTTAAGCACTTCATTTCCGTTAGCCCGTAGCCCTCTATTTTTATTTTAAAATCCCCACATATGCTAATTTTTTTCTGATTTCCTTGTAACTGAGGCTTATGTAGTTGTGTCTGACACAGTGCGTTTGTTATCATTTTCATATGCTGACATTCATCTTTTGACCCTGACTAGAATAAACCTTAGATACTGATGTTCCCAAGACTCTACTGGGGGATAGATAGGTGGCCACATAATTACTTCCTCTGGAGGAAAAATGGTGGCAGCAGCCCTAATCTGCAATTTCTCCATCAACCAGCCCTCTGTTTGTTGTGTACCATGTCTGTCTTGGAATACTTTATCTTAAATCATGTTTTTGTACAGAACTAAGGAGTTCAGAGAGTTTTTAATTTTTTTTTCTCTCCTCCTAGTATTTCTTCAATATTAAAAGATAATTTTCTAAAAAGTTGCATCTTGCCTGTCAGCTCTGTGTGCGCTTCAGCTATTCTTAGTGTGGTAGCTGTTAGTGGACATTGTCAGAAGTTGGGTGTTGCCTGTGCCCATTCCTCTGTAATTTTAGTGCAAATAGACCCTTGCCCTAGACCACTATCAGATCCATCTGGTAAGAATTAAGATACCAACAGAAAGTTTGTCAGTGGGCAGCTGATTGCAGGGTTGAGTTTAATTTTGCACTGCTCTGAAAATACTTAGTAGCCCGGTAATTTCTTCCATCTTGACAGTATTTTTCACAGTTGAGAAGCAGCAAGTGACAGAAATCTGGCTGCCTTCAGACCAGAGCATCTTTGATATACAGTCTACTTGTATCATAATCTTCAGCCAAGGCTTTGAAATATGTTGAGCCCATTTCACTACAGCCCTTTCATACTCCAGGAGTTTTTTCTCTTTGAGACTTGTGCAGGGCAGTAGTTACAGCAGTTCTTTTTAGCTGTGTATTTCAGTAACATACATCATATGTACTAGATTACAAAGCTTCGTATTTTCTTTAGAGAATGCAACTAAAGCATAAAAACAGTGGTTTAAACAAGACAAAATGCAAGCCCCTTATTTGAGTCAGCCATATGTCTTTGCATTGACCACAGAAATATTCCCTAAAAATGTTCTAATTTGATCTAATCTTGAAGAGTTAAATTACGTGAGGACTGTGGTGATTGACATAGAGCCACAAATGTGTTTGGGTACAGAGCAAAGATGAGGAGCTGTGGGCTGTGCTGGTGGAAGAGTGAAGATCTGCAGAACTCCCTTCTCCTGGTGTCAGGTGTGTTTGCCACCTTAGTGCCTGCACCATTTGTCCTATGGCACAGCTTGCAGGGTTGCTGCAGACAGTGTCAAGAAACCAGTGATTTCTTCTTTGCTTTAGAGAACCTGTTTTTGGGAAAATACCATGGCCACCAACCTGGCCATGTAAATGTTGGTGGGAGCTCTGCTGGTGGTCACAGCAGGAGGGCAGGATTTCTGCCACTGTTGGGGCAGTGTGGGCCATAAGCATTTCTAGTTTGCACTTTCTTCTCTCTTCACTGCTTGCCGAGGAAAAGCAGCTGGTGAATTTGTGCAGTGTGGCCGTGAAATGAAATGGTTCACTCCATGTTCCTTGCTGATTGTGGGAGTAGGCGTCCTTATCCCAGAGATTTAAATCTTTTAATACTTGGATAAATGTGTGGCTATGAGTTTCTGAATAAATGACATTTCATTTTGTGTTGGTGGAATACATCCTGAACCCAGGATAGAGATGAGAAGCTCAGTTACGTGGGTGTTTGTGGATCATTATGTGGGCATGGCATACAGGATATAGCAAGGTGTGGAAACAGGGGAATTACAGATTAACTGTGCTGTGTGAAGTGCATGATCAGAAGTGGCTCTGCCTCATTATCCCATTAATGTATGCTGCTAAACACTGCATTCACAGTGTTGGAAAGATCCAGATGTGTTGGAATCTCATTATGTATACAGCCTCTGTCAATCAGAATGTTTGTTCGTAAACAAGTAGATTAGGTGTCCGGGTTTGGGGCAAATTTGGGAGAGAACCTCCAAAGGGGTTCCTCTAGACAGCAGATTCAGGTGGCCCCTCCCCCAACTAGTTTGGGAAAATATTTCCTTGGAGAAAAGTGGAATAAAACTGTTAATTTAACAGGCAAAGAAAGCATTTACCAAGACAAAAAATGAACAACATTAAACAATAAAACCTCTCGCCACTCCAAAAGAGATGACAGACTCAGAAAGTCCCTTTGTGGACTGCAGCTCAGCTCACTCAGTCTCTGATCACTCCCTCTGGTGCTGGAAATGCTGCAGCCCAGCCTGGCCCAGTGGGCCACAAGTGTGAGCTGCTGGTGCTCTGCTGGGTGTTCAGTCCAGAGCAGGGTTAAACAGGTCCAAATAAAAATAAAAAATACAGTCCAGGGAACTTCTCTGCCTCAGCTAGCTAAAAACTAAGAGCAAAGGAGAGCTGCAGACAACAACAGTCCAGGAGCAGGAATGTGGAGGAGTGGAGTCAGTGCAGTTTCTGAAAACAAACTCTGCGCTTCTTCTTCCCCCTCCCCCCTTCACTCTCAGAACCAATCTTAAAGGTGCAAAACTTATTTCTGGACTAAACAGGTGAATGGGGATATGAGCATCATCAAGTCATCCCAGCACATTAGGTTATATGAAGAGTACATTTTGCTGCTGGTTATGTAGTGAAAAACTGGCTTCTGCACCTGTTTTTTGAAACTGTCATTGAAAATATTTTTTAGCTTTTCAGGGCTTTATTACTCGAGCTTACAGGGCTTTATTACTCTAGAAGTTTGTGAAGTTGTTGTCTTGTTGAAGTGTCTTGGTTTGAAAGATAGGTGTCTGCCAAGGAAGGTGGGAACCTCCCTTGGAATATGAACCCCTTCCCTCCAAATTATTATAACTTTGAAGTTAGAGGGCTTTCAGGCAAAGATATTGGAAAAGGAATAGCAGTTCTTTACATATGTATAGATCTATATCTATAACAAGGCAAACAAACAGCAGCAACAACAAACAAAACCCACAAAATCAGTAGCAGCCGTTTCTTGGCCATTGGGCGCTTTCCCCTTGGGTGCAGTTCCGCGCACGACCAGCAGGGGCGCTGCTGGCTCCCGACCGGGCAGGGCAGGTGCGATGATTCCCCCGCGCCTGCAGGGGGCGCTGTGGGGCGGGCTCGGCCATTCCTCCCTGTGGTAATGGCGGGCTGGCGGGAGAGAGAGAAAAGGGGATTCCTGTACAAACTCACGTCAGGAAGCCGGTTCCTGTGCTCTTCCAGATGGCAAAATGGGCTGTAGCTGGAACCTCGGAGCTGGAATGGCAGAGGTGGGCACACACTGGGTGACAAACAAAATGTAGCAGAAACTCACATGCGGTAAGTGGCCTGAGTGTCCGGCTAGCTAGGGTTGGCCGACGCCCCGCTGCAATCCTCCTACCACGAGCGCCCCTCGGTGTCGATGACCTCGGGCTACGCTCGTCCACAGACCTTGGCTTGCCGCTGAAGTGACCGGGAATAAGGGAGCAGGACTCTCATTGGGGTCGAACTCGGTTTTATTGAGGCACCAAGACGGAGCCCGACGAGAGACCCCGAAATGGGGTGCGTCGGGGTTATAAAGGGAATGGGTGGAGAAAGGAGGGGTTTACACGGAACCAATAGGAGAGGATAAAGGGATGAACTCAGTATAACTGGCAGCAGGGGAAAGCCAATAACAATAAAATAAGGGAGGAGCCCCGGGACCTCAGCCAACCACAACCCCCAGAGAGGAGAAGATTCTGGAAAATGGGACGGTGAGGGGGGTGATTGACTGGGCCCAGGGAGGAGGAAAAACTTACATATAAGGAGGAAAAGGGGAGGAGGAATTACATAACCAGGAGATTGACAAGCTGAGGGGGCAGGGAGTAACCATAGCAACATAACTGAAAAATAAGTGTGGCGGGAAAACTGGCCAGGGCAGAACCATTAACAAACATAAGGGGGAATTAATACATAAAATAGGGGGAAATACAATAAACTTAAACAATACACTACAACAGATAATAATTGCTTCTTCTACATTTTTTCTGTGTGCATGTGTATATACACCTGTAAAACCTTATAGCTATTCTGCTGATTTCCTTTTCTCAATATAGGCATCACTGTAAGTATCTTCTGCATTTGACTATAACAGATGTCAGCACCCAGATGCACTCAAAACATAAAGCATATTTTCTGCAGTTCTTGGGTTTGCATGGTCAAAAGACACCTTAGTATATGAAAGGTATTAGTTACACCTACTTTGCTGGTAATACTTGGAATTATATTTTCACTTACTGATTTCTCTTTTTATGCTACCAGGATAGCAGCTAAAAATGTATGTATTCTGTTCCACGTGAGCAAGGAGACGTCACACACTAGACACTACAAGTTGTTTGATTTATATATGTATCCTAGGTTACAATATAAAGATGTATTCTATTCCCATCCTCAAGAGCTGCTGAAACCAGGAGGCGCATTGTTTCTTCCTTATCTCCTGCTAATGGGCCCATCAATGCCTTTTTGCATGACTCACAGGTAACTCCCTCTGGGAGCCATTTCTGTTTAATGGACCCACCCATGACTCACAGAAAGATAACAGCCCCTTGTGAGATGCTCTGCCCAGGGGGGAGGAGCTAAGCATCCCCACCTGGATATGACCTGGGATTTGGGACAGAACGGTCGGTCTTTTCACTGGATTCCCAGAGGAACAGCTGTCTTTTCCACTGGATCTTCAGAGGAAGACTACGCCCTTTCTACAGGATCACTGCTCCAACAGAACCATGTTTGCCACCCCAGGAGGACTGCAGCCACCAATCCAACTGGACTGCTACCAACACCCTGACCAACAAGGTGTTAAGTTGTATTCCGACTTTGTCAGTGGTTTTTCTTTTGTATTATTGCGTGTATTTTGGTTTTCCTTTTCCCTTTTCCTAATTTCTGGCTTGGAATCTCTCACTGGTTTTGCTCTCAAACCAGAAAAATATGCAAATCCCAAATGCATATTTGGTAAAAAACAGTCTGTTTTTGTTTTGATAAGCTTAGTGATTTACGCCAATAAAACATAAGACACAAGTGCTAAGACAATTTTAAAACTTTATGGATAAAGTTGTATTTTCTTCTAAAATAAAAAACCCTCTGATAGGATCATCCTATTGAACACTACAACACTTATTTTACCTAGTGTACAAATAATTTAAACATCCCCAATTCTTAAGCGTAATTGAATTTAAACTTTGCTTGGGGTTCACAGTGTCTTCAAGACAGAATGTATAAGGATCAGACAAAAGACTCTCAAAAACAAAACTGAAAAGCCAGAAAGACTGAAGAGCAGAGCCTAGAAAATAAATTAGCAAGCAAACAGAAACAGAATGATAGGAAAATATAAGGACAATGACAATTCAAAACGGATCATCTCATTCCTCTGAAAGATTGAAACAAGTACCAACAAACATGGGGAGATGGAATAATCTCAAGAGTGTAGTAATGGTTCTGGACCTTAGGTAGCTTTGAGCTACAGAAAAACAATCATGGCAGAAGAATATCAGCCTTGATATCACTTCAGATGCAATTTTAAGTTAATTAATATTTTGTAAGTTTTATCATGCAGAGTGTAAGGGAATTTACTTGCTTACCAACCTTTATGTGATATATTTCCTGACCTCATAAATTAAGCAGTTGGAGGTTTTTTTTTAATTACCCATCTCTCTTGAATTTAAGAAGAGTGTTAGTAGTCCATAATACCCACATTCAAAGATGCAAAGAGCTGGTCTCACCTTTATCGTCAACTAAGTTTTCAAGTAAATATGATCTTACCTGCTGTGCTTTGGGATTAACAAAATTTAATGTTCTGACATGTTCTACAGTACTATTCTCAACAGAAGTTACTAGATGGGGAAATGCCCTGCTTTACAGACCTTGAACAAATTTAGGGTAAATAGGCTGATCATCAGCCTATTTAGTCTCAGCCAGATGTTTTTCACTTCAGACATACCCATGACATAGCTTATAGGCTCCAGGAACCTTGGAGATGTAACCTTAACTGCACAGAATATTTTGAAGACAGAAAGTGGATAATCACAAGATAAGGAAGTGTAAGAATATTGAAGTGGGACACATTGTTATGCCCAAAGGATGGTCTCAACTAAATTTCCTATTATAGGCTTTGCTTCGATTTCCTTTTAGGCTAATTACAGGTATATTTTTCCTTAGTAACAAGATACACCTCAAAATTATGTATGATTCTAAACTTTAGAAGAATTAGTGTTTATCAGTCAAGACTTGAGGCCCATATATTTCCCAGGGTTTGCATTATTTAATTCCCCATGAACATGTTGATGTTAACCAAAAAAAAAAAAAGACAGGATATTTCTATATCAATTTTAAAACTGCTGGAAAGAGTAGGCTATTCTTTGCCAGCTCCAACTACTTACCAGTGATCAGCATCTGCTCATTCAAATGGTACTAGAGGTTGGCACAACTCCATCATAGAAAAGTTGTATTAGCAGTGCCTATAACACACTAGCCTTGACAATAGAAAGGTTAGCAAGATTAGAATGTCACAGTTATTGACAAATATTCATCAAGTAATACCTCTCTTAATAATATTGCTCAAGTAATACTGCTATTAACAAAGGGCAAAGTAAGTCCAGGAGTTTCTGCTAACTGTGTTTGAATTGATTTTTCAGTTGTAGAAGGAGGACTTTCAGAAGGACTTAATTGTTTCAGACACTTAGCAGTCCAGACAGATATGCTACAGAAAAAAAATATATATACCTTTTTCTCAGAATGCTTTCTCCACCTTCTTTCTTAGGAACCAAGCAGAGTAATGATTACACACATACCTCGTAATTCCAGCTTGTCATAAGCCTGAGCAACTGCAGATTCTTATAGATATTTTTTCCTCATATTATCATAGACAATCTGATTACAGGCAAGTCAACAACTATCAATACTTTAACACATGCAAGCTAGTAGTAATGACTGTGCTATGCATAACTTAATAAATCATTGTATTTGTCTTGAAATACCAAATGGTTCTTCCAATAATATTGTTGAGACTGAGATAATACAAATTTATGTCAAGTTTAGTCTTTGTTGATAGATCCAAAGAGAACAGATTTTTCCACATTAGCTCTAACATAAGTATCTGAAAACCTGCATGTTTCAGATATTCCCTCCAGTAGTATCCAAGCTCGCCTATTTGTCTAATAATAGACATCATAGTTATTTTCTCTTATTTTCCTCCTACCTCAGAATGGTCTCCCCTTTTGTGTTTACTACAATCCACTTGTCCCTGTCTTTAGATTTCAGCGATATCCAGTTATATTTTAAGTTTTGTCCAACAATTTTAAGTTTTGTTTCAGTGATATTCAGTTATATTTTATGTCCTACTGTTCAAGACCAGATTGAATAGGACTTGAGACACTTGATCTAGTGAAAGGAGTCCTTGCCCTTGGCAGGCAGGTTGGGACTAGATGATTCTTAAGGTTCCTTCCAACCCACACCCTTCTAAGGTTTTGTAAAATAATGTTCACCTGTATGAAGATTTATCATATATAAACGTATATTTCTATGCACTACTTAACAACTACAAAGAGGAAGTATTCATTAAATGGAAATTACTCAGACAAAGAGCAAGAACAAACACTACCAAGTGAATGCAGATGCAGTCTGCATCTGTAATATCCTTTTCTCAACAGCAGCTATTTCTTCTGCTGTAGAGGCCTTTGTTCCAATGAAACACCTGTAACATATTTCTGTGTTCCCATCATGACAATTTAGGATATGTTTATTGCTTATATAGATCTTGCCTATCAAGTAGTAGACATCTCGGAAATATATTTATTCAGCTTTTCTTTACAAATATCTGAGATAGTTTTCATGTAGCTTGTTCAGCCACCATGTCAGTATACTACAAGTGCCATGACAGTGCTGTAATGCAGCTTTCTGGGATTGCCTCATTTGCTGCTTGGAATATTGTGCTACCATACTTACACTGATAGCTATACCTGAGAGATCTCATTTATGTCTGGTTCTGTCCTCACAGTATGCATTTTATGAATTTCTATGTAGACAATACCCTCAGAGATACATCTTAATTGAGGCAGGGTACAGTGTATGCTGAATTTAAGTATTCACAGACACCTATTTCACCAATAGTACTGCAGTGTAGTTCTAAAAAGCCATTTAATAAAGCCTTCAGGAAGAAAAAATATAGGCAAGTTAATATTCCACGAAACCATTTCTGTGACCTACTCTTATGTAATGTAACTGTTTCTTGGGGATTATGAATTATTTTTCATGCATTCACTGACTTCTGATACCATGTTTTTCAGTAGAAATCCCTTCTTTTATACCAAGAGCTATTTAATAATAAACATTTCCCATCTAAAAAAGAAATAAAATATATGCTTTAAAACACTATGACTATAACCCAGATATCTTCACATGATAGTGTAATATAATTTGAAATAGAAATAGAGGAAAAAAAACCCCATGCACATCTTGCATTCATCAATAAACTTTACTATATAGAACAGTTTGTATCTACAATAATTATACTAGCTTCCCAAGAAAGACATTTTTCTTAAAAAGTGATTAAGTGAGGACATTTAATGGAAAGGCACCAAAAATTTCTAAAATTCCATTATTGCTAGTAAGAACATGTACTGTATGCTTACCTTCCACAGCAAACTTCTTATCTCCATTATGTTGTGTGCTGAAAGTTTTGAAAGGTCAGTCTGTGTTCATGCACATTTATCTTCATTCTCATTTACTTCTTTGCTTTATGTTCTGCAAAAAGAGTCTTCAAATGTTTTCCTTATTTATTTGCTTTACATCATCAATTCCACAAAGAAAAAGTCAAGTGGCAAGATAATAGATAAACAAAGGTGATTGGAGCAGAACATTATCTAAGACTGATAAAATACAAGTTTCTGTTGAGGTAATAAAAGCCCTAAAAATGGTATTCAGCTGGCATAATGTCTAGAAAAACTAAAGAAATAGAGGGTTATAGTTATTCTGTAATAGCTCCTCTCCACACCGCCCAATTTTTACGGTTTTCCCCTGTTCCAAAGTTGGTCCTTCATGGGTAGTGAGTCTCACAGGACCCTGCTCTGGGTCTCCGTGGGTTGCCGCTTTCTCCAGCCTGTTCTGGGGTGGAGTCTTTCATGGCCTGCAAATGGCTATCTGCTTCACCATGGTCCTCCATGGGCTGTGGGCTTTCTTCACCCTGATCTTTTCCATGTTCTGCAGGGGAATCTTGGCCTTGAAGCTGGGAGTGTCTCATCCCTCTTTTTCTCCTTTGACCTTGGTATGTTCAGGTATGTGCAGGGCTGTTTATGTCATTTTTTTTTCTCACACTCTCACGGCTGGTTTCTTAAAAATAGTATCACAGAGGCATTGGAAGTATTACTTGAGCTCAACTGTCTCCTGCAGAAGATCCACTGGATCTGACTTTACCAGATGGAACTCGCTGTACCTGGGATGGGGCAGCCCCTCTCCTCTTTTCTCAGATTTCAGCCCTGAACTGCTGCCACTGCCAATGCTTGGACAAATAAACCAAATACAAAGGCAGGAAACAAAGATCACAGTTCAACAACAGAATCTGCTGAGGAGTTCTGCCTGTTTCAGAGAGGTCAGGCCTATCACAGAACTTTCCTTATTCCCATTACTTTGTTTTTGGGCTTAATTACCTAAAGAATGTTACCTAGAGAAGGGATGAACAGTACTACAGTTGTTCAACTGCTTTGATAAGATTCCATTAGGGACTCTCCAATAATGGCTGTAAAACTCCAGAACTCTGTCACCAAGTCCTTTAAAGGGGCTTACATTTTTGCAGGGTTTTTACATACCCTGATTTAGATGCAAGGAAGAAATACTGACAAGATATTCTCAAGAGATCAAAACAACAAAAACTTTACCAGCAAATTTCAGAAAATCAGGGAACTCTGGTAAAAGCTTAAAGCTATATTCAATCAACATTAAGCATTTCAAAAAACTATTAATTTAGCAAGCTCTAAGCCCATTCAACTTAGGAAATTCTAACATCTGAATTTAAGTTACTCAGACTTCATGAAGAATGAATTAGAAGTACAAAAGAATAAATACAGCTATCCCTCATGCTTCAGCTGATGTAAAATCCAAGGGAAGGTAGGCTCAAGACACGTGCTTGTACTGTTCTTTGGCTTAAGTACTCTTTGTCTTTCCTGGGCCTTTCCCCAGGTAGGAGTTTTGGTCTGGTGTCCAGTCAGGAGCTGGGTTAGAGGCTCCAGGTGAGGAGCATTGCCTGCCAGGGCTTGGTGAGCATTGCAGAGGCTGGCATGCAGACCTTGGAGGGGTAGGGTGTGCAAAGCAGGGCATCACCTCACTGGGGCAAGGCCCAACCTGTCCTTTCCGCTCACATATGTGCCTGAAAGGTTTTGAGCCCAAAATCTCCTCCCAAAATCTCTCACAATTGTAGATCACCAAAATTTTTCGAGTATTAAAATATAAAACAAGTCTGATTTCAGGAGTGCAAAATAAACACTATCTATTCGGGAAATTTGTCTTTTGCCAAGTCTTGCATTTCTGATTATTTGATGTCACAGCTAATTGATCTCAGAAGCATTTCAGCTCTCTATGAAGCTATTAGGCGTTGCAGCTGTTTAAACAAAGATGTTGAGATATTTTTTAAAATTTTATTTTTTAAAACAAAGGTTTCTCTCCTTCCTTCCTTCCTTCCTTCCTTCCTTCCTTCCTTCCTTCCTTCCTTCCTTCCTTCCTT
>JAXCLO010000001.1:14366910-14391333 GCA_035583995.1 Arremon aurantiirostris | reverse complement strand
AAGCTTAATAATGGAGCTCTGTGCATTGTGTTTTAAGGCTTACAAGCAGGTATTGTATTTGAAATAAGCAAGCATTGCTTTAACCAAAGGTACATGTGCTTACAGTGGTTGGATGGAACTACTGTCAATGTGCTTTTGCTTTGCGTGATTGGGTAAAAAACTTTTAAAGTAAGTTGTAACATTGAGTTCTTGGTCTGCTGCCTGGGATGTGAGCTGCTGGCATTTTCCCATTGTCATAACCACGTAATGAAACTGATACTGGAAAATACAACAGCTCAAGGCACTTTCCTAGCAGTCCTGTCCCATTGGTAATTTCTACATAACCCCCAGCCAGCAATATCTGTTCTCCACTTTTAGTTATTAATGCCACTAGAGGCTTACCTGCAATGCTGCATTGCTGCTGATGTCAGAGGAATGGCACAACATAATGCCAATTTTCATCTGCTCTTTTAAAAGTTTTTGCTCCTGATTTGCTAACCTGTTATTTAAAGCTCTTTGTTTCCCTGTGCTGTGTGCAACTCTCCAAATGGAATTTGGGTTCTCCTGAGCAGTGCCCACTTCAGCTAGCTTTTGTTAGCTTAATGTTTTCTCTGTGTGGAAACTCATAAGATACATTTCAGCTCATATACATATTGTCAAATATGTGTGTAAAAATATATAATGCACTCCTCTTCCTTAATATCCTTCTTGTTTTGTTCTATGCATTTGGGATAGATGCTTTGGCATTACATTTTTTTCAGTGATGGTTCAACTAGACCCTTTTGACTAGGGGCAGAAATCTGCAAAGGATTTAATGATAAAAATAAGCTTTTATTGACCTTTTAGATATATTACAAAATGTTCCACTTCAGTGGTTTATCTTGGTTTATTCCCTCTTATTTAGTCATCCTTTCCATAGGCCTACAATATGATATATTTAGTGTTCTTGTAGAGTTTGATGTATTCCTTACTGTTGTTCCCCTTACTCTAAAATCTATTTACTTTCTCAATTATTTTTTCTCTGTTGATGTGATACAAGATACTTGAATTTAAAAAAAAACCCCTTCATTCTGATACTGGGGATTAGACTATGACACTATGCAGTGTTTCTGAGCATAATTTCCATGCAAGTAGCAAATATTATTATATGTCACTCAGTATTTGCAAGGAACATATTTTTTATATTATTCCTTAAGGTCAGGATTTAGTTCTCAACAGAACATGATCTTACCTGTTAATTCAGACTTGGCTTTTGTCCCTAATAACTCATTTACAACAAAGAGGAAAAAAATGAAACAGATTGGAATTAATAATTTTATAAAATATGAACATCTTCTACCAGGTAGCATCTTCTCTTGGTAACTACTGCTGTGTTCGCTGAGTTAATTCTTACAACGAGAACTGGAGAGAAACAGTTTTATTATAAAGAGGGGGAGGTTTTTTTTGTAGGTAGTAACATTGATATAAAATATTTATGTGGCATTGCACATTCACAGAAATTGTTGACTTTCATTGAATGCAGAAAGTATGTTACAGGGACTTCTGTATTATTGAGTGCACTCCTGGGAGGGTTAGTGGCAATACAGAGCTTTTGTTTCTTAGTTATTCGGAGCAATTCAGCCCCATCATTAGTAACAGTTGTAACTTTGACATCCTGCCCTTGAAGATAGGAGAGTTAATCCTGGTGAACAGAATCCAGTTCCCTTTCCTCTCTGAGTGTGTTTAATGATAGAAGCCAGAAATTGTATTTACATTGTGCTTCTTTTAGAAACTATTTTTTAATACCTGGAGTGGGTCCAAAAAATTTGCATGCCCAGTCAGGCAGGTAATTTCTCTAATCGAATGTAGTGTCCCCCTCATTAGGCAGCCTGTCTTCTCCTCACTGATAGAATTGACTAAACAAAACCAGTGCCAAAAAGAAGCCCTGAGGTGTGGTATTTTTACTTCCTTCCAGGCAGAGTATGGCTGTGAGTACAGTACAGCCAGGAGCCATTACACATTGAGCTCCACAGCACAGTTTTTCACTGTCTTGGCTTACAAGACAAGTGTCTGCTAGGGAAGGCAGAAAAGTCTCCCTTGGAATGGAGAATATAAACCTCCTCCCTCCAAATGATTAGAATTTTGAAATTAAGGGGCTCTCAGGCAAAGAAAGATATGGGAACAGGAATAACAGCTCTTTATTAGTATGTATAATATTAGTATTAATTAATCACAACCATGGCACTCACAACAAACAGAACCCAAACCCAGTCCTGGCCCTTTTCAGCTGCGGCACGTTCCCCTTTGTTGCAGTTCTGGTTGCCCCCAGCCCCATCTCTTTTAACCTGTCCCCATTCTCCAGGTATGTCTGTCCCCCCTGAGAGAAACTCCCAAAAACCAAAAGAGTTTTCCCCTCCCCACCCATCTCAAGTACCCAGCCATCAGTGCTTCTTAGCAACACAGTGGTAAATAAAGAAAGAACAGAAAGAAACCCAACCCCAACATTTACCTAACTAGGACTGCATCCATGAAAACCATAGCATTCCAACTTGGATACAAAGATGTTGCAAGCGGGAGATGGTATTGCATACCTTGCTAAAGTTAAGTTGGGTGGTATCTACTGCTCTGTTCTTAACTCACCAATTTTGCTGTTTCATCCTAGAAGGCAAGTTAGGTTGATCAAGCACAATTTACCATTATTACCATATATGTTTTGGCTGCTGCTAGTCATCATCATCATCCCCATATGCCCAAAAATGGCTTTCAGTAGAACTTGGTTAATGATTTTCCCAGAAACTGAAGTGAGGCAGCCTGTAATTCCCCAAAGTGTCTTTCTTACAATGTGGTTGCAGCCTCTGCATTTTCCAGACATGAGGAAAAACTCCCTCAGATTCTGTGTCTTAGAATATGTAAATCAGTCAGGTTTGGCTTTAAACCTTGTATTTTAATCTGGTTTATTAATCAGAGAACTTAAAACTGCTAACCATGAAGGTCTTTTTTGGAAAACTGGTAGCCATAGACAAGTTTCAAGTTGTCTATTGCTCTAATACTTAAAACCTGGCTTACTAACCATTCAGAACTCAACATGAAGAAATGGCAGTGTTTATTAGTTGTCTGTTGATAGTAATTAGTATTTTATTTCTAAAAAGTGTTGCTGGCTGAATCCTGATTGTGATATTGCATTCAGTCTGCATGGTTACTGCTTTTATTTTCCATGAGTTAGATGTGCCAATAGGCTCTTCTCTTTCTCCCACACTGTCCCATCCTGCCTGAGCTGCCAGACCACACTGTCATTCTTCCTAAGAGATGGGTAAAGGCTTTGCTTTGTACAGAACAAAGTATTGTTTTATCAGGTAATTGTTAATTTGATAGCTTGTAAATTTTGCAAAGCCTCAGAGTAGTTTTTTGTTTTCCCATGTCACTGCTAATATGGCATAGTCCTTCTCTCACGAGTGGTAAGAGTTTCAGTGAAAGTTTGGTCAGGACTCAGCAGTGTTACAGGAAGTGATTGCTTAGGGTGATAATAATCAACAAAGTATTTCTACAAAGTTGATCTTCAGCTGCTGCTTATGGAGTTATTAATTTAAATGCTCCTTGTAAGGTAACCTGTTCACTCATTATAGCCTTTGCACAAGATAGTATTGCAGAAACATTTACTGCCTGAACTGGATTTTGTAGTAATTTCTGTTCTTTGTCAGAAGAGAAAGAAGGAGAGAAGCAACTGGATTAAATTACTACTGAAGTAGAAGGAATCAAAATTTTTATTTAAGAATGAGCCATATCAAGGTGTTTGGGAAGGGGGAGCTGGGGAATAGAATTGAAATCTTGCTGATCTAAACATGTCCTTGCTTAAAATGTGTTATATTCCTCATTGAAATGTTAGCATTTGAAATGCCTTTTGATGATCAAACCTTCAATGTCTAAAGTATTTTCATTTTTTCCACCATTCTATGGTCATTTCTCCCACTAGACATCAATGACAAGCAGGCCCTTCTCTAGCTGTACTCCTAATACCAGATGCTCTACTCTAATTACCAAGAATTGTCTGTGAGAAACATCTCATCATTTAATAATGCAAAGCACAGCAGGATTACTGGTCCCGGTTGTACTGAATTATTCCTAAGCATTTAATCTTTATGCCATCTTTCCATTTGATTGGTGTCTTTAGCAAGTCACTGGTATGAATATATAAGGTATTAAAGAATTCATTAATCCAAATTGCTTCTCACTGGATGGTGTTGCCATTTCAGAGCCCATTTGCCAAGTACATCTTAAACAGTGAAGTGCATTAAGTATCCCTTCAGCCAGAGGGAGGGCACGAAATTTTAAACTGGTTGGAGATTTGCATTTGCAGGTCTTGCTGCAAAACATGTGTGCTGCCTGCTGTGAGAAGGGAGAGCAGGAACACTGACAGCTGGTGTGCAACTCATTGTGCAGCTTAGCAGTAACAAAAAGTGATGTCAATAGCTGGAGTGCTAAAATTAGTGCATTTGGTAGCATTTGTGAAGCCTGATATGTTCTGAAATTCAGACACAATTTCATCTTTTGAAAACCTGAAGACAGCTGGGGGGGAAAACATTCACAAATACAAGATTCCCGAAGGTTTGGAATGTATCTGATCTTTAGAAATACCACTAAGTTTTATTTAGTGTTTATATTTAAATATAAGGAAGAGCACTAACATGGGTCATGCAATATCAGTCATCTTTATTAAATCGTGGTGTACAGTTTTGTTAATAATTTCTGTAAAGGTTCTTAGAAATGCTTTTGTTTTTTTAAAAGCTGCTGTCTTTCATTTGTGGAAGTTAAGTTCTTGACATTTGTGGAAACTGACTTCATTAAAAATTCACTGAGTATGGAGAAATGTGCCTTGAATAATCCAATACCTTTCCTACTATAGAGATAGCATGTGCAAGTAGGCTCTTCTATTTTCCCCTGAGTCATGCCCTGCTCTGCTATTTATTGTCCTGCCTGACAGTGCTGTACAGGAGCTCATCAGTCATGAAAAAAGGTGTAATTGGAATAAAACTAAAGCACATGAGTACAAGGAATAAAGGGAATCTCAGTAAAGTTGAATGACTACAACATAAGAGGCAATTAATATTTTGAGATGCAAAATAGATCAGCAAAAAATCAAAGTGTACTTTATATAAAGGAAGAGCCTGAAAGTGATGAAGAGAATGCATTTCTGCAAAATAATTTTTTATTTTATACACCACCTGAGGTTTTTTCTTAGTATCCATGTTTTTTTTTAATTAACAGTATCTCAACACTAGACTGATGATGCTAGCATAAAGACTTTCAGTGGTGTATAGTATGGAGGAGCTTGACAGCTGGCCTGCAAGCAAAGCTGAGTTAATAGAAGAAATAACAGTTGATGATATTTGAGTGTATCCATAACAAGGAAGAAGACAAGGCAATCAGCATGGAAACAGATTAGAAAAGATACATGAAAATTTTTGTAAGCTAGACTACGTGCCTAAGTAGATGTGTATACGTGCCTTATTAGATTTCTGTAAAACTTTTACCAATTATATTGACACTAATTGCTTTGCACCAATGAATATAATAAGTTACTGTGATGTAGTTAATGACTTAAGATCATGCTTTGTTAAGAGTATATAAGCTGGAGAACATTCAGAACAAAAACTTTTTTCTTCTTGGACCATGATCATGTGTGTGTATGTCACGTCTGACCTAATAGTGACATTATAGATGTCATTTTCTGTCCTGAGGATGAAGTAGGTCCTTTCTTGAGGTAATTGCTGGTCCTTTACTAAGACTACATGCAGCACCCATATATATGACATTCCTGTTTTCTCCTCTTGAGCCTTCCTGGGTGAGTGAGTCCAGGTAGTGCTTTTGGCCTCTGGTGTGGGGGGTACTTGGGAAATGTGCTTCTTTAGAAGAAAAACTGTGTTGGGGGTTTGGTTTCTTCCTTTTATTTACAGAATTTTTTCCTTTAACTTGCTAGGAGACCAACTACTGGGTGCCTATGGGTACTTAAAAGAGGTGACCAAGGTGGGGAGAAGACTGTAGCATCTGGCTACACTTCTTTTTCTCTGGGAGTTTCTCACAGAGGAGGAAGATACCGTGAGTTTTGAGGGCAGCTAAAGGACGAGGTCCTGGGGGCAGCTGCTCTCGACATTGGAAGGAGGAGGATCAAGCTGTTGCTTACTGCATGGAGAATTCACTGTCACTGCCAGAATCCAGTCCTGTACTGCTTCTTCCTTTCTGTTGCTGAGCCTTTGCTCATAAGAACAACCATTGGGCTGGGACTTTATTACCTCACTAATTGGTCTGTTTTAAAGCATTGTCAGAAAAAAGAGGATAAGACTAGAAAAATCTTACCTTGATGAAAGGAGCATACCCAGATATCTGGAGTCTTCTGCACTATTTTGGTTATAGGAAGTCCTCAAGATATGATTTGTGGTTCAGAAATTGTTTGGTTCTTTTCCTTTTTGTTTCCTGTTTCTTGCAGTCTTGCACCGTGCATGTCACCGTAAGTACTTGACAGGGATGTGTGCACTTCATTGTGAAAGAAAAAGAATTCTACCTGTTTTGGAGGAGGAGAAATATTTATGAACATTTCAGGTTTTGTTTTTCATGACAATTTTCAGAGACATGGAGGTCAGGATACTCTTATCTCTTTGTCCCTTGCCCTTCCTTTTCCAGGCTGAGGTGGTCAGTGTTTTAAGGAACATTTCTGTGTTTCTTAAACTGCACCTTGCTGTACAAAGCTATACAGAGACAGGATGTTTTGCAAACAGAATGGCAGTGGCATGTAACAGCAGGGATAGAACTGCATCTCACAGTACTTAGGCAGTACTGTGTAAGCAGCCTCTGAGGGCACATGGTTTGTTTCAAGTAAAAGTGCTATTATCTTTGAAGCTACCACTGTCCTATATTCCTCCTGGATTATTTTTTTTTCCTGCTGAGTTGTGGCCAGAATTCAGCCCAGGGTTCTTGGCAAAATCGTAGTTAATCTTCACAAAATAGTCTCATTAAGCCTTTAATATTTCAGATCTGTCCCTTAGAGTTTTCCGGTACTGTTCTTTTTTCAGGCGTATTCTTTTATGTAAATTTTACTGACTTTTCTGAAGATCAAATAATTTCCAGTAGTTATTTGGTTATTCTGCCCTCGCATTTGAGTAGCCCAGTTAATTCCCTCTTATTCTGAATCAAGCAGTCTTTTCTAACTTAGCTTGGCTTTCAGCACCTTCCAACTTCTTATGGCTTGCTTTATTTATAGCACTGCAGTAAACCTGTTTTAGCCAGACATGCTGCTGTCAGTTTAGGGTGGGACCTGGAATCTCAAAAAACCAACCTCCCTACTTGAAAAAACACCAAAACTTGCCACCTATTACTCTGCATCAAGCATCCACTCACAGCATCCTTCACTTTATAATCTTTTTTACCACTGTAAGCAGCAATGCTTCAGTCACCAATGTGTTTAGCAGCACTCCAGAGCAGCTGAGCATGTTCTCCTACAGATTTGTCAGGCAGAATTACTGCCAGAATGGAGTGGAAAGGAAAAAGTGGACTAAAGAGTCTGCTGGGGCTGTAGAAAGAGAGGGGAAGAAGCATTAAGCAATTAAGTGCAGTGTGGGAGGAGAATAAAAGGGTTTTACTTGGGCAGAATCACATAAAAGCTCTGTGACTGAGGCAGGATGGAGTCAGGCTATCCAGACTTCATTACTCCTGCTGTTTTCTAACTCAAGAATTCCAATAAATTAGGCAGGATTATGTAATTGTGAGGGAAGGGGTTGTGCCTGCAACAAATTCTCATTTGTGGGACAAGCATTGCAGATACAACGTGTGCCAAGGAATTAGAAGGGAGAGCAACTCAGTCCAGAAATTTGTCATCTTCCCAAGGTGAATTTTGCAGCCTGCTTTTGGGCCTGTTTCTTGGTAAATTGTGTTTGAGAGGCAAACTCTTGATTTGTGGTGCAGGGCAAGCAAGTTTGCTAGTATGAGTGGTGGGCACCTAGAGGCAGAAAACTGAAGGGAAAATCCCTTTAGGAAGCCTTTTTTGAGATTACCTTTGCTGCTGCTCAGACTGATAACTTCTGGGATGGTGTTTTTTTACTCTGTAGGCCTAGAAGGAGGAAGGTGGGACAGGAGCAGGAATCCATGTGGCATGATGCTATGATAATGGACTTTAGCACAGCTCTTTGATGTTGCATTACTGAGCAAGAAAGGGACAGAAAAGGCATCTTACTGAACTCACAGCAAAATTTTTCCTCAAAGATTTGGGAAACAAGAAAAAAGATGAGAGAAGTAAATGGACTTAAAGTTGTAATAAACTGTTGAGGTGTGGACTTTTGAGGAATGTTTATTTGCTTTGTTTCTAAAGATGCCAGTGTGTGGTGATGTGCATTTGAATCTTCTTGCATGTAAACACATTTATCTGCTCGTGGCATAATGCATCAAATCTGATCTTGTGTTCTGTCTGGGAAGTAAGACAATTATATCAGAAAATTCAGTCAGGCAACAAAATACCAAAATGAGCTGAAATTCCATTTATGTCTCTGATGGAAGAACTACAGAGGATGGAGGAGGAAGGTTTGAGAAACAGGCTTTTTCATCTATGGTACCCTATGAAAATGAAGACATAGTATGCCCCACAAATTAATTATATGAAAACTTCTACATATATAATTAATTGTTTTAGTCCAGTCATGTGTACTTTGATGGATTGTACATAAAGGATTTTAGCCCTTTGACTCTAAAGTTCTGTGTGAGGTATTTGGAGCTGCCAAAAATCACAGAAGATCATGTGATATATCAAGACTGAAGCTCCTTGTGGTGCACATGTAGATATTTAGATGTCAATGAGTCTGTTCCAGAAGGGTTCCCTTTACCTTGTGTCCTAAGCATGTTGCATGTTGTGTGCCATCTCAGTGTTTGTGGAAAGTACCTTAATTGCCATGATTTCATAGCGCCATTCTAAGAGCATCAAGATGATACCAGATAGTACAACTAGAAATATCACTCAATTCTTAATCTAATAGGAGGGCTTTACTAATCCCAAATAATTGCCTTTTGTAGCCTAGAACAGTGGAGGTATTTTGCTTGAGAATCATTGTATCAGAGTGTATTTTTTGCTGTGTGTGATGGGTTGGTACCATGCCTGCTAAGGAACAGAACAATAGCACTGCCCCCCTACACCCTCCAACTATAGTTATGGAAAAAAAAATCTTGGTACTTTAAGGATGAAGGATAAATATTGAGATTAGTGTTGGTTTTGTGTCACTGTGGCGCTCAATACTGAAAGATGCAGGACACGCTTTTATGGTGCAAAGAAGAAAAAGATTGATCCTGGTTTATTTCACACATGTCTATTTATAAGGTTTTTAAAGAACATCCTCTGTCTATCCCCAACTGGTCAGCAACAAATTGTTACCCTGTATTAATTGTTCACTCAATTGTTCACGGTGTGTACGTGCAGAAAAAGTTGTTTGTGAGAGATAGTTTTCATTTTTCTATCTAACAGTGTAGAAGCAGTTTATACAGGTGGCTAGTGTTTATCACAGTCCTGGAGTTCCTTCTCAGGGAAAGCAGATTGTTTTCCACAGTCTTAAAGTTTTTCTCAAGGAAAACAAGTTGTTTTTCACTGCTGCAGAACTCTCTTCTCAGAAAGAGCTTTCTCATGGCTTCTGTCAGCTCAAGTTAGGATTCAGTTTGTAGGCCTTTGGCCTTGCTGTTTCACCAGCACAGTTTTGGCCAAGCCTCTGGAAGACAGAAGAGTTGCAGATATTCCCACTCTGTGCACCAGAGGTGGATGTGCAGGTCATGCTGTCACTTCTGCTCCTGCCCTTCAAATTCAGGTCTACATTGCTGTGGGTCTCTAACTGAAATTCATGTTACAGGCTACAGATAAAATGAGGGAGTGGGAACAGTTTTGCTACAGAGCTGGTTTTGGAGGCAGCATTATGGGCAGGAGTTAAGCTTCTCATCAGAGAAATATAGATGTTTCAGGCTGCTGGGGCACAGACACACTTTATCAGCACTACCTTGAATTAATGTTGGCTGATGGATGGGTTTATGGAGAGGCCTGTAACTTCCATTTAAAATTAAATTTGAAATTGAAGAACTCTACAAATCCCTTGTTTACTATAGACTGTTTAAATCCTTCAAACTAGAACGAAAATATTTAAGTGTATGGCTTAACATGTGTCATGCCCAAGTTCAGAGGACAGCCATGCCAGGGGCTGGGCACAGCAGCAACCTCTCCTTCAAATCACATTTTCACTGACACAGCCTCTTCTCTTCATCTGTAGGTACCAAGTCTAATACAGGGAAGAGCACTATGGCTGGTTCATTTTATTGCTAGATAATTGTGCTTACTAAACCATTTTACTGAAAAATTTTAAAAGTATCTAGGTGCTTTGCATCTTCTCTGCTTTTCTGGACTTCTGAAGAAAAGAAGAAACATTTTCAAGAAAGCAGTGTTTCCCTGAACTTCAGGCCAGTGCATTTGGCTTGCCCTCTCATGCAGATTGCAGCTTACTTTTAATTACCAATGTTATAAATGAGAAAACATAAAGATTTAGTTAAACATGACATTTAATAAAAATTCCTAAAGCTACATACCTGCTTAAATAGATGTAATACTGTATGCATAACATAATACAGACTGAAGAAATGTGTCTGTGTGAGCACAAGAGGTGGCAGAGGTGTTGGAGCTGGGGAGCAGGGCAGAGCAAAGCGCCAGGACAGCAGCACAGGAAAGGGGTTGTTCTGTTCCTTGGTTGGCATCTTGCTAAGTGGGGGATGGCTCTGAATAATCTATACAAAGTCACAGGGAAGTGACACATTTCTCTGAATGTTCTCAAATATGTACTTTGCAGGCACTTGAGCTTGTAAATTTGTTTTAGTAACGCCTTTGTTCTCATTGGTGACATGAAAATGAAGCCTTGAGCCCCAGACCCTCAGCATGTGCACTGCCTCTTCATGCAAAATTTAACACAGGCTTTGTTTGAAAGTACTTCTCTGAACATGCTTACTTTTGGTTTGGAGCCCAGCCATCTGCTAGAAGGTGTTTGGTTTTGTAATGGATTTTCTTTTATTACCTTTATCATCTTATCTTTGCTTTTTTTCTCTTCAAAATTGGTGGGATCTTCACATTTCATCTAGTTTATGGAGTGGCTGGAAAGTCTGCTGATCAGGGCTATATCTCACACAGTGCTTTTATTTTGCACTACTTTGCTTTGATACCTTCCATTACACAGATAGGGCAATCATCTTGTTAGGAGCATGCAGACTTACTGAGCCTTTTTCTTCCTAGAGAAGATGTTGGAGGTTAGGATTTTTTTCTTTTTTTTTCGCTCAGAAATTTTCTCCCATTTGTTGCCTAAGAGATTGCAACAATGAGTACTTAAGAGAAAAAAGATGTGGCCACAGCGGAGAAGGTGCAGTTGTCTGCAGTCTCTTAGCTGAGGAGTGAGTTTGGTAGCTGGGGGACTTTCCCTTGGGAAAGTGCTGAGATACCATGAGATTTTGGTCAGGGGTTGGGCTCAGTCCCCTCTCCCTGTTGGGCTCTCTGGATTGGAGCAGAGCCTGTTGTGGTTTTGGTGACAGACTGCTCCTGCCCAGGACATTCACTGCCACTGCGGAGTTCTTGTCCTTTACTGCTTCTTTTGGGTGAGCCTTTGCTTGCAGGAACAGCAGCTGAACTGGGACCGGTTCAACACTCGGCCTCACGGGGAACAGGACCCTGACTCCCTCCCCCTCTCTGGAGGAGGCGTCTTTCAGCTGCCTGTGGAAGCCTGTCTGCCATTGCCCAGTTCTGCTGTTCCTGCTGCTGCTTTGGGCATTTTGCTACGCTTTAACTCCATGTCCCCCATGTCCTCCATGTCCTCCCAGAGCCCCGTGGCTCCTGTCACAGCTTTGGAGTGTTTGTTACACTTTGTTTTGCCACCCTGGGTGTGCTGTGCTGTTCCAGCCTGCTGCTCCGAGGTTCTGCTATAGTCCATTTGTCACCTGGAGTGGCCCTGAGACTGGCTGGTGCCTGAGAGTTTGGAAAGGAAGGCCCTTTTCCTTGCAAAGGAAGGCCCTTTTCCTTGCAAAGGAAGGCCCTTTTCCTTGCAAAGGAAGGCCCTTTCCTCGCTTTCCCTCTGCTGGAGCTGCCATTGCCATGCGCAGAGGCAGCAGAGCCCGCCCCACAGCGCCCCCTGCAGGCTTGGGGGAATCACCACACCTGCCCCGCCCGGCCGGGAGCCAGCAGCGCCCCTGCTGGCCGTGACTGGGACTGCACCCAAGGGGAAGCCCTCGACAGCTGAGAGAAGTGGGTTTATTGTTTATAGTTTTATTGTTTTATTGTTTATTGGGTTTCTGGGTTAGTTTCTTGTTCCTGCCATTGCTGCTGTTTGTCTTGCTATACATATATAAACTAGTAATAAACTGTTATTTCTTTTCCCTTATCTTTGCCTGATAATAGCCCTGTAATTTCAAAGTTGCAATAATTTGGAGGGAAGGGGTTCATATTTTCCATCCCAGGAAGGTTCCTGCCTTCCTTCGCAGACTCCTGTCTTTTAAGTCAAGACAGAGAATTTTAAAGATTATGTGACTGGTAGCATTCACTATAATTCCAATTCTTTTGTTAGAGGTTGATTCTTAATGATATTCTTAGTATTTGCTGTGTTGAAAAATGAAATTTCTGGACCAGAACTTCTGGTTTTACAGCAAAAAATCCGTTGTTGTTCCAAGAGTATTTTTCAGATTATAGAAAGTCCTTGACTGAAATAAAGTTACTTAATATTAAAATGTAGCATTATAACATCCAGCAAAACTGTTTTTGAGCAATGTAAGCTGGTAACCTGTTGTGATACACCAGGATGGGGCGATAAAAGAAGTCTGCTGCAAACACAATGGTCAACTGGACATCAGGAGGGGGGTTACTGGCGTTATGGGGGCAAAGATGATATTTCTAAAATTAAATTAAAATGTGACTTACTGTGTTGACACAATACGTGTTGTGGTGATATGCAGTTAAAAATGGAAAGTTAAGCAAGAAGCAATTTGCAGGATGATGAGCAGGATGTTGGCAGCCTTCAGCTAAATGAGTGATGGGCACATGATGGTGACTTTTAATGTGGTAACACAACCTCTACTCGGAATTCCCCTTTAGGGCTATTTTCTCCAGATGGCCAGACACCCTTTAGCCAGCAGGGTCTGTTTTAACTAGCCCATCCCTTCAAAAGTGGGTGAGCAGCCACTGGAACAGAGGTAGCTGTAACACTGGTGTGTTGGATAACGTGAGAGAATGTATGGATTTATGAACTCATCAACAGAAAAATGGTGCCATTATTATTAGAGTACCTCTGCACAGGACAGATTTCCAGCTGTAATCAAAATACAACAGATGCTGAAGAAGGCAGAAAAGTACTGTGAAATAGTGATAAATATAAGGCAGACAGAGGTAGTGTTGTTGGTGGTAATGACAGCAATGCTTTGTGGTTGGTACAAATTTTGCAAGCCCTCCATCCATGGTCTGGTCAGGGTTTACCCTGACATGCTTGGGGATCAGGGGCAAGGTGCTGGTAAGGGCCAGGGAGGCCTTTAAGGCAGTGCTGCCACCTAGGGAAGTGCTGATCCTGCTTAAGCAAAACAGACAGGGTGTTGAGGACCAGCCCAATATGATGCAAAGTCAATTTATTGCTGTGGTGGAATTAAAAATAATATTGGAGTTGAATTTGGCAATCCCATCAGCTGACAGTAGAAATTACAACCAGCGCTGGTCTGGGTTGCTCCATCAGTCAAAGAAATGTAGTAATGCAAAGCTCTCTCTGTCATGGTATATGCTGGCAAAGAAGAGTAGTATTTCAGTTTTTCCTTATATTTAGAGCCTCTCTTCGGATGTGCAGGATTGCTCTCCCTTCATGTGTGCTTATTTTCCCAGTGTAATCTGTGGGTTACTCATAAAAAGCAAAGAATCCTAGAAATCTTATGACTCAACATAATTGAAAGTTAAACAAGTACAGGAACAATACAGGCAGAAGCTTTCCTGCAAGGCTAAAGTGCTAGAAGTGCTTCATTCTGGTGGATTTATGTTTCTGTTAGATTACTCTAAGCAAATTAAACAATCCAGTTGTCAAATAACTTCATTGAGTTTGTCACACTCCTACTTGAACATTAATTTATTTTAAAAAGAAACAAAAACTAAAACAGAAGTTTAAAGCTTTGCATTTAAACTTCAGTAGTAATTATTGTGAAAGGAATGAAAAAGGTTTCTAGAACATTAACTCTGTGCATGTCTAAATAATGGATAGAGTTAAATTTTATTTGTAATAAAAATAGAATTGAGGGCAATAGCAATCACATGTGAAGTTGCAAGTGATTGCTATTGCCTAGATTTTCACACACCTAATTTACTATAATTCTTTACATTGAAGGAGTATTACCATGAGCAGCCGTCCTTCTCCCCAGGTCCTCTGTTCCTTCCAAAAGACAGAGGAGGGCTTGTTCCAATGGATGCTGTGAAATTCAGCAATTGTTTGCAACATGGAGCCTCATCTGAAATGAGAATTTGGGTTACTGTGAGGGTGCTGTTGCCTTATTTTCAAGCGATGTGATTTTATAAAGCAATGCACATTTTCTGTGTGCTAATCAGATCTAACACAGTATCTTCACAGACATCTGAACATCTAGTATTTCTGTAGTGTATTGTTATGAGTTGGTTGATATAATTAGATGCTCAAAAATTAATGTGTTTTATTTTAAATTTTTGCATACCCATGCATACTTTTAATGACCCTGCAGCCCAAGCTGCCTTACCCAGAACTTTGGACATACAGCTTTCTGTGGTGGTGTTCGCAGGGGTCCCAGGAAGAGGGAAGACACAAGAATGTTGACTCCATGTTTCAGAAGGCTGATTTATTATTTTATGACATATATTATATTAAAACTATACTAAAAGAATAGAAGAAAGGATTTCATTAGAAGGTTAGCTAGGAATAGAACAAGAATGATAACAAAATCCTGTGACTGACCCAGACAGTCTGAGCTCACTGTGATTGGCCATTAATTAGAAACAACCACATGAGATCAATCAAAGATGCACCTGTTGTATTCCACAGCAGCAGATAATCATTGTTTACATTTTGTTATTGAGGCTTCTCAGCTTCTCAGGAGGAAAAATCCTAAGGAAAGGATTTTTCAGAAAACATGTCTGTGACAGCTTTCCGTCTTCCATTTGGTGGATGTAACTCAGTGGTACATCTGATTGTGTTACTTTTCACAGAATCATGGAGTGGTCAGTTTAGAATGGACCACAATGGGTCATCTGGTTCAACATCCCTACTCAAGCAGGATCATCCCAGAGCACATGGCAGAGGATTGCATCTGTGTGGTTCTGGAATATCTCTAGTGAGGGAGACTCCACACCCTCTGTGTGATCTGTTCCAGTGCCCAGTCACTGCACAGTGAAGAATTTCTTCCTCATGTTCAGGTGGAACTTCCTGTGCATCCGTTTTTTCCTGTGGCCTCTTGTCCCATTGCTGGGCACCACTGGGACCTGCTCTGACCCCTCCCTGCAAGCACTGACAGACACTGATGAAGTTCCCTCTCACTTGTCTCTTCTCAAGGCTGAACAGCCCCAGCTTCCTCAGCTTTTCCCCATAAGAGAGAAGCTCCATCCCTTCATCATCTCTGTAACCTCCATTGGAGCTGCTCCAGGAGATCCATGTCTCTCTTGCCCTGAGGAGCCCCAAACTGGACTCCAGATGTGCCTCAGCAGGGCTGAGTAGAGGAGCAGGATCACCTCCTTTCAGCTGCTGGCAATGCTCTTCCCAATGCACCCCAGGATCACACTGGCATCCTTGGTCCCCAGAGCACTGGGCTCAGAAGCAGCTTGTTGCCCACCAGGACCCCAAGTTCTTCACAGAGCTTCTTAATATTATGCTGCTCAATGTTAATTTTTAACGCATTTTTGTCAGAACATGTAATAGTGACAGAAACTAAATGCAGCAAAAATAAACAGGGATTTGAAGCTTGTCTATGAAAAGAGAAATCATAGAACAATCTTTCAGTCAACTGAGTAAGAGGATGTATTTGTAATACATATCCAAAGCAAAACTCAACTTATTTTACAACATTAGTATTGAGTCTCTTATCTTTCTCTGTGTAGCTATTTATTTTCTTAATATTTGGCTTAGGCTTCCACAGTCCTTCACAAACTCTGTAGGGAAATCTGGCTTTCAGATGTAGGGTTGTGATCAGTGTTTCCTATTTCTCTAAAGAGCTCCATGCAGTTTGTGATGGGTTTTTTTATTATGTTTGGAGACAAGAAAATCTCTCCAAAACTAGATAACTAGCAAAATAATTTTGAAGAGTGTAACAAACATGAGCTGGCTTCAACCCTCTTATTCCTTCCTGGAGACTGGAAACACCAGCGTCATGCCAAATAAGCATGTTACTGGGAATCATGTTGGCATTGTGATTGAAGTGTGTGCTGGAACTGCTATATTTTGTTCTGTGTAACTTACATTTGTATTGTGTTTTAATTTTTTTTAATATCTCTGCTAAACCAGAAATCTCATAGAACACCAAACATCTTCAAACAAGTAAAACTGATTTTAAGTGTTACACCCTCTCTGCATAGAATATGTCAAAGAACCTGGTCAGACAGAATTGGACGCTGGTGTGGTATAATCAAGGAATGAGAAAACAATGTTTTATCTAAATTTTTCTACCATTTTAAAGATAATTGCATAACTTTATCTAATTTTCATAACCATTCTCATACATGTTTGTGCATGTTGTCTCTTTGATTTTCTGAAAGGTGAAGCAAGGGTGATGGTCTTGTAAAAGAGAGGAAAAAAGTCTCCAGTACAAGGTAGGAGCAGCAACACATATTTTTCCTGATCTCTAATTATTATAAAATATTTTGATCTAGTACTAAATTTTTGTTCTTTCCTGAAATAAGACAACTGCTTGAAGCTTTATAAATAAAAGAGCGATAATTTATTGCCGCTGGCTTTTACTAAAGAAAACCCACATGCTTTCTTTAATAATGTTATCAAAGGGATGACTGACAAAGCACTGTTTTATGAGGCCTGTCTCATCTTCCCACCTGAGCAAACATCCATATGAATGAAGTGACACCCTTGCCTTTTCATGTCTAGTATTTGGAAATTTATTAAATAGTTTACATTCAGATTTTGCAGCTTAAGTCCACTTTTAAAAGGAAGAACGATAGTTTATATTTTACAGTTCTCAGGTTTTCTTTGTGTGTATTCTTATAAATGATGTTTAGCACCATGATGCTGAGCAAAATAGTTTTGGGGGTTCCTGTTGTGTCAGGGTCTAAATTTGATACTTTTATGTCAATAACCCTTTTAAAAGCAACTACCCACCATATGTATGCATTTTCAAGACCAATGGAAATGAGAATTTTTGCACACAAACACACACACACACACATACACACACACATATATATATATGGAAAATTTATATATTTTTCATCTATATTAATATATATTTCTGAGAATTCTTATAGACCTCCATCTCATGATTTCTAGATTTCTTCAATCTCACTTAAAAGAAAGTAAATGTGAAATGGCTAAGGAATTCTCTTAGTGCTAGAGAACTTCCAGATCTAAATGCCTTGCAAAATATTTCACATTAGCTCTACACTATTCCCCTTATAAGAAGCATGAAGATGATGGGACAAAGTTGTGCACTTTTAGCTGTTAAATGTTATTCCTATACAACTGGAATTATTCTCTATCTAGTTTAGTCTGAACAAAGCTCTCCTTCACAGTTCTGCCTATAAAAAGAACTGGACTTGATATTTCATAGCATAGTTGCTCAGTTTGAAGTTTATATAGTCTCCACAAAACAGATAATAGCAGTAAAAACAACCAAATAATACTCCCTGCCATTTCTTCTTAGAAAATTAAGCTGATGTAATTCTGAACATGAAGTGGGAATAATGTGACCATTTTACAGATGTTTCATGACCCAAATCACATTATTTGAGTTAGTTCTCTTTCTCTGCCATGAGCTGATGGCAATGGATGGCTTCATAGAACTTTTAGTGACAGGTGCAAAAAGGCGATTTTGGGCAGGAAAAATATTTTCCATCACCCTAGAAATGTCAAAAGCAAGATGTGATTAGAAGAGAAGCTGAGGATAATGCGTTACTATTTTACTGGTCCATAGAATCTTGGTTTCTATGGCATATGAAGGATGCCATGAACTACAGGGGTTTAATGATCTTATGGAGCTTTCCATGGCTATTAAATCAGAGATGTGAGGAGGGAGGTGGAGGGGAAGGGAATGATTTCAGTACTGCTGATGGAAATTCTTATATGCATCTTGCTGTTTCCCATGGTGGGGGAAGATGGAATAAACTAATGACAAGTTAAAGGTCAAATACTTAGTGTACATAGGTACCCAAATGCTCACATGCTGAAGTTTACCCATGACTTTTTGGAATAATTTTGGCTTTGCAAAATTGTTTTATTATCATAAAGAGTAGCTTAGTTGTTGTTGTTGTTTTGTGGTGGTTTTTTTCTTGTTTGGTTGGGTTTTTTTGTTGTTTTGGTTTTTTGTTTTTATTTGAAGATGCACTCATTATTTACCTATCAGGAAGTATAGTACTTATAGTGGTATTGTAATGCTTTAAACTCAAACTCCAGCTCAAGTTCAAAAATATAAAATTTACTCTGAGAGTCAATTTTTTTTTACCATGAACATGCTTTTTTGTGGCTTTTTTTGTGGCTTTTTTCCTTAGGGTTATGATCATATGCTACACAATAATAACACTCCTAATATTTCAAAGTGTTTGTGCTCCTTGTTCTTAGAACATCTGGAATCACTGAAGTTTAAACAGAGAGTTTTTTCCCTTTCAATTTCATACTGGTCCTGCACAAGTTGAATTGCCTGATGTAAAATAGCGACAAGCTGAGAGTATTGCACCAGAATCAATTTCTAGCTTGAATGATTGAATAGGTTGTGGTCTACCCTTGCTCAATGGCCTGATCTTCAAAGTGTTTTGTATATGCATAAATCTACTGTAATAAATAAAGTCCATGCAGTAGATGTGTAACCTCTAATAAGATCAGAATTTAATCCAAAAGGATTTTTGCCAGACCTTAGTATACTTATATTTAATGAATTTAGAGTACAAAAATATAGACTCTGTTGAAGTGCTTCTACATGGACGTGATCTTGTTTCCTTGTTAAAAAAGGTGTTTTGTGCTCTTCCTATAAGGTTTTTCAGTAAATATATTGTTTATACATATAAAACTTATCTAAACCAGAGGTTTTGGGTCGAAAATTATTTAAAATAAAACTTATAGAACATATCCCAGTCTTAAATTGCAAGATACCTGCAGTGAGAAATGAGGACTACTTTAAAAAGTTTAGCAGAATAGCATTTATTTCTTCAATTAGTTACTGCTTGAGAATGAATAAAATCACAAAACTAGCCATGCAAATAAGTGAAAACTGCATTTCATTTTTTGTTCCTTTAGGGAAGATTTTCCACCAGCAACAAATAATTTGTTTGGCTAAAAACCAAATCCTATCTTTATGAAGTGACCATGTATTGCTGTAATGATCATGGGGAAGCTGGAAGAAGCTGTCTGTGGACAAATGTGAAACTCCAGAGGAAAGAAATAAAGAAACTTACCATTTCAAAAAATTACAGCTGTGTAAAAACAACACTTAGAATCTGTTTTCTGGTGGCAATAACAGAATGGTAGGTATTAATTCTAGAAACTCTAAAAGGATTTAAAAACTCTAATAGATAACAGCCCCCAAAGTATCCAGCACAGTGAAGATAATAATTTTTCTGTCCTGGAAAAAAAGACACTTTGGATCTCATAGAGGTTTGATTACGATAAGGTTTTCTACATCTGGCTGTCACACTTTGCTCATATTTGTCACCAGGTGGATACCAGCAAAGTTTTTTATACTATTTGTAAAAATTTGAGGTTTAGGTTAGATATTGGAAAAAGGTTCTTTACCCAGAGGGTGGTTGGGCACTGGAACAATCTCCCCAGGGCAGTGGTCACCAGCATCACCCTGATGAAATTCAAGAAGTTTTTGGACAATGCTCTTAGGCACATGTGGTCATTCTTGGGTTTGGTTCTGTGCAGGGCCAGGAGTTGGACTCAATGATCTTTGAGGATCCCTTCCAAAGCAGCATACTCTGCGATTCTGCAATTTTGCTAGATTTAAAAGACAGAACTTACCTGGTTTAAGATCAGATATATTAGAAATTTAGAGGACTTACTCCATGTATGACAAAAGTCTTAATGTGTTTCGTTTCCTCTACCGTAAAGAACAGCTCCATGTATATGCTAGGGCCAAGTGACTGAAAAGTGGCTTTGCAGAAAAGGAACTGGACTGCCAGAAATGGATTTTGTAATCCTGAAATATGTTAATTTTTATCCTTTTTGTTCTTTTGTTTTTCAGTAAGTACTTTTTCATTCAGCAGGGCCATTCAGTCTGTTCAGATAAGCTCATCTTTGGTTTTGTTAGAAATTGAGTGGAAATACTAGTTGTCTTGGGCAAGAACAGATATTTCAGAGGAGACTGCACCATTGAACAAATTGGCAGCATTTCAGTACCTTGATGAAAAAATATCAAAAATAGAAAGTTGGTGGCAAATAAACACATTTATATAGTTCTACATACAGTTTTCTTGTCTTCTTTGCTTCACAGTGTGTCTTCACGCTTGCAATCAGGCAGCCAGACTTTAAAGGTATGTTGGGAATGACTTGCATGCTTTCTGCTTGAAGCAAGCCTAACCTGAGGGGCTTCTCTGCAATCCTTGACATTCATCCTGTGCTATATGGTGTTGAGCATACTAATTTTGTCTGTGGATACGTGAGAAAAGTGATTTGCCTATATACAAAAATTGGCAGCCTGTCACTGCCAATATATTTCTGTAATGTGGGCCAACAGCTTTCCTTACATACCCTTGCAGAGATGCAGTGTGTGTATGCAAAGGAATGGTTGGGTCCTCTCAATAATTAGCACAGGGTTGTTATGGCAGGATCCCCAGTTTATTTTCTAGCTCTTGCATGATTACCAGTGGTAGACTGCATGCAAGTGTGCTGAAAATACAGTTGTTAATTGTACTGATACTCTTTTAAACACAAGGAATCTAAATTGATCTTCAGGTTCCACTTTTGTTTTTCAAGGTTGATGGCTGAACCAGGAGGAAGAGCAGATCTCTTGGTTTGTTAGATAAGAACACAAAAGGGGAGTGGACAGACATCACACTGCTTTTTATGATTTTTTTTTTCTTAATAGTATGGTCATTGGAAGACTGCATATTTGTAAATTAATTGCAGATGGCTTTAACTTTGCCAATGAAATGTCTGGTTTGAATCTCATAATAAAACTTGATAATCCTTTGGGTCTGGTCTCTTAGATCTATTTGCTTTTTGTATTAGCTGTTTAGCTTTATGAATTACATCAGCAGCAGATTACAGCAGGTCCCACTGTGCTAAACACCATACAAACACAGAGCAAGGCACAATGCCCTCCTCAAGTCCTTACAGCTTACATAGACTAAAAGATTAACAGGAAAACACAGATGTGAAGTGCCTTGCTCAAGGTTACCCATTAGGCCAAGAGCAAAGCCAGAACTGAACTGGTCCCTGTGTCCCAGTCTAGTACCCTGTTGATTGCACCATGGTGCCTCTGGAAGTTAATTTGAAGTATTATTTTCAACTTATGTATTCAAGTTGCTATTAAACCTAATTGTGATGGTCTAAAAGGCATTTTGGTGAGAATAAAGCCCTCTCAAAAGGGAATTGGAGGACACAGACACACCTGAGACATGTCTCGCCTTCTTTTTAGCATCATTCATCATCTTTGACAAGAAAATGCTTTGAATACAGTAGAAAGTATTTCGGCCAACCCTTCACAGCACAAGAGAAAAGAGGCTCTACTTATTGCCAAACCGCATACTTACTTACGAAATTTTAGTGCAGAAAATTTTTGCTATCTGAGGGTCACCAGGAAATGCCCATTCCAGATGGGAGCCTCAAGGACACTGAGACCGGCTGCTCTGGTCGAGCTCCTCCTATGGGGAGCTGTGCAAGTTTTCTAAGGAAAAAATCTTGATCATCAAAGACAGGGACAGACTAACGAGGTTATGAGGCTTTTCCATAAAAAGTATTTAATGACTGTTGAGTATGGCTGTAAGCATTCAGCCAACATTTCAAATTAAACCTCTTGGTCAGGAATATTTAAAATTAAAATTTAGGCCTTACTCTAGCAAGGCTCAGCACAGGCAATACTCTAATCTCATAGAGGACTGGACATACATTCTTTTAAGGTACTTGAGTAATGAACAAAGCAGATCCCAAACCCTACATTTTGTCTCTGTGAGCCTGTTTGGTGTTTCTTCACTCCAGTGAGTAATAGTGGAACTATTAGAAGAACACACTGTAAACAAGCAAATGTTGCATGAACCATTTCTTATTGATTTATTATGTGTATTTTAAGACATCATATTCAGATTCCCTCTGCTTCTAAAAACCATAAAAATAATTTTAATGTATGAAGTATAGATTAGGAAAATTGCAACAGCTTACTTAAAACAGTCTAATCAAAAACATACTTTCCTTCTACCTTTCCAGCTCAGTGGCAGGTGGAAGTTTAGATTTTTAAATTTAAAATTTCAGCTATTGATTATGAGTGATAATTGCTTTTATCTTGTGGAAAGAACTCAGCTATTTTGCATATGTATTTGCAGTACATGCACTGCTTACTTTTTGCAATTATTCTCATTAACTTTTTTATCATCTTTTCCTGAGGGCAAGGGTTGTATATGACAGTGTCTCAGCAAACAGTGAAGAAAACAAGAATTACTTTCATTTTCTCTGAACACATAAACAAGGAATATGTATGTTGGATTCTCTTCAGCTATGTTAGTTGTAAAAAATTCATTTTGAAAGACACAGTGGGGGGAAGAGTGAGTAGTGAAGTAAAATAACAAAATCAAGAAATGCTCTGAAATAAAAACCATTTCTTTAAAAAGATTTAGTGTTATATGTCCAATACTGTATAACTAGTTGGAATGAGATATGAAAGTTATTTAATGATTAATACTTTGATCACATTTGATATATTTAACACAGAGGCTTTCCATTACCTGATCCTTTTTATGTGAGAAAATATTGATAACTACAAATAATTATAAATAACTTTAAAGAGTTATGTTGAAGGTTAGGATTTTTCCTTTCTTTGTTTTTTCTTTTCTTTGTCTCAGAGAATTCTGTCCCATTTGTTGCCTATGAGATGGGAATGACCAATACTTAAGAGACAAAAGTAGTTTCCGTGGGGAGGAGGCGAGGGAAGGGTGCAGCTGGCTACTCTCTTAGCTAAGAGGCTTTCTCTTGGGAAGGGCAGAGATACTGAAAGATTTTGGCTGGGGAGTCCTGGGGGCTGGGCTCAGCTCCTCGCTCTCTCTTGCTCTTGGATCAGAGGGGAGATGTCTGGTCTGCAGTTCACGTGGGAAGAATTTGCTGCCACCATGGAATTCCACCTTTTACTGTATCTACCATGAATGAGGCTTTGCTTCTGAGTGTCACAGACAGATTTTATGAAAAATCCCTTTGTTAGAATCTTTTCACCTGAGAAGCATCAGCTTCCCCATGTTTTGCTGCTTTGGAATGTGATTTGGAGAACTGTTTACCCAGCATGTGAAATTGTTTTTACCTGATGACCAATGACAGCCACCTGTGTCGAGGCTGTCATAAGAATTTATTATCATTCCATTCCTTTCTTCTGATGAAATCCTCTTCTTCTATTCTTTTAGTATAATTTTAATATATAATTTTCTTTTCATATAATATATATCATCAAATAATAAATCAGCCTTCTGAAACATGGAGTCAAGATTCTCATCTCTTCCCTCGTCCTGGGACCCCTGTGAACCACCACCATATTTGGTGACCCCAAGTGAGGAACATTCCCACACCTGAGAGCAGGCATTGAACTGGGACCTTATGGAAGATCCAATCTCGCTGGAAATGACTCACCATCTCCTTGGGTGCCTCAAGGGAAAACCCAGAATCCCATTGCCCTTCCCGCACTTAGAGGGAGTTTGTCTGGTACGTTTGTGGAAGTTTGGGTGTCACTGTCCAGCCCCACTTTTTTCTGCTGCTGCATCGGGTTTTTTGCTACACTTTAACCCAGCACCCCCTTGTCCAGTGGGACACCCCACGGCTCCTGCCAGGGCTGCTGAGTTTCTGTTACATTTTGTTTGTCACCCAGAGTGTACCCACCTCTGCCATTCCAGCCACCGCTCCGAAGTTCCTGCTACAGCCCATTTTACCATCCGAAATGCACAGGAATTGGCTTCCTGTGAGTTTGTACAGGAATCCCCTTTTCTCTCTCTCTTGCCAGCCCGCCAGCCATTACCACAGGGAGGAATGGCCGAGCCCGCGCCACAGCGCCCCCTGCAGGCGCGGGGGAATCATCGCACCTGCC
>JAXCLO010000001.1:14351285-14362404 GCA_035583995.1 Arremon aurantiirostris | reverse complement strand
ACTTCTTTTTTTGTATAAATAATGCACAAAATCTAAAACTTGGGGCTGATTGCAAGTGGTTTCAAGGAGTACCCAGAAAATAAATGGGGACCAAATTATGTGAATAATGCGGAAAGTTTATAGGTCTGAATTGTGTTATGTTTGGACTTGCTAATAATATAGATGGAAACAATTCAAAGAGCAGTGCAGAGCTGAAGGACGGACACTGAATTGCTGTAATTTGATGGAATCAGGTGGCATTAACACCTAGAATAATGAGAACATATATAATAGTGGGCAACTAAATCCTTCCTGACAAAGCATTGGTAAGTGTTGCAAGGTAGAGTCCTTTGTGAATAATGGAAGAAGTTTAAAATAAATACTTCCCAATGGTAATTTCCAGTTTTCTGTCATAAACAGGAGTGAATGGTCAGACTGTTTGATGCAAAAGCCTACATCAAAGAACTTTGCATATTCCATATTGATACCTTTGGAATTTCTTCTGATTTGTACGTCTAACAACTGTCAGTGTCACAATTTA
Organism: Arremon aurantiirostris; assembly: GCA_035583995.1. Taxonomy (NCBI): domain Eukaryota; kingdom Metazoa; phylum Chordata; class Aves; order Passeriformes; family Passerellidae; genus Arremon; species Arremon aurantiirostris. Next base: position 14,361,884 of record JAXCLO010000001.1, on the reverse strand, counting down.
TAACCCTTTCAGTAGGATTTGTAAAGCTGCTTTTGGGCTTTTGCTGTGTCATTTCTGCATATTTAATTTAGATTTTGATTGGGTGTTTAAATGTTCTCTCATTCTAAGAAATGAGTGCAGACCATGTTCTAATGGAAATGTTTGGTTTTTTCATTATATAAAAATATATTCCCACAAGATAGATCTATCCATCTATCTTAAATATCTATTAAATATATAGGTAACATATTTATTATATTTATACACCTGTATATAAAGTACATGTCTTATACATACAAGATCAAAGATGCCAAAATATTTTAAATAAAAGAGCTTACAGGGGTATAGAATGCTTGTTCTAAGACAAATATCTGCTGAATTTCTGTCTTTTTTGTGTTTTTCACTGAACATTTAATTTACTATTGTAGTCAATTTTCTTCCTCATAAGGCAGTTTAATATCTGAAGAGATGAGTTCAAGAATAATTTCGTGAACTTTGTCTTCTCTAGGAATGGGGGCTGTAATTGCATTTCAATCCATTTCTGAAATTCCAAGCAAATACTGATTTTTTTTACCCTCCCCTCCCTCAGAAGTGCTTGCAAAAGAAAAATGAAAATGCCCTTCTATGGGGCACTTGTCCTTCATCTGCAGATGAAGAGCCAAGTAATTGGTAGTTCTTTTAGAATGACTCACCCATTTCTTGCTGCCTCTTAAGCCAAGTACATTTTAGCTGTGTGTATTGCAGCTAGAAATACTCTTGAATTTTAGTTATATATATGTACGTATTTTAAAAAATTCTTACATGGCAGTACGTGGTAATTCAAATATTTTGTATGTGTATATTTATTCATATCTGAGCATATGTTTGTGTGGCTATCAATACATATATGCCTTAGTCCTAAACTGATTGTGAAGGAGAAGGGAAATGTAAGGTAGGAGAACACTTTGCTAAAACTGAATTGCCAATGTTCTCTGCTATTAAAGCACATCTGTTTAAAGTGCTTACTCAAGTCTACATTTGTCACCTCACATGGGTACTCAAGTCAAAGTGAAGGTGACGTGTTTGAGGTGGAGGTGACAAGCTGAAAAGCAGATGATTATATTCTTGTTTCTCAAAACTATGACAGAGCAGAATCCATCAAATGTGGGTAATCTATTTTGAGATAACTTTATATCTCAAGCCATCAGATTTAAATTTTGAAAATTTGCATTTGTGGTTCTCAGTGTGTAGGAGCAATCACATTGCAGCCATTCAGTTAATAAATGCCCTTTTTCAGACTGTTGGGTTTTCACCTCCAACAGGTGTCCCTTAGGCACTGTATTTTATTTTTTTTGCTTTGTCAAGGGTGTTTTCTCCTCCACAGGGGGAAGAAAAGCTCAGCTGCATGTTGTAGCCACACTATTAGAGGGGATGTGGAGGTAGCTTGGGCTGCAGTGCCTCATAGTTGGGTCTCCTTCCCACCCAATATCTGACCACCACTTGGGTCTGGATGTAAAAGGATGTGACTTGTTGGGAGTACTTGGAGGAAGGTGGGAGGGTGTATTTTGGTGATGTATGTACCCATTTTATTCGTGAGGCTAAGAGGCAGGATCCTCATGTGCTTTTGAAATTGTCTTGTCATGCTCATCCTGAAATAGTTTTTAACTCTGACAAAGAGGTCACAAGCATTCTTAAGCAGTGGAGCTCCTTGTTGCTATCATCACCTTTAATTAAAATTTACCTTGAAGTCTGCCTGAGGGACAGTCAGATGTAGGTGCTGACTTTCAGTATAACTGCAGACCTCTCCCTGAATAGCTGCAGCTCAGTCAAGTGACCTGCAAGCTCTGGCTGCTCTTGCAACTCAGCACAGCCTGGTGGCCCTCCTGCCTGTGTGTGGGAACTAGCTGGGAGCTTTGGTGTCCTTGATGTCCAAAGCTGAACATCTTTAGGAGTGATGACCAAGCTGGAAACTTCCAGGTTTTCTCTGTTGTCTTGGTTTGAAAGGCAGGTATCTGCTAAGGAAGGCAGGAAATGGAAAATTTCCCTTGAAATGGAAAATATAAACCCTTTATCTCTAAATTATTACAATTTTTGAAATAAAGGAGGCTCTCAGGCAAAGGTATGAGAATAGGAATAACAGTTTTTATTTGTATGTATAATAAAGCAAATAAACAACAACAATTACAGCATTAACAACAAACAGAACCAGAAACCCAGCAGCAGCCTTCTCAGCTGCAGTCACTTTGCTCTTTGGTGCAGTGATGGTCAGAGCTGGCAGGGGTGCTGGGGGCTCCCAGTGGGCAGGGCGGGTGCGATGATTCCCCCGCAGCTGCTGTGGAAGAGAAGCTTTTGCTTCACAAATCCCTGGGGCGTTGATCCCGGTGCCTCAGCAGGACACCTGGAAGCACCAGGCTGGGCCGGCAGGATGTCAGGCAGCAGGTGGGGGGCTGCAGACCAGCATAAAAGTCAGAGCAGTGCTGAAGAAGCAGCAGGGGTGTGGTGGTGGCAGCCAGGCTCCCAACAGGGCAGGGAGAGGTGAGCTCAGGATCTCAGGCACCTGAGCAGATGGTGATAGGTCCCTCTTCCAGTGGGGTAGGTGATAATGAGGTCTCAGTTCAGTGGCTGCTCTCAGGAGCAGAAGATCACCCCACGGCAGAAGAAGCGGCTCCAGGCTGGGCTCTGGCGGCAGCAGTAAATTGCTTTTTCAAGCAGCAGCTCCAGCCATCCTCCTCTGAAGCCAAGAGTGAAAACTAGCAGTTGTCCTGGCCCCATCTTTTGCTTGCTCAGTTCTCATGGCATCTCTGTGTCTCAGAGAGAAACTCTCAGATAAGAGAAGTGCAATTGGATGCCTTCTCCTGAGTTTGGCCACTTCTTTTGGTTTTTTTTAAAGTACTCTGTTTGTTAGCATTTCTTAGCAATTTATGGGAAAAAATTCTATACTTAAAAAAGGAACAAAAGGAAAAGAAACGTAACGCTCTACATTATCCACCCCGAATTTTTTCCCGTACCAACATGGTACCTTAAATTTAAACTTCTAAATTATATACATACATGCACTACCTTAGTTGTGTACATATATAAAAGCAGATATGGATACAGTCACAGTGTCATGGCTAGTTCATCCTAAAATAAGGTCCTCTTAAGGTATGCATCGGGTCTCTCCATTCCTCTGCATCACCCACCAGGTGCAACCTGGTCCGTGAGCAAAGACAACTCCACGGATGGGATTGTCCTTGCTGGAGGCAGAATTAACCCGAACAGTGGTGTTCAGTGTACTCCTTGTGTACCATTGGAGCTTTATCTCCATCTGGTGTTTGCAAGGGCTCAGATTGGGCAGGGCCTGCTTGGTTGTTGGAGTTTCGGGTTTTCACTAACAATGTGGCCTTTGCTAAATTAATCTCCCAGCCCTTGAAACTCCTCTTGCTCAGTGCCTTCAAGGTGGTTTTAATAAGTTCATTTCATTGTTCAGCTTTCCCAGCTGCTGGTGCATGATATTGAATATGACACACCCCCTTAATGCCATGTTCTCTAGCCTAGGTGTTTATAAGGCTATTCTTGATATGAGTCCCATTGTTGGACTCAATTCTCTCGGAGGTACCATGCTTCCAAAGGATTTGCTTTTTAAGGCCCAGGATGGTGCTCCAGGCAGTGGCATGAGGCACAGGGTAGGTTTCCAGCCTTCCAGTGGTGGCTTTTACTGTTGTGAGCACATAGCACTTGCTTTGCAAGTTTGAGGCAGTGTGATACAGTCAATCTGCAAGGCCTTCCTATACTTATATTTGGACCACTGCCCACCATATCGTAGGGGTTTTACCCACTTGGCCTGTTTGATCATAGCACATGTCTTACAGTCATGGATAACCTATGAAATACTGTCTATGGTTAGCTCTTCGCTTCAGTCTCATGCCTACTTATTTCATTACATTTCTGCCCTGGTGACCTGAGGCATCATGGGCCCATCGAGCTAGGAATAATTCTTCTTTGAGTTGCAAATCTAAATCCATCTTTGACACCTTTATTTTTGCAGCCTGGTCTATCTGCTTGTTGTTTTTGTATTCTTTATTAGCCCAACTCCTGGGGACATGGGCATCTACGTGACAAACTTTCACAGGTGGCAAGTGAAAGTGGCAAGTCTCTATCCAAATGGCAATGTCTTTTTACTCATCAGCAGCCCAGACTGGTTTTCTTCTATGCTGCCAGTAGTGGCTTTTTCCACTTTTCCAGCCAACTCCTCATAGCATTGGCTACCATCCAGGAATCAGTATAAAGGTAGAGCTTTGGCCAGTTTCTTTCAGCAATGTCCAGGGCCAACTGAATGGCTTTGAGTTCAGCAAGTTGACTTGATCCATCTTTTCCTTCAGTAGCTTCTGCACCCTGTCCTGTGGGGTTCCATATGGCTGCTCTTCACTTCCGGTTCATCCCTACGATGTGACAGGAACCGTCAGTGAAAAGAGTGTAGAATGTTTCCTCTGCAGGTAGTTGATTGTACAGTAGAGCTTTTTCAGCACGTGTCACTTGCACTGAAGTGTTTCTGCTTTTCTTTATCAGTGAGACCAAAGTTTTCACCTTCCGGCCAGTTTGTAATTATTTCCAAAACCCCAGGGTGATTTGGATTTCCAACACGGGCACGCTGTGTGATGAGAGCAATCCATTTGCTCCATGTGGCATTGGTGGCCTGGTGGGTAGAGGGCACCTTTCCTTTAAGCATCCACCCCAGCACCGGTAGTCGGGGTGCCAGGAGGAGTTGTGCTTCCGTGCCAATCAGCTCCAAGGCGGCTTGGACTCCTTCATAGGCAGCCAAGATTTCCTTCTCTGTTGGAGTGTAGTTGGCTTCAGAGCCTCTGTAACTTTGGCTCCAGAATCCAAGTGGTCAGCCTTGAGTCTCGCCAGGCACGTTTTGCCAAAGCCTCCAGGACAAGCCATTGTTCCCAGCTGGAGAGTAAAGCACATTCCTTACCTCTGGTGTTGTCCTGACTGGGCCAAGGGCAACCACATGAACGATCTCCTGCTTGATCGAAGGCTTGTTGCTGCTCAGGGTCCCTGTTGTTCAGTGGAAATCATTCCTCTTGTGGGTAACCAGGTAAAGAGGGCTCACGATCTGACTGTACTTGGGAATGTGCATTCCTGAAAAACCTATGGCGCCTTGAAAGGCTTGTGTTTCGTTCTTGCTGGTTGGTGGAGACATTGTGGTGATCTTATTGATGACTTCAGTAGGAACCTGATGCCATCCATCTTGCCACTTTACTCCCAGGAACTGGATCTTTCAGGCAGGTCCCCTGACTTTGCTCTTCTCGATGGTGAAGCTGGCTTCCAGCAGAATCTGGATGATCCTCTCTCCTTTCTCAAATACTTCCATTGCCGTATTCCTCCACACAATGATGTCATTGATGTCATTGCAGATGAATGGTACAATGGAGATGGTGAAATTTCCAAGCCAGGTTTTAGAAATCAAGAAAAATTTAAAGAGGGACCAAGTGGGTTTATGCCCCTTTTTAACTTTTTCTCCTGTGTAAATGGAAACAAGTTGTCTTTCATGCAGACTCTTCTGCAAGGTGGCTTTAACCACATCTATCATAAAACATACCTGGGTTTCCCCCAGGGGAAAGCTGCAGTATTATTTGAAGTCTCTCTTGTGTTTCTGGAGGCCAGGTATTTTGGGGAGAAGGGAACAGGGAAATCATTCTTGTTTGTATAGAGGCTTAACTCCTAGTAGAGTCAGGTTTGTGGCATATAAAAATTTTATCAGCATGTTTTAACTTCTTAATGCCCTGTTAAAAATGAATCATAACTGTCTTCTGTTTTGCCAAGGTCGCTTTCAAAGTTGTAGTAGACAACATAATATGAAATATTAAAGGCTTGGTCTCTGAAATGAGTTGGAGAAGTTGTTAACTTCACCTAGAAGGCTGTTCAGCCATGTGTGATGCCATGAGAAAGATTCACACCCACTTGTGCTCGAAGTTGACAGAAAGTCACTGTGTGTTTACATATTTAAAGATCGTCTATTTATTAGTAGTAAATTTCAAGTAGAAGATCAGAAACAAACCTGAAACCTTGCAACAACAGAGCATTAAGTTCAAGAAATATTTTGAAGGCAACAGTAGCAGTAGCTGAACATAGATTTTTTGATCTGTTGTCTGTATCACTCGGCACAGAACTAAAAATTATCCCAGAAGATTCTTGACGTTTAATCCACCAAATGCGTTGGCTAGTCAACTTCATTATTTACTCCTGTTGTCCTGTGGAAGTGTCCTTTCCTTTCACATAGCATTTGTAACAGCAGGAGAAACTCTGCAGTTGGTAATTTGAGGTCAGTTCAACACTTGGTAGTCCTCTGTGGAAGGCATGCAGGGAACCTCTAGATAAGCTGTCTCCTGAGAGAGGCAGAAAAGTTCCTGAGGAACTTTCTTGCTTCTTTCACATCAACTGAGTGCATTTTGTGCAAAGTTGATCTTCTTTCAAAATAAAATTTGGTGGATGGTATCATGGAGCGAGCATGTTTACAGTATCATTCAGCTGTCAAAATATGGGGTGCTAATGTTGACCTTTTTTTTTATCTTTACTTTTTGGGACATTCCAGAGTCCCAGGTTCTTTCTTTTCTATTTAAAGGGAAGGGAGGGAGGTTAAGAAACAGGTAACTGTTTTCCTTACAGAGATTTCAAATAAAATGTTCTGTCATATGACCTTGAAGTAATTTTGTTGCTGACGCATCATGATAATTTTCTTCATTTAGCGATGATAAAGCGGTAGAAGAACAAGCAGAGGAAGATGAGGAGCTAACTGTTGTGGAAGATGAAGATGCTGATGACGATGATGATGATGGTGATGAAATTGAAGAGACAGGAGAAGAGTATGAGGAGGCAACTGAAAGAACAACCAGTATTGCAACCACTACCACCACAACTACAGAGTCTGTGGAAGAGGTTGTCAGAGGTAAGTTCATCAGGCTTGGGGCTGCTTTGCATATTTGCACTTTACAACAAAAAATGTTCCAAACAGCAAAATACCCAAAGCTGCAGAGTTGTTGTGCTTTTTAGCTCCTGTAATTACATGTTTAATCTCCTCACCTTTCCCTTTCCCATTACAAATATTCTGTGGGGTTAGTTCTGCCACAACCCTTTGGATTTTCTGACCTCCAGTCCTCCTGGTCCACAGATGCTGCAGGGACTGTCTGTCCTTGAATTGTGTTTGTTGTGTGTGTTGTTTACAACATTTCTTGTTCAGAAACAGAAGGGTTGATTTTATTTTAAAGTAGCATTAAATAAAATTCAAGTGTCCTATGTAGCAAATAGGAAAGTGTGTATGATTTATCATGCACATGAGTTACAGAAGGATATGAAGTATCAGTTCCAAGCAGGAGGTATCATGAGCTGGTTTGCTCCCTCATATTAACAGCAATGATGGATCATTTTGTGTGATTCTGTTAGATACTTGTTTGTTATGTTTCTCCATGAATTAGTAATTCAGTAAAGTTAGACAAATTTAAAATAACTATGCAGAAAAATGAACCTAAACTAATGAGTTTTAATGTGTGGGAAAGAAAGAAATAGGAAAAAATAGAATACGTGGAGTGAGAAAGAGCTCTTCTTTTCTAAAATTTAATTTTTGTTATATGTTTTAGTTCTTAACAGGACTGCATTTTAAAATTTGAATTTTACACTAGTTCATGGTCAGCATAGCAACACAATTTTTCAAAATGCCTCATTTCTCCTACAATGCACATTGGAATTAATTATCCATATTTTTCTATTTTAATAACACAGTTCAGTGTGGTGTAAATTAAGTAAAATAGATCCCAATTCTTCTAGAATGCTTACATCTTTGCCGATAAATGTTGGAGATGGTATTAAAAAATGGGATTAAAGACTACATTTGAAAAGAAAGGAGTTGTGACATGCAGGAGGCAGAGGGAAAATGACAGAAATTGGGGCCATTGTGAAATGAGGGAGAAATTATCTGGCCTGTCTCCTCATGCTTCCTTATCTCCTGCCTCTGGGTATTCTTGGGACTCCAATGGTAGTGGAGTCCCACATTTTGCATGTGGCGGTGGCCCTTTCTCCTGAGCCTTGGTTCCAGTGTTTGTCAGAGGAGAGGGTGCTGGCTGCAATTTATCACACCAGCATACAGAAACATGCCCAGAGGATGCTTTGGGAAAAGCAGAGTTACTTGCTTATATTTCTCTGTTCAGTCTACATGGAGCACTAAAGCTTTGCTAAAATCACCAGGAAATGTTTCTTTCTAAGGCTGGCAATTCAGTCTTGTGTGTTTCTGTTTTATATAACTGTTGAGTGTTTTGCTCAGTTGTTGGAGAGCCCTTTCAGTGAGGAGGGGGTAGAAGGAGTTTATATCTTTAAACTAATTAAACGTATTTCCATATGTGAGCTTTTACCCCCTGGGGATAAAATGCCCTGTTCTCACTGACAAATGAATATTGAAAGGAAAAAAAAAAGAAAAAGTACACTTGACTTTAATGAGATTTTGGATGAGTGGAAATGAGGACAAATTTGGTAGTAATGTTTCTTTACTGGGGGTGATGTTTCAAAGAGGTTAAGATTTATAGCTTTTGGGAAAGTAGCATACAATCACCTGAATATAAAACATAACATATAAAAGATGAGGGAAGCTATTGAAACAACCTTTCAGAAGCCCTTTAGAAATTTATATATTTGCTGATCGTGAAGTGATCGCATGTTGCTTTTCCCAAGTCTAATATTTCCCACCTTGGGTGACTGTGGGGAAAATATGCTTTGGTTCAAGTGTGATGAGGACAATCTGTTAGCAATACAAGTTTTCAGCACAGTTCTGCCACAAGCCTTTGGGCTTCCTGACCTTCAGCCTTGCTGGGGCACACATGGTGTAGGGACTCTCCTGGAGAGTGAATGCTATCTGACAGAGCTGCACTATGCAAAGTGCTTGCTTATTTATTCAAGTAGAAGTGTCCAAATGGCATAGCCTTGATTCTTGCTTTTGCTTCCCTTCCTACACACAAGAGAAAGCTTCCTGCAGGGTCCCTGTCCTCCTGGTGCAGGCAGCAGATCCAGCACAGGAACTTGTGTGGTGAGCATCTTGCTGATGCAAGTGTCATTGTAAATGAAAAAGGCAGAGAGACCTTGTTGAGAACTTATGTATTAAAAAGTGGTCTTTACTATGGAGACACCCTGAAAGCCTCTCTAAAAGGATTGAAGTGTCAGAGCTTCATTGATGTGGACTGAGCTCTATTCCAGGGTGCCTTGCCCAAGCACTACTTATAAAACATCCTAGGATGCTCTTCACAACCCTTTGCACCCAGTTTTATGAAGCTGTAACTAATATTATGTCTTCAGCATTAAAGAACACAGAGAGTGGGTTTATCCAGTTTAAGAGGAGCTGCTTTTCAAATGGACAAAGCCATAAGTTAGGATCTAACTGTGGGCTGGTACTGAGCCCTTTCTCTGCCAAATCAATGGAATGGCTGCCATCAGCCAGAAATAGTTGAAAAACATAAATGCAGTGTTATACTTTAAAGATACTTGAGCTATTGTAGAGTAAATTTTTCAGGCAGTTTTATTTCTGTGCATATTTTAATGAATTGTGACCAAAATAGTAATAATAGAACCACTTACAAACTTATTTTCAGTGAAAAGGAAATTAATCTTTCCTAGAGAATGAAAAAGGTCCATTGGCAGGAGGATAGTATTTTCATTCTGCAGCAACCACATCTCTATGTGTTTATTAAAAAATACTAATAAACTTTCCATAGGGCAGTATTTGCCACTATTCACTTTCCTACCTTTTGTGAGAGATGATCTTTACTCTGAATTCATATGGTGTATAGCAGCAGACCCAGTTTAAACTTTTGGATATGCTCTTGCTGGGCTTCAGATGTTAAATCCAGACGATTGTGGGTCTGAGATTACAGGGATTCAGATGGTGAAATTAGTGTGAAATACACATTTTTCACCTCTGGTCGTGGGGAGATGTTAGCATTGAATTTGTGCTGAAGAAAATATGGCTCATTAATGAAGCCCTGCTCTTGATTTTTGTCTCTATGTGGAGTAAGGGAAGTGACTCTGATGGCCAGGATTTAGGTAAGGGAGTGGTTTAATTTCTGCAGTCCTTGCCATGGTGTTATGGGTGTTGCAGAGCTGCTCCCGAGGATCCAGGCTCCTGGTGATTTTTCCAGCATGTGATGGAGGCAAGCAGGAGCACTGCTTCCCCCATCATGTGCAGTTGTTTGGGATTTTGTTTCTGCTGTCCTTCTGCACAGGACAGCAGAAGGACACAGGAGGGAACAAGAAAAATTAGTCTTGGCATACAACGATCTCTCTTGGCATACAACAAAGAATAAGCAGTTTTGGCTTAGTGCTTCCCATCAGAATCACAGAATCACGAGATTGGAAGAGACCTTCAAGATCATCAAGTCCAACCCATGCCCCAACACCTCAACTAAACCACGGCACTCAGTGCCACATCCAAGCTTTGTTGAAAAACACATCCAGGGATGGTGACTCCACCATCTCCCTGGGCAGACCATTCCAGTACTTTATCACTCTTTCTATGAAAAGCTTTTTCCTAATATCTAATCTATATTTCCCTTGATGCAGCTTGAGACTGTGTCCTCTCATTCTGTCAGTTGCTGCCTGGAGAAAGAGACCAGCCCCACC
>JAXCLO010000001.1:14331636-14351185 GCA_035583995.1 Arremon aurantiirostris | reverse complement strand
CCCCTGGTGGCCGCCCCCAGCTGGATGCAGCACCCTCACCAGCACTCTCTGGGCCCGGCCATGCAGCCAGTTCCTAACCCAGCACAGAGAGGTCCTGTCCAAGCCCTGGGCTGTGCCAGCTTTTCCAGGGGTGTGCTGTGGGAGACAGTGGCAAAGGCCTGTCATCATAGTCAGTCAGATCCCATTAGAGGAGAGCAATGGGGTCAGCCCAGCAGCCTGGAACAAAACACGTGGCAGCTTCTCTGCAAACCTGCCAACAGACATGGGGGAATCAGCAGCATAAGCCTCACCTGCCTCCTCCAGCAGTGTAATATTGCCCTTTATCAGTTGGGTTTGCTTTCTCTAATTCAGCTGGATTTCTTTAGGAAGTTAGGAAACAATCTAAGCAGCGCTGCTTCGTATGACATTTTGACTGTATTTGCTGTCTGGAGTTACAAGTGAGAGACCATACGCCGGTTTCCTAGCAAGAGAAAAGTAGCCTGATGTTGGTATGGTAGCTCTTAGTGTCATTGATCCATCATGAGTGGTTTTCTGCTGAAGATTTTTAACTGGAAGTCTTAAAATCCATTCAGTGACTCCTACTATATATTGTAAATCAAGAGAGATTAACCCCGATTGCCAGACCTGTCAGTTGGGAATTTGGGGACAATATTAGTAATATATGCCACATTAATTGGCGTTTTTTTCCACACTCCATAGCTTTGCTCCACTTTCGTAGAATCATAGAATGGCCTGGTTTAGAAGGAACCTTAAATATCACCCAGTTCCAGCCCCCTGCCATGGGCAGAGATGCCTCACTCTAGGTTGCTCCAAGTCCTGCCCATTCTGCCCTTGAACACTGAGGGATGGGACATCCACAGCTTACCAGGGCAACTTTTCTTTTTTGAAAAGTTACCATCTTTGTACTGCAGTAGTGGTTCCCTGCTCTTCTTCCTTGTCTTCAAGGCTATGCAGTGTGCTTTATTTGGAGAGGGATGATGTGTGATTGCATTTCATATCTAGAAAACATGATTGGTTGCTATATAAATAGTACACATTCATATAAATCCGCTGGGTTTTTTTGCTATGAGATCTTCATTCAGAATGATCATCTAATGTAATTTATGAATGAGAGCTGATAAAGTTAACCTAATGGATTTGCATTTATAGCTTTTAATTAGACATTTTAATTTAAAGCACAGCTATTCTCCCATAATATAATACTTTATTATATGTTGTAATTGGAGGAAATATTTTTGTAATCTGGTGGTCTTGTTGATGGAGATGCAATACAGTACTACCTTTTTGGGTCGATGGCAAAAGTACTGAAATACTAAACACACTAGTAGTGCTATTTTATGTAAATTGGAAGGTGGAGAGTAGTTTCATTTGAAACGCATCCTGCCAGAAAAAATTACCAAGAATCTGTTTCCCTAGAGAAGATGTCATGTTATTATACTGAAGCAGTAATTAATTGCAAATATTTTTTCCTGAAGATTTTGCTGTGTAAAAAGTCTGGAATGCACTTCCAGGCTAACCCTCATACTCACTGTCAGGCCATGTTAGCAGAATTGTGATGTTATGTGGAAAGATTACCTTTTCTAAAACACTTGAATTCATTAAACTGTATTAGCCTAGATTTAAAATCAAGCTGGGTTTTTTGTTTGCTTTCTGGCCATCAGTGGTAACTTTATGGCACTTTAGTTCCAAATATAGTTCTGTTGTGCACAAGAAATAAAAAATATATTTTCACATATTTGTTCCGCTTCAGAACTATAAGGCTTTGTATTCTAGCCAAGTATACCATTAATTTTTTTTTACTATTCTAAATATGCCCTTGCAGTAGCTTAAGAATAAACATTATAGAGAGAATTTCATCTTGATTACACAGGATGGAAATTACAATTAAGGGTATTAAACAGCTTTAGAGGAACTGTCCTCAGTATTGCATTGAGAAGTCATAATTTGGCTTTTTTAACTTCTCTCTGTAAAAAAGCATTTTAGCAATTGTGTGGCTTGTGCACCAACTTTAGTCCCAGTGCATGTGCCAGCTTCACAGCTGTCTTCTCCTTATTCCAAAAGCCTCTTCTGAAATTAGCTCTTGTCTTTGAATACTCAAATTAAAATTTGGTTGCCTCCTCCAACCATATATTCAGAATGAGGAAGTTTTGTTTCAGTGAAATTATCTTCAAATATTCCCTTTTGATTGATTCATTGAGTAAAAACAATTGTGCCTTTTTAGAACACAAAGAGTACAACTGAAAGAAAAACAGTACATTTGCTCTTGCCTAATTTTTCTCAGCTAGTTTGAAAAACAAAGACTAGTATAGGGACATATATATTAATATCCTCAAACTATAGCTCAATTCCTGAAGGTATGAAAGCCAAAATTACTCCAATTGTGATGTTTTATGTACTAATGCCTGAAGAAGGGGAGCATATACCTCATGATGTACATTTCAGAGGTTACTCCTTTGGCCTCTCTTGCATTTATCGGTTACTTACTCTGTTCGTTAGCGAGATATAAATGGTAAAATAAAAAATTTGATCCCATATACTTAAATAACTGTTTGAGGTCCTCATTTAAGAGGTGTTCAGGACACAGTTTGAATGGACACACAGCAAAAACACACCAGTGCTAATGGGCTCATTCAGACCCTCAGTATCATTTTGTTGTGTGTACTTGATTATATCAGCTTCAAACTTGCAGGGCTGTAGTACAGAAAGGCTCATCAATACAATATATTTTCCATTACCATGGCTATATTTATATTTATCAAGACCTTGCAGTATTTATAAGTCAGCATGATGGTACCTTTCTTCTGTAGCATTAAGGTAAATAAGTTTCTCAGAGGTGTAAACTGTACATGGGAAACCAATTTCCAAGAAGGTCAGAGTTAGTAATCTAACTCCTCCTGTTGGTCCCTTTTTTCTTAGATCTCTTCAAATTTAATATCTGATTTAAGATTTGGGGCTGACTGCCAGTATTAAATGAACTTAGTTCTCATGATGATGTAAATAAATTCAAATCCTGAAAAAATATTGAATAAACTTTATATTTACAGTAATAGAAATATGTAAATGTAGCTTTAATTATTCTCCCTGTTAGAAACCCATGTTTTATTTTCAATTTCTTAGTTGAAAATGTTGTTAAGAATTTAAGTCCCATAAGGGAAAAAAAAAGCATGGAGTTGAGATTTTGAAATACAGAAATTATAATTTCACTTTGATTTGAAATTGGTTTTCTTCAATTAGCAGTAGAAATAAATGGTAATGAAAATTTTAAACTGACATTCAGAACCATATTTTATATTTCCCTCTGTAAAAAGTGATCATCAAAAATATCTAAAATGTTTGCACATAAATTCTAATGAGCTCTACTTACAGCATTTTGGTAAACGAGTGCTTATGGAAGTACGTTGTACAAAGTCAGTATAAATCAATGTCCACATACTTAAAGACTATATTTCCTAGGGTGCTGAAGTCTCTGCTTTTCAAGGAAAAAATAAGACAGTCTGTGCCAATGTTTTATGTAACTGATTCATTTTCAGTATTCAACTACTTAATTTAAAAGCAAATCAACGAGCTTTGCCATAGCCCTGTCCTGGAGGGAGTGGTGCTTGCATGGTTAGAAACAGCTGGGTTTGCCCTGACATGCTGGAATAAATACAAGAAGCTTGGAATGGGGAAAGTTGCCTTACATTTTCCTGATTATCTCAAAAGTAATTTGTCATGTCTAAGGTTTTGGAGAATGGAGATATTGACATCTGTGGTTTAGGACAGAAATTTGACTGTTGGAGTAGAATGGTTTGAAAACTCTAAAAGCAACTATTCATGAACCTGAGTTGTTGCAAAGGCTTGTTCTTTTTAATTGTATTCAATTTCTTGAAGCTAAAGGCAAAAGTTTGTCTTTGGAGGGGAGAGGCATTGCATTAGTTAAGCAGATGGGACTCAGTTTCTTTATGCAGAAAAGTCTGTTCTTTATTCACATAACTCATTTTTATACTGTTTCACAGACCTCATGTTTTACTGACTAGTAGTTTTCTTGCTACTCAATTCATTGGTTAGTAACTGGCATTCTGCCTATCAAATCCTCTAAATTTTGGATTGTTTACATATCTTCTTGTCTGATTCTCAAGGGACAGATTGCCTTTTTTTTTTTTTCTGTAGGTAGAGGTTTTTATGCGAACAGATTCTTATTCTTAAGATTTCTTCACATGGGAACTTAGCTAGCTGCAGTTAGAAGAAGTAACAGGCCAGCTGGTAATTCAGCAGAGCAAGGCCTGATTTCATAAGGCCTTTCTTTTATAATGCTTCTACCTGTATGTAACAGGAAGAGTGAATAAGTTAAACAAAGCACAGCTCATTATTGATGCTGTACTGCATACAAATTATTTGTGGTATCAAGTAAAACCGAATTGCATGTTTGCAAAAAGTAACTCATCTTTGCCTCAGTTTTCAGCAACAGAATTAAAATATGAAATAAAGACAGCTTTTAATTTTTTGATGATTCATTTAGCTTAACCCACCCACTACAGCAGTGCATGCTGCCTCCCTACTCCTAATATCTGCTAAAATAGTGTAGTTCACCCCCTGTAGACATTAATTGCTATACTTGGCAGCAGCAGAAGGAAGGGGAAGTGGTGTCTGGATTAATAGCCCAAGAAAACCTGTTAAATTTCTCATCTTCATTTCCCTGTCTTCTCAGCCGAGGTGTTGCAGCTGAGAACCAAATGCAGTGTTTTTTTCTTGTAAGGACAAGTGACGGATATAGAGGGATGTAGAGAGGCACAGGAGAGGAGTATCTGGCCCACAAACAGGAGTGATGGGACCATTGCCCAGTAATAGAAGCTGCTTTAAAAATGTACCTTTGCCCCAAAGCAGGGGTGAAGGAATGCTACTCTTAGCTCTCTGCAGAAAATGGCAGACAGGTATGGTAACATCGGGAAAGGGATGAATGACAGCAGTGACACGTTTCCTAGACTGAACTGGCACCACACTTCCATCAAAAAGAGCAGTCATGAAACAGTAAACCAGAGCACTTCCCCTTCTCTGGTTTATTCTCCATTTAGGTCATAAACATTAGAAGACAATAGAACATTTCTCTCTGTGGTGACCTCAGTGCCATGCAGGTCTCACCAAGGGCAGTACGGTTGGCAGTGCAGACTGGAGGGAGAGATGTCCCTCCCCTGACGGGAGGTGACAGGTCAGGCAGGGGCCCTGTCAACAGCCACAACAGTGGGCTTCAAAGCTTCTGGCTTGCTCTTTTTAATGTGTTACTCCGTGGTTTACTGAACACTTGTTCAAGTGCATCTGTGTGTGTATAAGTGACTTAGTTCACCAATGAGACAATTCCAGTGTCCGATCTGATGGACGCCTTTGCTTTTGCACATTCAAATCTCTGTTGCTATTTCTGTGGGAGACGTACCTGTAGGAAATTTCAGATTAAATCTGTAAACAGTTTCCAACCTGCACAGCACGAAATAAGTCAGTCTGTATAGCAAAACTAATATTTTGAGGGAAACCTAGAAGGGGCTTACGGTGTTGGCTACAGGCTAGCCCACAATCAGCATTAAATAAGAAAGGCTGAATTGTTGAGACCTTTGTATTTTCAGAAATTACATTTCCTGTCTGTAGAAGTTCTTTTGATTTTACGTGTCTGTTTTATATCAGAAGTTGCTATTAATTTTTAGTTTACATGTGACAGCTTTTCCAAGACTGTGCAAAACTAGCTTTTTGTCAAGATTTGACTGTATAATTAGGTGGTGTGGCTGGATTTGGTTTTAAAATAAATCAGGATAACTACTTGTATACTAAAAATTATCTATAATTAGTCATATGGTGATATACAATTAATTGTAGTTAATGTGCTGTGCAATTAATGATACTTATTTTGTTTTTTCTTCAAGTAAAAAACTCAGTATTCTTTTCTCCCTAATTTCTTCATACAGAAGTGCAGCATTTTTAGCACAGCCTTGATGGTTGCACACTCTTGGATCTGTTTCTCTCACACTAAATAGATGTTTCCTGAAATTGATTCTTGACATTATTTATAGCTAGAATATGTGAATA
Organism: Arremon aurantiirostris; assembly: GCA_035583995.1. Classification (NCBI taxonomy): domain Eukaryota; kingdom Metazoa; phylum Chordata; class Aves; order Passeriformes; family Passerellidae; genus Arremon; species Arremon aurantiirostris. The sequence continues at coordinate 14,345,134 of JAXCLO010000001.1, read as the reverse complement.
AGTTAAATGCAGGTAAAATTGTACCTGTATTGTATATTTAAGGAAATGTAGGTTGTATTGCCAGTGACAACTGGACAGTAAAAACCTGTTTGTAAGCAGTGGTGCTTCTGAGGATAGTGAATTGATGGATCAGGACAGACACTGAAAAGCAGGATTCTTTGCAGCCAACATTTTAGGAGGTGATGAACATGCAGGGGATTTTCAGTGCTAGTGCAGTGATATTTTTTTCTTCCCTTTCAACCCTTAGGAATGTGATTTCCACAAAATTCAAATTTATGCAGAGAATTTAAAAGACTCTAGTTGAATGTAGCAGTTTGTTAGCCAAGTAGTGTGTGGGATGAAAGTAAATGAGGGGTTTATTGGTTTAATATAATGTGTATTTGAAATTACTTGTGCAGCACATTGAAAGGTAAAACTGTTTTTGTCTGTTTGGAACATTATTGCTAAAAGGCTATATGTTTACATGTGTAATTGGCTGAACTCCAAATTGCAGGCAGAATTTGCTTTGTCTTCCTTTAATTTGTGTGGTTTGGTTCTTCCCTCAGATTTCTCTGTGTTGCAGAATGTAGGCAGAGACTATAGCAGCTCACAGTGAACACAAGCACAAATTACTTTAATTTTTTTCCTGTAGGTGTATTCACTGGGGGTGAGATTTCCTCCCATGGATGGTTCAAGCTACAGCAGTAATTTTAGATATGTGAGCCCTTGAACTGTGACTTAAAAACCCTCTTCTGGGTGGCTTGCAAAAGGGAGTTTCTTCATCACTGGCTACATTTAAATAGGTGGCTGAAGTGAATTTGTTTTCCACTATAATGTATTAACAATTTTTGTTTGTTGGTTGTTTTGTTTTGTATAATTTGGTCAGGGTGGGTATATAGAGCTAAAAAAGAACAAGATGAACAACAAGAACAACAATACTTTTGGATGTTTCCTTTCAGGTACCAAGTAAGCTGGTTGGGCAGGAATCCACCCAGGGCTATTGGCAAAACCCCCAGTCAGCTGGTGGTTGTACCCCTCTGGCCTGGAAGCAGATGAAATTCCACATTTCTTTCAGGGCAGCATCTCTTTATATGCAGATAAACTTGCTAGAAACATAAGATATAGGCAGGATAAAGAGACTTTGTGGCAGGAATCTGTGTCAGTTCAAAATTTACCTTCATTATCTCTGGGTAAAGGTTTCCTATCCCTCACAACACCACCTTGGTGCGTCTCCTTCCAAAGCACCACCTTGGTGCATGTGTCCTTGAGCGCGTGGACACGGAGAGACACCTAATGAAGAAGCCAAGACAGTACCATTTCCATGCTAAACTTGGTTCCTCCGGGTCTCCTGTGAATAGAGGTGTGCTCTGAGCAAGCGGAGACCGGGCCGTGCCGCGCGATGATCTCCCGCTGGTACTTTGACCTGGCCGAAGGAAAGTGCGTGCCCTTCTTTTACGGCGGCTGCGGCGGGAACCGGAACAACTTTGACTCGGAGGAATACTGCATGGCGGTCTGTGGCAGCATCAGTAAGTGCCCTCCGCGGCGCTGGGCTCGCACTAACCAACCCCGGCCGCGCTCTGTCCGCACCTCTGCTCACCACTCGCTCCTCCTCGGCCTCTCGCTAACCTGGCGTGGTAGTGGGTCACTTCTTGGCACTGTAGGTGCGCTCTGAGCTGGGGGCTGAAAGCTTTAACACCTCCTGGGGTGAGGTCTTTGCACCCATCTTCTCTCTGTTCTCTGTCAGAATGTACTGATGTTTCATGTGTCTGTCTGCACTTACAATGCACGTGCAGGAAAAAACGCTAACTTTAGGGAAGCATCAGGTAAGTCTAAAAGTAGCTCCTGTTTTTAACAGTGTGTTCTCAAGTATTTCTGACCTTTTTTTTTGTCCAAATGTGTATTTCCAGATTTGTTTGGTTGAATTCTTTGTGGGTGTTTGCAATGAAAAGGGGAGAAATGGTATTTGATTTTTTATGTTTCCCTAAGGGTTGTGGTGCACATGGATGTGAATCATCTCCAACTTAAAACTTTAAGTCAACCATATGTTGTAATGGCTGTTTTTGCTGAAAAAATGGTGTTTGCACTGTTTGAGAGTAGTGGCATTCTCCAGTATACACCATTAAAGCTGATCAATTAGGTGTTGTTTTATCAGATGGGTTCTGTTTTGAGAGCCTCTTGTACACTCTCCTCACAATCTGCTTTGTCAGGCACATACTTCTGGGAGAGCATCACCTGACATTTACACCTGAGACATTAAAGAGTGAGTACATGTCTCACTGCCTTGTCTGCTCACAGGACATGGAGGAGCGGAACACAAACAGCATCTCAGGGCTCCTTTCAGTAAAAGGTTTTCTAAATCTGGTCTTTTCGGGAGCATTTCCAGTAAGTAGAAGGGTTAAAAATGCACACAAACAAATGAAGGGGTACTATGTGTGTGTCATGGAGCAGAGGAGCTGACCTGTATTTCATTGGAGCAGAAGCAAGAGCAGCATTGGAGCCAGGATTGCTGAACTGGTGCTCCAGCAGCATTTTATCTTAGGCTCTTCTAGAGCTGTTCATGGCAAAGCTTCAGGGAAGGGACGTGGAGGAATCTGCCATGATGGGAGTGAGGAGGATACGTCCTGAGCTGTAATCAGCTCCTGCAACAAGGCAGAAGATGTAGTGAAGGGAGAGGTTGGAGTCAGGTCTAATGCATTTACTGACAGAGGAACATTTTGATCCATTAAGTTCCTGGGTTAGGTGTTTCCAGAGATGCAAAACATGATTTGTCTCTGATTGCAGCCTCTCTTTGGGAAGGTAAATTATCTTGTCTTCTTCTCAGGAGATTCTGCTTTGTCTCATGGAAGTTGTTGTCTGGCTGGGTGGTTGTTTCCTCAGATTCATTTCAATAAAACAATGACTAGACTATTATCATTTCCATTATTTTCTTCGTTTATTCTGGAAGTCAAAAGTTTTGGTCTAAGTCATTTTCTCTTTAAGGACAATGGAGTTTGGTTGAGTACTTGAGCTTCTTTGACTTTATTTGCACAACTCAAACTGAATTTTTATCTCCCACAGGGTTTTTTTTCTGCCTTTTTTTTCTTTCAGTAGTTTCTCAAACAACAGTTGAGTCTATGAGGATACATTTTCTAAGCTATTTCAGTTATATTTTTATTCCTATTTTTTATGTTATGACAGTGTGTTCTATACCCTCATCTATACACCTGTATTTTCTGTTCCTGAAGTAACTTTTTATTTTCGTTTCATGTACTGTTTCTGTCTCACCATGCTGTTTCTCCTTATTCTTCATGTTTTTGCTGAATAGAAATTGTAATGAAAATAATAGGAAATGCTGACTATAGTAAGTTCCATCACAGAAATGATGTCTTGTGTTTAGTACTACTCTAATGTTGCTGAAGGTGGTAGAACAGACACCATTTTTCACCCGAATCTCAAAGAAGAAAGGAAAAACAGTGGAGAATAGTTTCCATCAAGGCCACTCCTGTTCTCTCCTGTCATTTTTTTCCTCCCACCATCACCCTTAATTTAGTCTTTGTATCTGATTTTTATGCCACTTCATTATTTTTAATTATTTATTCTATTATTTCCTTTCTCTCCGAAGTTCAGATTGTTCTTGCTCCTTTGTGTTCTATTAAAACAAAAGAAAAATCAAGCCTCTCTTAGGAGGAAAGATAGATGCTAAAGCTAAACTTTGTCTAGCTATAGTTTGCTTTTCAGGATAAACTGGTTAGATTTTACAGAGTAGTATGAAATAGTGAATAGCATTAGGATTCTCTTGTATTGTGGGCAAAGGGTGGAAGTGTCGGGTGTGTGGGATTTGAGTCAGATTTTCTGGTAATGAATTGGAATTGGACTGAACCAAAATGTGAGCATGTTCTGTTGTCACAAATACCCATACACTGCGAAATCTCAATACTGATATTCTGAACACTTTCTCTTAAAAAAAAGAGTTTAAAAGAGCATGTTTTATTGCCTTCTTGCTAAGTCTCTTTGCCTTGATCTGGAAAGGTGGGTCTGTCCTGTCATGTAAAGCACTAAACTCCCTCCATGTTGAGTGAATTTGACTGGTGCTCTGAGGTCTGATGGAAATTATTTATCTGTAGGATAGGAGCTACTGGTGTCATATTTTTTTTCATTTATCATTCAACTCCATGGAAATTGATACATAATTGCCTTAGAAATAGAAGGCTGTGAGGCTGATGTTACCAATTCCTAAAGCCTGTCAGATTACCTGCTCAGTCTCTACTGATTCTTAATAAGAATGTTCAGCACTGTCTGTGGTTTCCATTCAATATAATGATTCAAACTTCTACTGTGTGGCTGTCCACAGTGACTTCTTTGAAGTCATAGAATCTGTCAGGTGTTTAATTTGGATTTAATAGACTTAGAATGAGTATATATTGACAAGAATAAGCGAACATATTGCTGTTACCCAAGGAAAGATTTCTGTCTTCTACTAAAAAGTAATCTATTGTACAGATTTTTTTACTTGTCTGTTAATTGTTGCATTTTAAAAATTCTTAAAGTTACAGGAAGTCTATTATTTTAAATGAATGCTATTATGTTAATTTTTAATTCTTAACTTGGGAACTTAAAAGCTGGGAAAATACATTTTCTTAAATGTACTTCATTTCTCAGACAGCTCTCCCAGCAGCTGCAGGAGCCATCAGAGACTGATGTCAGTGAATTCATTGTTTTTTCATTTCTTCCTCATTCAAAGTGGGAGCCAGTTGAACTCTGGGGGCACAGTCAGTTTTTGAAAATTTTTATCATTAAAATGACCTTTTATAAATGGGTTTTTTAAATTTTATGACAGCACTGGATTTCTGTGGCTCACAGCAAGGGAGCCAACAGGGTTCAGTGTTGTCAGTTCCCTCCTTCCTTACATAAACTCTGAAACTTAGTAGGAAGTTTAAATGATGGCACATATGGGGTTTTTTTTCATCATTTAGAGCAGTATCACAGGTTTTTGTGTGAATTTAGGTAAAAATAGTATTTATTCTCTGGACTAAATACTGTGAACTTCCAAACTTGCGAAATCTCTCAGTGATTTTTAAGGGGCAGATGCTGTCCACTTTAATTTTTCTTCAGAGGTGTATTGCAAATAAAGATCTGTACCTTTTACAGCAGCACCTTACAAGAAGATACTCCTGTTGTCAGTCATTTCCTATATCCATTGTTTGTTTGTTTGGGATGCTGACATCTCCCTAGTTAGTTAGAAGTGAAATGTTTTGGCAGCTAAAGTTGCATGCCAACTTCTAGTGTCTAAGGCATTAACAAACTGTGGCTTGTAATATTGTAAATTGTTAATTTTGACTACAACCTTTAGTGGATGCAAGTGATTAATTTCTGTTTCCACAGTGTCTTCTATATAAATTTTCACTTTTATTTCACCTTTGTACCATGCATTTTGTACTAGACCTTTTCATAAGTAAGTGGGTGAAGTTTTGGATTCAAAAAGGAAATAATGCAAATGTTTTCATATCAAATGTTTTCATATAAAAGTTAGACTACTATTAATTTCAAACACAAATAATTTAATTAGTATAAGGTTTTGCTGTGGGCAATATTTACTGTAACTTATTTTGCTGGGTCTAGTCAAAGCATTTTTTGTTTTGGTTCTTTTTCCTTTGTGGAACTTCATGGCTCTTGTTTACAACCTTGGCAGAAGTCATGTTCAGGAAAATACTTTTGTCTTGTATTTGTTCTCATTTGAACCGCATGTGAAGCATTTAATAGCTTTTTTTCCTCTCATTAATATTTGAACTCATGAGAAGTTGAAAGAGAATGGCCTTGCAGTAGGAGTATCACAAAGATGCTTAAGGAAGTTTTGCTTTGGGGACCTCCTCCCAGTCAAGAAGTGCATCAAAGAACTTGGAGAGGTGTGATCTGAGCCGTTAATGGATGAATGTTGAATGGATATCAGCAAGGCAAAATTGTATTTTTCAGGGTTGGTGAAAAGGAGGTTATTCATGGAAGGTTTGATTGCCAAGTTCTAGCTGTGCAGGGGTAGGAAATGTATCTTGAAGTTCTTACTCAGGAGGCTTTTTATATGAGAAAATTCAAATTAAACATTGTTTAGATGGCAAGTAGAACCTTAAATTAAATAATGGATCAGGAATAATAAGAGTATGATATGTTTTATTGGGTGGGTTGTTTTCCTCTCCAAGGAGTCTCTGAGGAATTTCACTAAACTCTTTCAAGCTGCCTGGTGTTTGATGCCATACCAACTACTTAAATTCTAACATATTAAAGGAAAACAGAATCAGTCTTTGCAAAGTAGAGGTTGGATATACTGCATAGTGAGGGCACTATTGCTCACTTTGCTTGAATTACCCTAAATGCAAACCTTTCCACTGCCAGTGTCACAGCTGCCTGCTAGTTATCCAACAGGAAGGCTGGCTGTTAGTGCAAGCTCGCTGATTATTTCCAGCCTTTGTGAGTTTTTTTTTAAATCAAAGTTATTACAAATGAAGTAACTATCTGTGAAGCCACACTGTTGCTAAGGATTTGAGGTATTTCATTAGGTACTGTGAGGTCCATAAGTGCTTTAAAAGGGGTTTGCATTCACATTTATATGTTACAATTTATCTTTTAAAAATAAACGTATGTACAAAGCATGTAACTTTGCAAAGGGCGTTTTGGTAGCTAACACACTTTACTCATTGCCAGGCTTTTTTTCATACTTGGAATTTTTCTTTTGGCAGCAGTTTCTAACCTGTTTCAAGAACATTGTTTTGTTCACTCTGCAGAGCTAGAGCTTCTCCTGGTTTATAAAATGGGGTAAGAAAGGGAGAAGAAATCCTGATGTATTTTTATGTACTTGCTCTGTGTAACATGTTCATCTAAACCCTGTTTCTGTGTCTTCCTCTGAGGTTAAATAGATGGCTGCATTCCAGTGGAAATTAGAACAGCTGCTTCTTTATTAATCCATCTAAAATTTTCCCATACTAAAGTAGAAATACTTCTTTTCTTCTCCCTCCCCTCCCTCTCTCCACCTTCAAATTTTACATCAGTCCCTACCACAGCTGCTAGCACTCCTGATGCTGTTGACAAATACTTGGAGACACCTGGAGATGAGAATGAACATGCCCATTTCCAGAAGGCCAAGGAGAGGCTTGAAGCTAAGCATCGCGAAAGAATGTCTCAGGTAAGGGGAGATTTCTTTATTCCTGAGTGTGTGAGTTTGTCTATCAAGTAATAAGTGACCCTTCATCTTCTTATTTCCCAAAGCTTATTCCAGGTGCCCTGCCAGTTTGCAATGCTGTAAACACATCATTTACTGCTTTTCTGACACTTGTCTAAGAATTCAGCTGTCTGACACATTTATGGTTCTGTCACCATAAGTTGCTACAGTTACTAGAAGGGTTAAAAGAAAAAAAAAACTGTAAAAATGTCTCTCATCTTTGTGGGAGAATGTTTGTCTTGAGAGATTATTCATGTTTTAAAGTAAAGAACTTGGCCTCTGTATTAATTGTCCTTCCCTTGGAGCAGCTGAGGGAAGATGGTTTGTGTTGGGCATTTTCTGTGTGTGCCCTGGGGGTAGTGTAAGATCACATTTGTTCATCTAGTGGTATTGAGCCTCAAGGTAACATGATACACATCTAAAGTCAAAGAAAAGAGGAAAAACTGGTGCTTTTGAACTAAAAATCCAAACTGAGTCAACCCTTTTCTTTCCCTTCAACCAAAGAGATTTGTGTAGCTGTAAAACTGTACCCATGTTCTAATCCAGTGAGATGAGCTACCCACTCTCTCAGAAACAGGGTTTATAATAGCAATGCCAATAAAAATGGTCACAGCTCTTTTTTAATAGCAAAAAGAAAAATATTGGGGGTTTAAAGGAAAGCATATATTTTGAGAATGAAAAAAGCACAAAAAATGAATGTAGTATAATTCAGATGCACTTCATATACTCGTGCAGCTAATTTACTGTATTTTTTAATTATAACTTGTTCCCTTGATGGGATTTCAGTGTGTCTGTCTGTTACTGATACATTACTAGCCTTTAGTTCTGTGCTAAAATATTATTCCAAAAATGAAAATAAAATGTTTTGAATGAAAATAAAATTAAGCTCTTATTGTAGATCCATGCCTATTGTTACCATAGCTGTGCCTGGCACTTCTCTAATAAATTGAGCAGCTCATCTTACCTGAAGCACTCATCCAATTGGTGCAAGCCACATACTGAGAATATGGAATATGACATGTCATAGATAGGAAGATAGGTGCTCCTCATCTGCCTGAGAAGTGTTGAAGCACAAACAATCTGTCTCCTCTTTAAACAGAACAAATAGAGCAAATTTAATGGACAAGGAATCTGGAGAATAAAAAAAGTTACATAGCCTGCCTAGCAGAAGAGAGACCCTGCCTTGGCTAGGCATGCAGAGGGTTGGTGAATAATACAGTCACCACCTCAACTTTCCTTCCCCTTGAAACAACCCTTCTGTAAAAAATGCTGTTGAGATGGGTTTCTTGAAAGCAAAGGGTAGTCAGTGCAGATTTCCTTGGCATAGTCTTCAGATTCTCGCTGTGGTTCCACGTTTTTCTCCAAAATCCCGGTATGTAAAGGTTAAGTTGCATAATTAGAGGCAGTATTTGGGTGAACTGTGTATTTTCTGTTTTAACATGAGCATCTGGAGGACCCTGTCAGCTGCAGGGTGTGATTCAGAGGTTTGACTGAAACTGGAGCTGGTGCCCTCATTAGCACATTTCCAGCCATTCTTCCTGTCAGCACTGGGCACACAGGGGGTGAGGCCGTTCAGCTGCCCCCTCCTACAATGTCAGTCCTCCAAAAACAAGTCAAATAACAGCTCTGGCCAGTTCAGCAACTTAAGTCATTCCTGGTAAAAAACAACTTGAAACATACATTAAAAAAAATTTAATCATTAAGTTGCCTAAGCTGCTTATGAAATCACATGTTAAAGGACATGTGTTTTGAAATATACAGACCCCCTGCAGAGCTTTAAAGATCAGAAAGATCTTCAGGGAAGATCTAGAAAAGAAAGGTAATTTTTAGAAACTTAGGTTATGATTTGTACAGTATTGAACTAGCCCTCTCCATGTTAACTTGTCAAATGTTTTAAAGATAGTAGATACTAGTAGAAAAGCCAGCTAGTTCACCATTCGGTGTTTCCTGACATAAACATCAAGGTCCAATACCACTGGTTTCCTCTTCTGGCAATTTATTTTAAAATTACTTTTTGCATTTTATTTAAAATCAGGTATGTTCTTCATATAAAATTCAAATATATATGAAGCTGAAAATTATTGGGGAACTCTTACTTATTATGTTAAAAATAATGCTGAATAAGTTAACTTTGTGACATCTTTGCTGTCAATGATTTTCTCAGTAAAAACAAAAGGTAACAAATGATAGTCACTGGCCAAGTCCTCCAGCTGTACCAAACTTTTTTTTTAATTCAAATTTAAATTTTTCATTCCAGTTCTTTCAAAGCTGAAAATTGGAGGCTTAGAAAGCAGCAGAAATGCCCATTTTTCTTCTAATAAAAAAAGAAAAAAGTGATCAAGTAATTCTTTAATCCTGATAAGTGTCATAATTTGAAATAGATTGGTTTGTTCACAAAACACAGATAATTTATTTCATTTAATAAGAAGTCTAGTTTTAAATTAGCAATGAGTTTGGTGCACACCTTATTTTGCAACAGTCAGTTAACTAAGAAAAAAACCAGATGCATTCTAATAGACATGAAAAATGTAATCATCTAAGGAGTAGGGAAATTTATCACTAAATTTGAAGTGAAATATTTTAAAACATGTCATCAGGGAAAATGTAAATATTCTGCATATCCTTTTTCTGAGATTTCCCTTAATTTACCATGAAATTCTGACAACTTGTGGTTTTTTTGCTCTTGTGTAAAGACGCTCACACAAGCAGAGACCAAGATTCTGTCAGTGGTTATGTCACATCATAGTTCACAGCTCATGAAAGACTTTTATTAGGGAAGTTTGTCTCTGTGATGACTTGATGCACCTCTGGTTCAGACTCTTTCAATCTCTTGTGCTCTAAAGTGTCCTTCTCTTTAGACTACAGATCCTGAAGGTTTCTGCACCACACCTGAAGCAACAAGGCTTATAAACTTTCCTATTTTACAGGAAGTACTGTAAGGAGAATTACATTAATACAAATTTTAAGCTTTCTCAAGAATTAATAATGCAGCCTCAATAACAGGAAAGCTGCATTCCCATGCAAACAGGGGTAGCCAATCACTGATGCATGTGTAACCTTTAAATGTTTGCTGTTCTCCAAAAGATAACAGGGAAAGGTTATGTTAACTGATTCCAAGGTGTCATGGTTCTTGTTTCTTGTTTTGGAACAATTCCCCTCTTTCTCTTTTCATTTTGTTAATGGCTGTACAGCTCCCTTACTTAATTAGTTGCTGCTAAATAGCCTGATGAACCAGATACCAAACTTTGCTCAGGGGAGCAGTATATTTATACATTTCTCTCCTAAGACATCCTGTGACGTCCTCATGTATTAAATTTGCTCTTCCTTTGGCTGTCTACGATATTTTTGGAATTGTAGCATGTAGAATACTTACGATAGGAACTTAATGACACCTTGTGTCCTAGAATAGTTTTGCTTCTTGGAAGTTTATTTCCAAAGCAAACATCTAAAAATACTGCAGTTCTCAACCAGCCTGAACAGGTCTGGTGTTCGTTTTTTGGGGGTTTTTTTGATCATTGAATGCTAGTTGCCCTAACATCCTGAATACATCTTCACCTGATTTTTAGTCCCAGTGACACTGTAGAATCACAGAATGATTTGAGTTGGAGGGACCTTAAAGATCGTTTAGTTCCATCCCCCTGCCATGGGCAGGGGCACCTTCCAGTACATCAGGTTGCTTAAAATCTCATCCAGCCTGGCCTTGAACATTTCCAGGGATGGAGCATCCACAGCTTCTCTGAGCAACCTGTGCCAGGGCCTCACCACCCTCAGAGTCAAGAATTTCTTTCTAATATTGAGTTGAAACCTACTTTCTTTCTGTTTAAAACCATTCCTCCTTATCAGTACACTCTTTGAAAAGTCCCCTCTCCTGCCTTCATGAAGGCCCCCTTTAGACAATGGAGGGCTGCTATAAGGTCTCCCTGAAGGTCTCCAGACTCAAAAACCCCAAATCTCTCACCCTGGCCTCACAGAGGAGGTGCTCCAATCCTTTATCATTTTTATGGTCCTCTTCTAGACCCACTCAAGCAGGTTGATGTGCATCTTGTGTTGGACCCCAGAGCTGGATGCAGCACTGCAGGTGGGGTCTCACCAGAGCAGAGCAGAGGGACAGAATGCCTTTCTCAGCCTGCTGTCCATGGTGTTTTGGATACAGGATACACTGGGCTTCCTGGGCTCTGAGCACACATGGCTAGCTCATAGTTGGTTTTTCATCCACCAGGACACTCAAGTTCATTTCCCAGGGCTTCTCTCAGTCCATTCATTGCCCAGCCTGTACTGGTTTTGGGATTGCCCCAGCCCCAGTGCAGGAGCCCACACATGGCCCTGTTGAACTTGAACCTGTGGTTTTCCCAGGCCTGCCCCTCAAGCCTGTCCAGGTCCCTCTGGATTACTTTCCTGCCCTGTAAAGTATCAGTCACACCACTGACCTTGGTGTCACCTGAGATTGCTCTCATTCCTGCTGTCCATGTCCTCAACAAAGATGTTAAATAATACCTGTTCATGTATTCCCTAGATTCCACCATCTCTACTGCAGTGTGTGGGAAGCCTGTTTCCTTCCTTAAAACTGTCCAGTTAATAGGATTACCCCCCTCAGTTGTAGTGAGGACTCTTTGGAGAAGTTTAATATTACCAGAAAAAAGGTCAAGACTTAAGTGTGGAAAAACAGCCCTTGACAAAGACAGACCCCCTTTTGGCACAGCTATGACCATTCTCAATAAGCCAACCTTCAGGCAAGTACCTCTGCTGGCCTGATTGTGCTAACCCAAATGCCTGCCATAAATTCTTCTCTTGCAGATATGCTTTTGTGCCCTAGTGTAAAAAATAGGAGTGAATGAATTCTGCTGCTTCAATACATAATGAAATTTTTGTACTTAGCATCTCATTAATAATGAATGACATTTTCCATACTGCCTCTTTCCCTCTTACTGTCCCTTAAAGCCCAATTTCAAAAAGCATCTGCCAGGCTCTAAGGCCTGAATTTTGAAGAAGTTTGACTTTGAAATGGCTTGCTGCCTATATCTCAAACAGAAGCTGTTAGTTTCCCTGTACAAAGCCTCCAACCCTTGAAGAGCCCTAAATCTGTATGTTTTTCATAGGTCTGTGCTGTCAGCAGAGGAGAATAGGTTTGTACATGCAGAGGCCAAGTTTAGCTTTCTTCTGCACCTGTGTAACTGGAGAATTTTTTCTCCTTCTTGCTCTTGGGGGCTCTCTGTAGCACTGTGGCTTATTTCTCACTCACAAATCCTCAAAATTATGACCTTTGGTGGGAGCAGGAGTTCTCTGTGGGTGGTAGCATGGCCCATGGATAGCTGTACCTTCAGATGGTTAGCACATACACGCAGATGCTCTCAAGCATTGAAGTCTTCTCAATTACAAAAATCCATCACTCAGGTCACAGCAGTCTTTACAGGAATATTGTTTCTGCAAACAGCCATGTAATTGTGTTTTTTTCCAAAACCTTTCAGTTTTGTGGCACCAGAGCTGAAATCTGAGGCACTAATTTACATTCCTCCCAACTAGCTGTATAGGCTGTCAGTTTATTATCCTGCCTTCCATGCCTTAAAAGATTTAATAAAATAAAATGGACAGAGACAGACCTGGTGTAGCCAAAGGTCTTCTTAATCACCTTACCCACAGTGCTTATTTTTGTCATGTGGTTTAGCAAAGGGTTAATTTGGGGGATAAAGATGGCAAGGCAACTGTTGTTCTGAAAATCCATAACTGCCCTTTCAGAGTAAAAAAGTTAGGCAGATGTCAGAGATGTGATTTTAAGACAGAAAGGAAGAAGATGAAGAAGAAAATCATGAAGTTGCTAATCTAGGCCAATGTTCAAGCTTGAGCACATCATTGTAGTTAATTACTTGGCTTAATGCCATAATTTCAGGGCCTTCTGTAAATTCACATCCTCCTGCTATCCTCTCTAATCACAGAGGAGCAAAGAGAACTAACTCTTTGAGTAAAACAGAAAGAACCCTGAATATTCATTTTCAAATATTGGTTCAGATATTCCCCAGAATGGGATAAAACCCAGAAGTGGTTAGATGTTGATACCAAAGAATTGATGTATTTTATTTGAAAGAGGCAAAGACGAAAGAAAATAAAAAGAAAGAAAAGAAAGAAAGAGAGAAAGAGAAAAAGAAAGATGGATGGAAAATAAAGAGCCGAGCAGACAGACAGGGAGAGTGACAGAAATGGAGTAGAAGCATATCACCCTCCATGGGTCCCAATGACATCTCATTGTTCCCCTCTATCTGATCTTCTTAGAGGTGAGGGTCCCTGCTGAAAAGTAGAGAATCCCATGGATTAATATACATTTGGGCAGGTGGGAACACA
>JAXCLO010000001.1:14288854-14317026 GCA_035583995.1 Arremon aurantiirostris | reverse complement strand
CCCCCTCCCCGTCCCCTTCCCCCCCCGTCCCCTCTTTTTCTTTCTTTGTATTCAGTAACCTGCCTGAATGCATATATCCATTAGGTTTTACTAATTAATATTATTTGCAATAGACTTCATATTTTTGCAAAATCTGGCATGTAAGCTGAGAAACTTCAGAAAACTGGGCAGATATCTCTTTTTTCTTACGGGTTTTCAGTCAGTTTTGTGTTTTGGATGAGTGTGTTCTGGATGTGTATGTTCTGTACCTCAGCTCTGTAGTTCTTTTACTCTATTTTCTCCTCTGGTGGTGTAGCAATAGTGACAGGGCAGGAACATTGTGTTATTTTTTTTTCCCTTAAGTTTTGCAATCAAGTTTGAGGATTGGTTATTCCTGGAAACATAGAAATCTGAACACCCTTCTCAGGAGCATTATCTACTGCCTACAACTACTATTTAATGGTACATCCTGATGGTGTTCAGTTGAGAAGTTCTTCCTTATAGCAGTCAGAGTTGCCTTCAGAAGATAGCACCAAGGGCTTTTGCCTTGGGATACATCTCCAGTGCAAGACATGAAAACATGTGTCATTCTAAATGGATTTTTTTGTTCTTTTCCTTTCCCTGTAGCCTCGTCATGTATTCAACATGCTGAAGAAGTATGTGCGTGCTGAGCAGAAGGACAGACAGCACACTCTCAAACACTTCGAACACGTCCGCATGGTGGACCCAAAGAAAGCTGCCCAGATCAGATCTCAGGTAATCCCCACTGATGGTTAGTGAGGTTGTGTTAGTTCATAACTATTGTGAAATTTCTGTCAGCCTTGGTTTTTTATAAAATACCCAACTCCTTTCCATGGACAGCTTTAAATGCAGTCAGAACTAATCTGTTTTCCACCAGAAGATTAAGGCAAAGTGATAGACGAATGTGAGTATGATTTTTTTTCTGAGAAGAACTGAGTACAGGTTTTTTGTCTATCTGGACCATGAGTCAGTCATGGGCATGCTCTGAGGAGCCTTCCAGAGCATTAATGCTGAGAGCCTTTGTTAGTGCCTTTGGTAAATAATACCTCTGGAAAAAACATCAGTATTAGATTTAGCAACAGCACATGGTTGTGCTTCTCTCAGCTGAAGGGGCAGAACCAAAAGTGGTGTAGCCATCTGACTGTGACCAACCTTTCTATAGTCATTGCAGAGGCACTTGTAATGTCTATAAATGTGATTACTGTGATGCACTCAAGTTTAATGTGTTCTTTTAAAACAGACACTGTCCTTCATGGCATTTAACTGCTGAATGTTACTATGGTCCTCAATGCATATGTTTTGGAACATCTTTTATCTTGTCTTCGTAAATCATAGAGGGCAAGAAAGCAGAAAGACAACACCCAAGATTGAAGATGTATTTGGCTTTCAAAACAGCAATTAGAATTGGAGTCACAATGGATAAGCTGTAAAAACAGTGTGCTGGAATCTGTGGAATCTGCTGCTGTTCCCTCTGTAGGATTCAGTAGCAGGCACCGTTCCAGCCACAGTTTTTAAATTGACTGACATCACTAAAAGAAAAATCAAAACCATGTACCTCCCTGGATTGCAGATTAGATTTTCAAACATCTGTTTCAGCCAGATGTGTACATTGATATTGTGCTGTCTTGAAATTGCTGGAATGAGAAATGCACACTTGTAAAAGTCTTCTGCAGTGACTATTGTCTTTGCCTTGTCTTAAGCATCTATTATAACTATTTTTTTCCAAGTCTCATTGGGTTATTTAATGACAAAAATCAGTGAAATTTTGCAGAGTGCAGGTTGTGTGGCAGCACTAATGAAGAATAGAAACTGATGTATAAATACAAGAAGTGCAGTGTATTGTCTAACATGTCATTGTAGGAATGAGTATTGATATAGCATCTCTGTGTCTAGAATTGGTCAGATGGTTGGGGAAATGTGGCCTGGGAGTTCTGTTTGTGAAATGGTTTTCAGTGAAAAATTCAAAACAAAATATTTTATTCAATAGCATAAATATTTAGATTTGAAGAAATCATGCTGCCCTTTCACTAGAATTGCTGTCTGCAACTCATTTTACTTGTTAGGCCTAATTATCTTGTCAGTCTTTTAAGATGCACTTCAATTTCTCCTTCTACTGAGGAAAGGTGATAGCAGTCTGGGGGAGCACATGTCATATCATATGATCACATCACATATCAGATGATGTCATAACTCAACCCATAAAAATGTGAGAGCACTTGAGGCAATAGAGCTATAATCAAATGAGAGGATGCAGTATTCCTTCTGCGTGGAAATATTTTTGTTTGCAGCTGAAATATTTGCAATTTGTAAATGCTACCTTTTTTTTCTTTTTCTTTGGAGAGCTGTTTCTTTTCACAGTATTTGGATTAGGAAGCAAATAAATAAATAAATCCAAACACCTGAAATATTTTGATGCAGCAATCACTGTGCCTCACTTGGTTTACATGTTATGTGAAAACTTATGAGTATGGGCAAATGTAAACTTTGCTGAAAGAAGAACAAAGCTCTGGATTTCTGTCACAAAAGCTGCTTGTGTGCATGTTCTGCCCCACAGCAAATGTAAACCCCTGCTTTAAATTACTGCATTTACATGGGATTTCAGGTACCTATGGAACAGCATCTAGATTGGTATTTTTTAGCAGTTGTAGGAGAGAGGTGAGTTTTGTAGTAGATTTGACAGTTTTGATACATAGAGCATATTGAAATCTTATACTTGCACAAGTGAAAATGGTCTTGCTTCCTATAATGTGTGAAATTTGTGATAATTTCAAATTATCTGTAGTATCCCCCTCCTTTGAATCCTTTTGTTTCCGTAGGTCATGACACATCTGCGTGTGATATATGAACGCATGAACCAGTCTCTCTCCTTCCTCTACAATGTGCCTGCTGTGGCAGAGGAGATCCAGGATGAAGTTGGTATGCAAACTAGTCATGTAGAAAAAGACATATATTTCTGTGATGAGAAATTACCACCAAAAGCAAAAATACGTCATCTCACTTTTCCTATTGATATACTACCTCAGCTGAAAAATAGAAGAGTAAACCTGGCAACATTCTTAAATTTTGAATTAAATTATAATTAACCTTTGGAAGACAAGTCCTGTATAACCCATGCAGTGACATCATCATACTGCTGTAAATATCTTCCCTGAAAAATGTTAATTGACATTTGGAGCCTTCCATGCTATAGGGATGCAGCAATTGACAATGAGATTTAGGCAAACCCTATCCATCCTTTGGATATTTAGTTTACCTGTTAAGTATTTACATGATATAGACCATTTGGAAATCCCACAGCTAAAAAATTGGTTGCAGAGCCAAGGATCTGAGAAAAGTGTATGTATCAACTTGGCAGTATCCTAGTGGTCATGCATTTTAGTTCTTGGTTAGTTATCAAATTGATATCTCTGCTCCTCCCATTTTTTCCAGCATACAAGCTGGACTGTGGATGAATCCGGCAGCAACAGACCTATGTTTGCCTCTTCTCTGAGTGCTGTAATGGCAGATACAGGGAGGGAGAATGGCTTTTCCTTCCATCCAGATTCCTGCCCTTGGCTGTGGCATTGCTGCAGCACAGAGATCTCCAGCACAGCACTCACACTTTGCCATTTGCTGCTATTGCAGCAAGGCAACTGCACTCAGTTTTGGACATCATGTTGCTAGTGTTTGTCTTTAAGAAAAATAACAAATGCTTAAATGTAAAGGTCAGAGATGGGACAGTCATTTTTGCACAAGTTGTGGCAGTAAGTGGCAGTTAATGTATTAATTTCACTAGTAAGCAGGTTCAGCTGAATAAATAAGTCATTGATTTCTTCAAAACACACGGGAGGGAGATGTGCCACTGTAGTAAGGATTAGGATGCATTTAAGACACAGGGGGGGATGGACAGGGAATAGTGGTGGATTCATTTGCCCAAAGTATGAGTTATGACAGAGATATGCTTCTGCTTGAGGGGGCTGGAGATGAGATCAAGAAATAGTGGAAGGAATTGGGAGGCAGCCAGAAGATATCTGGTTAGTAATTGTCCTTAACTGTGTGTTTCTGTGCTCCACAATTATAAGGCACAATCAACAGTCTCAGTCTGTGGATGTAGAGTCATTCAGGGAGGAACAGCATCTTACTGATAATTTGAAAGCATATCATTTCTGCAGAAAGATGATGTCAGTACTGTGAGGTCTTTGAGATGCTCAGTTAGTTTTCTTTTTGCACTGCTATCATCCCCTTGGGGTTTTTGCTTCAAACTTCAATTTCTTCTTTCTATTCTTGGTAATGTTAATGCTTGTTGCTGAGGATGTTCTTGTAAATTTTGTTCTCCTTTCTATATACTGAAGTGGAACAAGAATTCCAGAATCTTTGGAGTGGCATGAGACCAAAAGTCTAGTAACTGCTGAGTGGTTTACAGGAATCTGACTCCTAATCTCAAATGTAATACTAATTTTTAGGGGCAAAAAAGAGCCTAAAATTATTAAGGATTCTTTCCTAATGAGTTGAGAGCAGCTAAGAAATCATAAAGAAAATGTTTGTTACAGTCTCTTGAGCAGTTTTTCCTTACCTTGATTTTTTTTTTCTTTTTGTGGTTTAGGCTGTCCTAAAAACTGTTCAATGCATTACAAAGTTTATAGCAATTAAAACAAAGTTCTCATAATTGGAAGTTACTAAGCAGCACAAATTAAAGTACTATCTTTTCTGGGTAAAATATTAGATCTAGATAAAATAGTTTTCCATAATGCAATGTCTTTCGGTATCAATGTTCTTCTTGTTGATAATATTGTCTCTAAACTTTGTTTTACATGTTGGTTTTAATGAAGTTTGCAGAGCTCATTCTCATGTGTTCAAGAAGACAGTATCCTTCTAGCTTTGGGCCTTCTCACTCTGATCAGCCTGTTTTAAATTCTCTTCTGAAATTACTGAATCTGTTAGTCTCTGTACACTTCCTAAACCCATGGAAAAGGACATCTTTTACAGCTGCAAAATCTGTGGGAAAGTAAACTTCTAATAAAACCTCACTTTGTAGCATTCCCAAGAAATACTACAACTCTCAGTAAAAAGAGATGTTTGATTAAATACCTTTTGTTGGAACCATTGACTTAAAAAGTCTGAGTCAGTAGAAAATTTGAAAAATAAATGAGGTGAGAACATCTCACACAGAGTGTCTAACTAATAAATTCCATCTAAGGAGAGACATGGTTGAAAATAGTTTTAGTTAATTTTCTTTCTTGATTATAGTTTTAGTTTCTGGTTCCACTCTGCTGTAGAGTTCTTAATGAAAACTTTTTACCTTGAGAAATGGCTAATCTTTGCTTTAGATAACAGAGCACTGACAAAGGTAGTTTTTCCCTGAATCAAACAAGTAACTCTATAAGCAGCAATACAAATGCAATGCAGTTTGCCATGAATTTGTCCCATGGGTTTAATTCTTCTTACAGATAATGTGGTGCTGTTTTTCACTGTATTTTTCCTATTGCTAAAAATATTATGACCTATTTTTGCACAGTTAATCTGATAAATCACAGTCTTGCTGTTGGACATTTGGAATTTCCTTAAAATACAGACCATGTTTGAAGTTCCTACCTTAAAAGGCAGGCTTACAGCCATTGTTATAATGTGCAAAATCCAAAATAAAAAATACAGCTTCTATGCTTAAAACAGGCTCTTATGCCTTTTAAGAGCAGCCTTTTCTTGTTATTTTTGTAAGTCCAGCAAAGATGGTGGTAGGAGTTTAGGGTAAAATTTAACAGAATTTTAGTCCTTACCTGCAGGTGTCCGTCACCAACTGATGTAGGTTTAACAGTGGGTGTCATAGGAGCATATAGATAGTTGGAAGACTCACAGCTCTCCAGAGGGTAGAAAACCACTTAATTTAAGTGAGGGCTTTCATCCTAAGCCTTTGACCAATGTGTAATGTGCAAATGCCCCATAAGGGTTTCAGGCACTGTAATGTAGCAGCAAATTCCAGATGTGTGGGAAAGGATATTGCTGGCTGTCTCTTGTTCATGTTGGGGCAGAGGGAAAAGGAGCCAGTCTGAGAGTTGCAGAAAGAGATCACCTGACCATGGTGGCTCTGAAAAACTTGGAAAGAATAAGCAGGTCATTTGGGTAGGAGACTGGCATTCTGGCTGCAAATAATTTCACAAGGGACAGTGGTGCAAATGTGTTAAAAAAGAGGTCACTCTTGGCAATTGATGTAATTCTTGGTGATAAATGGAGTTTCTTATGAGCAGGAGTATGCCCCATGAATAGGAGAGTGGCACACAAAGAAATCTGAGCACATTATTGGCTGCCTAGGTGTTTGTATTCACCTTTTCTCTCTGATAAATCTCAGATACTACTTAACATGTATGGAATCCAGAAAAAGCAATAGTAGGCTTTAAGCAAAATCAGCAGTTCCTTCAAGCACGTCCTGCTTTAAATCCTTATTTGATTAGATTGCTTATCCATCTATGTAAAAGGCAGTTTATTGCAGAGAGTGGCACAGCAGGCATGGCTTCTGAATCAGAAACTACGTCAGAGCTTTGTGCATCAGTCATGTGGGTAGGCAGTGATCTGAATTTTTAATTCTTGTTTCCAAATTGATGTCCTCAGCTTCAACTTTTCTAGCCCACCACTGAGGAAATATTAAGCACTGTAGTAATACCAGCAGTATTGTACCTAAGCTCAGAAGCATTCAGTTATGAGCAATGAGTAAAAGAATATTATTTCAACTGTCCCTTGACAAATAAAATCAAGCTGTTGTTATTTTATTATTCTGTTCCACTCTGCCTGTCCTGTTGTTCTGCAGCATTTTCTGGATGCCACACACACATTTCTTGTCTAGAAGAGAAGGCAAACCCAGGCTGACCCCAAATCAGTGCCTGCTTTCAGATTTCTATAGTGTACTGTGGGTCAGGTGCTATTTTAAACATTTGTGTGCTCCAACTTAGCATGACAAAATTTGCAACAAGAGACATTTACCTCTTGACATTTGCCTTGCAAGTTCCTTTGAAGATTTCTGTAAGTGTTTCTAGAAGCAGCTGCAGGCTCAAGATGTCTGAAGACTTCCTTTAACACTTCCTCTTTAATCATCAGACCCAATACCTATGTGAGTGGAGGGCAAAGTTAGCACTTCCTCAGCTGGTCCTGGTCTTTCAGCATTTATTGGACTACTTTTTGAGTCTTTGTTTCTGGCTTGTAATTTTGACCTGTAGTCAGTCCACAGCCTTTCTGCATTTCTTGCCATGAGTTGAATTAGGATGCTGTTTCCAGTCATTCTGTGGTATCCTTCTTAAGAGGTTTAATGGTATTAGTTTCTTGCCACAGACTGACAGTGGTGGCCTGGGGACTGATACTGCAAAACCAAAACATTTGCAAAAGCAACTTCTGTGTCTTGTCTTGTTTGGTGCTGTTCCTTTTGTGATTGTTTTCTTCTTCCTCTCCCTTAAAATGCTGTTTTGAATATGTAATTAGTACTGTCTGTCAGACTGCAATGAGACTTCTCAGTGTCTTTTTTTTTCTGTAACTCTTCCTTGTCATTCTGTCTTAAAATTTATCTGATGGGAAGAATTCCACCTTCAAAATTGAAGCAATACTTAGGATTTCTGAACCTTTATTTCAACTTGGATTGTGCTATCAAGGTATCAGAATAGTAAAGGGTGGTTGACTTACACTGACTGTGTCAAAAGCTTGTTTAAAGGTTTACCAGAGTTGTAATGGGATCATACAGAATGGTGTAGTTCATATCAAGTAAGAACAGTAATTACCTTGTAACTCAATTTAAGAGTGTTAGACAAGAAAATTCTTGAAATTGCTTTTTGTTTTTAGAGGTGGCAGCTCTAGGCTGCTTAATAGGAACCAGTTCTAGTCTTCCTCTAAAACTAGAGGCAAAAATACTGATTGCATCTGATTGATGCTATAATGTCATGCATTAGAGTGTTTATAGTGCCTTAATATTTTTTTTCTGGTAAAGTAAAACAATGTTGTTGAGGCATGGGTAAATGCATTAGCACTCCACAATTTATCTGCACTGAGACAGACTGTGTTCAGTGAACTGGCATAGAGAAAAATAAAGAATAGTTACCAGTGGTGCTCATCATCAGAGCAGTTGGGTTTTGCATTAGTTGACTAATGTGCTTCATCCAGGCTGTAAATAGAGTGAGCATTTGCAGTAGTTACAAAAACCCATAGCTGGGGAAAGTTGGACAATTTCTGTTCAGTTTTATACTTTCTGCCATTCTGGAGATCTGTGGAATTGTCATTTTTAAATTGCCCCAGGCACTTGGCTAGCACTGTGTAGGGGAGTGTTCAATATTGGGTACTACAAAACATCATCTTTGCCAAAGCAGAAGTATTGAATTTCCACCCTCATCTCTTGAAAACCAGCACATTTTTCTGTGACAGGAAGTATTCCGTTGAGATTTGTTGATATCTACACCACAGAGAAACTTCTCAGCAAAGTTTAAACAGTTTGAGGAAGTAGGACAATAGTATGTAAGTCTTACCAAAGGTTCTGTAAAACCTACCTTCTAGTTTTAAATAGTCTGTTTGATGTGTCTGGGCTGTATCATACAAGCCCATGCTCCTGCCCTTTTGCTCTGCCCTTTGTGCCATAAGTGTAATGCAGCTGGAACAAGCAGTCAAAAGCAGCCTTTGGAGAATGTGTATTTGCACAGGTATGCTGAAGTGGCTTCCAGCACTAGCTACACCTGTGTTTTCTCCCCATAATTGATTTGGCATATTTATGTGTATCCAGTAACCTCAGCTTTTCAAAGAAAAACTTGAATTTTCTGTGAAGTAGTTATTTACCTTTAATATTCTCCCTTGAAGGCCTATAGCATTCAGTCAAAAAGATGGTTTGTTAGGATTCTAGCAAAATATATATTGTTGCATCAGTGATTAAAAATACATTAGTTCTTCCACAAAATAGCAGTCCTTCCACAAAAGCAAATGAATTCTGTGTTAAACTTTCCACAACAACATTGAGATAGATTTTGTATGCTTAGATATTGACATATGGCCCAGGTGGAGAGCCTGATGAGCAATTAAGCCCTTTTCCACCCAAGGACATTGGTTTTTAAAGCATTTGACTAATTCATATACATATACTTACACACACACTCTGAACCTTTTCTTTTCCCCAAGTGGTGGTTTTTTCTTCAATCATCACAAGCCTATGGCCTTTACTAAGCTATCCATTTTGCCACTTTATCTCTATAAAATATTCTTACAATTATTTAAATACCATAAATAATAAGATGCCATTTGTTGGAGCAAGGTGATGTACATTTATGACATTTATGTAGGGAATCAGCCAATGTCACAGATGCACAGAATGCCTGAGGTTGGACAGAACCTCTGGAGGATGGAGGACATCTGCTCCATTCCCTCTGCTAAAGCAATGCCACCCAGAGCCAATTGCCAGTTTTTGGTCACCCTCACAGTGAAAAAGCATTTTTAAGAGACACAGCTCTGTCTGCTAGTAAGATATGACCTTTGCTTCAGTGTAGGAGAGAAGGAAAAAAATCCTGGAAATAAATCCAACATTTTCTTTCTCTAAGCATCTCTTATTTTTTGTCAAATTTATTTAACTGTCAAAGAAATGGTGGAGAATTGTAGATGATTCAAATAGATATAAATGCACATCACTGACGCTGATGTTCTGAAGTGCTTTCATTAGCAGTGTACTATATCCTCCCCATCTTTTTATAGCTAAATGGGCTATTGTGTGCTCTCATGGGCACTGATATTCTCCAGAAAAGACATGAATCCTGATTTTTGTGTGCACAAGCCCTCTTTCCATCTCATAAATATTGTGAGCATGACTTCAGTGAGTAAAAGAGCCAGTTTCCTCCAGGGTGCACAGAAGCTGGGAAAAGGATAGATTACTTCAGGTGGCTTTGGATTGAGGTGACTTTTTCTTAAAGGAAGATAGGACATCTTGTTTTCCAGTTCAGAAATATACTCAGAATAAAAAGTTAATAGAAGTGACTAAGTTTATTGAGAGTATATTTTCCTTTGGTTTGAATAATGCTGTTCTGTTTCACTTGCACCTTTACAAAATCTGGTCTCATGATCCACATGTTAGAACTGAAAACTGATAAAAATCCTGGACCTGTAAATTATAAACAAAGTAATTTTTAAATTTTCTGAGCATCTGCTGTTTCAGTGAGTATTTAAATCTTTCACTCCAAATAATTCATCTATTTGCAGGAGAGGTTTAAAGGTGTTGCCTTGGCTTTTTTCAGGATGGTGAGAGCACTCTGCCCTGCATTGATAGATCCTTCTTGACCTTATTCTGTGACCTTTCCATTACTTTAGCCTGAAGTATTTTTTCGTGGACACTTCTCTTTAAATAGAAAGTTGCCATCCCCACTACAGATCCCACAGGGAGTTCATGATCATGAGACCACTCTGGGCTCACAGTGGCAACAGGCTGAGGCTGACACAGTGTCCACTTAACAACTTCTTTTGATACCTCTCTGGAAAAATCTACAGTCACCTTGTGCACAATGGAAGAAATGCATTAGACTTTGAATAATTGTCCAGTTATTGGTTTTATTCTTTCCTATCTTTTCTTATTTTACTGGATACATGTGGATTTGATCAGGATTTTCTCCTTAATCACCAGTCATTTTCTGGTGTCATGAATACAATAGACTGGGAAATTCTGTCTTGGAGAGCCTTGTTTCTGCAAGGAGTAGGGTTACAATTCTGTGAAAATGCTGCATTTAAAGGACTGTGTATATTATTTTAAATTAGTATACTGGATATATTTGATTTTAAAAAGCATTATAGGTCAGAATAACCTTATAGTTACAGATTTGCTCATAAACATCTAGTTGGATTATTTCCTGTTCTTTTGTGTCTTCAGTGAAAAGTCTAAAGCCTCAGTTTTGAGATGATGCAGATAAAACATGTGATGATACCAACATGTTCTCTTTAAAGCCTGAACCAATACGTTCTTTTTAAAGACTTTTTTTTTAAGTCTGCTTTCAATCTTAGGCTGAGAAGCCATTCTGCTTCTTTCTCATTAGTATTTCCAGATAATTGCTTCTAGTGTTATGCTTTAAGGAGTTCATATGTTTGTTCATCATATACCCAATATAAGATGTCATTCTTTTTTTCTTTTTCTTTCCTTTTTTTTCTTTTTTTTTTTTTGTCCAGCTTTCAGATATGAACTGAGAGCAGGTGACTTTCCAAATGCATAGCTCCAGTCAGAGGGGAGGCTCTGGCTTTATAAAATGTTGCCTGCTTACAGGAATCTCATTATACTGAACTATTGGAGATTTTTTGATACACTGAATCTATGTGTAATTTTTTTCATAAATATGTCATCCTAAATCAAGTTCATAATGTCCACGACTACTGAAGCAGCCCAAAATTGTGGGATCACAAACACTCCAACATCTTCTGCTTCATTTGTGCTGTTGAATGATGGATTTTCTTTTCCCAGTTAAAATGTTTTGGAAACACAGTTGTGTCATTCTGTGTGATTCACTCTAAGCTCAGATTCCTAGTAGGAGGTTTTGGACTCTGAAAGAAACAAAGGAATCATCCTTATTCTTACCTGCTGGCAAATTGCAAGTCTCCATTGACAACCAGTTACTGACTGGTTATATTAGCACAAAGTAATATAGTTTTATATATAATATATTCCAGAGCGAGTGTGTCAGTCTCTGGAATTGTTATCCAAAGGGATTTAAACACTAAAGTCTGAGCTGCATCACTGTGGGCAGAGTATCCTGAGGGGGATGGCAAAATAAGCCTCTAATGCCAGTGGTGTACTAAATTTTGTTTTGAAGCATAGCTTGGTTTCCAGAAGTGCAGAGGGAAAATTCACAGCTGTTTATTATGGTCAAGAGTATCTGTGCTGTTCTTCTTTGTTACCGTTGGGATAAAAAAGGAAAAAATTACAGAGGATATGTGATTTAACAGAATTGCTGGGTTGATGGAGATGTTGCAGTAATGTTCTGTCAGTTCCCATGCACATGGGATTACAAATGATCTGTCATCAATGCAGCTTTCTCCTGCCTGTGATTCTCATATACCCAACTTCACTGAAAAATGCATTTTTCTGAATAGTGATGCCTGGGCAGGGTTCCAGTTCTTGGTCTGTTCTGCTTCCTACTTTTAGATCATGTGTATGAAAAACAGCATAAAAGGCAACAGAAGTGGCCACATCCCTCTTCAGAGATATATTTGGTAAATTTAATAAATGCATCTCTTTAGATTACTCTGGCAACCTAGGATATATCTGACCTATCAAACACTAAAGCTGTGGTTAATAAATAGGCAAAATACTTATTATCTGGAGCAAGCGCTGCACAATTCAGTTCTGTAAGTTTGGATTTAAATTTAAATGTATTCTCTTTTGACCAAGGGTATCAACTGCTGATGCCTATTTTGGACTTACCTAGAAGCAGAGGCCAGACAAAGTTAAAAGGAGAAAAGCAGATATATTTAGTGAAGGGCCTTCAGGTACATTAAGGGCAGATGCAGCCTCCCCAAGGGACTGCACCCAAAATGGATGATAGTCACAAGTTTTTCAGACAGATGCAAGTTTGTTCTATTAGCATATCAGGTGTTAATCCTCCAATTACAGCTTCAGGTAATGAAGTCATATTCCCTCAGTTTGCTCCCCTCTCCCCCAATTCACTTTTGTTTATACTTTTTGGGGCTTGAGGCAGATGGTGTCCTTGGATCTCAAGCCTAGCAGGATTGTTTTGTCTGACCAAAATATGAAGAGAATTAACTAACAGTCTGTATGGAGTTCAGAGTTATACACTAATGCATACAGGATATGAAAAATACAAAAGCTAAAATCTTAAAGCATCAGTGCAACAAGTGAATGTTCAGATTTTTATATTTTGAATGGATTATTGAGTGCTTCCAAGATGGCACATCAAAAGTTGTTGTGGTATTCACAATCTGACCCTGAGAAGTGTTTGTAGAAAATGATCGGTAACTGACTTGTTTCAGGTGTCAGAAAGTGGTAGTTTTAAGTCCTTTTGCAGTTTTAAAGTTTTGTAAGTTTGGCAAGTAAATATAATTATTTTTATCAGTAAATAAAACCAAAAAAGTAGACAATAAAATTCTGTAGTAACATTTCATATAAATGTTTTTTGCAGAGTAGTTTCACTTAGAAGCCTTATCAGGTACTTTAGAGGGAAAGGGACTTGACTTTTTCTACTTTACACAAGCCTGAGCAGGAGTAATGATTGCTGATTCATCTGACTGTAATATCAATGACAATTGGTCAGGCTGTTTATTTGTTTTAATTTAGATTCTTCAGCCTATTTTAAAGCACTTAATGATATTTTAATTCAGAATTAAACGTGGAGTTAAATTTAAACTTGGAGAGTTTGTCACAGTGCATTCTCTGGATCAGGATGATGATATACAATATATGTTCTGGATTATGGTATAAATACAATTTTTTCCCCAAGTGCTTTTTAATATTATCTTGTCTACCTTCATACTGGATTATTTCCATGTCTTACTTGGAGAGGACCTGTCTAATTTAAGCAAATTGAATGAGGGGGGGATGAGAGGAAGGGAAAGAGACAACAGGAATTGACAAAAAGGCATCTTGTGAAAGGGAAGAGCAGGGTCTTTCATTTCTGTTTAATAACTCCCAGAGATGACACAAGCTTCAATACTCTCTGCTTTGAAGTGAGGAGGAAATGCAGTTATTAATCAGATGGCTGGCTGTTAAATACCAAAAAAATTATTAATATCCACTTTGCTATAGCCATATGTTGAGATTTAATTTTAGTTAATAGATAGTTTCTATAGTTGTCAGATAATTATGGGTCTGTAGTAATTAAAGCTTCTCTCGCTGAAGGCAAAGAGTGTCATACCAGGCTTCTAGGAAAATTAGACAAAATTTCAGACCATGAGTTTTATAGCAGGCTCATTAAGTGGTGTGAAAATTGTCATGAACCTTTGCTCAGAGTGCTCAGTAATTGTGTACAAAACTAAATGTGCATTGAAGTCCATCCCTAAGGAAAAGACACTGAGGTGATTTTGAAATCAATCAATTACTTGGTGATAAGTTTATGTCCTAAGCTTTAAAGACTGAATTTTCCTGAATTGGATTACCCAAGCTTTAAAGACTCTTCCATACCAGAAAACCTATGATGTACCTGCACAAGGACAATGTCTCTGTATATTAGTTAAATATCTTTGGAGGTTTTAATGATATAAGACAAAATGTCTGCAAGGTAGATTTAACTGAAACATTATTCCATGTGCCAGCTGACAGGAGGAAATTCACTTGGGTTGTTTTTATGATGTGATTCAGGAAACAGCAAAACCTACATGTGCTGAAATAGAAGGAGCAAGAAATGGGAAAGACATGGAAGTGCTGAAGTTGTGATTTTTCTTTTGAAATTTAGTAGAAGCATGTTCTTTTTAGCATGGATCTAATTATTGCAGCTATTCTCAAGTTGAAATACGTATTTTTTCTAAAGTTAGGTTTTCTTTTTTTTTTAAAGTTAGGTTTTCTTAGCCATCAAGGTGTTGTCTAAGGCTATGGGATGCTTATTCTCTAATTAACTTATAGAAAAAATATTTTAGGTCAACTGTTTCATGATACCTTAAATGTTCATTTTCTGAGAATTTGAAAAGGGCAAACTTTTCAACTTATTGAACAAGGTTTTCATACACATAGGAAATTTCTGAGAAGTGGAGGGTTTTAGCTGCTATTTGCTCTTACCTAATGGTGGTACCTCTGAAGGACAGAAACTAAGAACTATGAAATGCTTTTTTCCATGGTTCTTGCTCTTTCTGTCTCCCTTCAGCCATGAGGGAGAGACACATTGCACTGAAAGAGTCCAGACAAAAAGACCTGTGGCATAATTTCACAGGCTGTCGAGGAGGTGAGAAGAACACTTAGATCTGCTGGTGTGGTCACATTTCTCTGTCAGTGTGGATCTGAGCACTGAAGTTGGGTTCATTCCCAGTATTTCACAGGAGTGATCTACCACATCACTCCTCTTCCATCATCCTCAATGCATGCAGGCAACAAAGGCACTTCTCCACCCTCCAGCAGGCAGCTCACTTTCAGTAACATTCTCATCAGTCTCTCTGCATTATATTTGATTTGTACTATACAGATGAATTAGTTCAGCGCTGAATTCCACAAAATTGTGTTTTGTAGCTTGATAATGTTATAATTATGACTCTTGGCAGTATGCAACATCATGATCATGCAGTGTTTGATTCAGCAAAACATCTAAAAATAACAAAATACTTGAAATTCAGTGAAGCTTCACTCTTTGTGGTAAGGCACAGGAGGTCTTGTTTTAATATTTACCAGTTTGGGAGAGTTTTGATTCATGCAGCTGACAAGATACACTCAAAGTTAGTTCAAACCTGACTGCATTACATCAGGCCAACTCTTTTAGAAAATAACATTGAATTAGCCCATAAAGTAGGCATACAATTGAAATCTGCAGCTAAACATGTTACCTCTTGCCACATGTGCAGTAATAAATTATTGTGTTGGTGTTCTTAGTGAACCCTAATTGTGACATCCAACATGTGCATGATTTAAATTGCCTTCAGACTGGATTAAGGCAGTTATGTGTGCCAGTGCAAATGAAGCTGTTGCTGTGACTCAATTGCTCTGTAATTTCTGCTGTTAAGAGCAACAGGGAGGTTGCTGACACTTTTTAGTTTTGTCATTTTGAAAGCACATGCTCAAAAGCAAGTAACTTTTGGGAAAACACATGTTCAGTTCAGACTGAAACATCACTGATGATAAGTGAGGCAATAAGACTCTGCACGTGTATGAGTTTGTCTGAGCTGATTCCAAGCCCATCTCTGTTGGATCAAATAGATGTTCTACCATGTAAATGGCATTTTACAAAGGAAGTTAGATGTTGGGTCAAAACTATGGTATATAATTTGGTGATATTTTAACTAGTCCTAATTAGAGGTGTTTTGTGTACACTTCATTTCTAATCTGTTTTTAAGAAGTTGTTTCCTTGAACTCCACAATTACAATTGCTGATTTTAAGGATGCTTTTCAACTAAATTCAATAATTTTGGCACATAATAGTGATTGCAGAGCTTTTCATCTAGTAGGTGGGCTCCTTGAAAACACAGCAAATGTTATAATTATTTTTTGAAATTTTAAACAAACTATGAACTAAATAAAAGTTATGGTTTGAAAGATAGCTAATGAGTTGTTGGAATTCCAGGACAGCAAGAGAAGCTGTTCCATATTAAATTCTTGTCATTATATCTGTGCCAATTAAGGGCTGGGAAAGTATGTCCCAGAGTTCAGCACTGGAAACAGTGTTGTGTGACAGTAAAATTAGATAAAGTTCTAACAGAACATGGGTTTGCCACTCAGAGATTCCATCAACTTTTGTTGGGGTTTTTCATGATATCTTTTCTAGCACAGTGCTGTCTGCAAAGATTTGCAAATAGAACTGTGGTCTTGGGGCATTGTAAACAAATAGCTTCTAACAATACAGTGTCTACCAGAAGATTTTGTAGTAAATTTTATTTCTTTTCTTCAGTTCTTTCTTTGCTTTTGGCTCTGTTTGCCTCCTTGTGGGATAAGAGAATAGTCTTGAAAGTATTTTGGGTTGGTATTACACTTTTATCCAGTTCCTCAAACGTATTTGACTTCAGATTTTCTAGTTGCTGTTGTTGAGGACTATTGACCATGAGGAGGCCTGCAGTGAGTCCAAAAATTAGTGAAACTTGCTTAGGTGCTATGAGAAGTCCAAGAAGCATCTTATTAAAATACTAGAAGTGAGCCTGTCTCTCATCCTGAGAAGGAAGAAGTTTAGATGCCTGAAGGAGAATGTTGAGTGTGTGGCGGAGAAGCGGCAATTGTGTGCCCTCACACCAAATTCAGAGGTCTGGGGTCCCAACTGAGTATAGTCTCTTCCTAAGGTCATGGTTGCTTTTGAGCACATGCTTTCAGAGGGACAGAAAGATTTGCCATCCTCTTTATTTTTCTCAATGGCAAGGCTTAGCAGAATGTTACAAGGAGATAATAACCCAAGCAAAAAACATTTATTATAGGAAGATCCTCAGTGTGTTTTTGTCCTGTTGGTTTGATGTGAGATGAAATTTTGATGAGCAACGTAGGATCTCTCTATATTCAGCACCTAATGATAAGATATTCATAGTACAAATAAATCCCCTGAAACAGTCTGGAATGCACATCCTAGCCTCTAGCTGTGTCTGTACTCCCTGCTTATTTGGGGATTTGTCTTTTGCACAGTGGGCAGTTGAGTTGGCAGCTGTAGATGGAGGAAATACTGTGTCAATGAATAGATGTATGGCTTTCCATTAGGATAACTGATGGTTCAAGTGGCCATCGATACTTGGAACAAAATCAGCCCTGAAAAATTGATCTTGGACTTTGCCAGTAGTATCAATAACTGGAAATCCTAAGGCAAACTTTTTTTAGCAGTTTAACGATTGGAGCAATTGTTTGTGAATCATTTACTCAGTGCAGACACAGCTGCCTCAGTGTGATGGATTCCAGCAGTTTCTATGCCAGGCACTTCCAATTTCTCACTGTCATTCAGTGTCTGATTCATCCTGTCAGATGGGCTTGACTCATGTAGCCATTGTCTCCCCGTTTGTAAAATGGATGTGATCATAATCTGCTGGTTGTAATATCTGTCTGCCTCACTTGAGCCATTGTGCAGGTCAGTTCCTTTCCATGCTGTCTGCCCCAGCTGGGTGGAAAACAATGGAGCTGACAACAACGTGCTCCCTCTTGGGTAGCCTTGAGAGAGACTTTGTGTGTGATCACTCCCAGCCCTCAGAAATTTGGCTATAATCATGGTATCATGATGGAAGTTTGGAAGCCCTCTCTGTCAGCCTGGCAGGCACAGCCGTGCCTGCACTGTGGCCTCTTCCTGAGTTCTGTAGCCATCCTGGTGCTGCTCCTGCACTGCCAGAGCTCAGGTCCTTCCTTCCCCTCAGTGCACCATTTGTCCCTTTCCAAGGGCAGGAGCTGTCTGCAGGTGACACGGGGTATATCAGCAGCAGAGCATGGACAGGAGTTGTACAGGACAGGCACTGCCCAGGGCAGAGGAGTGGCTGGGGCACAGCTCCTCCAGCTCCTCCAGCCACAGCTCCACCATCCCCTGCCTCTGCTGCCTGAGCTCCAGGTCTCTACAGCTGCCCCACGCCATCCTCTGGGGATGGGGAGAACAGCGGGAACAAGGGGAGCCGTGCCTCGAAACCATTCCAATGCCCAGGTTTTGAAAGGTCTGTGTCACAAAGA
This sequence comes from Arremon aurantiirostris, assembly GCA_035583995.1. Taxonomy (NCBI): domain Eukaryota; kingdom Metazoa; phylum Chordata; class Aves; order Passeriformes; family Passerellidae; genus Arremon; species Arremon aurantiirostris. Next base: position 14,298,791 of record JAXCLO010000001.1, on the reverse strand, counting down.
TGCTCAGTACTGTAACACTGTCTTGTGTGGTGCATGATGATATGGTAGCAGTGTTCTCATCTGCTATCATCTGTGGCACCCTGCAAGGTACATGGACACCAGACTCCTCCCTCAGGCCACTAAAATCCAGCTCTTTTTTGTAAAGTCTTTTCATCCATATCTAATGAAAATTAACATGTCACGTGATAATGTCTGCACAGAATATCAAGGTACTTCACCTATCTCTTCTGATGAAAGGACGTGGTTTAATTTGAAAAAGGATTAGTGTAAGTGCAGTTTGGAGACAAAATCAGATTTAACTTCTATGCTGAAGATTTAGTAGGTGTCATAAAATAGTACTGGTTTCAATAAAATGAACATGAAACAAAAAACATTTCAGTGTAATTGACATAGGCTTTCTATACTGTCCTAGTAAGTCATTTTAATGGGCAAATACAATCATAGAATTAAATTTTATATTCATATTAGTCTTACCATCTGCTCAAGTAATTACTGTTTAAACTGGAAAATTTATTTTAAAATGTTATTGTGTAAGATTCAGAACCCGTGTTTGCCCCAGAGCTGAGGTTGCAACATTCTTTTTATTTTTGCTGATCTGAATTCCGTGTTATGGGAATAGGGTGGCAGAGAATTTTGTCAGCTATCTCAAGGTGGCCTTTGAGAGGTGAATTACAGAGCAGAGCCCTACTGCATCATCCCTGACAGAGGCACTGAAGCAGTGGCACCTCTGAGGTGGGAAGGGTCCTTTCTGAGGGTGCTGCATGGTTCCACTGTACTTCTGTAGTCTAAGCTTTGTGTGTAAAGCTGGGAGAAACATTTTGCTGAGGTTTTCTAAAGCTGTGGTGTGTGCTTTCTAAAGCAGGGGCATCTGGCTAGATGCCCCTCATCACTGATATTACTAGGAAATGGGTGAGCCCCTATGGAGTGGCACAAAGAGTTTAGCAGCAGAGTGGTTGGTGATTCATGTCCCTGACTTGGAACATGGTGGAGATGTGGGTGTGAAGTAGTGACAGTCAGGGGATCCTTAATGAAGTGCAGAGAAAACAGTCCTAATGAAAGCTGTTGTATCACCAGCTGCCATGTGTGTTCTCACGTGGTCACTTGCTCACTACTACAGTCTCCTGTTATGAACTGTTTAACTCTGTGGCACTTGCTCACTATTGGTGCCTTATTAGCAATTATTGGTCTGCATTGCAATTTCTTGCTTGAATGTGCTCTTTGCAGCAGGTTCTCTCAAAATACTTGCAAATAGTATATTTTTCCTACAAAAACAGATGTCAGTGAAGCAGGGTGGATCAAAAATGGAATTACAGAATAGTTTTGGTTGGAAGGGACCTTTAAAGATCATCTAGTCCAGCCCTCTCTGCAATGAGCAAGGACATCTTCAACTAGATCAGCTTGGTCAGAGCTCTGTCCAGCCTGACCTTGAATGCTACCAGGTACAGGGCATCTACCAGCACCTTCCTTGTAAAAAATTTCTTTCTTATATCTTACATACATTTGCTCTTCTTCAGGTAAAAACCATCACCCCATGTCCTATTGCTAAAGGCCCTGATAACAAGTTTGGCCCTTCTTTCTTATAGGCCCCCTCTAAGTACTGAAAGGCCACAGTAAGGTCTTCTAGGATCTTTTATCTTCTTCAGGCTGACCAGCCTCAGGTGTCCCAGCCTATCTTCATAGCAGAGGTACTTCAGCCTTTTGATCATCTCTGTGACCCTCTGGACTCACTCCAACAAGTCCATGTCCTTTCTGTGCTGAGAGCAGAGGAACTTTGATGTGAGAAAGGAGTAGGAAAAATGCAGCACACGCAACCTCTGAGCTTATTTTTAACACAGAGTTGAAGTCTGACCTATACACCTCATGGAACTGAAAAGTGCTTTGATTTTTCTCACTTTGCTTCAAGAAAAAAAAACTCCACAGCATAGATAGTACTGCATAGCTTTAGGTGCTGGTAGCTTGTAAAATAATTTGCCTGCTACTACTAGTACCAGATGTGTACTACTGCTATTTAACAAAGGACGACTTCAGTTACGAAGTTATATATGTTAAAAAATCAAATGTTTCTTCAGATTTGATGTGTTATAGTAAACCCAACTTAATACAGTGACTGTTGTGGAGATTTAGGATTTGAGAGTTGTGATGAGCTTTGGCAGTGAGCATTTAAGAGGAAGGACAAATTACAAAGACATTCCTTCCAGTGGAGCTCTCACTAGTTGACTTAGAGAAGCATGTTGAGATGAAGGGAATTGTTTTGTGCTTCCTTTCAAAGTGGTTGGGAAGAGCCAAGCAATGTATATAGCACAGACCTATGATCTGTTATGTAGTGGAAATGTGGGTAGGAAATAGTACTGAGCAGTTGTGGTTGATGTTTCAAAAAAATGCCTTAGCTGCAGTGCTTATCATGGGGTTTTGACTATTCCAGGCCTTACTATTTTTATTTATTGTAGGAAAACAGAATCTCACAGCAGTGAATTCTTACTTGAGTAGCATTGAAAATAGGTCCTTAGATATACTGCCTCTTTCATATGGTTTCTGCATTGAAATTTCCTTGCAGATGAATTACTTCAGAAAGAACAAAACTACTCTGATGATGTTTTGGCCAATATGATCAGCGAACCCAGAATCAGCTACGGAAATGATGCTCTCATGCCTTCATTGACGGAAACAAAGACCACAGTTGAGCTGCTTCCAGTGGATGGAGACTTCAACCTAGATGACCTTCAGCCATGGCATCCCTTTGGAGTTGATTCTGTTCCTGCCAATACTGAAAATGAAGGTAAGTACAATAGGGGGAGAAACAACAGAACTTTCTGAGCTGAGCTTTGTGGTTTCTGTTCACATTATTCCCTGATAATTAATATTTTTCTTATAAGTGTAAGTGGGATAGACGTTCTGAAATGTACATTTGGAACTGGTCTGCTGTGTCAGTTGTGTCTCTTTGATGGAATAGAAAGTTCTGACTAAAATCTGTAATTTAGACACAATAAATTTCAGAGCTGAGCATACTTACCTTCAGAAACAAACCATAATAAAGTCTAGGAGATTGTGAGTAACAGTCTTATAAGATTCATGACAGTGATTGTGGGGAGACAGATAAGCTGTTAGATTTGTGCCATAATGAAATGAGTGTTTTATTTAAGGTAGAGCTTTTTATTTGCTGGCATGAAAATTATTCCAGTTCCAGCATAATCCTAGCAGACAGATAATGTTATTTCACTCCCTACACTGGTTGTCTGGAATGTACTGCAGAAATGCTCCTACATGCACGTCAGTACAACTTGGCTAGTGAAAATGTTTTTCCTGAGGAGCATTATATGTTGTTCATGGACTACTTCAATGAAGTGACTGCATGCTACTTGAATAATCCATATAGCATCTGGAATTGGTAGTTCACTTAGGTGTTGGAGCCAATAAATCAGAAACCTGAGGGCCTTCAGTCATGTCATTCAAGTTCCTCCTCTTGCCTTTGTTGTCCTTTCTCTAACTGCACTGTTTCTAGTGCTAAGTTAATCACATCAGTAAAAGTTTGATACTGCCAAGCCACAGTACATACAGAGCCTGGAACTGCAGAAGTCTTCTCAGGCAAATCTGTGATTTGTAGCTGAACTGCACAGACATTAACATCCTTCTCAAGTCTTTTGAAACCACTGGCTTAGGCTGTTCCTGCCCTCAGAATGAGTTCTGAGATCATCCTTACGCAGCTAGTCTCATTCCAGCACAGTATGTGGGTGACTGTGAGCAACTGGGTTTGTGGAACATGGATTTGCCAGGTCTGGTGTTGGTGCCAGGTGAAATGAGTGGAATCAGAAATAGATTTGCAATCAAAGTTTGTCCCAAGGAGTCGGAGAAGCCTAGCATCACGCAAAAGAAAAGACCTGCATAAAGATCAGTGAGGCAGATCCTTAGCAGATCTGAGAGGAAGGGGAGAGGCTGGTCAGGAACAGGGCTAAAATCAGAGTACCAGTGAGTCAGCACTGCGAGTTAGGGGCCAAGTAAAAGAGCAGAGCCACAGCAAACTCAACAGACCCGCTGGCAGGAAGAACCAGAAGGCAGGAGATTGTGACAAGGACTCCAGCTGTGTCTGAAGGGCACTTGCAGCCAAGTGGCAAGGCCAAGCAGTGAGAGCAGCTGACTGGAGCACTGGCAAGGGGTACAGATGGCTCACAGGCTGCCAGGCTGAACTCATTTTCCTGGGGAAGGAGCTGCAGCTTGTTCTAACCCTGGTGCACGTATCAAGGCTGTCTGCCAGGAGCAGGTCACAGTCTAGCTCATGTCTGTGCTGCAGGAATGTTCAATTGCAGCTCTTGCTCCAGTTTTTTCCGTAGCTGAGGCATCCAGGGCATCAATTTCTATACCTTTTGCCTGCTTTCATAACTCATGGTGGGGATTAATTGTTTTTGATGTCTTTTCTTCTAGCTTCCAAAATGTATTGATTTCAGTCACCAGGTTTAGAAGTTATTAGGTAGACAGGTACGCCCAGACATACCCATAGTTTATTCACACAAGTGTATTTTTCCTTCAGAAACCTGTCTAAGCTCAGGATCTAATAATGAAAGGTACTTCAAAGTGACACTGAATTCCCACAGGCAACTATACTGAGCATTGTTCTCCTTTTAAAATGTATGGCAGCAAATAAGAAATAAAACTCTCCTGCCTGGAATACCATTCTTAATTACTAGGCCTGTGTGTTTTAATGCCATATGTGATTTGTTGCAGCACTTATGCTTTCATGCCTCCAAGTTGTTGGGGTTTAGTTTTGGTTTTTTATACCAGGATTGTATTGTACTTGTCATGAACTTATTGCAACAGTCAGTTCAGTTAGGCCAACCATTATAATTCTTCAAGTATGCACAGTTAGAAGTGGAAGTCATTTGGTGACTTAAACCTCTTCAAGTCCTTCCTGTTTCCCCTTATAATTCTCTATCCTCTACCCAAACCACAATGTTCTTAATGTGAACATGCTGAGAGTACCTTCTTTCTTTAGAGACCATTTCTATACCTTTGTCCATAGCATCAAAGAGGAATTTCACAGCTTTGTTTATTTCCTTTGTGTTTGTCTCCCACCTTGTTGTTCCAGAACCCCAGGACTGACTGTGCCGTTTGTCTTCACTTCCCATGCCAGTTTTCTTCTTTGATGGTGGTGTTACTTCAGGCTTTGTCTACCTTGCTTCCAAAAATATGTGTCTGTCTTCTTATAAAATGGTTTGGAAGTAGCAAAAAGTTAATAACAATTGACATACTTTTCTCCTCCTTTTTTTCTCCTTCTGATGAACAGATGAAGTTAAAATACCACAACCCTTCCCCCTAACATTTCTTGTTATTATTAGTTCCCATGCCTGTTTCCTTCCATGGCCATGATCTAATCCCAGGTTTCACCCACGGATATTAATAATGTATTGGATTGATATCTTGCCATGTAATCTTAAGGTTTCATAACTCCATTTGAAATTTTCCCGATGTAAACTGCATGTTTTTAAGAACAGGTTTTATGCAAATAGTTTATTTTCCTAGAATTGCTTTTACTGACTAGTAAGTGAAAAACAGTCTAAAAATAAATAGACCTTGAAAGTCTAACATTACTCAGTATTTTCTGCAAGTATATTCTCACTTGTTTTTCCCTGAAGCAGTTTCCCTGGAAATGTTGACAGGAGTTGATCTGAAGCAGCACATAATATACTGTATAGAGGTCCAGCATGCAACACAAATTAGGTTAACAAAGAAAACACTTTCTGAGAACTGTACAGAGGGACCATGAAAAATGTCAGGAAGCTGTACTTCAGCAGTGCAAAATGCATCTTCAGAGGTGACCCCCAACAAACCCCCAACAGCTGTGAAGCTCTGACACTGCCAAGCCCTCTGGGTATTTTGCCAGTGACTAACTGGGGTTTGTGGTTTACTCTTTGTGTTTTAGCTTGCAGGTTACAGGGAGCCTTAGTGTCTGGTCTGTACCTAGTATTTCTCTAAAGTGAGATTCCTGTAAATGTACTGTGTTATCCTTATGATTTGTTCAGTTACTCCCTTCAACAATGTTCTTGATAGGTGAGCATCACATAGCACTCCTCTCCTGCTGGTCTGTACCAGCTTTTGATGTACTTTTACTTTTGAAAAGAGAAGCAAACACGTTCTCTCTTGCTCTTCTGAGATCTGTTAGTATTAGGAAATGGTAGGAATGTGTGACCTGCATGAAGCCTGAGCAGTCAGTGTAAATAAACATATACCACTTTAGTTTCATGAGTCTATTTAGATAATGCATTTTCAGTCTTACTTCTGTGCACATGGAAGTGTATTGAAGAAAAGTACAATTCTGGAGCTTCAAAATGAATGCACTTTTTATAATAACATAGAGTACATGTTTGAGTTTTGATTATTGATAAATGCTGTGGTAGGTTTCAATTTTTCCCCGCTTCATTAGCTGTTGTGATGATGTGGTCTGGTGAGGTGTAGTGGTTTGACCACAGGCCAAACACCAGTGCACTCAAGAAAATCATTTACTCATCTTCCTCTGCTATAACTGAGCCGAGGAGGAGAAAAAAAATCAGTTAAAATAAATCTCATGAGATTGAGATAAGCTTTAGGAGAAGAGATTTTAGGGCAAGACAGGCTTAAAACTTCAAAAGGTATAAACAATACTTTATTGAAACCAGTAAAAGAAGAATGGTAAGAACTAAAATAAACCTTTAGAACACCTTTCCTCCCCCCAGCCCCTCTTTCCTTCCCACTGACAATGCAAAGAGACAAAACCTGGGATTCTCAGCCCGTTTATCACTTCTAAAAAGAATCTTTCTTCAGTTCACTCTGGAAGAGGAGTCTCCCCTGCTACACTATGGAGTCCTTCCCACAGGAAGAGCCATGTAAGGAAAACAATTACTTGCTATGCTAGTGCCACTCTGAACTGCTGTGAAGGAAAGTGCCTCTGCAGCACCAGACTTGCAAGGTCTGTGAAAGTCTGCCTTTCTGGAGACACAAGTGAGCCAGATGTGCCTTTAGTTTGCAGCTAGTGTAAAGCTGAGTTACTGGGTTTTATTCAGAGGCAGGAGCTCATGCAGTCATCTCAAGTGCAAAGGACATGGGAGCCACTTGGACTCTCACTTACAAGCCTGGTAGGTTGTTTGTCCAACCCACAGGAACACTGAGCCAGTGACACAGGCTTCCTGAGAAGATGGGCAGTTCCATTGCTCATATCAACAGTATAATCAGGCTTGTGTGAATTTCTGATGAACAGTTCTTCTTGATTGAAAACTGTGGGTCTATCAGATTTCCTGTGTTACTGCATCTCACTTACTGCTGATAAAGGCTCACTGCTGAATCCAGACATTCAAATGAATAAGAATATATGTTAAAAATTCGGAATTCTAAGGAGCAATGTAACACTTCATTTCTGAATTTAGGTTCTTTTGACGCTGTCAAAGACTGAGTAGATAAGGAAAGCAACACAATTGGAGCTAAAGAGAGAAACAACCAAAAAAATCTGAATCTTTTAATAAACATTTCCAGTATGTTTGAACTTACTGAGGTAGTTGGCAGTGACTCAAATAGCTCTAAGTTTTGCAAATACTGGTTTTCTATTAGTGCCAGTGAGCTACTTCAACTTAGGTTTCAGCTGATAAAACCTTAGTAGGGTAATAAAAGAATTTTGTAGAACTGTATATGACATACATTTGGATAGAAATTTGTGTTTCTTCTTTCTTTCCCTTCCAAAAACTGGAAGATAAATACGCTGTTCACAAATCAGAACATATAGGAATATTGGTTGTATTTTCAAAATGCACTTTACTTTTTTTAAACATTATAGATGGTGCTGTAAAGAATCCCTGTTGAAAGGAAAAAGGAGGGATTCAGGAGGGTTTTAAGTCAATATTGATAAAGAACAGCTGCAGGAAGAACTCATCATGTCCATTCTGGCTGCCAGTTCTGATCAGACAGTGGGGAAAAGTTTGCATGTAATGAATATGGTTTTGTTCTATTGATAGAAATTATTTAGTCTTACTGGTTTCTGACTTGAAGCAGTAATATGATGTAAAAAAGATGCAGCCTCAACACTGAAGCTTTCCTTGTGAAGTCTTACCCATCCCTTCCTTTTACTTTCAGGATTAACTGAAGGTGGATATTTTCTAGTTGTTGCTTTGGTAACTATTAATGCAGTATGTCTCTCCTGCACTGTCCCAACAGAAGAGCCCTTGACTTTGTGATTTATGGGGATTTTGTTTATTTTTGTTTGCCTTTTTGTTTCTTTTCTGCACGTGCCTAGTTGAGCCCGTTGATGCCCGCCCAGCTGCAGACAGAGGACTCACCACACGACCAGGTATATGACTTGCATGGCTTTTACCTCACCTGTGCTTTTTTCTGGCATGCATATGGTCTGCTGGTGCTGAAATTATTTACCTTTGCTTTGTTGTACCCTGCTCACAAAATTTAATACTATTCCATGAATGATGGAAGCATCATTCCCTCACAAATAAATCCCATATGAGTGATGTCCATATTGAGGGTGTTTGGGATGTGTGCTTGCAGCAGGAATGTGTCCAAGATCCAGAACTGGTTTGTATCAAAGGTCTCATCCTTTCCAGAAATAACACTTTGGCAGGTGCAGGACATGGTAAACTTGGTACCCTGTACAGAGACTACTTCTAATTTGGGAATGTACAATAGAAATGTCGAATCCTTTATGCAGAGTGAGCAGGACTAATGAAGAATTAATGCGCACAGTTTCGGAACTGCAGGGGGGAATTGATATTTTTTGCTGTGGTACTTATCTTACTTACCTCCAAATACCTAAAAATTGGTATTATCCCTCTGGATTCCCTGAGGATGCCTGAGGACACAACTATTAATTCCATTCTAGGACAGAGCAGAGTGATTGTTTCTACTCTCTAGGTACCTCTGTCTTTGTATTGATTTCAGAACAATAGCAGATCACTAGGTTAAGTCAGGCTGCAAATGTTTGGAAAAGTTCAAATGGGACAATTCCAGTTTCCAAAAGGAAAAATAATTTTAGCTTTTCATACTGTGTTTTTCTTCTGGGGTTATTTTCCCCCTGTTTTTTGTCAGAATTATCTGAAACTGTTAAAGCCATTGAGAGGAAACAGCCTTTTATTTCAGAAGAGGCTACTCTCTGACTCTGATGTAGTGAGAATATATTTTAGGGTCAGGATCATTACAGTGTCACATCATAATTGTGTTTTCTTCCTTCAGATCTTATTAAACTGATTGATCTGTATCCTTTTCCCCTTTATCTTGTCAACTAAACATTCATTAGATAGCATTGTGGACAGCATCTTCCTAAGTGTTTTTAAATCTCAACTCACTCATGTTTAGCAACTACAGAAATTGCTACAGCAGGAGCTAAAATAAGCTCATATGTTGCAGCAACTGGGATATGTGTCAGAACTGGCAAGGTAGTGTGCTTCTAGCACTGTTTCAGGAGTCTGACATCTTTACTTACATTTAGAGACTTAATTCAGTCCATGAAAGAGATCCTGGAAACTGGTACAGAGCTACAATGCCAAAAATCTTGAGATCAGGAAAAAATCTGTTCAGTACTGCATTATCTACCTTCTTCCCAGGAGCAGTAGAAATATCACAGATGAAAGATGCATATGGTTAATCCAAATTTTGTAATGCAATTTCAGTCTAGCAGTTTTCTTATAATATTAAAAATCTATTATTATTTGCAAGTTTCATTTCAGTCCTCTTGAAAAATTTCTTCTTATGAGGCTCATATTTATTACCACAGGTTATTCTTTCCTCCCTTCTGTTCCCTCACACACAGACACGTCTCAGTGTCCCTTCTCTAGAGAAAGGATTTTCTCTCAGTGCCACTCTCTTGTTTCAGAATTAAACTGTATGTTTTAGTCAAGTGTGGTGGTGTTCACAGGGGTCCCAGGAAGAGGGAAGAGACGAGGATCTGACTCCATGTTTCAGAAGGCTGATTTATTAT
>JAXCLO010000001.1:14259499-14288754 GCA_035583995.1 Arremon aurantiirostris | reverse complement strand
TTAGAAACAACCACATGAGACCAATCACAGATGCACCTGTTGCATTCCACAGCATCAGATAACCATTGTTTACATTTTGTTCCTGAGGCCTCTCAGCTTCTCAGGAGGAATAAATCCTAAGGAAAGGATTTTTCATTAAATGTGTCTATGACAGTGGAGTAGTATCTGGGAAGGGTTGAGCCAGCCCTCCTGCCTAATGGGAATCCATTTGGATTCACACCACAAGCAGCAGCTGAGAGGCTCCTCTGGCCTTCATTTGGAGTAAGCCTGGCCCATGTGTCCCTGACAGCTTCCCAGGGGATGGGAGGGAGAAGCAGAGGCTGTGCAGGGGTTCTGGCAGGGCTGCAGTTCTTGCTCCTCACCTCTCTGGTCTCCAACAGCCGCAAGTTCACCAAGAAGGCCCCGACAAGCAGCTCCCAGCGCAGCTTCGTGGAGTTCATTCTGGAGCCCCTGTACAAGATCTTGGCTCAGGTCTGTCATGGGTCATTTCTCCTCCCAGAGCTCCAGGCAGGAGCAGCTGGGGCTGGGCACTGGGTCTGGTCCTGTCCTGTTCTGCAGTGGGATCTGCACAGGGGGTGCACAGGAATCTTTATTTCTTGCAAGTGCAGTGCTGTATTTGCAGTTATAGAACAGTCTTTGCTCTAACTTGTGTGCTCTGATAGCAGCCAAGTGACAGTGCTTGGACTTGGAGCAAAGATTTGGAGCACAACTCGGATGAGGAGGAATTGAGGGGGCTCAGCCTGGAGAAAAGGAGGCTCAGGGGGACCCTTCTGTCTCTGCACAACTCCCTGACAGGATGGGGCAGCTGAGGGAGGTCGGGCTCTGCTCCCAGGGAACAGGGACAAGGAGGAGAGGAAATGGCCTCAGATTGTGCAGGGGAAGGTTTAGGGAAAACTTCTTCCCCCAAAGGATTGTCCAGTCGTGGCACAGCTGCCCAGGACAGTGATGGAGTCACCATGCCTGCATGGATTTAAAAGCTATGTAAATGCACTTGGGGACTAAGATGATTTAGTGGTGGCCTTGACAGTGCTGGGGAAATGATTCATGGATTTGACCCATCTGGCTCTTGTGTGAGCCATAACCCAGTGCAGCTTCAGAGCCCTGTGGGTGGTGGCTGCTGTGTGATACTGACTGGGACCCCCACAGTGAAGCTGAGAGTGGGGACTTGTGGTCTTGCAGGTGGTGGGGGATGTGGACACAACCCTGCCCAGGACTCTGGATGAGCTTGGCATCCACCTGACCAAGGAGGAATTGAAACTGAACATCCGGCCCCTGCTGCGCCTCGTCTGCAAGAAGTTCTTTGGGGAGTTCACAGGTACAAACAAGCTCTTTGTCTTCCACTCCACGATTTTCACCTCACACCAAGAATTGAGGGTTATATTTTGGCCAAGGAGAGCTAACTTGCACAGATCCTGCTCAATTTCCCAAATCTAAGTTGTGACACCACAGGACAGCTTGAGGCACTGCTCACCTCTCCCTGCTGCTGTGGGTGCTGCAGTCACCGTGGCTTTGCCTTGTGTTTATGAAGTCCATTTCTTTCCTCCACACTGCTTAACCCTGTCCTCACCAAGTGTTCCTGTTGCAGGTTTTGTGGACATGTGTGTGCAGCACATTCCCTCCCCAAAAGTGGGGGCCAAGACCAAAATTGAGCACACCTACACCGGCGGCGTCGACTCCGACCTGGGCGAGGCCATGAGCGAGTGTGACCCTGATGTAAGGAAACTCCTGTGTTTGCTCTGAGTGTGCAGAACCAATTCCAGCAGGCTCTGCTCCCCCTGCCCTGCCAGGGCTGCTGCCTCCCTGCACAGATTTGACTTGCAGCACTCAGAAACCTCTCATCCGACACTGGAACAAATCTCTTCACTCCAAGGAGCTTCAGCTGCCTGCCAGGGCAGCCCTGGAGAGAGGGAATTGTTTCACTGTGTTCAGAGAAGAACAGGACTAGGTCAGGACTCCAGAGCATGTGGGAGCTGCAGGGTAGTTTTGTGTCCTTTTGCAGTCTTTTTGTCTCTTTTCCTTGAAGTTTAATTCTCTCTCCAAACTCTAAAAAACTGCATGGTGCTGATAAAAATAACCCTGTGTTAGTTAGTCAGCACCTTTCCTCTCCCAGCCCTGCAAACCCTTCCTCCTCCAACAGCTTGCACTGAGCTGTCATTTGGAGTTGTCTGGAGCCACCAACGCTGGCAGCTGAGTGAGAAATTTGCCTGTGACTTTTGCTCTGATGTCTGCAGAGAAATTTATTTTAATGAGTTGTGATTATCCACATAAAACTCCACAGTGGTGACTGTCACCACATCACCGGTGTGGAGTGACCTGGTGGCACTGGGAGCTGTGATCTTGGGGAGCTCAGGTGCTCTGCCCTGAGCAGGTGACATTTTTCCTCATGGCTTTGTCCTAGCCACCATTTGCTGCTCTACAGGAGCTCCAGAACAGTTCACCATGGTCATTCCAGAGCTTTCCATGCAGGGCTTCCAGTGGCAGGAACTGAAGGATTTGGCTAAATTCCATCCCACTTATCCCTTTTATCCACAAATCAGAATATTCTGAGTTAAAAGAGGTCCACAAGGATCATCAAAGTCCAATCCTGCCGGATCTGTTTCTATTTCTTGACTGTGTTTTCCAAGAAGCTCATTTCTGTCTCTCTGTGTCACGGGAAGGGTCCCTTGATGTGTCACACCACCAAGATGTACAGCACTGATGATGGTGTGCAGTTCCATGCCTTTGGCAGGGTGCTCAGTGGCACCATCCATGCTGGGCAGCCTGTGAAGGTCCTTGGGGAGAATTACACCCTGGAGGATGAGGAGGATTCCCAGATCTGCACTGTTGGACGCCTCTGGATCTCAGTTGCAAGGTACACAAAGCTCTGGCAATGTGTTTATTGGGAGAGGAGTCACCTGGTGAGGGACTGGGAGGGAGGAGGAAGGTTCTGGAAGGTCTGAGGCTGCAGTGGTGCTTTCCTGCCTTTCAGGTATCACATTGAGGTGAACAGAGTTCCTGCTGGCAACTGGGTGCTGATTGAGGGCGTGGACCAGCCCATAGTGAAGACAGCAACTGTGACAGAGCCTCGGGGCAATGAGGAGGTACCAGGCATGGCTGGCACTGCTCAGCCTTGCAGAGTGATGGGGTACAGCCCAAAAACTCCTCTAGTGGGGTTGAAGAATCCCTGTGTGATGTGGTGGCAGGGCACCAGAGCCACTGAGTGTGGTGGTGTTCACTGGGGTCCCAGGATGAGGGAAGAGATGAGGATCTGACTCCATGTTTCACAAGGCTTGATTTATTATTTTATGATATATATATTATATTAAAACTATACTAAAAGAATAGAATAAAGGATTTCATCAGAAGGCTTGAAAGGAATGATAATAAAATCTTGTGACTGACCAGTGAGTCTGAGCCAGGTGACTGTGATTGGCCATTAATTAAAAACAACCACATGAGACCAATCACAGATCCACCTGTTGCATTCCACAGCAGCAGATAATTATTGTTTAATTTTGTTCCTGAGGCCTCTCAGATTCTCAGGAGAAATAATCCTAAGGAAAGGATTTTTCATGAAATGTGTCTGTGACAGTCAAGTGCATTAGAGTCCTTTGTTGGTTGTGTTGATACAAGCAGTACTGAAGTCCTTAAGTCTCATGACAGTAAGTCATGAGTCATCTTGGTGAATGTGTGCAATAGACTATTAAGGATAGGTCAAAAATATTTCAGCATCTGACCATTATGTCTTGAAATTTGGCAGATGCTGTAACTTTTCTTCTGTGAAAATCGCATGCGAAATTTCCTCAATGTTCTGCTAAAATGTGAAGTAGTGCTTAACTTTTCTATGTCTTTAATCACCATTTATAGATTTAGAAACAAAATTTTCTTACTCATACAGATTCTGTCTATAAATGTCCATGTGATTTTTTGTCATCATTCAAAAGCAAGTTATGTGTGACAAAATTTCACTTCAACAGAGAAATTATTCCAATCTGAATATATTAATGAACTAGGAATAGAGGAAAGCAAATAGATGCTTATTTCAACTGTCAAGTACAGAAGGGATTCTGATAGTTTAAAAGTGTGTGCTTTAAAACAGTTTTACTTTACTTGCTAATTACAAACAAAATTTCTATATTAGAGGTTGAAAAAGGAAAATGAATACTTTTTGTGCAGTAACTGTCCTTTTGGGATAGTCTGTTTTTACAGTTTGGGGCTATTATTGAAGAAAAAAAATCTAAAATTATAGTAGATTAATGTAGAGTGAAAAAGTATTAATGAAAGACCTGCAGATTAATGCATCCAGCTGCTTGTGACTTTTTGTTTTAATTGCCCAGCTTCTTGTTGGTTTCCTGAAAGATTTGCCCTTTCTGTGGGCCTGACTTTCCCAGCTGATGCTTCTACCTGCTTGGCTCAAGTGACCTGCTTCTTCAGGATAGAAATACTGGTACCATGTCAGTCTGCACTCCAAGCCTGAAGGAGAACAAATGAATGTTTTGTAGCTGTTTGAATTTCTTGAAGAAAATGAGCTCTGAAAGGACTAAGGGAAACATGCAAACGTGTGCCCTTTTTTCTCTTTTCCATTTTATTTACTGGCTCACACATCATTCTTATAATGATCAGTGTGTTTTTCTTGCAGGCAGATCAAAATCATGCAGATCATCTTTGTCACTTTCTTACAAGAGAGATAGTTTGGTCACAGTACAGAACAGAGTCACAGACTCACAAAATATACTGGGTTGAAAGGAGACCTCAACAACCATCTGGTCCAACAAGTCTTTAGATGGTAGTAGTATTTGTGATACCTGGGATCCTTTTCCTTCATCGCATCATTCTCTTTCAAAAAATGAAGTCTGTGAGTCAAGCCAGAAAAAGTCAGGAGTTGTCCAGTTCATAGGGTAGAAAAGTTTATGAGTAAGGACCAAGTTTAAAGCATTTGTTGAAATTTTTGCCAGTTTCTAAACCCCCACCTCTGTTGTGCTCCACCTTGACTGTCTACAATTAAAGCTTGAATTGGAATCTGATCTACATCAGTGCTAGGAAAATAATATTGTCTGGATGAATCCCATTTTCTAGTATGGATAAAACATCTGTGTAATTCACATGGGCATTAGACAAGGACTCCACTGCCTTAACTTACTGTCCTTCCCCTTCCTAACTCACAAATGGGCAAACAAACATAAAAATTATGCCTAAAACTGTTTCTTATCATCTTCTTCCTAAAAAAGAGTAAATGAGATGGTAAAAGGTCAAAGAGAAGAAAACTATCTAGATATACTAAGTAGTCATCAATGCACTATTTTTAATATAGCACAAAATTATAACAGATTTATGACATATTTCTTGCTATTTATAAATTGCTTTATACAAGGAAATGTTAGATGTTAGAAGGCTCCAGTCCAGCCTGAGAACTTCCATATGAAGAACTTCAGATAGAATGAGTGCCTCTTTTCTTGATAACCTCACTGTAACAACTTATTCAGTAGTGTTTCCTTCTCTCCTGTGCTCCAGCAGTCACTTTTTCATGATGAGCACTTAATTTCTTGCAACTGAATTTTGGGTATCTGTTTATTAGTAATTTTTCCTTTGTGTGTGTGTGCACATGTACATATAGAAATATACATATACACATAAAAATACATATAAAAGCATCTCTAGATGCTCATGAGCAAGCTCCTTTTACTTACATTAATTCAGCAGCTCTGATTGGTGCAAATTGAGGGAAGATTAGAAAATGTGCCATCAGAAGGGACATTGCTTAGTATCAGCATATTTTCTGTAATTCAAGTTGATAAACAACAAATGCTCTGTTCAGGGCAGATCATATTTTCATCTGTTACACAGTTGCAGTTGTAATTGTGCACTCACATGTAAATACATCACTCACAGGATGCCCATAGTTCACAATGCATGGATTTTTGCCATTAAGTGTGTTACTTTCTTCCATGTAGTATAGTTTGGACTTGGTGGTTTTATGCTGCAGTCTGTATGAGGTGAGGGCATAGAGCAGCTTAGTTATTTATGATTTTCGTGTCAGAAACTGCCAACATTTTTTTTCCTGTCTTTGTGATGTTAGTTCAATACAATTGCTTTAAACAAAGTAAAAATAATTAATAATTTTTTTTCCATTAGATTGTTTTGGTTTGTTTTATGAGATTGTTGCCAACTGTGAAAGCAATTATAGGTACATAGGCACAGCATCTGGATTGACATGCCAGAAAGATTATCAAACCAGATTTTACTTGTTTTGATCATTCATTTCTACACACATGTATTCTGAGAAATAATTATTTTATACTTCATTCCAATAAGATTCTTTTGTAAAAAAGATAGCACTTTTATTGCACTTACTTTCTGATTTTTTTCAGTTTGAGAGCCCTTAAATAATAAAAATAATCTCTTAAATAATAAGAGATTATTTACTTCATAATCATTCATGAAGTAAAAGTGAACCAGCAGTTCACTGACATCTTGGGAGAGACCAGAAAGTTTTATCTCCGTGCAGTCTTAAAAGTGCATATCCCTCAAAGGTGTTTGAGTTAACCTTACAAAAAAGGGTATATAGTCTTCATTTTCACCTTTATGAGTCTACAATATGAAAACTCATCAAAATGAGTTTACAAACAGAGTCATATGGAAGCAATAGTTGAACTTCTAATTACAACAGGCAGCTCTCTACTCCAGGGGTTTGTTCCAAGACTGCATTCCTTCCCTTCCACCCTTTTTATCTTTGATGCAGATTAACCCAGATAAAGCTGTTTGCCACATGTGTAACAGGCTTTGATTCAGCAACTCTTTTCTTGTTCTTGCCCTGACTGAAGCACAGTTCATGGACATGGAGCTGAATGTTTTCCTGAATGCAGTCAGTACTGCAGGCACTCAGACTGCTACTTTGATTTTCTCTGTGTTGAGAACACCCAGGTCTAGTTGTTTCAACAGTGCTTCACTTGGAGATTGAATTTTTAACTCTGGATGTAACCTCAGGCACAGCTAACACTCTTCTATCTGTGCAGAACAATATCACAAAACCTTTCTAGCTGTTTATGTAACCAGTAGACAAAGTAATTGCAAGCAGTTTGGTAGATAATGTGCATCTAATTATATCCTTGGTGGCATTCACTGTAACCTCTTTTTTTAGACTTCTGAAAGCATAAATATATTTACACAAACACTGAAGCTCATCAGTGTTAGTATAGAGTGTTCCCCAAAGCAGCTACTTGGTTTTTATTTCATTTGAGTAGTTTTTCACTCCATATGATTTTTTTCCCATTAGGGCAAGGAAAACTTGGGGGTTTCATACTCTCCATTTTTTGATGCTTGAAAATGTATGTGTGCACATGTATATATAAAAACAGTTAATATTGTTAATTAAAAGCAATATCAATAAAAAGCCCATCATAGTTAGCTCATTTTGTTGCATTTCACTAGAAGCTTTTTAAAAAGCCCATAGTTTTTATAACAAAAGAATTTTGTCAGTTTTTCTAAGGAGCTGTGAGTTAATATATTTTTCAGCTGAATTGAAGCATTTTTAAATTGAAGTGATTAGGACTGCAGCTCCCTAAAGGTGGTATGTAATTCAAAAGAAAACTGGTAGCAATTATCATTATTTGTGAATTTGCAATGAGGCTGTTGCTCTCACTTTTCATCGTATATTGGTTTTTATGTTTGGCTTGTGTGTTTTAGAATTGGTAATGGAAAAAACATTATTTTGTCCGCGGTCAGGATTAAAGTTCTTGTCAGAGAGAGAACTGTTCTTTGTGTGCTTGTCTTCAGTGCAAGGGTAAAGAGGTGTCAGGAATCCCTTGTCTGCTTGCATCTCACCTCTGATCGAAGTTTTAGAAGGACCCTGAAGTTTTTCCTGCTGCAGTTGCTACCCTTGAAAAGTATATCTTTGATTTTAGCGTGCAAGTCTAAATGTGTGGTCACTAGGACAGCAAAGTGAATGAATTGGTAATAGAGAGAATCTCTTCAATAAAAAGTCTCAATTCTGTAATTGTGGAAAGGTGTGTGTAACCCCGTGTATATTTTTATCTCATACCAGGTATTTAATTGATTCCAGTGCAATGTCATACTTCTCCTTACTATATAATCAGTTATTTGCAGAAGATGAGCAGTTTACCCTAGTTGAAGTATTTTTCCTCACTTGTAAGGGAGGTAGAAGGAAGGAAAAAGTTGCTATCAGATTTGTTAGTGCAACAGCTAAAAAAAAAAGAAAAGATTTCTCTGTTTCTGTCCTTTTTCTGGTGCAAATTGCCAAAAACAAGTTTCAGTAAGTCTTAACATGATTAACTTCCTAATATCAGATCCTACCTTGTGTTCAGATTCCATGGCATTTTTGTGGGCTCTTGGTCACTTGGCCAAACAAAAAGATTTCTGCCTAATCCCAAGGCAAAAACCCATTGTTTAACCTGCTCTGTGCTGAAAGCATGGCTCCCATGCTACTGTTTGATTTGCAATTGTCAAAAGCAGAAGTGCTCATGTCCATTTTCCTACCTCTAGCAGCGGTACAAACAGAGTATGTACAGATTTCACCTCTGCCTTATACCCCAGCACATCCATTGAGCATTTGGCAGCTAGCATTTGATAGGTTCCAGGACTGAAAACTGTATTTTCACCATTGTGTTTAGTAACTCTGAAGGAAACTTTCTTCTTTGCATTTGTTCATTTGTATTTTGAACATCCTCATGATTTGTGCCAGTGAGTGAGTTCCACAGTCCAATTTTGCATTGTACAGAATTATATATATGTACACACATTTTTCTTGTGTTACTTTTCAATCTGCTGTATCATATCCATATAATGTTCTGTATTTCTTAGGAGAAGTAATGAATGACCATTTCCTGTAGACTTTCCCCTTATTTCCCCTTGTCATTCACAGTCACACACTCTCTTGTGTTTCACCTCATTTGCCTCTTCTAGTGTGAGGATTCATGATTTCAGTCCTTCAGGTACAAAAGCCATTCCATACCTGTGATCACCTGTGTCTCCCTGCATTATATCTTTTTAATTCTTCTGCCTTTGTGTGAGGTAATGGGACCAAAGCAAATAGCCAGATTTAAAATGAGGATGCATCCTATATACAGTGGTGTAACACTTTTTTCTATTTTCTCATAATTTTTCCTACCTTTCTCTTTGCCTTTTTGACTGCTACTGAGCCAAGTGCCCACTGAGTTACCCACTGTGACTGCAAGGTCTCTGTCCCAGGTGGAACAGAGCTAAATTAGAGTCTTTATATGTGTAGTTAGGGCTGTGTAGCCCCACAAGCACCACTTTGCATTATATCAACACTAAATATCATTTCCCTTTTATTGTGCTCTTGGAATTTGTAAGATCCTTCTGCAGTTCTTTGCACCTGATTTTACTTTTACTATCCTCTTTTTTTCTTGAATTTTTTGTCAGTAAACTTTATCATGTCACTTTCACTCTCCTGTCCAGATCACTTTGCAAACAGCACAGATCCTTTTGGGACCACTGATAATATTCCTCCATTGTAAAAACAGATGTGTATTTGCACTTCATTTCCTTTCTCTTAGTTATGGAAAGTAATGTAGGACTTCCCCTTCTAATCCTTGGCTCTGAACTTCTGCCACAGCTTTGATCAGGGACCTTCTCAAAAGCTTTTTGGAAATCCAGATTCACTCCAAGCAGAATCCCTGTTTCCCATGTGATTCCTAACTCTTCCAATGACCTCTAAGAGTTTGGGAGGTAGGACTTCCCTCAACAAAAGACAAGCAGATTCTTCACTGATTTATCTTATATGTGTGTGGATGTGTTCTAATCAATATGTATGGCTTCAGGGGATTTGCCAGCTGTAGCAGTCAGGTTGTACAGTTCCTCAGGCCTTTGCCTTGGTGGAATCTCCACGTGGTGCTTTTGCCAGGGTATCTGCAAGGGCAGTGAGTGTGGCCATGGACAATGGTGAGCAGCTGGGAGCAGCTACTTCTTCAGCTCTGCAGCCAAGGACAGTAAAACAAGTCCTGGGAAAGCCCTTTCCCCTCAGCTACTGCACTGGTACTCCACTACTGTAATTTTCTCCCTTCCCTTTTAATCCTAAAACCAAAAAGGCAGGAGGGGTTGACAGGTTGAGCTTCCTTGTTCTCCTTTGTTGTGATCTGCTCTAATCATAGAGGAGCAAAGAGAACTAACTCTCAGAATAAAATGGAACCAACCTGGATGTTTGAATAATCCCCAAAATGCAATTAAAACCAAAAGGGGTTAGATGTTGATACAAAAAAAAAGTCTTTTATTTAATAGTAAGAGAGGCAAAGAGAAAGAAAGGGAAAAGAGAGAAAAAAATAGAAATGAGGGGTAGGGGGAGGGAGGACAGGGAAAATAACAGAGACAGATTAAGTAGAAGCAGGCCACCAATGACATCTCCTTGTTTCCCTCCATCTGGTGTTCTTGCTGGTGAGGGTCCCCTGCCAAAAAGGATAGAATCCAATGGATAAGTACACTTTTGGGCAGGTGGGAACACACAGGTACCTCCCTGAGGGGGGCCAGTTTGACACTTGTGGATCTGTTGCTTTATGCAAGATCATGTGCAGTGCTCTGGTGCAGGGTCTGGGGACCCCTTTGGGGAGGGCCTTTGATGGGCCATGACACCCCCTCAGCTGTGCCCCATGGGAATGTCCCATGGATGTGGCTTTCCAGGAGACAGAGGCCCTATATATGGAAGTCATAGTTGAACTTCCAATATGGAGGAAATATGGGCCAGTCTGCCCAGTGGAGGATGGGTGTTCACTGCCTCAGAGCAGAGGCTTTTTCACCATACACAGGAAACCCCTCCTCATCCTCCCTTTGTGTAGGGGTCTGCACAAGCCTGGCAGCAGATAAGCCTGGGGCTGTAGCCTCCACCCCTGAAGGTGCTGGGCTTAATCCTCCTGTGAAAGTATTCTTCCCAAATTCTTCCCAGACCTGAGAACAATGTCACTTTATCTTACCCCCAATCAATTTACAGCACAGGGCCTCAGTCAGAATTCTTTGGGGCAGTTTTTGTTATATGGTTTTGCTAAGATAGGCAGTAGTCTTTTGTAAAAATATTTAAGCCATAAACCATAACATTTTAGTCCCCAACATGCTTTTCCTCATTTCCCAATGATGCAGGTGTAGGGGGTACTTTGAGATGATGCACAAAAGAGAGTAAATTGTGCTCCTTATTTGGAAAACTAGCCACAGCTACTTCTAGGATAGAAAGTTAAACCTCTTTTCAGGTACCATGTGGGCTTTATTTCCTGCAGCTCCACTTCCTCCTGCATTTCTTTGACAGAATATCATTGCTTGTTTTCAGACTGTAATTCCTTAGGTACTTTACAGTTCTTGCATTTTAAAATGGTCTCCCATAAATGTCATAATATATTTGTGTCAGTACTGTTATGTAGCATCAAAAATCAGGAACTGAATAGATTTGAGGGGTTGAAGTGCTCGATTCCTTAAAAAAAAAAAAAAGTAAGGTAGAATTTATGGGGCAGTCAGACTCTTCAGAAAAATAACCATAATTTTTTTATAGCATGAGAATGATTCTTGTTCTCTCCTCTGCATGTTTTCCTGTGAAAATAAAGATCAGAACCTAAGAGTGGGTTATCTGTACAGACCAGAGAAGGAAGATCTATTCTTGCTGGTTCATAATTCAAAAATAAACCACCACTTAATGAAAAAAGAAATTGCACATTCGAAGGCAATAAAAAAATAATTATTGGATTGAGTGCTATTTTAGGCTGTAGAGCTCATTGGCACATGGAATTCTTATGGAATTATTATTGAGAGCCCAGCAAGACAGTGGAGCACAGGAGCAGTCAATAGTGTTGAGAATTTTAAAAGAGGTTCTTCCTCTTAATCAAAACTTAAGTTCAGCACAAGATTCTAAGAATTTAGCCTTGGAGAGAGGAATTGAGAGTGAGAAAATGCTGAAATAAACACAAACAAGGGATATGAACTGGTTTGTTCTTACTATATCAGTAGAGGGAGGAAATTACATCTCATAAACACCATTCTTCTGCAGTGTTTTACCTCCAAAAAATACAAATGTCAAGTACATAGAACTGAGAAGGAAAACAATCAGCTCCATGAATATCCATACAATCTCTCTAAGCCAGAGCCAGCTCTTCAGAATTCATAGACATATACAGGATTCACCTCTCATTCTCCTAAGACTATTTTCCTGGAGGAAATTTTGCCCTTCTTTCCAGCTAGACAAGTGCAGCACCTCCCCTTCACACCCTTAAGAGAACGGGACTGTAAACTGGGTACGATTATAAATGCTGCAAGCTGTAGTCACCTGCTTTTCTGTGTGTTTCTAACAGAGAGACAGTTATCATCTTTCAGAGAGAAGACAAGAACAATCATTAATTCTGAGCAGTATGAAATCTGAAAACTCTGGAAACTCCACAAACATTTTAGTAACTTGTGCATGTTTGTGGAAAAGGTACAGACTCGCAGCAAGCAAGCAAATAAGATATCTGGCATTCTCTTATTCACACCATGAGTATTTTGTTTTTTCCTCACAGCAGCCTGAGCTGAGGGAGGAGGAGGATTTTGGCCTAAAAAACAAATTTTCTTGACATTGCTAAAGAGGCTGTCAGAGCAGATCTGCAGCCTGTGAGCCAGTTCAGGAGGCCTCTGTTGGTCCCTCACAGCTTTGTTCATGCAGTGTTTCATGCTGGAAGCCTTTAATGCCTGTACTAATATAGCTGCTGAGGACTAAGGATCCTTTAACAGAGGAGAAACTTCACTAGCTCCTTGTGTGTCACCTCAGTGGGACTGAAACACCAGATGTACCTCACCTTCCTCCCAGTTCCTTTTCACATTGCATCACACCTCCTCCCTGTGAATGGCACTGCTGCCTTCTGCTCTCCAGCAATGGGGTTAAGCAGAATCTTCCTGAATCTGAATCCTGAATGTAATGAATTGTCTTTGTGGTGCAATGCAGGTTCTGGGTTGACCAATGTTAAGACAGAAGAGATCTCTGAGGTGAAGATGGATGCGGAGTTCCGGCATGACTCAGGATACGAAGTTCATCATCAAAAGCTGGTGAGTGACCAAGCAGTGCTTTCCATGGAAGCATTTTGAGATGCTGATTCAATCCTGAGCTACTGAGTCACTTATGGCCATGTTTTGCTCGACTGATGTGGACAACAAAAAGTTAGTATGTGAAAAGATTGATTTTTCTGGTTCTCTCTTCGATGAGAGTAAACCTGGAGCAATGTCAGCAGGGAGGATGGAAAGTCATTGAGCCTCACGTGAGAGGAAATTCCCACAGCTCCTGTCCTTGCACTACTGTGGTATTTTTGGGGTCCCCAGGACAAAGGAGGAATTGATGAATCTGACTCCATGTTCTTAGAAGGCTAATTTATTATTTTATGTCACTATATTATATTGAAGAATACTATACTAAAGCTATACTAAATAGAGAAAGGATACAGACAGAAGGCTTAACAAGATACTAACTAAAAACTCATGACTGACTCCTCAGAGTCCAACCTGACGGTGATTGGTCATTAAGTGAAAACAATTCACATGAAACCAATCAAACAACCACCTGTTGGATAAACAATCTCCAACCACATTGCAAAGCAGCAAAACACAGGAGAAGTAATCAGCTAATCATTGCTTTCAGTTTTCTCTGAGGCTTCTCAGCTTCCCAGGTGAGGAAATCCTGGTGAAGAGATTTTTCCAGAAGATATGACAGTGACACACTGCCATGCCACTGGATGTGCTTATATGGAGAATTACTTGTCCCACAGTCCATCTGTCTCATAGTCTCTCTGTATCATACAAGGGATACAGAGGATGGAAAATGCTGAGTTTAAAAAAAAGAAAAAGAGTTTGAGACACATAGCACGGTGCAGCAAGAAATAGAATGACACCATTTCAGGAATATAGTCCTTTCCCATCAAAACAGATGGCTGTGGTGTATGCATGGAGCATAACCTTTCACAGGAGTGGCTGCTTGGGATGAAAGGAGATTCCCCACTGGCCTTATTTTTAGTTTGTGTTTGGCTGTATCTGTGTGTTTTGTTCCTTAAGGTATATTATGATTAACAGGGGAAAGGCAGGTAGGAGCAAAATACTTTTCCCATTTGAACTGTGCTTCTTATGAGCATAAAAATGACAACCAAAAGCACTGCAGGTAAGAAAAGCATCTTCTTTTAGAAGCTTTTTTGGGTCGCTTAATCAGACAGCAATGTTGACTATAAAGCCGTTCTCTTTCTTCTTTGTAAGGGTATATTATGTGATGAGGTTTCAGTTCCATGGCTTTCAATATCCTGATATTAAACCTAAAAGCTTCTTTTCCTTAATATATTTTTAAAGCTAAGTAGTGCTGAAAACCAAAATTAACATGGGACTCAAATTTGCATTTGAACTAGACAGTCACTCTGTGAAAGGATATTCTGCCATCTCTTTGATGCCAAGAACTGAGAATTGCCAATTTGATGAGTTAATCCAAAATGCATTAGCACTAATTTGGGAAAGTCTGATGTGCTTAGCTCAGATGGGTTAAACATGCCAATGGAGCAAACCTGTGCAGGGTGTAGAGGGAAGGAATTTGCAGGAGCATGTGCTGGACACAAAAGTTACTGTTTGTCATAGTTTTCAGCAGCACCCTTTAGTGTGGAAGTGGTTTGATACCATCCCAAGGAATTGGGTGCTGGGAACTCCCCATGCCATGGTGGCTGATGGGCATTGCAGTCCCTGCACATGGTAATCTCTGTCATGCTTAAAATGGGACCTTTCTAGCTTTTCACAGTGGTTTTTGCCATACTTTTTACTGAGAGGTACAACCACTGTTAAAAAATTAGTGAGCTGTCTTCTAGGTTATCTTTTCAACTGAGACTGAGCAGGCATTCTGGTATTGCTGAGCAAACACTGGACTGATGCTGACCAGGCCTTGCTTCCCTGCCACACACCATGTCCTGACCAATGCCCCTCTAAATTTGGCATTAATCAAAAGCAGGGAGCAGAAAACACTTGGATCTGTGCATCCATTCTATGCCATGGTAGAATTTCCTAAAACAGTCTCCTAAGGATATTGCTTTGAATTCAGCTGCACATTGTATTTTACATGCACACCTCTGAATTGGGTTGAAATTGCATTTATTTTCTCCTTTATGGAGGTTCATGTTTGAACTGTGCATTTTGTTAATTAAATGAAAATCAATTAAGTTGATTTTCATGGCTTGGAGTGCTGAAGGCCTTTCTCCCTTGCCCATGTATATTAGCTGGGGCATTTCAGTGCTCCTGAAATAGTACAGTAACAGAATTTCAGTCCTAGGCAGGTAAAACTCATGGAAGAAATTACTGCTTTGCACTGGTTTGTGCCAACACTATCCATTGTTTGTACTTTCTAGTAAATTTTTAACTTTGCTATGACAGGTTTCTTGCTTGTGACTAGGAACAGTATAAATATTTATGCTGCATGCTTTAATACCTTTCTGACAAAGGTTGTGTTTATTAAAGAGTGCAAATGTTACACAGCTCAGTATAATTCTCAGCTGGTTTCTTGCTTCCCTGTGCATTTTTGTTAGATACTTCTCAAAGTATTTAGTCTTCCAGCATGAGATCGTCATAAAATTCTGTGAATGTAATCTATGCTCTAATTTTTTTTTTGCCCATTTTGGTTTAAAATAATAATAACAATAATAATAATGAATAATAATATTGTTAAACAATAACAACACTAATAATATCATTATTAATAGTAATAATAATAATAAATTACCTGCTATTGGCATGCAGACAAAAGAATTGTAATGTATGCTCACATGTGAAAGAATCCTATGTATTCTTTGAATATGGAACAAGGCAATGAAGGCAATCACCCGTTTTTCATACCTGCTCCTGCTTATAAAAGCCAGATTTATTATATGCACAGTAAAGCATCTTGCTGTCCTCTGTTTTGCCTTATCAGTGTATAAAATTCAGGTGGATTTTCTCTGGTTTTCACACAGCTATAACCTCCTAGGTCTCACAGAAGTACATCATGCAGATACAGCTTATTCCCTTTACCCTGCAAAATCTTGAAGCACTCCTTTGTGGTCACTTAAATCAGTGATAGCTTTTGTTGGCTCATCTCCTTTGGTGTGAGAATTTTCTCCCAGCTGGGTGTGTGCAGGCTTCACTGTAGTTCACAGGTCCTTCATGACTCTTTCATAGAAAAAATCCATCATAGTCCAAACAGGCCACACAGATGTAAATGTATGACCACACTCATGATAAGCATTCTGAAAATAAAGAAATGTGTCTGCTACTGGGTTACTCCACTCAAGCCTATCACTGTGCAATCAGCTTGACTCGCTTACTCAAGGAAAAAAGGGAGCTACTATTTAAGGCTGTGTGAAGCTGAACATGGAGCTGAGTCCCCTTTAGCACAGCACTGCTGCACCACAGGCCATACATGTCCCACATTGCTCCTCCCCACCTTTCAGAGCTTTGTGGCACAGCAATCCAGGTTGGAGTAATTCCCAAGAGAAGCAGTGCCATTGAATTACTGATGCTTCAACAGCCTTTATATCACTGTGGCAGCTTGGCAGGTTAGTCAAATGTTCAGTGAGCTTTTTAATAGCCATCTTCCTTTCTATTTCTTTTGTAGGTGTTCTTTGCTGAAGATGTGGGCTCAAATAAAGGCGCTGTCATTGGACTAATGGTGGGAGGTGTTGTCATAGCAACAGTGATTGTCATTACTTTGGTGATGCTGAAGAAGAAGCAGTACACATCTATTCATCATGGGGTTGTGGAGGTAAGAAAAGACTTCCAAGCACAACTGGTGTCACCTGTGCAGCACAGTCAACACACTGCTGTATCAATACCAATTTATGAAGGAAGAAGCTGTGGTTTTAGCTATGTTGGCACTGTTACATCCAGCAGTGTGGAATCAATTTGCTTTATTTAGTAAATGCAAGCACAATGTAAACCATGTTAAAGTGGGTGTAAAACCACAAAACTTTCTTCTGCAACTATTCCAGACCAATCACTTAATAATGTGAAAGTTCATTTTATAAGAAATTTCACAGCAGCCAATGAGAAGATACTGCGCAAGAGGAAAAATCTGGTTTTACTGTTGGGAAATCATACACCAGTTCTTTTATTTAGCTGTAATGTTTGAGACTGGCCCTCCCATAGCTTGTGCTGTGCACTGCAAGGATTTGCCCTTGAGGATTTTGTTGTTCTCTTTTCTCTAAACAAGATTTTTTGTTGCCACAAACTGCTTTGGATTTATGGCTAATCTGAAACTCATCATTTTGAGAAACAAATAGTATGTAAGACTCTTATATAGGACTTTCAAGATGAAAATCTTTATCTCAGTCAGCCTAGGAGGTTTGTGGTCAATTTATAGTAATTTAAAAGATTTTATCTATTTAATGGCTTTAAGATAAGATCTCTGTAACTAGAAAGGCTTCATTATGAGAACTGGAAGAAGTTCATGTAACTTTTCCTTCCTATTTAGTTTGCTGTGTGAGTGTCTGGTTTGCAGACAGTACTTGTGTTAGTAAGCACTTGAGATACTTGTTTATTTTTGCCTTTTTAGAATTGGTATTTTACATTTTTGATTGAAACTGAAGTCTTGATCAAGTCCATAGTTTATGTTTAATCTTGAGTCAAATGAACCTTGCTTTGTTCTTGCTGGAGACAAACATGATTTATTCCACTGTCTGGGATTACAAAGGGTCTTAAGAATTATTTGTGTAAACCTTTGTCTTAAGCCTATGCTTGTGCATCCTTGTGTCCACACTATGGTTATCCATGTGGTTTGAAACTTTCCAAAGAGACTTGGTCAGGAGATCACCAACAGTGTGGGGTGATTTGCACAGATAGCAACCTGTGCAGAATTTTAGACCAAGAGGCAGAAAATAGCAAACAGGAATCTCAACTTAGCTTTTGATGTGACAGCTTTCAGCCCATTTTGTAGAAAATTGAAGCAGATTTTAGTATTAATCCACCAAGCTGGTAGATATCTGGATATCTGCTGCCAACAGTTGTGCCACCAGAGACTTTCCTTTGGTTGAATTTAGTAATAATGGAAAAAAACAGGAGCCTTGTTAGGCCAAACCCCAGATGTTGAATGTAGACATACCATTATTGCAGGATGTCTTGGTTTGAAAAACAGGTTTCTGCTAAGGAAGGCAGAAAGGAAAATGTAAACCTACTCCCTCTGAATTACTGTAATTTTGAAATTAAGGGGCTCTCAGGCAAAGATATGAGGATAGGAATAACAGTTCTTTACTAGTATGTATAAATTTTAAAAAATCGACAACAACAAACTACAACTTTATAGAAAATTAAAAGACACAGGGTATGCTGTGAATTGAGCAGGATTGTGACCCTGGTTGTCCCCTCTCCTGACAGGTTGATGCTGCAGTGACACCAGAGGAGCGCCACCTTTCCAAGATGCAGCAGAATGGCTACGAAAATCCCACATACAAGTTCTTTGAACAGATGCAGAACTAGGACATCATAGCAGCCTCATGAGTTGAATGGAAGAGTAATTGCTTCACTGCCCATTGGTGTTCAGTTATAATGTGGAAAGAAAGAAAAACACTCTGCTTTATTATTTACTCATTCTCGCCTTTTGACAGCTGTGCTGTAACACAAGTAGATGCCTGAACTTGAATTAATAAAATCGGTAATGTATTTTCTCTCTCTTTCTCTTTACATTTCAGTCTTTACACTACATTATTAATGAATGTTTTTTGTGTACTGTAAAGAGGTTAGCTGTATTTAACTAGTGCATGGATAGATTCTCTTTCCCAATTATTTATCATGTAGCTCCTTAGCCAGTTGTATATTATTCTTGTGATTTGTGACGAAAATTAGGTCCTAGTTGAAACATGCTTTAAGAATTGATGGGGGATGCTTTCTGTGTCTGTGGGGTTTAGCTGCTTCTCTTTGCTGAGCATTTTTTTCTGATCACTATGCATTTTAAAGTAAACCAACATTTTTTAAAAGTATTTCAGACAGAGTTATTGAAATTCTTTTTCTCTGCAACTGCATTTTATTGTACGGATTGTTGCTCCTGCTGTATTAGTGATGTAGAAATCATGAAAATACACATTTGTTTTGTTGTGCCTGTTTTATGTGCACACTTTAGGCATTGAAAGGTAAACTTTATTTTCTTTTCCATGTATCTTTTTGATCTTAAAAAAATTATTAAAAAGAGTCCCTGTTAATTGTGAGCACTTCTGGGGGACGAAGTGCCTGCTGGCCAAAAGTTAACAGGGGTCCTCTGCAGGATGATTGTACAGAGCCATTGCTTATGAATTGATAGCTTTCTACACTGTGTTACATAAATAAATTAAGAAAAGAATGTGTGGGCAAGAGTTTTCTTTGGAGGCAGAAAACAAAGTGTTCTGAAAGCCATTTTAACAGAATTCAAGGGTGTTCACCCTGAGAGAGAGCTGGGATCCTACAGAGATGGCGGCACCAGCAGTTGGACTGGAGCAGAAGGAAGGCAGCAGTGAGACAGGGCAGGAAGTGGGAAGTGCCACCTTTGGCACAGCTACCCTCTGAGATGTCTTTTCCTTTTTTTCCTTTTCTTTTACTTTCAGTTTGTATAACAGTGGTTTAATGTAAATAAATACATTCCTGGAGGAGCCCTGTTGTGGTAGTGCGTTTCTGCGCCAACCAGCCACCCTTGCTCATGCAGAGGAGCATGGCATGGATGCCTAACCCACCTCCCACTTTCCTGGCCATCCCCTGGTGTGATTTACCAGCAAGTTCTTCCCTCTCCTCCCCACACCTCTGCTGGCTTTCTGGCAAGATCTGTGCCTTGCAATGTGCTATGTACTGGTGAAGGTGAGGAGGAGCCTCCCAGACTGCACCCAGCTTGAGCTTGGTTCTGCTGCCTCACAGCAAGTGCCCAGGGGGGTAGAACAGCAGCACCAGGAATCTTTTTCTGCAGGAAGAAGGCAAAGCCATTGGTGAGCTGGGATACATAACCCCCAGCTCAGCATGTTCTCTCCATTGCCTCAGAGCTTCCTTCAGCTCCTGACCCTCCAGGAGCACTCCTGTGGCACAGGGAGAGCACAGTAACTCACCACAGGGCTCTCCTGCCAAGAGACATGAGACCACAGTGGGTGAGTGCACCTGGGGATCTTCAAGAGAGCTTTTATACCCAGTCCAAAATAAGGACTGCTCTGTTCAAACTTGGAAATGGGTTCTGGAATAAAACTAGAGGGGTGTGTTTGTGAGAAAGAAAGTGAATTACTGTTTCTCTACAGTGAATGGTTTAGCTAAAGCAGGACTGAAGGAAGAACTAGGAGCAGAATAAAGACAGCATGATTTCTTCAGGGAAAGCCTCTTGTCACTCAGTTTGTGTGCAAGCCATGGCAGCCTCTTCTTCAGCATCACTGGCAGCTTTTGGCTCAGCAAGCAAGATGAGGCTTGGCTGCAGTGGGGCTGCACAGCTCAGGCAAATGGCTGAGTCACTCCCAACTTCAGCTAGGAGAAAATAATAGTTTCCAGTCCATTGCTCACTAGTCCTTCCCCATCCATGGTCTTACACAAAACCTCACCTGTTCAGGTAATTCACCTGGCCATGCTGTCAGACTGGCCAGGAGGGATGTTCGGTCAGTGAGGGAACAGCCAGGTCAGGGAGTTTCAGAAGCCATCTGTGGAGATTCAGGATGATGAGGTGGCACCTACTACTCTGAACCAGTAGTGGGAAAAACTTCAGAGCTTCCCATTGCCTGTTACCAAGCAAGTGTTTATTCCCTTTGCTCTTCCATCTCTAATGTGTCAAGGGAAATCATCTCAAGGGATCAGAACACTGGAAGTGGTTGGTGTTATTTGCAGGCCTTGGAGTACCAAAGTACAAAAAACTTAAAAATCCCCTCAGAGGATTTACCTTCTCCAGTTATAAAACTGAACTGGCTGGGCCAGAATAATGTGTGATGATAAGCAGAGGCTTTCAGGCCCCAAGCTGCTTAAAAACAAACAAAAAAAAATTCTACTACTATTTAGGTTTAAGCTTGTGTCTGTTTGTGTAGGTCTTGTTATATAGGTCACACGTACCACCTCGAAAGGAATACGTAAGACTGTCTTCTGTGCACATGTCCAGTGTCATGGAAGATGATCCCACTTCAGGGGGAAGGCAGGATGTAATTCAATTTAGCCCAGTCTCATTAAAGAGGGATTATCAAAATTCCTTTGAGAGGAAGCTGGAGTAATCCATAAGATACAGAGAACCACTGGCCTTTAGAGCAAATTTCATTTATAATACCATAATCCCATGCAATCCCAGTTATAGAAAAATGCAATTGCTTTGAACACCAATTCCCAGACAATCAAGCCTCCTGGTGTGGAGTCATGCGTCCAGTGAGATGCTGGTGCTGCTCTTGCTCCTTGTGCATGAGCTGTTAATAAATTGCTGGTTTATGCACTGATTAAGTGATCAGGATTTATGATTCCCTCCACACACACTCTCCTGAAAGAAAGGCAATAAATGCACACCGTGACATGCACAGAAAGCACAAGGTGTGAACAAAGTACCCAAAACTTCAAGAGAAACACTCCCACAACTGTTCCAACTCTGGAAGCTGATGTTCCCAGGTGAAAGTGGCAGCATCCTGCCTGTGTCTAGCCATGCAAGCTCCTTATGGTGGAAAGATTATAGTAGGTATGAACGAACACAAAGTAGAAAAGCTCACTGAGGACAGTAGCTGAATGCCTTGCTTCTAAGTGTGGGATTGATTTGGTATCACTCTCCTCAGCAATAAACCAGGCAGGGCCACTGCATGCAGCCATGGGCTAGAAACAAAATGCTATTCTCCAGCCCTGAGAAAATTACTCTTGGAGTGGTGGGGGAATAAATAAAAATATCCCTGTCTGTTGAGTTGATCTGTTAAATGGGAGAAGTTTTCTAGCCTCCATTCCAATAGAACACGGTTAGAGAGTGTTTGCACTGCAGGTTCATCAGCAGAGCTGGTGAGGGTGGTGATCCCTGGCAAGCCAGAGTGGTGCCAGCAGGGATGAGCCAGCCCAAGCCTCCCCAGCCCCTAGGGTGTGCTGGAGGTCTGGCTTTGGCTGGCTTGTGTTGGCTTGCTCAGGGTAATGAGTCCCAGGTGCAAGGTGAAGCTTCAGGCATTATCAGGCACATGTGGTGGAGCCATCATAAAATGTGCCATGCTCTGCATTCAGTGTCTGCCTCCACATCAGACTGGAGAACCAACACCTGGGGACAGGGTTTAGGGGTGATTATGGTGGTGCTGGGTTCACAGTTGTAGAAATCATCTTGAGGGTGTCTTTCCAACCTTGATGATGCTGGGTTTCTCTGACTACATGGTTATCTAGGAAAAGCAAACAAGGCTTTGTGTTGCCTTTGCAGACAGCACCTCACAGCAGCTGTATTTTCCTTTAGGTCTCTTGAGATCTTTGCACAGCTCCAAAGTCTCCATCCTCATTGTGTCTGCATTTACCAAAGCAATTTTTGAGGGCCTTCACTGTGTGCCCAAATGGCTCATTTTTATTGTTTAAACTAATGGATTTTGTGGGTAGCAGGCAAGCTGCTGTTCAAGTGCCTCCAGGCAGCGTGCATGAAAACACCCTAATGACACACAAGAACAGGTTACAAATAACACTGTCTGCTTCTATTTCTCTGCACTTTCTCCATCACTTGAAAATGAGTGGCTCAATTAAGTCAGGCTACAATGGCTCTTCTCTCTCATTGCTTTTCAGCAATTATCTATTCCTCCTCCTCCTCCTACAAGAAGCAAGCACTGAATATTCCCCACAGTCCTGGGAAATTTATTTGGCTGACTATACAGCAAAATCTTTCTAGGTTCCAAATAAAAGTATTGAGATTTATATTGAAGTAATTAAATATTCTGGCTTTAATAGTATTCTTAGTTAAAGCTGAAATTGGACACTGAATTAGAAAGCAAGTCTCCCTAACTAGTGCCTCCCATGTGTGGTCTTGAGCATCAGTTGTGAGGAGACCCCATGGGAGCTGGGCTTGTTTAGTCTGGAGAAGATGAGAGGGGATCTCATCAGTACATAAAAATACCTCAAAGTAGGTTTTTAGGAAGACCATGGCAGATTTTTCAGTGGCACTCCGTGACAGGATGAGGACTAATGGCTATAAACTAAAACACAAGAAGATGCACCTCAACATGAGGAGGAGCTTCTTTCCATGGAAAGTGGCAGAGCTCTGGAAGAGGCTGCCCAGGGAGGTCCTGGGTTCTCCCTCTCTGGAGACATTCCAAACCCACCTGGACACATTTCTGTGTCACCTGCTCCTTGTGACCCTGCCTGGGCAGGGAGGTTGGACTGGATGATCTCCAGAGGTCCCTTCCAACCCTGACAGTTCCATGGTTCTGTGTTTGTAACCTAGTTCCTCTAAGGAAGATCGTTCAAGAAAAGCATCCACAGCAGTTTCAGATAGGATACCACCTAGGCCAAAGGGTGATTGGTGTCTTGGGGTGATTTTATGATGGTACTTCATTCCCTAATCATCTGCTTTATGCCCAGAAATGGCTGGGGTATCTTTAGGATGAAGCCTGGGAATGCAGAGCACGGCTCTGTTCAATCTCTCCGGACCAGCGACGCTGCATTGTTACTTCTGTTGGATTGGGCTTTTTGCTTGCTTAAAGCAAGAAGCTTTCTCCCTACCCTTCCCCTAGCCTGGAGGCTGTACTGGGAATTCTCCCAGCAGCTTTTTGGGGTTTTTTGTTCCCTTGAACTCTTTTTGGCTGGGCTTGTTTTCCTTTTTGGCCTGCCCGGGGAGCCAGCAGGACAGCCCCAAACCCAAGACCTAGGAGGACCTGAAGCAACAGGAGAAAAACATCAAAATCCACCAACTTGAGCTGCTGTGAGGAGGGGACCCACACCAGAAATTCAACAGATTTCCCATTTGCATTGCTCTGGGCTGCTACATGAACTCCTCTTCCCCATCCTGGAGACAAAAAGGACTAGTCATTATTTTGTTTTCCAGGCCACATGGTCAGTCCAAGTAATTTTCTTCCCTGGGCATTTTTTGTTGTGTTTTTTTTTTTTGTTTTTTTGGGTTTTTTTTTTTTTTTTTTTTTTTTTTTTTTTTTGTTGTTGTTGTTGTTCTGATGTGGGGATGTGTGGGTGGGTGGAGAGTAAGTTCTGGGAGATCATATCTAGCATTTATTCAATCCTTTTCTGTGCATTCTGTGCATGCTTTTCTGTGCACATGCCCTTCACCCCCCCCCCCCTTTTTTTTTTTTAATAAACTTATTTGGGATTTTTTCACTTTGATACCCATTGGTATTTCTCTCATTGGCAGAAGAAAAGGGAGGGAGTTATTGAAGCTCTTTTCTCTTCAGAGACAATGCTCATTCCAGGGACTTTTCTCTGGGAATTTGTCTCCAAAAACTAAGACAATTGGTCTTTTAAAATGTTGCTAATTAATAAATAAATGAAAGAGAGAGACAGAGGAAGAAAACTAGCTGGAACAGGGCAGACATACCTCAGCAGGGGCTGACCAGCACCTGCAGGAAGCAGACACTTGAAATAGCTGTGACATTGCAGCTGGTCCAAAACAGGTTGTGGTAATTATGGTTATTTTGAGTCCCACACCAAGTCCATCTAACTGTGTCTAAACACTACTTTAGGCTGTAGCTCTGGGTGTGTTTCAAGCACAGGATCTTTTTTCCATTTCATTAGGATGAGAGGGCTTGGAAGAAAAAGGCAAAATGCTATTTACCCCATATGTTGTTCCTCTAAGAATGTTTTATGAAGAAAGGTCTGCATCCCTCCAGCTCCTGCACAGGCATGAGAGCAAACTCAAGCAGCAGTCCCTGCCTGGAAGGCAACTGAGCTCTGGGGTCTTCATTTGACTTTTAGAGTCCCTTGAGAAGAAAAAAACCCAAACCTGTGATGAATATCTTACAGTGTTGGCTTTCACAATTGTTAGAGTGAATACTATGTGTTTTATAGTGCTGACTTTTGTAAGAGAAGTTTTGCTAAGTTTAGAGTTCTTTTAATGCGAATGTTGTGTTGTAATACCAATGTTGGTGAAGCATTGTTGCTAACATTTAACCAAGGAAGCAATCGAAACCTGTTGAATGTATCAAAAATAAGAAATGACCCTGACTAAGGCCACTGCACATGCTCCCAAAAGGCAGCACAGAGGAGGAACCATGTAAAAATGTTTGAATATATGTGACCATTTTATGAATATGTAGTTGGCTGATGCAATGCCCAGGGTATATAGGGGGGGTTCACTGCAGTGCCTCTGGCTGCGGCTAAGCACCCAGCACTGTTCTTTTTCCTTTATTGACTTTGTCCCCTCTTGTCCCTTATTAAATTTTCTTTAAATTTTAACAGAGCAGTGGGCTTCATTTCTCACAAACCTAAACCAAATAAATACTGGGGAAGTGGGGTTTCTTTTCTTTTCAACAGCCTTGTCCCTCAACCTGCTTTATGGAAAAAAGAGAGCAGTTTAACTTGTTTTCTGAACTGCAAAGAGGCATCCTATTAAACTACATAAATTGTAATACTTTTTGAAATGCACTTTTCTAACCCTTCCTTGGTCTGAACACTTTCTTATCTGACCATTATGAGAATGTGGTGAACAATGCTCTGAAAAACAAAGCAATATATTGTTCCTTGTAGGCTCATATTTCCTGTACATCTGCCACCAACAACATGAGCTATTCTGAATCCTGCCTAGAAGTGTGACTGAAAGCTGCTTGTTTAATTCTATCGATTTGGGGTGATGGCAACAGTAACATGTTAAAACTTCTCTATGTTTTTATGTGTTGGCTACACACATAGAGATTATACCCAAACCCATCTATAATTCCCAGGGCCTAGATTGCCTCTCACATCTTGCACAATCATTTTCAGAAGTGCAAACTGAATCTAAAATGCTGCTAACACAGACTGTGGCTACTGTACACCAACTCTGTGCTGATATAAATGACTATAACAAGACACCAGACAATGGAGAATCTGCCTAAACTGCAGTGATGACAAAATTTTAAATTTTTTTTTAACAGCACAAGCAGAACACAAATATTATATGTTTCAAAGAGGACTTGTGCAGCAAGATTTTTCACGGTAACAGTTCCAATGAGTCCAAAGCACACACAGCTAAATTCGATGTCAGTAGGAATTAGGTATGAATAGGTAGTGTTACTTAGCTATTTTTGTTAATGTTTTCCAGAGCTTACACATTCACTCTACATTTTTTAGCAAACTTGATCATTTTGGCATCATCAAATCAATCCCTAGATAGGTTTGTTCTATATGGAGCAGACACACACATGCAATTGCTGTTAACAGTCAAACACAGAAGCTTACAATAACCATCTAGCTAACTATTAATGGTTGTTTAACAGTGGGCTTAGAAGGATGGATCTGAAATCTGTCCTCATGTGAAAAATGGATTGTTAGACTCTCAGGGGAACAAACTCTTCAAAAGGCTTCCTTTTCACAGGTAGAAGCCAAAATACTTGGGTGGAATTGGCTCTAGAAAGCTGGAGGAATTGCCTTAGAGACAAGTTCAGAACTCGTGCAGTGGATTTGGAGTCCATTGAAGCTGATGATTTTCATAGGCAAATCATTAATTTTTCATAACAGACTGAGAGAATCTGCCTTGATGGTTGCACATCAAAATATCTCATCAAGTACAATATTAAACAGCAGAAAGGAAAGGAAGAATAATTTTTCCCTAAGGCAGATGTCTCTCCTTGCTCCTGCCCCTGAGGTCTCCCTGTAAGGGAAACTGCTTAGCCCAGAATCAACTGGCAAAACACAGCAGCATCAGTCACAGACAGTGCCTGTATTTCACATGCATTTAAACTTATTTTTCCTTATTTCACTTCCCCACATTGCATCTAAGTTTGTTGTTAAATCAAGAGCTGTCTCACTTAACCATTAGTCTAGAATCCAAACAGTACTCACTAGATTAATTAGAACATGGCCATGCACCACAGCCCCAATCACTTCAATTCTCCCTCGTGCTCAGCTGGCTTGAGTCAGTGTGGGTGTGAGCTGGCCAATTGTTCTGTGGAAATGGCTTTGTGCCCTTCTTGTAAAGGATGCCTTACACAGAATAAAATCAAACTACCAGTGAGTTAGTCTGGACAGTGCCATTTCTTCCCTTTGGGTAAGATCTGTGATTACAGTGAATGCACACCAGAAACCAGTGTTGCTTTGTTTTCCTTGCCCTTCTTTTCTCCTTGTCATACACCATACAATACACCAAGGCAAATTATTGCTGCTTTCTGCTCTGGGCAATGCCCATGTGGTGGGGAACAGAGAGCAGGCCAGGACAAGAATTTGGTCACCAGGACAGTCTAGTGGCCCTGCAGTAATGCAGACATGCACTAGATCATCTTTTACACAAATGGAGCTCCTCATAAAGCAAGCCCCTACTGAAGCTTGAGTATAGAATTCTCCATATGGAAGAAGATATCAATTCAATATTAGATTTTGAGACTTTTTTTTTGCCAGATGCTTGAGGAAAAGCTTGGCAAAAGCTGAGCTTCCAAGTCCTGCTTAGCAGCCAGCACCTGAACTCAGAGCAACCCTTACTGCTGGGGCCATCTAGTGGGAGAGGAGGCACGGACAGGGAGGCCAGGACATGTTCTGCATCCCGATTTTTCATCCTATTCAGCTTTGGTGTGGCCTCCAGATACCTGGGCCAATGGAACAATGATCAGCAGATCACTGCCAGCATTGCAAACAAAGGACAATACGACTGTGGGCTACTTTAGAAAACGAGAAAATGTGAAGCAGCCCCTGGAATTCATACAGGTGCTGAGGAAAGCAGGCTCTCCCCATGCAGCAGGAACCAAACAGCCAAGGCAGAGAGTTTCAAAGAGGATCAAGACAGGGACACAAAATATGGCATGATTTTGTGGATGCAAGCCTGCTGTCACTGGCTATTCCAGTTTGTTTGCTCATACTAATCCTGTCAACTCCACAGGGAAAATGTAGCAGGGTGAAAGGCTTGTGCAAACCTCTCCCACTTGGCTTAGGCTACTCCATACAGCCACGGGATCAACTTTTGGGGTTGACTTTTAGTTAATCAAGGATTTATTGAACCACTGTGGAAGATTATGCTAATATCTAGTCAGTGTTCACAGGCATAGAGTGCAAAAAATGGAACCTAGAGATTGGAGAATTAAGCCCATTAAGTTCTAGGTGGCAGAATTTGCATCTGCAAGTTAAGAGGAAGAACAGTGGGGTTCAAACAAACAAAAAGCCCAAGACTCAGCAGTAAGACTTCACAGAATGAAGAGGCACTGAATAAAACTATTGTCTTTTGTGAAACAAGGGAGAGAACCATCCTCTTCTGCCAGCACAAGACTGATGACATAGCTGAAGTTTTAGCTAGATGAGACCTAGCACCTTAACAAAATTAGGTAAGTTTTACTCTAAGCAAGGTGCTTGTACATTTGTTTTCCATGTATTAATTTAGCTGAAGTATTACAGTAAAAACAGAGGAACTGGAATAAAAAGAAGATACAAAACCAGAAGACTTATTTACAGCTAATTAATACATAAAATGCTAACTTATAATGCTGACAAAGCATATTTCCACATCCCTTTCTGGTATTTTAGTATTTTAGATCTACTGAGAAACAGATACTTTCTTACTTGACCAAATATATATATATATTTAACATAAGAGCACCATAATCTGCAGGGTTTTTTTCTCAAAACTTTGCAAGCTGCAACATAAAAAAAAATGGAACCAAGGCATGAGATTGATCAGGTAAATCTTTTTATTCAACTTTGCATCACTATAACACCACATAGAGACACTGAGAATACTAAAAAAAGTTGTGGCTCAGTAAGACAGTAAGATAGAAATATCTAGAAAGAGGGATCTGCAGAGGATATATCTTAGTTCAGCAATCTTAAAGGATGCTTATATTTCTGAAGAAGCTCTTCTGTCATATCCTCCATTTTTTCTCCACTGGAGCTGCAGATGTATTCTCTTTACCCTTTTTGAGACTTCTTTTGTGCTGGGATTTTGTGGGAACTCAGCACATCCCTCCGGATGTCCAGAGTTGCCGAGAGAACCCCATCGGGGGCCTCGGAGATCTTGGCATTCTGCCCGGAACACCTGGTGGCTTGATTTTGATCCTTCCAGTGAATTGCCAGCTTGGCATGGGGATGTGAAAGACACACAGGTTTGAATGGTGCAGTAACAGGGTGAAAATGTAGATTTTAGGATTTTTGGTATGGGGGTTATGGGGACAAGGTGGAGGAATCAGGGCGTGTCTAGTCCTTCTTCTTGTTCTCCATTTTCTGCTGTGATGTTGGCACTTGGGGATTGGTTTAGAATAGAAGTGCACTGTCTAACA
>JAXCLO010000001.1:14230212-14259399 GCA_035583995.1 Arremon aurantiirostris | reverse complement strand
GGCCGGGAAGGCGGCCAGAGATCGAGCCAGAGCTCGGAGCTGGTGCTCGATGAGCAGCTCCATGATAGGGAGAAGCCTCACATGTGTGTGGAGTGTGGGAAGAGCTTCAGGTGGAACTCCAAGCTCATCGAGCATAAGATGATCCATACTGAAGAACGGCCCTATGAGTGTGGGGAATGTGGGAAGAGCTTCAGCTTCAGTTCCAGCCTGATCAAGCACCGGAAAATCCACACTGGGGAACGGCCCCATGAGTGTGGGGAGTGTGGGAAGACCTTCAGGACGAGCACCCACCTGATCAGCCACCGGATGACCCACACTGGTGAGAGACCCTACAAGTGTGGAGACTGTGGACAGAGCTTCAGCCGCAAGTCCAACCTGATGCGGCACCGAGTGATCCACACGGGGGAGAAGCCCTACGAGTGTGGGGAGTGTGGGAAGAGCTTCAGGTGGAGCTCCGACCTAGTCAAGCACCAGATGATCCACACTGGGGAGAGGCCCCACGAATGTGGGGAATGTGGGAAGAGCTTCAGCTGCAGCTCCCACCTGACCAGCCACCAGAGGACCCACACTGGGGAAAGGCCCTATGAGTGTGGGGAATGTGGGAAGAGATTCAGCTGCAACTCCAGCCTGATAAAGCACCAGAGGACCCACACTGGGGAACAGCCCTATGACTGTGGGGAGTGTGGGAAGAGCTTCAGCCAGAGCTCTGACCTCATCAAGCACCAGAGGATCCACACTGGGGAACGGCCCTACAAATGTGGGGAGTGTGGGAAGAGCTTCAGGTCAAGCTCTGACCTGATCAAGCACCAGAGAATCCACACTGGGGAACGGCCCTATGAGTGTGGGGAGTGTGGGAAGAGCTTCAAGGACCATGACACCTTGATCAGACACCGAAAGATCCACACTAAGGAGAGGCCTTACAAGTGTTTCGAGTGTGGGAATAGCTTTCGGTTCAACTCTCATCTGGTCCTGCACAATCTGAGTCACACAGAGGAGAAGCCCTTCTTCTGCCCCGACTGTGGGAAGGGATTCAAGTACAACTCCCAGCTCATCGTCCACCAGCGAATCCACACCGGAGAGAGGCCCTATGAGTGTGGGGAATGTGGGAAGAGCTTCTCACAGAGCTCTCACTTGACCCGACACCAATGCAGCCACCAGTAAGGGAAGCCCTGTGAGTGCAAGGAGTGTGGGAAGAGCTTCGTGCACTGCTCCAGCTCCATCCCCCACTGGAGGAACTACATTCCCTGTGATCCGTGTTGGAAACACACCTGGCTGCTTCTCCTTTTGGTTTGGCCTTAATTTTTTTATCTTCTTCCTCTCTCTGCACTTCAAAAGCCTAGAGGGATGTATCTGTCACCTCAAACACCAGTGTAAACAGCTCAGTCTTAAAGGAAAAGAGCTCAGCTCCACATCAAAGTGGCTTTTTCCCCACTCAAAAAATCTCTAGCTTGTGACAAACTCACTGGATTCCACAGCCAACAGAGTGAGATGGGGTTGGGAGGAGATTTGGAGAAGTGGGATCCCAATTTCGACCCGTGGGATGGGGATTGTGTGGGGCTGGGTGTGTGAAATGTATTTGATAGCAAATAAAACTCTCAGACTTAGTGATTTCTTTCCCGTTCATGTTCCGTCCGTTGCAGTTCTGTTTGCAGAGTGCCGCCTCCCAGAGTGTCCCCTCACGGTTCCGCCCTTTCCCTGCCCCCTTTCCCCTCACGGTTCCGCCCTTTCGCTGCCCCCTTTCCCCTCGGCGTTCCAGCCGATTAAGGGGAAGAGCCGGGGGAGAAGGAAGAGGAGGGATGAAGGCGGAGAGAGAGCAGCGATGGAAGGAGGAGAAAGAGGTGGGGTTAGGGAGGAGGAGAAGGGATGAAAGGGGAGGGATGGAAGAGGAGAAGGAGGTGGAGATAACACAGAGGAGCGGAAAGGGCGATGGAAGAGGAGGAGCGGGAGGAAGAGGAAAAGGAGGGACAAAGGCGGATCAAGGCTGAGCTCAAGCGGCGGCGCAGTCGAAGCCCCCGCCTGTGGGATCGTCGCTCCCCATCGCGCAGGTGAGTGGGGAGGGGGAGCGATGGGAGGAGCGATGATCCCACAGATCGGCTCAGATATCCCGGGGGGTCCCTGGGTTGGGTTTTTTGGGGGGGATGTTTGGAGAATGAAGAAGTCCAAGGCTGAGCGGAAAAGGCCCCTTGGGGGGACATCGAGGGGTGCCGGTGCCGTCCTGCCGGGGACGCTCTGGATGGGATCTCCTTGCCCTTGCCTGTGGCACGGAGGCAAATCCCATTCTGTCCTTGTCTTTCCTCCCCCAGAGCAGGAGCTGCGCATGGAGAGCAGGGAGGACAAATCCCCGCGGCAGGACCTGGTGGAAGAGGCCGTTTCGAGCGGCTCCACGGCGCAGGAAGCCAACGGGGAGGAAAAGCCCCGGAGATCCCACACGAGCAGGGGCTGCAAACGCAGATCGCGGGGATCTGAGGGAGAAAGAGCCAGCCCGGGCCGGGAAGGCGGCCAGAGATCGAGCCAGAGCTCGGAGCTGGTGCTCGATGAGCAGCTCCATGATAGGGAGAAGCCCCACACGTGCGTGGAGTGTGGGAAGAGCTTCAGGTGGAACTGCGACCTGATCAAGCACCAGAGGATCCACACTGGGGAACGGCCCTACGTGTGTGGGAAGTGTGGGAAGAGCTTCAGCCGGAACTGCCACCTGATCCAGCATCAGGTGGTCCACACGGGGGAAAAGCCCTATGAGTGTGGGGAGTGTGGGAGGAGCTTCAGGTGGAGCTGCGACCTGATCAAGCATCAGATGATCCACACTGGGGAGAAGCCCTATGAGTGTGGGGAGTGTGGGAAGAGGTTCAGGTTGAGCACCCATCTGATCAGGCACCAGGTGACCCACACTGGGGAGAAGCCCTATGAGTGTGGGGAGTGTGGGAAGCGCTTTGGACAAAGAGAGAGCCTGATCCAGCACCAGAGGACCCATACTGGGGAGAAGCCCTACGAGTGTGGGGAGTGTGGGAAGAGTTTCACCCAGCGCTCCAGCCTGATCCAGCACCAGCTGACCCACACTGGGGAACGGCCACATGAGTGTGGGCAGTGTGGGAAGAGGTTTCCGACCACCTCCAGTCTCGTCTTGCACCAGCGGATTCACACAGACGAGAAGCCCTTCCTCTGCCCCGACTGCGGGAAGGGATTCAGGCAGAACTCCAACCTCATCCAACACCGGCGCATCCACACTGGAGAGAGGCCCTACGAGTGTGGGGAATGTGGGAAGAGATTCAGACTGAACTCCCACCTGATCAGCCACCAGGTGACCCACACCGGGGAGAGGCCCTTCCAGTGTGTTGAGTGTGGGAAGAGCTTCAGCTGGAGCTCTGACTTGATCAAGCACCAGAGGACCCACGATGCTGAGAGGCCCTATGACTGTGGGGAGTGCGGGAAGAGCTTCAGCCACCACTGCAATCTGATTAGGCACCAGAGGAGCCACACTGGGGAGAAGCCCTACGAGTGTTCCGAGTGTGGGAAGGGCTTTACGAGCAGCTCCAAACTCCTCCGACACTATTGGGTTCACACAGAGGAGAGGCCCTTCCAATGCCCTGAGTGTGGGAAGGGATTCAGGCAGAACTCCCAGCTCATCACCCACCGGCGCATCCACACTGGGGAGAGGCCCTATGAGTGCTCCCAGTGTGGGAAGAGGTTCTCCAGCAGCTCTAACCTGAGCAAACACCAACAGAGGCACCGGTAAGGGAAGCCCTGCGAGTGCCCCGAGTGCGGGAAGAGCTTCGTGTGCTGCTCCAGCTCCATCCCCCACTGGAGGAGGCACTTTGGGCACAGCCCTGGTCACTCACATGCCCTGTGATCCATGTTGGGAACACACCTGGCTGCTTAGCCTTTTGGTTTGTCCTTAATTTCTTTCTCTTCTCAATCTCTTTGCAATCCAAAAGCCAATATCGATCTATCTGTCACCTCAAAACCACTCAAATCCCAGTGAAAACAGCTCAGTCTTTCCCCAAAAGGGCTCAATCCCACCTCAAAAAAACTCAATGCCATACCAAACTAACTCGATTCCACAGCCACTGAGATGGCTGAGATGGGGTTGGGAGGAGACTGGGAGAAGTGGGATCCCAATTCGGAGTGGTGGGATGGGGATTGTGTGTAGCTGGGTGTGTGGGATGTATTTGATAGCAAATAAAACTCTCAGACCTATGCTTTCTCTCCCGTTCATTTTCAGTCTGTTGCAGTTCTGTTTGCAGGGTGCTGCCTCCCAGTGTCCCCTCACAGTGTCTGGCCTTTCATGCTGGGATTTGTCCTTGCACCAGCTCCCTGCCCACACCTGTTCTGCCCCCTCCCAGTGGGGTTCAGCCTTCAGCTCTGCTGGGTGTGCCAATGCATCTCCCTCCTGCAACCTGGGACATGCTGTCTCTGTTCAGGAGCATCACTAGATTTAAAAAGAGTGCTGGTGACCTCTGGTGTGCTTGAATCTATTGTCAGAGTGACATCAGCTGGGAAATGCTGGTAGTGGAGCAGGACTTCTTTTTAAGAAATTACTTTGCACCGAAAAGTAAGTTCCCCCCTACAGTACATAGAAAATCACCTCAGTTCTTCCAAAATCAAAAAAATCCTAAAAAAATTGTAACTTTCCATAATCTGAAAGCAAGCAATGACCTCCCTCTTCAAGAGCATTACCAAGATTAATATCCAATGAAGTTGTATTTTAAGTATTTCTTGTCACTGTAAATTCTTCACAGATGAAATGAGAAAGAGTGAGGCACAGCAGCGCAGCTGAGGGACAGAGCTCAGCACA
Source organism: Arremon aurantiirostris (assembly GCA_035583995.1). Classification (NCBI taxonomy): domain Eukaryota; kingdom Metazoa; phylum Chordata; class Aves; order Passeriformes; family Passerellidae; genus Arremon; species Arremon aurantiirostris. The sequence continues at coordinate 14,254,610 of JAXCLO010000001.1, read as the reverse complement.
GTGGAGTTTCCTCTTTTAGTCACACAGGAATGAAGGTTCACACAGCAATGAAGCTTCAGCATCAGCTCCTATGGGGGCTGGAGGTGACAGTGGTCATACTGAAGGGCTGGCTCCTGAGAATGTTTCTTTCCTGGTCCTTCTGGTGATAGTAATTGTATTTTAATTTACTATTAGGACTACAGGCTCCTCATTAAAAGGCAGAGCAGTTACAACACAACACTGCATCAATATGTTTATAATAATTGTTGTCACAGGCTGCCCGCATGTATTACTATGCAAGAACCTAATGGATTTCATATGATCAAGGCATAAAGCACAATTGTATTTCTTTCTGAAAGCTATCCAGAATTGCTGTAGACGAGTGGGAAATACATCAGGAGTTCTTCTTTGACAAGAAAGAATGCATATTGTATTTCTGAATGTGTGAGAGGTGTGGGTGGAGAAATCTTTCTCAGAGAGGAAGATGGGTAAAGAAATTCTGAGACTCAGATCAGCATTGAAAAAAGGTTTCTTTTCCTTGGGGCAGGAGACTATTTCTTCAATTTTTTCAGCCAAAAGTCTCTATAGGTACAGCTGAGCTCATCTTTTGGGAAAGAAGCTGTATGAGATCTTACTTGGTAATATCTATGTTTGCTTCTCTTACACCTATTACTGGTTTGCTGAACCACTACAACCAGGATTTCAATTAAGATTTTGTTTAATGACTAAAGATTTACAGTTCCAGCAAGTGACAGGCATTTTTTCATTGTCTAAGGTAAACCTTGCAAAGGGAAATTTCCTCTTTTCCATATAGAAAACTGACTGCCCTGAAGGTCATGCAGAAAAATGCATTTTCTAGACACAAGCTAATTTAAAAGATGTTGAAAATATCTCCTGAAAACCAGTCTGCATGCATAGCATGTCCTTTTGAAGAAAGGAAAAAGCCAGGCTTCCCAGGAGAGGGTGACTCCTGGACTTATTTTAGCACCAATGTCCCTTGGCAAAAAGGCAGGTGCTGAGCTAGCACACTCCCTGGGACCACTGTCTGGAAAAAGGAATACTTTACCTGCTGTACCGCTACTTCATTGAAGGCTTTCAAAGGTCATATACGTAAAAGGAAGGAACAAAATGCAACAACTGCCACTAGAGGCATTTAATTTTGGTTTTCAGAAGCCCAGTTTCACAAGTAAAAGGCAATTTTAATTAAAATTAGACCCCTGCAATATCAGACTATTTGTTTTTCCCTCTTCAGCGTTTTTTAACCTTCATTTCAAGTTATGAATGGGTAAGATGTCAATACTCTAAAATTGCAAGATGGTAAAATTTCAGTTTGGTGTATGATTAGATTCTGTGGGCTCCAATCATGAAATAATGAGGCAAAATGTAATGGAGCAACAATATATCTAATGCACAGGGTTCCACCCTCAAAACCAGTCAATCATTAATTCCTGTCCTTTAATTAATTTCTTGTTTAGCATCATTCATATTAAGAATTACTTTTCCAAAGGAAAAAAATTAAACATTTTCAACCCAAATATATTGTAACACCCTTAACAGCCCAATATTAAATCCACAACCTTTAAGAATATGAATGACCTTGAAGAACAAGACACCCCAGTCCAGTCAGTAAAAATATTCCCCACAAACCTGTGTTAATGGACCACATAACAGTTTCTTGATCAGGCAGCAGTCCCACATCAGCTTATCTTGATTAAGAAAGACATTGCAAGCAGTTAGTTGTAATTCCCTACATTGTTTCAGTAACAATTTCTGTATGGTAGGAATCCCAAAAGAAACTCACACTGGATAAATATACTAATAGCTATAAACCCAAATAATAGGTCCTCCATTATATGATACCAGAGCACTTGTAAGTGAACTTTAAAATCATAGATTAATTTTGGTTGGAAAAGACTTCTAAGGTCATCAGGTCCAACAAGTTACTGAAATGTCTGAAAACCAGTATTTTCTGTCAATTACATGTTGTTGCTGCTAAGCTAAACATAAACATTTTAAAATCAAGTGATGTGGTAGGTATAAAGATGACAAAATATTTCAGTCTTGAATGTGGCAGTCCAGATGGAGGAGTTCAGAAGTATAATGAGAATATTATTAAATTGTGTCTCAGTAGAAATAAAGAGCAGTACAATCACAATTTTATCTTGTTTTTAACATGGACAGTACTAGCAGTTTTGTTAGCAGAGCCACATGAAGTGAATGGGGCCATCTGAAGGAATGAAAAAGTCCAAAATTTACAGGTCAGCATGAACCTTTCTGATTTAAACACTGATAAAAGCATAAATGGAATAATTTCACAGGGATCCATTCTGTCCTACTACTGAGTTTTCATCATTTGTTTAATCTAAGCACCATTCTGAGATTTACAATTAAGATGTTAAGGAAAGCTGCTACAGAAATAAAGGACACTGAGTTACAGTTTAAAAGTAGAAACACATAGCCAAATATTGAGTCAAAGAAGACAGATCTTCAGAATATAAGCTGAGTTTGCCTTCTTTCTACACTGAGCTTCTGACTTCAAGAGAAAAGAGAATAAAGGGCAAGTATGCATCTTTGAACTGCTTGTCCCTGAAAGATATTACAAATGTCTGAAAAATTAAGAAGGCAAATTAGCTGTATAACATTTTTATTTTACTATATTGACATTTTATCCACAAATACTTTATCAGAGTAAAAATAGAAAATAATTGTTTCATGGAAAATTACAAAAAAAAAAAGGCAAAACAAAGAAATTTGTAATAATTAGCAGAGTATAAGTGTCTTTATTTAAAGAGTAAAAAGTATGCAAAACCCCTTCTGTTTTACAAAAATTGGGAATATTCTATGTTTTCCTTCTGGCAGTAACAGAAAATCCTTTGACAATATATTCTACATCTTTTGTTTTACTGAAGACATCACGTTAGTCACGGATTTCTCCCTCAACTACAGACAGCGTGATAATAATTTGATACCACTTGAAAGGTTCTTTCTTTACTAATTAGAACATGGTGGAGAAGCAGATGGAGCCACAACAAAGAACCCCAAGGACCATTACTCCTACTGAAAGGCTGCAAAGCAACAACAGGATGTAACCACAAACAAAGGATGGGAGCAGAGGTTTCCCCCATCGGACTTACCATGGCACAGGAAGAGGCAGGGGAATGAAGTATTGATACTGCTTTTCAATTTTGCTGTGTGCTTACCCACAGTCCAGTTTGATATAGAAAGCTGGTATTTTAAGCTTCTTTTCTTTTTATCCTGTATTTTAACTAAAAATGCCCCTCAAGAACTCTGCTGTCTAGAACCAGTGACTCGTACTGGACTTGTGTTTAGTCACAGAATGTTGTTACAAGCAGAGCTGCTGCCCTCAAGCATCCACGTCACATAATTCTTGGTTAAGCAGACCTGCACAAGATGCCTCCAACACCAATCAGTGACACCAACTCCAACAGCAAGAAAAGGGGTGATGTTGACCTTTCATGACAGATACATTTACATTTTTTGCTCAGGGCTTACAATGTTTTTTACAAGCAAAATGACACCAGCATGCTCAGCAGATGGAGTGCTGTAAGAACTCAAGGATGAGAACAACAGTAAAAGTTACCCAAAGAATCCAGCAAAAACCCTTTGATTTTATAATCATGTCAATGATGAAAAAACACAAGTTAGAACTATATGCAAACCTTCTAGTCAAGGAAAAACTATCTGCAGATGAGCATCCACCTACAAAAAAACCTTGTCCTCAACACATCTTGAGGATACACACAAGTCTTTGTATTCTCTGCCTTCTGCCTGCAAGTGTAACCATTCCTGCTCGGCTCAAGAGCAGCAGCCCAGTGCTCTCACTGCTCAGCACAAACACACTTTGTTCAGATTTGTGGGGTTTTGTTCAGAATCTCACTGTTCAAGGACTTCAGATTGAAGGTTTAAGAGGAGCTCAATCCCTAACAGAATTAAAGGTCTTCCCTTGTAATTGTTAAGTGTTACCAGAGGGGGTTTAATTTCTAAAAAGTTGGTGAACATCAATGCTGACATAGTAATTGTGCTGTTTATTAGCAGAAGAGCCAAAAGCAACCCCCAAATCATACCGTTCTCAGACATCAAAAGAAACAGTCTAACAGACACCAGTATGGAAACTCAAAAGCTGAAGCCTACTTTTTTCTGTATGTGTAAGTTTGCAAGAAGCACTGAGTAGCTCAGAATTCAGGATACATCCCAACTATTGCTGACTCATCATCCAGACTTCAAATTGCACCCAGCTCTGGAGCATGCATTTGGCTTAAGAAGCTTCAAAAATATCACTTGGAAGTTCAAAGAGAACTTAATTTTAAATAAAAAGTACCTCTTTGTAGTTAATATACGTTAGACTGTACAATGATTGGGAAATTAAACCACAGTTCTCTGTAAAACTATTTTCAATTTGCTTTCTGTTCCTAACCAGGGACTACTGACTGTGATTCACTTAAGTCTTTGGATACTAAGGTTGACCATGCAGGTATAAGCACCTTGCAGAACACAGCACTAATATTCCCCACCAAAACAATCTACTCTTTGGGGGAGGGCTGTTTTTTCAAGGTTTTGAATTACCTGATGGGGAATGGCATGGGGGGAAGAAGTTCACCTTTGCTTTCTGCCAAATGGCTAATGTCAAGTATGTATTGCAAAACAGGTATTTGCCCTCCTATATGTATATTATGTGCATACTACAATGAAATACTCATAATTGGCTTTTCACCTAAGCCATATCTAAACCTGGATCTTCTTCTTCAGCACTGATCTCCAGTTAAGTCTAGTCTTAAGTGTCCTTTGCTTTTAAACACAGAAGCTATTTTAAGAACTTGATGCTTTGTAACATTTAACATGTCTTTCAGCTCCACTTGATTAACAGAATAATGAATATATTGTAAACTTTGAAAGCATCAAATGCCATTTGGTAGTTCAGCAGAGAACAAAAGACTGGAAAAGGCTGCATTCACACAACTGATCAGCCTGGGGACTACAGGGACTTAGTTTTTGTTAAAAGTGTTGCAGGAATTACTTTGCACAGCTGTGGTCACAGGCTCCACCTCTCACTAGCTGCAGAAGTTGGGGTGATCCCTTAAATTACATTAAAATATATGCTGTTAAAAGATCCAAATTTATGCATGTCTGAGTTCTTTATAGAAATTCATGCTCTATACTGTACAATCAAGAAACAAAAGACGTTTCCAATTCTGATCAAGATAAGAGCACCAACTGCTCTGGTTATAGAGGAAAGGCCTCAGGTTCCCACTTACAGGTCCCAGTGCTTAATTATCTTTCTCTGCTTGCAGGGATGCTGTGGCCAGGGCCACTGCTGTCACTGGCTGTGCAATGCCATGGAGCTGCATCTTGGCCAGTTTCTTCTGCTCGCACTCTGTGACCAAGCGGTTCAGCTCTGCTGCGCTGTACCCGATCAGAGTCTTCAGGTCACACACAAATTTGTACACAAACCTCTTGCCCTGCACCTTGCAGATCATGTCTCCATCGTAGTAATACCTGCAAAATAGAAAACAGAATTTTAGCAATTGTCTGCAATTTTCATATGCATCCATTACTTACTTAAGGTCACCAGAGGCTAAAATATTATTATTTTTCTCACAGAGATTCTCATAATTTCATATTCCAAGATATTGCTTAGGCATTTTCTTATATGAGAAAAGGGAAGTGTTGAAAATTGTCTCTGTGCCTTGGTATATTAAGGAGAAATAAACCACAGTAATTATTTTACAAGGCTACTGGAAGCACCAGTTGAGGACTAAGTCTTGGAGCACTTTAAAAACAGCTTGTCAGGGAAGATGTCTTTTATGTAGTGCTTTGCCTTAATAAGGAAATACTCTCTTTCTCCTTATTATGGTCCTTTGCTTTGCTTTTCTGAAGAAAAAAATTAAAGCTGGAAACAGGCTGAAAATTACCAAGCAGTTTCTATGATATGAAAGCAGTTATTCTCTCCATACTGTCCTCAAAGATGGAAATAACACTATAAAGGCAGGGGTTGGATTTGTGGGGTTTTGTTGGTTTAGTTTTTTTGTTTTGTTTGGTTTTGGTTGGGTTAGGGTTTTTTGGTTATAATTCATATGCTGTCAAAACTACATTTTTGCCTCTATTTGCAACTAAAAGTGAGTTCTCTAACTACAGATATATTTTATATTGTGTGACAAAGGAATTATCAGATTGGGCAGAAATCCAGTGAGATAACAAGGTCTACATGACCCCCTCCATTGACAGTTTAGGTCACACCAATAAAACAGAAGTTAGAATTTTGCAGTTTTGTTGCTCTTCTACTGTCACTACAAGCTTTAAAAGAATGTGTATAACATTCCTCATTAAGGAAACTTAAGTGACTGGGATGTAACTTGGATTTGATGAGCTTGAAAGCTTGTGATAGATTTGGAAAATAATATAAACTCAACCAACATGACTCACATAATATAGAACAAATGAACCCAGATTTCTTGACTGTTTAAAACTCAATCTTGTGGCATGTTCATAAAGCAAAGATGATTCCTGTTCAGTAGCAAAATTAAGTCAATTAAAAGACAAACTTCTGACTCCCAGCTCTAGTGGAAAATAGGTAAGCAACTAAGAATCCCAGCAAATTCTTCAGACATCTCAAGTTCTGAAAAAAAAAGCCTTTTAATTTCTTACTTTTGAGGGTTAGGACCTAAGCAGCAGGACCAAAGACAGATGAGAGACAGGCTGTGTAGAAAACAATGTTGGTAAGTCTGTTGGTTACTGAGATCATACAAGAAACCACAGAGGTCTGTCATGGAGTACAGGAAGTGTCAGAGTAGCTTATTATTGCTCTGTGGGTAAAGACAGTGTGGTGTGTTTACTAAAGCTCTCCTTCAGCTTTCTCCTGAATGGCATAAAATTACAAAAAAGTTTCCTTTTCAGTCCTTCTCCTCATTCTACCCCTCAAACTACCACCTACCTCCCTCAATCCTCCATTTCCTTCTCTGCATCTCTGTGCTTACTCTTGGCTGCTACTACAGCTTCCACCCAGCAATTCTCTATGCCAGCCCTGCCTCCAAAACATCTCAGCACCAGCTGAAGGAACTGCTGGAATGCTGTCCAGCACTTTCAGCCCCTTACTGAGGTTTAGTTGCAGTGGGTTGAATGAACTTTGTAAACATGAAGGTGGGATCATAATTTATGTTCAGCTTTGAACATAAATTATGTAGTACTGGGCAGAACTGGAGAAGGATGAGCAATAACCTGGTGTGTCCCTTGTGTGGGAAAGGGAACACTGGGCTCAGTGTGGGAACATTGGGCAGACTCTCCTGTTGAATATGACAGAGTAGAGGACCTAGAGAAACTGAGTTCTGCTCACTTGGGCAATATGAAGCAGCAAAACAAAGTTTGCAATACGTGGCCATGGCATATGTCAAGTGGCAGTAGTGATCATTTTTTAAAGTTTGTTAACTCTGTACAAACCTTTCCATTTATTGTACAATCCCATATAATCATTCCTATCTCAATAAATGCTGTAGAAAAATGTTTTATAAAACTGAATATACTTTGAATTACTTAGTCCACACTACTGTTATGATCAGACAGGAAAAAGATCACAAGAAATTAGATCATGTTTATATGAAGGCCCAAAACATGCAAGATTCCCACATCTCATACTCAAAACACTCAAGTTAAAATCAGTTAATGTAGTGAAAGGATATTTTCAATACTATGTTGAATGTATTTCTGATTACAGCATTTACCTACTCAAAAATACAGAAAGCTAAAAATACATAAAATTTAATAGCCATACAAGTTCACAAAGTCACTGAAACATTCCAAGGCACATGGAAACTTTGTTTCAGAATAATAGAGAAGATGAATTATTTTTCTTCAAGTCTCGCCTTCCTACTGATAACTAAACAGACCTGGATTTTTAGAACATTTACCAAGATACCTGTAACAAAAAAAAAAGCTGCTCTTCCCTTTCTGCCCCTCTGCCCCAGTTTCTATATGCCTGCTTTTCCTACAGCTGGGCAGAAGAGCCACCATATTTCTCAATAATACCAACATAATTTCCTGTATTAATCAGTGATTGACACAGTGATTTCAGTACATTAGTAAACAAAACATACAATCATTTATTGAACTTCAGCGTGGCAACAGTGTTTACCACAGGAGTAGCAAGAGTCATTAAATACCCCTTCAGACATTAAGCTGTTAGAAAACATGTCAATATTGATGCAGCTGCCAAAATGACACCACTTCGACGAATTCTGTGATTCTGTGACTAAAATATAAATGTGAAACTTTTCTAATAGTGATTTATGCAAACTGGTGTCTAATATCCCACTGATAAGAACACAATTCCAAAGTTCTTCAGCTGCCTTTGGCATCTTCTGTGGAGCTTGCTGATGAAGCCCAAAAACATCAGCATGGTTTACATAATTTTTGTGTATCAGAAGGTTTTCACATATGCCTTTAGTAATGACTCACAGATACACAGGTTGGACACATGGGAATGGTATTGGAACAATACAGGCTGGGGAAGAGCTGTACTGGAAAGGTCCAGAAACCTCCTCCAGCCCTCCAACCCAAGAGAGTCTGTGATTCTATGAAAAAAATAACATTTTCATTAATATATAAATAATGCAAGAACAGCCATACAAGACCAGACCAAAGATCCATCTAAAACAGGAACAGACTCCAAGAGACTGAAACAAGGAACAAGACTCCAAGAGATCAAAGGAAAAGCATGAGACTAAGTAAGCATCTACCAATGCTCCTTGCTGTTTTAGTGACCTGAGGCTCAGGAACTTTCATAAATTGCATCTTTTAATACCTAATATTGTTCAAAATATTTGTTTTTCATTAATTTTTCCACTTGTCTGTCAAACATAAAATAATTCTGGCATCCTCAGTGCTGTGCCTAAAGAAGTTCTAGGACAAACAAAAGGGTTTAGCTATAGTTTAGCTGTGTATCTCATGCCTGTCAAACACCAATTAAACACTCCCTAAAAGGGTAAAGAAAGCCAGAATATGATACTTTGCCATCATTTCTTACAGAGCTATTTTCAAATAGAAGTTGATATTTTTATATAATGCTCGAGGAGTTTACTTCAAAAAACATCAATGAAGCAACAGCACGTATCCAGAAGTGAAACTGCTAGTAAGTAAAACACAGACCCTCAATCAAAATGGAACTTCACTCATACAAAAAGAATTTCTAAACCTGCATGAATAATTTGCAGGATTAGACAACTCAAGACAAATATATTTAACAATATCAGAATAAGAAATCAAAAGTTCACTTTTAACGATTTCAAAGAACATGGATGAATTTTCAAATTATTCCAGAGACTAAACCAAAAAAATCAGGGAAAAGTAGTTTAAAATTCAGGCACTTGCACTCTTCCCCCTCCTCAAGTACCTCATCCACAGTGAATCAATAATACAAGTCCCTTTTATCAATGTCAAAGTAAAAAATCTCAATGAAATGAAGGTACTGAAACACTTCCTTTTTTTCAGATCACTGTGGTGTTGGAATTGCAACTGTTGGAACATAGCTGTCAACTCTATTTTTCAATTTAAGATCCACACAATAAGAACAATGACATGAAACAATGAATATTTGAAGTTAGAAAAGGTTCTTACATACAGAAGATCACTAACAATTACAGAGAAGTATCTGCTTTATTCCATAACAAGAGCAAGAAGAACATGGACAACAGAACATAAAAATAGGTTAATAATTCATATATTTCTGTACCTTTTATCAGTAATCAAGATTGTTTGGCATGCAACTAAAAGCATAAATATTGAAGATACATAAAATACAGGTATATTTCTGGAAGTGAGTAACCCAAATTAATGATCTTGAAAAAAGAAAATCTATTTTCAACAAGTTATTCTACTAGTTTCTTCATAAATGAAAAAAAATCCCAGCAAATCCCTCTCCCCTAAGATAGCAGGATCTCATTGCAAGGACCAGCTTCAGAAGATTTGCCTTTACTAAAAAAGCTGCAAGCTTTGCATTATGTTAATTAAAAGTGAGGCAGCCATATGAAAGCAAATCATAGCCCCTGAGTTCCTGAAGTTTCTTACCTCAGAGCCCGACTCAGCTTCTCGTAGTTCATGGTGGGCTTGTTCTTGCGCTGTCCCCATTTCTGTGCAACCAGTTCAGGCTGGTTCAATTTAAACTCTCCTTCATCACCAACCCAAGAAATACAGTCCCGAGCATCTTTGTCTGTGAGAAGTTCTAACAAAAACTGCCACAGCTGGATCTGGCCATTGTTCCCTGTTAAAGGAATAACAAGTTGCACTGCAAATTGTCCTTTTCATGTTCTACTCATGGCTAAAAACTTGCAACCAAGATATTAAAACAGACCAGCATAGACTATATGATGGAAAGAAAACTTCCACTTAATTAATCCCTTCTAGTAATTCTTTTGCAAACATTTTCCTGTCATCAGTACCCATTTTTATTAAAAAAAGTATGAATACAGGAGAAAATTAAGCAAGATTTCACATAAATCTTCCCCTAGAACTTAAAAACCCACAATTCCCCCAACATAATAATTTAGAAGCATATATGTCTTTAAAATAGAACAGATTTATCAAAAGCTGCTAATTCCTCTTCACACACACACATATATGTGTAATAGCTACTTTTAAAAAGAAAATTGGTCTCAAATTTTCAACATGAAATACGAGAAACACAAAAGAAACCCTCAAATTTCAGTTTATATCAATGTTGCATCTTTCACATCGAATAGTTAATATTGTTTTCCAACTCAAGTAGCCACAGTAAAATTCCTAAATTCTCAATGAGATAAAGAGAGCAGACCTGATGACTAAATAGAGAAACACAAAGTATTCCTCACTAATGTCAGCCAATAAAACCTTGGCCTTAAAATTCTGAATGACATCCTTAGAGGCCTTTATAGAGTCTACAAAAAATAAAAATCAACGAGGAAGAGAAGGAAGGATTTAACAGAAAAATTCACAACATAAAGGGAAGCAAAACAAAACTGACAGTAAGAAAAAATAAAGAAATTAATAATCAAAGAGTATGTACAAATAACAGCAATTCCAAAATTAAACTGCAAATTTAGTGTGCAGTTTTCCAGACATACATTCATTTAACTAAAAAAGAAATATGAAACTTTATAAATTTTGAAGTCACCAGACTGGGGAAGAATGGAGGAGGAGCACAACAGACAGTGCAAGTAGCAGCTAGGCTACATTTTACAACATAGAGTTTATTTTCTTCCCTTTCTACAAATAGAAAGAAGTTCAAAGCTTGAATAAATGCTATGCAGTGGTTTGAGAGGACAGATTGTTAAGTGATGGGGAAATATATCCATTTGATTTGCTGCAGGATGGAAAAACTGCAGCATCATGTTGACATGGTGCCTGTGTGAGCTGACCAACTGGTGCAGGCAGATTTTACCACAGATTTTTGTACCTATGGCTCCCTCCACACCCCTCCCTTCACACAAACCCTACAAACCTCTCATTTGGAGCTACAAAGTCGTGTCTCACCAAACTGCAATTCAAATGAATGAGTCAGTGTTCAGTGCATTAGCATGTACAATAATGGAGGCAATACCTGTTCTGTTCCCAGGGGAACTCCTGTCTTCCCCAGAGATCCTTGGAGCTCTCTGTACTTTGGCTGCTTTTGCACTGCTGTTTATCACTTTGATAGTGGTGGGGGTAGCAGGCTGTACTGATGCTGGTATAATCTGCACAGCTGTAGGGCAGAGAGTGTTGCAGAACATCAACCATAAATTGTTTGCAGAGAAATAGGCATATTTTATTTATTACCTGTATTATCATAACATCTAGAAGGTAGTTTTTTCCTTTGCTAAAAAGGCACACTGCATTAAGTCAAAATGCTAAGTATCATTTAAAGACCTTTTTACCTCTTATATGAAAATTGCAGTTTTAGACTCATTGCAGAAGTGTCAAATTACAGATAAAACACCAGTTTTAGTTTATTATCATGTGTATTACATGCTTCCACAAAAAGAATACAAACTCTCTCAAGCCCTTGTTTTGCCTTCATGCCGTTCCCACCTTATCTGCCCTAATGCCCTTTTCTCTACAGTCATTGCACAACCTCGATACCTGATATTCAAACAGCAAACACCTTCTATTGCAAGGGTGCAGGAGGACACAGAAGCCCCACTCAAGCTGGCTTTAACTAGACACAACCACAGGATGTAATAAACAGTATGTCTATTTAACATGTAAGATGCTTATAAATCATCTGAAAACTGATTCATTTTAATAACTGATGACACTGCTTAGCTGAAAGAATGAGTTTCAAATAACTGGAAAGTTACTTTAATGTATTATTTCTAATACTGGTTTCTAAGCAAGCCATCTCTTCCACAGAACCGTTCAGTTTTTGGAAACACTTTTTTATTTGAAATTAATATTTAAATAGATCCATTCATTAATGCAACATATAATCTAAAGCCCTGAAACAACTAAAAACCTCAAATATGTATCCTAGACAGCTTATTTCAAGAAAGTGAAGAATCTACCATTCAAAATGAAAGTTATAAAATTCCATAGTTCAGGTCAAACACTACCTTTCAGCCAGAACAAAATGTAGAGAAACTCAATGTCATGTTTTGAAGTTTAAAATATGTCCTCCTCCCTTTCCCAAGGAAAATCTCTCTCAAGTGATTTTCTAAATGTTGTACTATCAAACTTCTGAACCACAGTACAGTGCTAAACCCGCACACAGTGAATTAATGGTGACAGAACTACTTACGCTGATCAATTGTAACAGTTGCTATTTCTCCAGAGTGTTCTTGGCTAGCCAACACATCTACAGATTGGAGAAAAGAACAACAGGCTTAGACTTAACCTGCAAATAGTAAGTCACCTGAAGATCAAAAACTTTCTTACTTCATAGAGGAAAGAAATAAAAATTTGCTGTCGGTTTGCAAGAGCCATGTACAGTTCATGGTCTTGCAAGGAGACATTTAACATCTATCACTCATTTTTAGAATGGTGTACATGGCAAATTTCCACTAGCTCCATCCCCAAAAACCTTCTGCTATATTATGCAAATGAAGACAGAATTAGTTATTAGTCTGGCAAGTTACCTCCTAGCATGGTACATCTGAAATGCACATATATTTATGTTACTGTATTATGCACACACAATGCATCACTTAGCAGCTGTGTTGTGTACCATCTAAGGATTTCACTTCCTGTCCTTAAAAATCTCCACTTCAATATGACACAGAAATGTACATTTAATAACTCAAAATCAATATTTAATTCTAGAACTAACAAATTCAGTGGATGCATGAACTATGAAGCTTTATAAAAAACAAAGGTGGAATAAGCACTCACAACCTTCCACCAGTTATGAGGTTTGATAAAAGACAGGCAGTGTTTAGTATGCAGTCAATGTATGAAGCTTTATAAAAAACAAAGGTGGAATAATCATTCACTACCTTCCACCAGTTATGAGGTTTGATAAAAGACAGGCAGTGTTTAGTATGCAGTCAATGTTACATGGCAGCAGACATCCTAATACCCTCTCTTATCTTGTACTGATACCCTTGTTTTTACCATCAACATCAAGTAAAGGAAAAATGACTGCTCATAATGGGTTTCATACTTCAAGAAAAAAAGTCTTAAAAAAAATAAAACAAACTGCCATACACTTTCGAAGAAGTTCCAAGTGGCTCCAGAGGATTTCTCCCCGTGGGACACGCTGGAAGAAATCTTCTTGGCTGAGGTTGCAGAGGTCGCGGCCAGGAATGCTGAGTGCGTTGAGGTCGATGTCAGTCATGCTGAACTCCTTCATCACCCACACCACCCAGTGGAGCACCTGGTCTGTCGACCACTGAACTGGGTCTGGAAAAGATGGATGAAACTGCAAATCACCTCATCATACACTGCAAGGTTATTATATAATAACTTCCATAAGAGTAAAAGCACAACATCAAGAAGCAGAGTTACTGAGACCAAATCTACCTGGAAAGTTGGTGACTGCACTTAAAGTGGTGATGGAATGGTGTGGGTTGCTGGGGTGACGGAAAGGGTGAAAGAATGATTTTTTTTAGAGAAAGTGTTTACATCAGATCTATGTCTGACATATCTCAAATGTAAAATAAAGAATTTTCTTCTTCCACAGGTCTTTAGCTTCAAGAAAACAGTACCCTCTCTCACAGAAGGATACTCTCCTTTAAAACATTGATCAGTTTGTGATTATGACAAAATACTACATTCTACACTCATCCACATAATCTCAGTTTCTGCTGACAAAAACCACCACTGGCTATGTCTGGGATGGACTGATTTTCTTCCCAGAAGCCCCTGTTTGTGTTGTACTTTAGGCTGGTGACCAAACCACTATTACTAACACTGAGATGTTTTGTCCACTGCTGAGCAGCGCCTGCAGAGGCCAAAAAGATGTGGCTTAGCCCAACACAGAGAACACAAACCACAAAACTAGCAAGAGAATTTTGAAGAGAACAATGGGCTTGAGTTGGCTCAACTCATGTTCTCTTTCCTGGCCATTAGGAACACCTAACCTTGTGATGGTGACTGTATTATAGACACCTGTACAGGGAATCCTGTCGGGATAGGGATTGGGATTGTGCAATGTTCTGAAACTGCTGTATTCATTCAGGGATATCTTACCTCTGTGCTGGGTTTTAATGTACCTTGTATCACTCTGCTAGACCAGAAATCCATGTAATATCAATGATTTTTAAGTAAATCTGACATTCAATATTATTCTAGATATTTCTGCACACATGGAGTATCTAGAAGAACAGACTACCTCATCAGACTATTGGACTCCAATACAAGGAGTTTCTCATTCAGCCACCCCAGGGGGCAGACAGGGGGTGCACACGAAACTGAGGAGGGACAGCTGACCTCAACTGACCAAAGGCACATTCCACACTACAGGGAATACTGAGCAATGAAACTGAGGACCAGGTTTTTTTCAGGTATCCCTTGCATAGAGCCTGTCTGAGCATTGGCCTACTAGAGGTGAGTGATTGCTTCTGCAGGACCTTTTCAGCCAGACCATAAAGTCTGGGGATGTTAACATTGGATACAACATATTAAAATATGTCAACAGGTTAAGAACAAGAAACTAGAGACATCTACTTTTCACTGGAGCAGTGATTATGTATTTTTAAATTCTGATATCCCAAGCAGATGTCACCTTGACAATTTTTTATTTTAAGACTTAAACCAAATAAAATTAAGCATCAAGAAAAATTAAGAAAATTAAGATTTAGAGAAAGCGAAGTATCCTAAGTCTATAAACATTTATCTAGGAGCTACAAATTTAATTTTGGTTGACAAAGAACAGCTACATGGTATCATTTTTCACTAATGCTACCTAAAACAATGGAATGTAATCCTGTGGCAAAAGACACACCACAAGAGAGTTGATCTACCAAACATCAGCAGCAGTGAGCTTCCATCAAAAAGCTGCTAATTTGTTCTCACTGAGAGAACACAATCTCCAAGGAAACAAAAATCATTACTTTCTCTAACCACTTCTGTGGTTTCCAAGCTTTCCGCTGCTCCATTTTCTGCATTTATTTCTCATAACAATTAATGTTTTCCTTCCTTCTAGGTAGCAAATATTTGGATTCCAATAGCAGAAATGCTTGTAACAGAAAAATATTTATGATCTCTAATAAAATTCACCCAAAACATAACATAAACCAATATTTTAAAGACCTGCTAAATGCTGGTTTTCCATTTGCAGCAAACCAGAGAAGCCTGTAAGGATGAAGACACGGAACCACTACTTTTCTGGATGATTATTTATTGACTAGCCTTGACTCTGAAAATCAATGCATCCTGTCTTCTGAAAAGATTCAAGAAATAACTTTGGATTATAATGTAGAACCTAGGAGCACCTTATTTCAGCCCAGATCCCTGTAATGTCTACTCAGAAAACATTTAAAATGTTATCCTTTTTAGGGGTGTAATTTAGCATATTTTTTGATATCAAGAGAACACTATTTTTCATAATCTACAGATCTCTGTCATAACAAACTAATATGATTTTCCTGAAAAATCTGCACTCCTATGGCCCAAAAATCATTGAACTTTTGAAGCCACAGTTGTGGGTTATAGGGTTTTCTTAAAGCATCAACATTATTAAAGTGTATTAAAAATATTATTCAACATAACAACATTGGTTTAAGTAATTTTATTCTAATATTAATGTGACAACATGATGAAAAGTATTAGTCTGCTCTTGATAATCCCTCACCTTTTTTTTTTCAAACATCACACATCAAATCCCTGATTATCAACAGACATAACATGAGGAAAACTACTTTTGAAGTGCTTACCAATGAGAAAACTAAAAAGTCATGAAAAAGCCTTTGCTTTAGTTATCAAAAATATGCTCAAAATATTGGCAAGCTGCATGCCCTACAAAGACCAGTGACTTGACTGGAATTCTTAAATCCTTCCAAACTTCCCTCTAGCCAAATATATTCCAGTTTTACAGGTCTGCTCATATAGAACAGCTTCCTGAATATGTCTTGACAGTACATTTCTGCCAGTCATAAGAAGTAATTCAGCTGGATAATCTCCCAAACATGATATAGGTCTACATCCCACAGTTCCAGTTCAATCTTAAACAGACAATCAGAGATGTATTTTGAGTTAACATTAAAAGAGCAACCTGCTAAGTAACAACATTAACTCAAAAAAAGATGACAATCCAGAAAAATATTTATTTTCAGTTCTGAATCATCTTCCTCCAGTATGATGAAGTCTAGCACAGCTTCTCATACAAAATCTAATTTAACAGAATATTCAGCATCCTCCAGTCCATGAACAATTTGTTTCAGCAACTTTACAGACAATGCCCCAATACTGAGTCTGTTAAATTCCACACACACCTGAAGAGCTTTATCACTAACACACATTTTTAAGGAGGGCAGGAAGAAAAGTGCTTTCCAAAAACTGCACTGACAAGGTAGTTATGGCACAAAAGCACTCATTTAATGAAACTATTATGAGCATTCATTCTACTTCTTGGTTTTTAGATTAGGTATTAAGAAAAAACTCTTCCCTGTGGGAGGGGTGAGGCCCTGGCACAGTGCCCAGAGAAGCTGTGGCTGCCCCATTCCTGGATGTGTTTGAGGCTGAGCTAGACAGTGCTTGGAGCAACCTCATCTAGTGGAAGTTGTCCCTGCCAATGGCAGGAGATTGGAACCAGATGGTCTTTAAGGTCCCTTCCAAGCCAAACCATTCCATGATTCTACAATTCCCTTATGCAGATTATTTGCATTGAACTAACCCATACCACAGTTTTCCTCCTCTGAGGCCCTTGAGCACCAACCCCACCCAGCACAGAAGGGACCAGCCCCCAGCTGGATGCACCCACAGCTGTGCACTGTTACCGTAAGGAATTCCAAGGCGCTCCTGCTCCTTCCTGTAGCCTTCCAGTGCTGCCGCCCACCGCGTCACCTGCTCCGACGTTTCATCTGAAATTGTTGCAATATGTTTGGTGCCATCCAAGGTTATCACTTGAGCTTCCTCAACAAGGTGAGCTTCAGCCTCTGCATGATGAGCATCTGGATCAATCACAACCTCCACGGTCTCCACAGGCTTCACGATTTCCAGGATGTTCAGCTTGGGCTCTATCCCTAAGCACGGAAACATCACAAAACTTAGAGACAGTAATGCAAATATGACAAAAACAAACACATTGTTTTAAACCTTTCTGATTAGTAGGGCTAGCAAACTCAAGAAAGAAGAAGGACTAGCAAACTCAGGAAAGAAGCAGGACACAGGAGTGTCATCAAATTTCTGTGAGTGTCCTAACTTAAAATTACATACTCCATTATAGAGCATATATTTTATTAAGGTGAGCAACAAAGTTGTCCCTCCTTCTTCCCCCAGTATTTCAGCTTCTTGTTCTATTTAAGTGCTCTATTTCACAGATCTTGAACAGAATGGTCAGCATGTGAGCATAAAGTACAGTATTTTGGTCTGTAAGAAATATACCATATAAAAAACCCCAAAACAAATAGAAAAAGCAACCTCCAGAACAAGTATCCAGCTATACTCCAACCATAAGGAATTTCTTTCAGCATTTACAATACTTCCCTGGTATCTCTGAGGTCTACACAAAGCAGTTAACATTTTTTTTCAGTACTCTGAAGCAGACAGTGTGTTAAACAGCAAGTTAAAAGAAACACAGAAAATTCTCCTCATCTTAGGCTTTATCAGCTATTCATGTTTTGGCTTTTTGTCTGTCATTTCAGTTATTAGATTATGGAGCTAACAAGATATGTCTGCATCTATTCTGCAGCAAGAAAGGACACATTCACTAATGGTTTGTATCACCACCTTCTCTGTTGTCTTCTGAGATGTTTTGTCCAGCTGGTGCCTCACCAATTCTCATACAATGTACAGAAGATTTTTCAAAATTATTTCAATTTTTGAAACATACAGTTTTCATTATAATGCCAACAACCACAGTTATTTTAAGAGTTTTTTATCAAACATATTTTCACATAAAAAAGAATCCTTACAATTCTATTTTATCAGGAATTGGAAAACCTTGACTATGGTTAGGCTGATGAAAATTGGATTCACAGAACATCATATGGCCAGAGTAACTTCAGTATCTTGTACCATAAAGATATTATTTGTGTCCTTCCTGTCTGATCTATATTAAAGCACAGCATGAGATGGTTCTGCAGGTAACAGCCTTAAACGCTAAATCCACAATCCAATCATAGTTTGTAAGGGAAAACAAATGGAGTATGTATCTGTATTACAAGTAAGAAAAAAGTCTTTTTCAGACAAGTATTCCTCTATATTTTAATAGGCATTCAGCTTGAAAAAAATGTAAAGAAACAAAACCTAAAATTTCAGTCAGTTTACCACCTCTACAACTGAAGAAAAAAAATCTTTCTTCAGTTCATTTAGGGAGAGAAGTTCCTCTTGTTAAGGTTATGGAGACTTCTCCAGGAGGAGAAAAAACCCAGTTCTCTCATGGCTCTCAATTTGTCACGAATAGCGGCCACATGGGGAAATCTGCAATCATGAAGTCCTCCCATTTCCCACAAGCTTTTCCCACAGCTGTGTTTATGGGCCATGTCAAATTATGGGGCATTGTTTTAAAGATGAGCTGTTCAAAGGCAAAAGTTCTCATTATCTATCTCTAAAATCATCTTCATCTCTGGGAACAAAGGTCTTCTTCTTCTCCTGGGGGTACAGAACCACTTCTCTCTCCTTTTCTGTTCAAACTTCTCAAAGGATCACAGCTACTTTAACATCTGCTTACTTGAGCATGGAAGCCTTTGCTTGATATCAATTTGCACCCTTCAACTCCCCATGGCTTTCATGTGTTACAGGGAAACAGAGCCTTTCCTCCACAGCTTTACAAAAGTATTTCAGCTCCAAGATCAAGGCATCTCCTTATCCCTCCCATCTGGGACTTGACTTCTTCTTCACTGACATTGGTGTCTTCATGTTGCTCCTTTACATGCTTGCATCTTGCTCCTTTCTCTCTCTCAAGGGAGGACTGAAGCACTTAAAGAGTTACCATCTCACTCAGGGCCTGCAGATGGTCACTCCATGCCAGAGGTGGGAACTGTGGCTGGGGCTGTGTCAGATCAGCCTCATGGCTGGTCTTTGGGTTTCTCTGCATTCAATTCCAGCTGCAGGGCCACTCTGCACAGGCTGCAGGGCTGCCCCTGCTCTCAGCTGCTTCATCTCGTGTGGTGGCCGCGCTGGGGGAAGGGGACCTGGTGGCAAGATCTTCACTGCCATGGCCTGGCCTGCTCCATCCAGGGCTCCACAGCCTTCCCCGCCTTCCTGCCTGGCAGCTGCTGGGGCTTGGCCCAGGCAGGACAGGGCTTGGTGCCCCTGGACCCCCAGAGAGAGGCCTGGCCCCACGGCAGAGCCTGCCTGGCCTGGCCCATGGCACTCCCTCCCCTGCCTGGCAGCCAATGGCAGGGGGCCTCATCATGGGGAAGGGTCCCAGCCCTGCGGCCAGGAGTGCCCAGCCCTGGCCTGGCTGACACAGGGGGTCAGGACGTGTTACCTCTTTGCAAACCAGATGAAAAAGAGGAAGTTCCCACACTTCTTTCATCTTTAACATGTGTTTTTCACAGAGGCACGTCCAGCTTTCCAGTGGCTGGAAGCTTTGCATCACTTCTCTAAATGTCTCCCGTGCAAAACCATGACAAACATGAAAGATGATAGTAAAGATATTCATCACTCACATCCTTTTGAAAACGGAAGTCTGAGCACTGAACACTAGAAGTTACTGGGCATGAGTTAAGAGCAGTTATTCTAGTTTCCTGAAAGACATTTCCATTCTATTTTATAAAGGTAGTACACTTCCCATTACATATGGGGAACTAAGGACTAGTCACCGACACTCAGCATTAAATGCAAATTGTCTTACTGACGACTGTTAATACAAAGCAGAAAAGTTTTCTTCTGTTTAATCTACAACGAAGCCAAAAGGAAACAAAAAGTGCACTCCAAATTCTGCTCATCTGCTTTGCTGATGTAACTCAAAACAGATAACTAATCTACTCCTGTACGAACTCGTCTCTATTTAAAAATACAGAAATAAACACTTGTAGCTGTTGCCACAGTCCAATATGTACATTGTCTATAAAGACTGGTGGCTGTCTGGCTGTCCTTCCACTCAAGACATATGGAGGGGGCAAAGCAGAAAACTAGGACAAAAAGTAAAACAATGAAGCTGCTAGTTCCTGAGAATCTGACAAAGGGAAATCCTGTCATACCAGATAATACAAATAAAAACTATGCCTTAACAAATCCATACCAACTGGTTAATGCTCGTCTTACACAAGGATTTATTCTGACTCTCATCCAAAGAAAACAGACAACAGACAGTGATCATGGACCTTGATAAGGATTTTTAGTTAGCTACATTTACTTTCACAATGTAATTGTTTCTAAAGCACAAAAGCTCACTCACCTCACAGAGGTGAAACTGCCACCTATCTACACAAAAATCTTTTGCCTGCATTCATATTTGGTCTGATATGAGAAACTACTCAGCCTTGAGGAAAACCTCATACTGTAACTGATACTACTTGACTAAGAGTTGTTTGGGTTCTGGATTTGTGTTTAATGTTGGTAGTTACGAAAACGATACAAAATTCCTTTACAAAACATTTCAAATAGCATCAGTGCATGACATTTATTTTAACTTTACTAGTTAGAACTACAGTACACAATGAAAAAGACATTCTGAAGCTCTGTGACCATTCATTGATTTTCTCAATTTTACAGGTGGAATAGATTAGGTTTGCTCACAAGTATTTGTACAATATTAGTTTGCCTGTACAACAGACAAATGTAACTGCTTACCTTGCCTAGATATTACTTGTACACTGAGTTGCACTGTTCCATCTGTTTTCACACCTTGATCAAAAAGGCTTCGATCTGGGTCCAGCTTGAGAAAAGCATTAAAAATTAAAAATACGTATTAGTCTCATAGATACAATAAACTTACTCTCCTTTAAATTTTAGAAACATTGTGTGCCTACAGTAAATTTTCTGAGGAAGTATGCAAATGTATTTTTTTTACTGTCTAGACAGTACATAACAGAAAAAAATTGCTTGCATTTGAAACTTGCCACTCTGTTCTGTTTAAGACAGTTTTGCCTACAGGAATATTTTTTGACCTAAAAGAAGTAATGCAATAGGAGGAGATACCTCCACTACCTGAAAACTATCAACAGTTCCTTTTCTGAGTTTTTAACACCTTAATGAAAAATTTTTATGCTTATAACAATATTCTCCTGTTGTTTCTGGAAAAGCCACAGATGTCTGATGGTAACTTCAAATAAAACACAAAACAGTTACACTGTCTAACATGTGCCAATGCCTGTAAAAATGGGGAGGGGGGATTTCTTGAGTAATATTTTGCTACCTCTATACCTCAGCAATATAGAAACCCTCTCATTTATATTAAAAACAAGATTAGAATTATGGAACTTCTGGCAGCAACAAGTGATGTGGGCTACCTCAAGAGAAAAGTAGTACAGTCATCACCCTCATTCTTCTTTCACTTGTCAAGGTAGTTTCTTAACCTCACACCAGGAACTCCAAGAATATTTTGATTGTATTCACACTGAATTAGTGTGCATATATTAAATGGTCTGATGATAATGAACCTGACATGAAATTAAACTCTTAACTGCAGTTAATATTCCACATGAAGCATGAATTCCATAGACAATGGAAAAAAGGGAAAAAGTATGTAAAACACTTCTCCAGTACAAAGTTAAATCTTTCATAACCTTTCAATTTACCTGGATATCTTGCAGACAAATCTCATGTGCATCCAAGGAACACTGCAGTCTGGGTTCCAGCAACTTCTTAAGATTTCCAATGGGCTCACTGATGTCAATAGCCTGACTCACAAATTCTGCGGTGGTGTAGCTTTGCTCGACAATGCTTAAATAGCAAATTAATACAACAAATCATTACTTACATGTTAACAGAACAGGTATAGGACAGCTTAATAAAAGTTGGAAGTGAACTAGATAAAAAGTAATACTGACTCTGAAATCTTAATATCATGCAGTGTTGTATTGCACTGAGTAGTTTATTCAGTTATTATTTTGCACTGAATGGTTTGTTTTGTATCAAAACAAACATAGGGTTTGCTCCATACACCCTCCCATGTCCTGAGGTGTTTTCCCCCAGGTTGGTTCCTCCCTTCACCCCTCTCATCAGCTGTATCCCATTGGCTGTAGTTCCTTTCTTCCCCCTGAGTTTAAAATCTCCCATCATGAGGTACCAGGTCTCTTTCCTCTCCCAGATGCCATTTCCTCTCCCAGACTCCCTCTTTTCTCTCCCAGAGTTGTTCTACATTAAAGCTGTAGGACTTAGGCCCTGAGAAGAAAAAGTGCCTCTCATCTTTTGCTTTTGTCCTTGTTGATGTTGCCAGGGTCCAGAGCTCGCCAAACTGATCACCCACAAGGTGAAAACTGACAAAGCAGTATTAGTTTGAGTACTCTTAGTTTGAGTAGAGTCAGTTACTAAATTTGGTCTCATTAATTTTACAGTTGTATAATTTCTCTTTTATCCTGTCACCACTAAAAAGCTCAGGTAAATACCAAGATTCAGATCACATTTTTCAAGACAGTAAGCCATGGTTAGCATATCACATGTTGTTAACTTGCATGCAGAGTAAACTAATTTCATTTGCTTTGCCTGGACCGTATTTAAAAGATATTCAAGTTAAATGCAAACACAGAAACACAGACAGGTAAAATAGAAGGGAAAAATGCTCACACTCATACACAGCAACTCTTCATGTCTTTTCACTGGTCAGTACAAGAATAATAAGCTTAACACATAAAAGGAGCAAACAGAAGAAGTATAGCAACATGGAGCCTTGAAGAAACTATTTGTCACATGACATGGTTGTCCCACACTACAACAGTGACACTATTGGCACAAGCATTGGGAAATGTCATTGTTATGGGACACATTTATAACAATGATCTTACACCGTCTCTCATTTACACAGAAGGAAACCAGAATGTACAGACATAGTCTAAGTGGTAAAAATACACAAGGAACTTCAAACAGTAAGAAACTAGTAAGTGGCTTTGAGTCAGTTCTCCAGAATAGGTTCTTAAAAAGAAGTTAACCTAACCAGCCTCAGTTCTTTCTACCGGTTGGAGACTGAAATGTTATGGTAGATGGCTTAAACATCTTTATGAAGGACTTTTGCCTATTATAGCTAAAGTGGGTAACAAGAACTGCACCACCGCACCCTGAATGGGCCTCCTGACTTGAGGTCCTCAACTGCAAGTTAAGACAGATAAGATAAAGTGACCTAAGTCTGGGCTTGGGGAAAAGAATACATTCACAAGAGTGTGATAAATGATACTTCTAAAATTTTAAAAGGTATATTAAAATCTTATCAAAAATACAACAGAAGACTGAATAGAGAAAATATTACAGCACCAGGATTTTTCCTACCATGGGCTCATCTACACAATGGATGTTTTGCCTTTTAACCCTTTAGCCCCTGCCAAAGTTCTGTCTATTGACGGCTTTTTCACTGTCCAGTGGCGGAATTAACTTCTTTACATCTTGATTGGAGGCCAGGTGCCACCACAGTAACAAGCTGACCCTCCCAAATGTCCCGTGACAATAATGGAAGGGGGGGGGGGTAAAGCATAACTATAAAACTTATCTTAACATACACATAATATTTGCCTTTTGATTGTGAGAGCCAATCATTGCATTACTTATCTATCACAAAAGGATTAAGCCCAGCACCTTTGGGGTAGAAGCCCCAGCCCCAGGTTTTTCTGCTGCCAGGCTCCCACAGATCCCTACACCAAGGCAGGGAAGGAGGAGAGGTTTTGGATGTGTGCCATGGCCTCTGGCCAGATGCAGTGAACACCCAT
>JAXCLO010000001.1:14194896-14229912 GCA_035583995.1 Arremon aurantiirostris | reverse complement strand
TGAGATGGAGGGAAGCAACAAGATATAGTTGGGACCCTTGGAAGGGTGATGTGCTTCCACTTAATATTTGTCATTCTCCCTGACCCCACCCCCCACCTCTATTGCTTTTTTCTTTCTTTTCTCTTTCTCTCTAGTATTAAATAAAATATATCATTTTTTTTGGTACCAACATCTAACCTCATTTGGCTTTAATTAAGCTTTGGGTTATATTTCATACCTTTCTGTGTTTGGTCTGTTTTATTCTGAGAGAATTAGTTTTCTTTGCTCTTCTGTGCTTAGACCGGAATGCAGCACTATCCTACACATTAAGTGATGCTCTGTGCTTCCAAACACAGTAGTGGAAAATTAGAAAGGAAGCATACAAAACTAAAAATCCAGGTTGAGGTAATTAAATCAGAGGGCATCCTACTTCAGTATGTACAGTTTTGATGGCCCTAACAATAGCATAGTAGATACTGAGCATCATTTCTGCCCTGTTAAAAACAAATCATCCTGTACAAATCCTGTATACAGTAAAGCAAAGGACTGGAGATACAGAAAGGTCTATCTCAATTACAGAAGGATCCACTGAAGCTGAAAGGTTTGCAGCACACACACAGCCATACTACTACAGACATGAAAATAGGGAAAGTAAAGTACTAATAACACAGCAAGAGATAAACAAAACAGTTTGGGATTTAGATAATGAAGGTTGAGGAACACGACAGCACTATATTGATTTCCTATAGTTGCTACATCTCAACTTCTGGAAAACCACTGTTTAATTAGACAAGAAGCAGAAAAACTAATTAGTCAATTAATTGCTGCCTAAGGATCCCAAAAAGCAAAGACAGTACATACCTTTCTTCAGTGCATTCCTGTTTCTCAGTTCCATCAATCTCAATTTCTATCAGCTCCTCTGCCTCTCTCTTAGTCATGGCTGCAATGTCTTAAGAACAGAGCTATGAACAGAAAAGAATTTTTTGTGTAAGTCACAGACCAACAAGACTAGACAATATTTTGTGTCCTATCACACATTTTTAAAATCAAATATCAGAATAGTCTTTGAAAGCCAAAAACAAATTCAAAACCTAATTCATATTTCACAAAATATATTACTATACATATTCTCAAATAAATGTTCTAGAAGCAAACATGGGACTATTAAGACATTTGCACAGAGCCCAAAGCCCAGAGCCTCCATCTCTTGGAGGCACCCAAATTTATGGATTTTTTTTGTTGTTGCTACAGGCCACCTACAGGAAAGCACATATGAAAATCCAAACTACCTTCCTAGCATGGCTGAAAGATGCTTATAAATTTGAGCAGCATTTTACATGAAATGCTGCAGGAGGCAGTTAGGGAGAAGATGCATGATTTTTTCATAGGCAAATAAAGTCAACAACAAAGTGTTTGTTGACCATCTCATCTTTCCACCCATGCCTCC
This sequence comes from Arremon aurantiirostris, assembly GCA_035583995.1. NCBI lineage: Eukaryota > Metazoa > Chordata > Aves > Passeriformes > Passerellidae > Arremon > Arremon aurantiirostris. The sequence goes on along the minus strand of JAXCLO010000001.1, from coordinate 14,228,486 downwards.
CATAGGTGAACAGCTGATGACATGAACACAATGACTGTATATTGTGAAGTCCCAAACTAAAGCAGGATGTTAGTAATGAAATGAAAAGCTATTCTGTGACAACATTCTCACTAACACTGCAGGTTTTCATGCCCTGTAGAACACTGGAACCTCTTGGGAACATAAGTGGGAAACAAAGAATTACAGCACTTGCTCTGTAAGACATAGTTAATCTGGTATTACTATTTTTCATTAACCAGCACATATACCATAACTATGAAATATATATGATAAAAACCAGGCCAAATTATATTAACAGTTTACAATAAATAACAGCATGAATTCATAGCACAAGAAGTAGGAATCAGAAGTACAGTGGAAGTAAAAAAAACCACTGGAGAAAAAGCAAAACATTACTACTATTTAAATAGCCAAAATAGAAGAGGTCACCAAGATTTCCATCCAGGAATCCTCCTTTCCCAGGTACTACTCTATCCCAAACCAACTGTTAGCAAGGGTATCTACTGAAGACAAGACAATAAGGATATGCATAATCTTTAAAACTTCTCAGAAGCAATAGTAGTCAACTGTGTTTTACAGCTGCAACGTAAATTGTCTAAAGAAATTCAAACTACTCATCATCTCCTTCAAAAACTATTTTGTAAGATTAGCTGTCAAGAAATCAAGTGCTCCATGTGGTTCATTCTGTAAGAAACTACCAAGGTTAGGAAGTAAAAAACCACCTTATCAACAGCTCACCACAAGAAGCAAACCCAGAACCTGTTCACAGATCTGGCTCCATGAAAATCTCCAAAGGGCCAGTGTAGTGTCCACTGAATAGGGCCCCAGGAATCCAATTCCTGTACCACTTAATCTTGTGTATTATTCTCATGATAAATGGGAAAGATTGAAACACAACCTCTGAAGAATGCAGACAGGCTTTAATATCTGAATGCACTGACACCCACATGGTTACAGGTGATCTGTCAGACTGTTAAAAAATATTTCAAACCCAAGATTTGAGTAATGTCTCTGGCTGAAAACTTCCAAAGAAGCAAACTGATATGATAAGAAGGGGTGAATGTATTTTCTGCACTGGCAATCAGATTAAAAACACAAAACAAAGGTAAATTGTCTTTTTTGTGATGAAGGGAGTTTACCAGGAAGGTCACAAAGGGGTTAGGCTGGGATTTCTGTTCTTTGACATGTTCATACGTTATTTACTGAGAAAACAGTGCAAACTTACAGAAAGAACTCACCACCCTGATAGATATCTGCCAGAAATTATTCAATACAGCTAAATGCAGAGTGATGAGAGTGAGAAAATATTACTGCCCACAGCAGCAGTACTTAGTTAAGGCATTTAGAAGTCCCTATGGATTGGACTCCAAACTGGCAGCTGGGACTAGTGACTGCTCACTCCCTCTTCAAAGGCAGTTCATGCTTGAATCTCTCAGGCTCTGCTATATTTCCAGATCCCTGGAGGGACAGGAAAGAGGAACCCAGGCACAAAAAGCAGGTGCACAAAGAGCAGGCACACAAAGAGGAAGAAAGATGGTTCTGCTGAGCACAGACACAAAGAAAGGAGATGGGTATAAAGAATAACAACATAGTGCAAACACATAAAGTCATTAAAGTTCACAGAAGCATAAAGGGGAAAATTACTCAGTCTTCCCTATACTAGCATAAAGAGATTTCTTACAATATGAACATTTCACATGAACTCTAGCAGTGTGCCCCTACAGGATGATGCAGAGTTTGAAAGTGAATACAGGTTCAGATGGGACTGAACTGCCTGCCCCTTCCCTGAAGGCTGCTGAGAGACAAGAAGGCTTAAAGAGCCTGGCTTGCATGGAGGGTTCATGTGGCAGGAACACTTCACCAGCAGCACTTGCTCAAAGGAACATAAAACCTGTGGTTGATTGCTGGAAGGCTCAGCCTACTGATTTCTGCTTGTTTCTACTTTTTCCTCCAGCCTAACAAGCCATAAGACTTAGCTGTTAGCCAAGAAGAAAGCTGGCCTCCCCTAACATACAAGAAGGCATGTGTCAACACAGCTTTTCCCCATGTGACAGCCCAGGGCTACTCCAGTATCCTTTACAGTAAGGAGAGTAGTCCCCCTGTTCTGTTTAAGATCAATCTTTTTCCTAGAACACAAGGAGTTAAGCAAGGAATGAGCCTACTGGGCAATGGGCACAAACTCTAGGAGTAGAATTGTTTGCTACCCCAGCAGGTAATTGTGAGATGGGGTCCAGCTCTGGAGCTCACACACATAATCAGCTGATACTGAAGCCCAGTCCCTGGAGTTATCTGTGCCCTAGAGAAGCTCTGCTGTGTGCAGCACATGGTTCCTATCCATCCATATTATCCAAACTATAGATATCAACACAAAGCAGGTAACAAAGCAGACAGCCTGTCCTTTACAGATCAGCTTTTACAATCATGAGCCAGTTCAGTTTTATGGTGGAGATAGTGGAGCACTGAACAGGGTGGGGGAAAATCACACCAGATTTGATGTGTTTAACTTCCCTACCAACAGCCTCAAGTGAGAAAATAAAGCCAAACTGGGAGCTGTGGCTGTGCAGCATGTACCTGGCCAAACATTGGGAAGCAAACTATGCAAGATCATTGGATCAATTAGGTTGGAAAAGACCTTCAAAATCATCATGACTGAACACCATGAACAACAACTGAACACCAACTAGACCATGGCACTAAGTGTCACATCCAGTCTTTCCTTTAGCATCTCCAGGGATGGTGATTCCACCACCTCCCTGGGCTGCCTGTTCCAATGTCTAATCACCCCTTCAGTGAAGAAATTCCTCTTGCTGTCCAACCTAAACCTGCCCTGGCACAGCCTAGGACTCATTACTACTGGTTTGCGAGGAGCAGAGCCCACCTGGCTGCAACCTCCTGTCTGGGAATTGTAAAGAGATACAGGGCGCTCCCTGGGCCTGCTTTTCCCCGAGGTGAGTCTGGGGGGACTCACTCCGCATCAGAGTTGGGCTCCAGACCCTTTCCCAACTCCGCTGCCTTTCTCTCGACTCCCTCCAGCCCCTCTAATGTCCTTCTCGGAAAGAGTGGCCCAAAACTGGACACATCACTCGAAAGGCTTCTCACCACGGCAAGGGGAGAGCCACAAGACGCCACACATGCTGCTACGTGTTCGGCCAAAGAAGGGTTTTTACAAGCGGGGATAAGTTTTCACACGCCGGGGAGGCCCCGCGATCCCTACGGCGGGAGCCCTCGGTCCCTGATCCCAGGGCCTTTCCCCGCGGCCGCCAAGGCGCCACCTCCCCGTGGGCCCCGCTTCCCGCGGCGCCTCCGCGTCGTTGTTTGAACCCGAAACGGAAATGGGACCGCGGAGCCGCCGGGAGAGAAACGGAAACAAAACACGGGCCGGGCCGCGCTCACCCGCCGCCGCCACCGTCCGTCCGTCCGTCCGCTCGCCCGCCGCACCGGCACGCCGCACCGGCACGTCCCGCCGTCCGTCCGCGAACTCCCCCAGCTCCGGGTGCAGGACCGGCTCCGGGAGCGGGTCCGGGAGCGGGCTGCGCCAGAATCGGGACGGCGCGCAGGCCCAGCGCGGGGAAACGCGCGACACCGCCGCGCCCCCGCACGAACTACGGCTCCCGGCAGCCCCCGCGGCTCCGGAAGGCCCTGAGCCCCTTTCCCTTGCTTGGAGGCGGCTCTGTGCGGGGACGGTGCGTGCTGGGCTCTCCCGGGGCTCTTCCCGCGCTGTCCCAGGTCCCAGGGGCGCTCAGCGGGGCCGGGCAGTGTGTGCGGGTGGGGCGGCCCCGGGTGTGCGGGTGGAAGGGGCGGGGGGGGACGGTGGCTCCCGGCGCGCCCTGCGAGGGCGGCGGGGCCCAGCGGAGGCAGCGGCTCGGCCAAGGTGACTCTGGGCTTGGAAGTGTCGCCTTTTTTCCCTACTTAAGCAACGCGAAGGGCAGAATTCACGGTTTGTCTGGGTTGTTCTGTCGCGGTTCCGTACCGAACCACAGTACCGAATCGCGGTACCGAACGGGTCGCGGAGCTGCAGCCGTGGGATCACGGTGCCCTCGGGTTCAGTGGTTGTTGGAATTTCCCCTCCCCCCCGTGCTGTTTTAAATAACCTTTGACTACCTCTCTTGGAGGTATTGAGCTTTAAAGCTCAGCTCCAAAGTACATTATTCTTTCTTCTTATGCATTTATCTTAATAATATCTTAAAGGAAATATTTTTTCTGGTTTTAGCTCCAAGCTATTTTTTCCCTGCTTTTTTAATGCATTTGTTATATCGCCGTGACTAAATTTTTTTATTCTTCCTTTCGTGTTTTATTAAAGTAGTAGCGCCACCATGATCCTGCGGCAGATCTTGCGGCTTTCCTCCCTTTTCCACTCCGCCGTGTCCGTTCACCTGCGCAGGAACATTGGGCTCTCTGCCATTGCCTTCAACAAGGCAAAAGAGCTCGACCCCGTCCAGAAGCTCTTCGTGGACAAGATCAGAGAGTACAACACGAAGAGCAAGTAAGTAAAGGAATTTGTCTTAAGGGGAAAATCTGATGATTTTGGCATAAAAACATCATACCCGAAGTGTTTGATTTTTCACAGTTTGATACTTCTGTAGGCTGGTCTGTAAATATTTAAGGTGTGTTTTTCTGCAACATTTATGGTTTCACTAGTGGGAAAGGTTGTTCTTGCATATCTAATAGAAAATACCAATTTTTTTTCCCCTTAAAAAAGGAAAAGTTTGATGCCATTCTTTCTTGGGCAGTTAAGCTACACAGTTAAGGTCTCTTGCACACTGTATGAATGTACTGGTATGTTAATTTTTACCCATCTACATGCTCTATAAATAGGGGGGGAAGCTAAACAAACCCTTTCTTTTGGTTGGGTTTTTTTTGGCTGGGGAAAACAGTTATTCTGTAGTCTTGTTTCCAGAAGGTGAATGGAAATAGCTTTCAAAACCAATTAAGAATTAATGGAATTATCAGGATGGTCCATTTACTTAACTGCTTAAGTTAATAAGCAGTTCCTTCAAATGGAGTCTTCGATTCTTGTAGTGTTTGGATGAACTGCTGACCAGGAAAGGAAAGCTATAATAATTCTGTGTAATTTATTCTTGAGAAGTATTCCTGGAAAGGAATTAAGATGCTTCCTAGCTCTACTGGTAGAAGTTGTGTCTATCCCTACCTACAAACCCATCTCTGGAGGGTGGGAGATACTTGGTGGTTTTACGAATTCTAAGCATGGATCCCGTGCTGGTACAACTGAGTGCTGGCAATCTAAAGAGTTACTATTTTGGATATCTGATGCTTGAATGCCAAGAAGCTCCTGTTGTGGAGGAGATTTTTGCTTCTTTAGCATTCAAAATGTATTTTCTTGGCAAGAACAGTTAAGCTTTACTAACTGAGATAACTAGTTCAGAGACAGAAGACGTGGAAATCACAGTTTTGTTAGGAATTCACACCTGGAACATACAAAACTAAAAGCCTGAGAGCTTCCATACTCATCAATGGTTTTGCCTAGTAAGACCACTTCTTGTCTCAAAAGGCTTGGATTTTCATCCCTGATAGCTGGATTTTCCTCACTGACAGCAGAAAACCTTTACCCTTAGAACCTTGTTTGTTTGTAAGGTAAGGAGGCCCTAAGGTGTCATAGATTGAGATTTGGATATATTTTAAATTGTTTCCTTTGACTGGCTGTTAGAAAGGTTTTAATTAATAAATGGGCTTGAAAACATAGAATTTTCCATGTGAAATATTAGAACTGAGTTGTTAATCACAACTTTTGATGTTTATTAGGCAAGCTGGAGGGCCTGTTGATGCAGGACCTGAGTTTCAAAAAGATATGAATGAATCCCTTGCAAGACTCCAGCGAGCGTATGGGGAGGGAGATCTCACCAAGTTTCCAGAATTTAAATTTGAGGGTAAGTTAAAAATCTTACTGAATTCTAATTGCAGCTAGAGACATGTTCACTCACAGATTTCTTAAATTCCCCTTTAGTTTATATTTGTACCATTAATTTGGTGTAAAATGCCCACTGGGAATCTTATGCTTTTGCACAGTTCACATCTGTTTCCATGTGACTTCTGTTTTGATTATTTGTCTTTTCTAGCAGGGATGTGGTCTTCATTATGCTAATGATTAACAAAACTTGCAGTCAGATCAGTCTATCTTAATTGTCCTTCAGACACCCTAAAGAAAGAGCTCAAATAGAAATAGTCTAGGGTCTGTATTTTTCTCATCTTGCCAAAAAGATCAGCAGAATATAATGTGAATATCATTTAGTCTTAACATCATCCAAACGGTGACTTTTTTGATTTTGTAAGCTCCTCTGCAAAGGCACTGATTTCAGAAAATTAACACAGGACTTAAGTTCCTTACTTATGAATATTTTGTGGCTAAATTATATTAAACCATTTTCTTCAGCTATTTGGATATGATTTCTGTTTAACTGCTCTAAGTTTGTTTTAGTGTGGAAAGGAAGGGGCAGACAGCAGGAGGCTTGGTGGGTATCTGGCAGCCAGCCAAGGCCAAGCAACCGTAGTGAGCAGCTTGTAGTTCTGATCAGACTGTCTGGGAATTCCAATATAGACTTGGAACACACCTGCAAATGTTTTGGATTTTGGTAGTATTTCAGTTGGGTAAAGTTGGTAAAACAGAGTACCTGTAAAGTAGGATCTATGTTTTTTTCTGTTTTATTTTTCCACAGTTTTAGGGATGTAGTTTCACTACATTCAGTTTTATTTCTGTGTCAGCTGTGAAACTATGCATATTAAAATTTTACTTGTTTTTATAAGGAAAAAGAATTTGTGTGACCATAGGAACAGAGCAAAGCACAGACACAACATGACTTTGTTCTTTGGCCACTGTTGCCTATCCTTGATCTAATTTCAATTAGGTTTCAAATTGTAATTAATCTGAGTAATTACATGAGTAGGAACACCAATTTCTTTACCTCAGGGATGCTTACTGTAAGTTGACCCTTGCCTCCCAGACTTTGTATTAAAGACAGAAGGCATTAGGAGCCCAAGTGCCCAAAGCCCTAACCTTGGTGAGCCTGTGCCTTTGACATCAAGAACTCCTTGGTCAGTGTTTGCATATGGAGAGTATCTTGCTGAGTTGAGTTGAAATTGGGTGCTCCTCTCTGTTAGTAAACACTGATGATACACTAATGAAAGGGAGAGAAGAGAGATTACTTGTCCTTAGGGCTGTGTTGGAAATACTCATCATGGAAATACTAATGTTCTGGTTGACTTCAGTTTCTCTGCTGTCTTCTCCCCTATGCCAGGTGTCACTAAGAGCTGTTTAGGCAGAACATTACTGAGGGTCAGCCTTTATACATAACTCCTGCAAGGTGAAAAAGATCTGTCTCCATCCTACTTACTGTTTACTGCTGCCCACATTTAATCAGTCAGTGGAGATGTAGACTGCAATGTACTGCTTTAGCTTGCCAATGTAATGGTTACTTTTCTTTGAATTACAAATTAATTGTGGTGTTTGAAGATGGAATAAAAAAGAGACTAATAGGAATTTTCTCTCTCCCATTTCTCCTGTAGAGCCCAAGTTTGAGGAGACTCCAAAGTGATCTCTGCAGCTTGTACACCAAACAGCAATGTACAGCCATGGAGTTGCTGAACATGGCACTGGTTGTAATTTAATAAATGTAGTACTTCAGTTTGATTTCATGGTGTGAAGAAGCTCTTAATTGCATGGTGAGTGTAGCTAGCTGTGATCAACTCTTACATGACAGAGGCAGCTGGGTAGTGCTGCTCAGTGTTAACTGCAAAACTCCTTTGTGTGCTGTGTTTTAATGCTTAGATACTATAACACTTGTAATGATACACCAGGAAGGAACTATTTGTTCTGTTGAGTTTATCCAAAAAGCTTCTGCAGAAAAAAAATCTCCATGAACCTCAAGTCTGTAGCAAAGCTACAGTAGTGATGGAGGTGCACAGTCAAAAGCACAGGCACAAAAGCCCTAATTCTACACTACATCAATGAACACAAAGGTGATGAAGTTAATCTTCCAGAAGAAAATGAAGTCTGCTAAAGAGGTTGTGAGGTGCAAATCTCTGCAACTCAACTATTGACAGAAACACTTTAACTTCTGAGGAGCTATTTATTTATAAAAATTATATCTGAGAAACTACATAAACACTTTGACAGTCTTCATACTACAGTTTGAATTGTATTGACATGATTTTTCTTCAGAATGAAACTACATATGCAGTCTACAGAGAGAGAGAGACTTTCACATTAAACACTAAAACACTGCATGAGCTTTTATTACAGGAAGATTTATTTTGTCAGCATAGTGAGTTTACTGCTACATGCTTTGCAATTGTATCAGATTTGCCAAAGTCATCTCTTAAGTCCTAATACATCAGAATTGCAGGAGAAATTGAGCTCTTGACCACGGTTGAGACACAAGTAGTGAGATCACCTATGAAAGTTATTTGAATAGATTGTTCCAAGCTGCAAGAGTGAATCTTGTATTGCTGCATGTACATATGAACAAAATGAGAAGCTTTCACACAGAACTAAATTGAATATACAAGTTAATTTGTTTTCAGGTTTATTTGGGGGTTGTTTTTTTTTGAAATACCATCACAGCTAGGTTGACTAAATATTAGCAGTTTTTATTTTCAGCATGTAAGACACGGAAACAATATTTACAGAGAAGAGGCCAAAAGATCCCTTGTGGTTTTAACCCCAGCCAGCAACTAAGCATCCCATAGCCTCTGGCTCACTCCCTGTCCCTTCCCCCTACTGTAGGGAAGGGAATTAGAAACAAAATTTGTGGGTTGAGATAAAGCACTTAAATAACTGAACCAAAGTAATAATATGGGAAAAAGAGAGAAAGAGAAAACCTGAGAAGCACAAGTGATGCAGAGCACAAGTGCTCATCACCACTCACTGACTGATGCCCAGCCTGTTCCCCAGCAGCAAATGGCCCCTCCCAGCCAACTTCCCCCCAGTTTAAATACTGGGCATGATGTTCTATCCCTTTGCCCAGATCAGGTCAGGGTCCTGGACCTGATCCCTTGTGGCTTGAGCACCTTCTCACTGGCAGAGCATCAGACACTGAAAAGTCTTTGAGTCAGGGTAAGTACTGCTGAGCAACAACTGAAACATTATTGTATTACTGATATTATTCTAATACTCATTAAAAAAAACAGCTCTGTACCAGCTACTAGGAAGAAAATTAACTCCCAGCTGAAACCAGAGAAGTATCAGCTGCTTATTCCATACCATTTATGTCATGCCAGATCCCACACTTCCTGATATACCAGCACCTTTCCATGCTGTCTTTTTATAGATGCACACACAGATACCATTTCCTTTATCTATAGGCAATCCCTGTAGATGTCTACTGAATTCATTCAGTCCATGACTTTTGGCTTATACAGTTGTGACTTGTGCGTGTCATGAACAGTCTTTCAGGGCAGGAAAGAGGGGGTCTGGTGTTGGATTGGTGCATGTTGAAGCCAGTTCTGATTCCGTCACTGCTCTGCGTGTCCCGTTACATCACAGTTCATTCTTAATATGGCAGTTGAAGGGGAGCTGGGTTCACATCCCCAAAGCTGGAGGGGTGGAGACAGGCACCATGAGGTGCCCAGTGCAATTGTGGGCATGCAGCTGATGTAGAAGTGCTAATACACAAAATTACACAGCAATTAACATCACACAATGCACTGGCTATTCAATGAAATCCACTCAATGCACAAACCAGACTTGCCCATCCTCCCATCTTAACAAGTGTGCCCAAGTCCTTGAGCAAAAACAATCCCACAGATGAGTTTGCCTTTGCCCAAGGCAGGAACAACCCAGACTGTCTTCTGCAGCACAGTTTTCATGTGCACTACAGGAACTTTATTCTCTGCAGTAGAAGTTTTGATTGGGCAGAGCCAGCCCACTTGGCAGATCTTCTAGTGCTGACTCACCAGGTGGCCTTTGCCAACGTGCATCCCAATGTTTGAAGGTTCACCCTGGCCATTGCTTTCAGTGTAGTCTAACAGTCCATTGGATCGTGTGGTTTTCTTAGGTGGTGCATGATACAATATACCCACTAAATGCCATGTTCCTTGGCCCAAGCATCTGTGTTTTCCAAGTATTTCTAGTTTATTCTGTTGAAAAGCTTGATGTTGCTCAGGGCCCTGTGTGAAATCATTCTTCTGAATCACTTGATAAAGAGGGCTTACAATCAGACTAGTTCGGAATATGCATTTTCAAAAAACCCACATCTAAGCTTACATTTTGAGGAAATAGATTAGAATTTCTTCCCATAGGATCAGGAGTAAATTCAGCCATTCCACTCTACCTGGGAAACCATCCACTGGAGATGGGAGTAGCAGTTCTCCTGGAAGAACCTCAATTTGGGATTGTTTTCCTTACAATTCATGTCTCTAGGGTCACGGTAGGTCTCCCATCCCAATTCTTCATGCCTTCTCTGTGGTCTCTGAGCTAAACCCACAGGGTATCCCATGGCGTGTACCTTCCATATCCTCCCTCTTGGGCCAATGCTTACTGTCATTAGCATGGGGCTGTAGAGGTGAGGAATAGAACATAACCTTTTTGAACTGCTGAAATTCCTGGGACAGTTTACCATAATTTCTTCACAGATGAGAGAGGAAGAGAGGTTGTCTTCAAATTCCCAGAGATAGCAAGCCACTGTATCCACAGATGGTGGTGTGATGTCTTCTCAGATTAACGTTGCCAGTGGGTTGGTGTGTACTCTTGGTACACTCTACAAACTTCCACCTCAACGGAATTGGTCTGGATCTGTGGGGAACCTTGTATTGTCCAGTCCAGGTCAAAATAAATCTCTAGCATTCCCTCAAGTATTGGATATCTTTCCACTTGCATGGTGACATGTAGTGTGATTCTTGTAAGGATACCTTTCCTTCAGGCTTGACAGGAGTCGCTTCCAGAGGCTGGGGACTTGTGTCTCTCTTGCAATCACCTTGTCAATGCTTGCTTTCTTAGAAAGTGATTCCTTCCCTCTAGTTCCAGCCCATTAGTCCCATTATCCCAGCACTGCAACAGCTAGGTGGTAGAATGCTCATCAGGACAGCAGCTGAAATATTTATGTATATCCTGCAGCTCACTCAGGAGTAAGGATTGAGTGGTTGCCTCTTGTTGGCCTGTTACTGAAGTTGGTGTAGGTACAGTACATATCAGTGGGGTTTCGGTTGTCACAGATCATTTCCTAACCCTAAATAAGGCCTGAACTAAATGCAACAACACACTGATTTTTACCAAAAGGACCAGGTTTGTTTCAAGGGTAGTCACAGGATATGCAATGTCTTTTAAATTCTCAAATGCTATTGTAATCATCCTGAGGGGAAGGAAGGTGTTTTTCCCATGGGTTGGCTCTCTGAGGGTACAAGGCAGTAGATGTAACTGTGGATAGTTTCCAGCAGATGGCTCCCAAAGGACAGAGGGGACACACACCAGACAGGCTCATGTCATTCTATCATTTCACAAGCCAGTACAACACAGAACAACACAGTGATAACCTTAGCCCAGGCCTACAGCAAATTAATCAATATGGTGACCAGCAACTATTTAACCAATACAATGAAGGCTTGTAACAAACTTGTTTTAACATGCTCTAGTCAGATCTGGCTTTATCTCAACCTTTTGAGTCTCACATTGGGTGCCAAAAAGAACTGCCAGCAGCTCAGTCAGCAGCTCAGCCCCAGGTGGCTGCTTGCTCACTGTCCCCACTCCAGCCCAGTGGGAGAACTGGGAAAAAAAAACTAAAACTGGTGGGTTAAGAAAACAACAGTTTAATAATTGAAACAAAGTAAAATAAGATACTAATAATACTAATGATAATAAAAACAACAATAATGTGAATTGTAGTGAAAAGGAGAGAGAGGAGTAAAGCCCAAAAAAGGCAAGTGATGCACAACAGTTTCTCACCACCCATGGACTGATGACCAGCCTGTCCCCCAGCAGCAGTTGGCTCCTCCTGGCCAACTTCCTGAGTTTAAATACTGGGAGTGACGTTCTGGCGTGGAGGCACTCACCAAGCACCAAGCCTGTTTGAGTTCCAGAAATGTTTGGACAACATGGCAGGCACATGGTGTGATTCTTGGGGTGTCCTGTGCAGGGCCAGGAGCTGGACTTCATGATCCTGATGGGTCCCTTCCCACTCAGCTTATTCAATGATTCTGTGATTCTGCATATCTCTTTTGACAACTCAGATCAGCTGTCCCAGCTGTGCTCTGCCCCTGCTTCTTTTGCACCTCCTCACTGGAAGACCATGGGAATCTGAGGACTCCTTGACTTGGAGTAAGCACTACTCAGCAGCAACTAAAACATCAGTGTGTTATCAACTTTATTCTCATATTAAATCCAAAACACAGCTACTATGAAGAAAATTATCCCAGCTGAAACCAGGACATTGATACTTTTGTATAACAAGTAGTAATTTGATGTCCCTCACAGAGGCTGAAATCTTCTAAATAACAAAGGACTTGGTATGCTTGAAATCCTAAATGAAGCAAACAAGGTTACAATAAATAATAGTTCAAAGATTTTAAACAGGTTAATATTTAGTGTACATTTCAGAAGAAACTAAGACACTGAACTTGACAAGAAATGTGTCTGATGTATGGTTACTAAATGTTCTTTTCTGAGACGGGAGGTGTGCAAAATGCACTCTACACAGAAGTAGCAACCTATTCATAAATACAGGTATCAAACAGCTCTGTTCAGAGCATCAGATTTTTAAATGCATTAACAATGATAAACAGATACCATAGCTCTTCAAAGCTTTATCTTTCTCACTCAGAGCAAACAGTTGGTCTCAGAAAGTTTCTTATATACATGCTAGGTCAAGGATTAAGCTTATGCAATTTAATATGTTCTGTTTTGATTAAGAAAATGGGTGGTGTTCAGGGATCTTTTAAGGTTACATCAGTTTACTCATGCTACTTTAACTCCTCTTGTCCTTAAACTGTAGATAGTGATATTAAGTCACTTCTAGTTGAAGTTTTACTTAGAACTCTATTCCTTTTGCACCAATCTGAAAAGCTGGAATGATTCAGATGTATTTAAAGCCCTTTGAGCCAACTCAAGGAACTGGGGGTTGAAGTAGTAAATTCAGCTCCCATATTTCAAGTCTTTTGACCCACATTATTCTTAGAAGAGTTAGGGCCCAATCTTTCTCTCACTGCTGTTTTGGACTGTGTCTCAGTTAGTTAATCAATATGTACAAGAAGATGCAAAGTATGGAGCTCCATGCAAAGTATGGAGATGCAAAGTGTTGCACTTAAGACCATCCAATAGGAAGCTGTAAATGCAGATAAAGTACTGCCAGGTACGGGCACAGGAGGAGTGAGGAGTGTGTGCACATGTGGAAAGACATTACAGATCTAAGGAACTTTGAAGATATTTAAAGCTTTAAAAACACACTAGTAAACACAAAAGACTTGCCTTTTCACTTGTAGATTGATAGTTTGTCTTCTTTCTGTTAACAGAGCAGGAAAGGAATACAGGTTAAAAAGTGACTTTTCTGGTGTTGGGTTTACCCCTTTGAGAGCCTTATATATGAATGCATTTTTCCAGATTTCCAGCAATCCTCAGGGATTTTTCCCCTCCTCTCAGAAAAAAACTTACAATAACAAATCCATTGAATACTTTTAGATAGCAGTCATTATCTCACAAACCACTGCCAAACAGCTTCTCTAGCTTGTCTTTCCAACTCTTCCAGTTACACTTTTTGTCTAGCTCATGGCCAGAACTAAAATAGCTTGGGGGAATTCTGACTTGCCACTAAGAAATTTTAGTGAAATAAATCCATATCAAAGGAATAGACCAGGCACTGTCAGAAAGTTTCTACCAGTTATATTTTTACAAAACACATCCTGAAATAACTTGTAGATATGGATATGAGAGCAGTTCAATTTGGTTCTGATTGTCTTCTGTCTAGTTTGAAGAGGAGACTCATGAATAGCTGAATTAGAAGTGTGAGCTGTAGCTATGTAAAAAGACACATCTCTGTGTATTTACCACAGCAATGTAATGATTCACTCTCTGACCAGCACACTGGTTTCTATCAAGGAAACCAGCTAGTGTGTAAGATCAGGTTTATCTCAGCATCAAGAAAGATATTGCACAAAAACCACATTAGAAAGGCTGTAAAAATCATTAGAGTCACTAAATAATCTGAAATGTAAATAAGGTTTGCAGTGATTTATGTACTGCTTGCATACTTACTGGGAAGAACTTTCCTCTGAAAAAGAAAGGAAAAAAAAGAATTAGCACAAGAACAGTTTTCCTTAGCTGTTTTAAAGTTCTTTGAAGTAGTTATTTCTAGAATATTCAGCTCTTCAATTTCTAGAAGGAGATTCTGAACCAAATGTCTCTTTTTGGTGTAGCGAGTTTAGGCAGAAGAAAGATTAGGTTTCAAGGGTAAATGAAGCTCCAAGTGAACTCTAATGAGCAGCTCTGTTGCCTCTGGTAATTTCAGGCAGCTGGCCTTTTCAGACCCCATGTTTGGCATCTATTGTTACTGCGCTCAGGCCTATAGGTACCAATGTAAAGGCTACAGAGAGGGCTGCTGCATGTCAAGCTTTATGTAGCAATCCCTAAAAGCAAACTTTTTCCATGACCCAGAGGAAGAAGACAGTTAATTTAGTTTCCCTTTCATGAGAACTTAGTTGGTCAGGCACTGTTGACTAAAACAGGATTAATTTTATTTTGCCTTTCATAGGCATTCCTTACCAAAACTAGGATAGAGAGGTTCCAAGAACCTCTCCAGTTGTGCAGCCTTAAGCAACTGCACAAACATCTCCATGCCGTTTTCAAAGTACCTTTTGCAGCAGATGTTGGCAGAATAAAAATGTCTGCACAAAATGTTGCTGTTTTAATCTCCAGCTTTAGTACCATGGAGTTAGAACCTTCATGGAAAGGAGGGCATCATCAGAATCATAAAATCATGGAATGGTATGGGTAGGAAGGCACCTTAAAGACCATCTGGTTCCAACTCCCTGCCATAAGCAGGGACACCTTCCACTAGATCCAGTTGCTCAGGACTTCCTCCAACCTGTCCTTGAACACTTCTAGGGATGGAGCACCCACAGCTTCTCAAGGCAAGAGAGAGTGCCATGGAAACACTGCTAGACAGACATTTTTTGACTCAAGGAAGGAGTGATTTTATTCTACTTACTTGCAAAGTAGCCCTTTTTTTGGGCATAGAATACTCCAAGGCCACACAGCACCATCACCAGAGCCACAATTACTACAGCCACAATGATACCACTTACATTGAGGTCATCTGTAATTATAAAACAAAAGTCCTATGTTCTAAATTGTAAAAATTTCCACTGGCTAGATTTTTCCCTAATTACCACAGGCATTTTTGTATCTATAGGTGATATAGATACAAAAATATCTATATATTTGGCTTTGGCCCAAGATGCATAAGTTAATTAGTAACAGTTAAATTTATTTAAGCAGTAAAAAAGCACTAATGTGCCACAGCCACTTCAACACAAGTGCTTGGTACACATCAACTGCTTAGTTTGGGTCAAAAGTAAGGAAAGAATAAGAAGGACCAAGGGATACATATTCCTTATCATATCTACCCCAGATAAGTGTTACCCAAGTCATATGTATCTGAGGAAAAACGTCTTGAAATTTTTGTAAATATTAAGCAAGTTTTTTCATATAGTTTATTTGCTTAACACAAGTGAAACAGCTGATGGCAATTGAGTTCCACTTCTAAAGAACTCTTCAAATGAGTTTTTGGAAACGCAGTGATTTTTACATTTTTAAATAGCAAGGCTTTAAAAATACAACGCAATAAAGCTGAGTTGCCTGAAGTTAAACTCTACACCAGGCTACTGAAACATCTGGCCATTTTTATTTTTAAGGTGATGGCTTGACTTCAACCATGACAAGGACCACACCCGTATCCTGATATACTCACTAAGAGCTTCCGACTATCATTTGTTTTAGGAAAACCAAAATTATCATGAACCAAAAACATTTTCATAGGTTTTTGTTATGTTTCAAATTTTTTGGATCCCAGCTTCAAGCATGTTTTAATATATGGTTGAGATTTTTACCCCAAACCCCACCAAATTTTTGTACAATTTAGGCTGACAGCAATTTAGGTTTTAGTGCATATTTTCACAAAGTGATTCTATCTCAGTAGCTTGAGGAACATTTGCTCATAATCCACCAAGAATGCATTAAAACCCATGATATGATTTTCAGCTAAGTTCCATGAAAGCACCATATGGAACTTTGCAGTTCCATACACTTGGACAGGACCTTCCCTGCAGTAGTTACTCGGATTTGTTACCATTTGCTTTCCTATGATATCTGCAAGAACCAGCTGTATATTTTGGAAAAAACCTCCTCACACATTTTGGGTTGTTACAGACTGTTACATTAAGATTTCCATTGAATGAATCCCAAAAGGGAGGCTTTATGTGAAGAAAACACCCCAGTGGACAGGCACACTCTTCTGTAAGCCTTCCACAAAAGCATTTGGAAATATTAAAGTTCTCATATGGCTGATGATTTTCTGTGAATTCAGTGTTTGGCAATCTAAAAGCTAATTACTGCAATAAGGAACTTATTTCTCCTCCCCCCGAATGCCATAATCAAATAAAAAGATTCCATTCAATCGGGTCTTAGATTCTTAGTTATACCATGCAATTACATAAATCCTACTGCAAGACTGTTTTCCACCATTATTTTCTTTAACACTTACCAACTTGCATTCGCTTCACTGAGCATTTCTGAGATAATCCAATCCCATTGGAAGCTTCACAGAAATACTCTCCAGTGTCATTCTTTGTAACTGTATTAAATAGCTGTTAAGAAAGAGTCCAAAATCATAATCAGAATGGGGGAAAAAGATCCTGTAGGATAGAAATTTTGACATGTCAATGTAGATTTGTTTGTTTGAAATGAAACCCAAAAATGAAACCCAAAAAACCCTGAAGGCAAGTAAGAAATTCTAGTCCATTTCAACTTTGTAACAGTTCCCTAGTCACATTCCCTGGTCCTTCAACTTCTGCTTGTTGCCTAAGAGGTTCCTTTAGATGGACATTTAACTCAGTGGAGTGTATCTACAAGGAAATTAATTTTTAGTGGACCAGAACTTTCCAATAATGTCCACTTTTTTAGATGTGCTCCAATTTCAGAATATCTGAAATCAAACAGTTTCTTCATTTTATCAAAACAACAACCCCATTAACTGATCCTTCAAAAAACTTGATGCATACTGCTTACGATGCATTGTCAACTGAAATTTTTCAGAAGTAAAGAGTTGTTTGGGTGGTTCTCAACCCTCCAAAAATGCACTTTGTCTTCTTCCAACAGAGAAATGCTAAACCATACTATTTCTGAAATAGTACTACTGTAAAAATGAAAATTAAATGAAAATGTGAGTGGAGCAGGACATCTCCCCCCACCACAGAAGAGCTTATCTGATGCTTGTTAGTTGGTGCAATAACTCAGAGCATTTTGCTCTCGCATGAGCCTCACAGGAGCCTTGGTGAAGTATCTCAATCTGGACAGTTTATCTTGTAGTGAATTATTTCATCGCCATGGGATTGATGCTTTCAGCTGACAGTAAACATCTTGCTGTGGAAGCAGATATGGAAAGACAAGCTGGAATTTCTGACTGACATACACTGCACTTTACAAATTGTAAAAGTTACACCATATTTTCACAAGGCAGAAATCTTCTACACATTCCCTGGAAATGTGTGGAGTCTCCCCCCGAAAGTCAGGACCCCAGTTTGTGGTTTCTCTCCTGGGGGCTGAGTGTAAGGAGTCTGTCTACGCTATCACCAGTTCGGTGGTAAGTTACACTGACTCCTAACCTACACTATTTCCTTGCTAGCTGTAGTATAGGTACCTTAATGTCATGCATGGTTTTATGTAATCTACTTGTAGTTCTTTTATTTTACACTGTGAAATAAATAATTGTTTAAGGCCTCTTGTCTGTTACTTTCTGCCAATTCAATCACTAACTCATTTTATAATAGACCTAACTGTCCACTCTTAAGAACTTGTAAGCCAGAGCCATTTAGGTGCAGGTCACCTAAGTAGAGCTGCTGCAAAAAATCTAAGCCTAAGGCAGGACTTTTCTAAAGCTCTCACTTGATCTGTAACAGAGATGAATAGAAACTGACCTCATATAAATTCCAGTATTTCTATTTTCCTAATTATTAGACTTTTTAACTGTTTCTTTTTAGTGTATGCTATACTTTGATATTTTCAGAAGTGATTAGTAAGTTTGAGTATCCATCTGATTTCCATGATGAGCATTCAGAACATCTGAATGCTTAGTCATACTTCAGTTTCCATGTTTGATTTTGCACAAGAGTAGTGCTCTTAGAACAACTCTTTACTTCTGAAAAATCTCTGCTCCCTAAGTAGCATCAAGCTCTTTTGAAGGATCAGCTAACGGGGGAAGAATGAGAGAGCCAGCCAGCTCTGAAGGAAAATAAAACCAAACACCACAACCCACAAAACAAACTACAACTAAAATGAAGAACTAAGCTTACTTACAGTCCCAGCTCATTCCCCCTGACTTCATAGGTCCTGGACGGGAACTTGTAAATGGCGCTGGATTGTAGAGATTCTGTACTGCCCTGAGTGCTGCATTCCCCTTAAAGTGTATGAAGCTACTATTCCAAATTTTAAGGTTCTGTCAAATAGATCTCTATTGCCATACCAAAACCTCATTCTCACCTGGTACTAGTTTAACAAAAGACAAGGTAAAATTTGTCATGTATTTCTAGATCCTCAGTTATCACTACTGCAGCCTTGCACCTCACCCACTTTGTGTGTATTATTCAATGTCTATGGCTTGTCACTGGTTTGAGGCAGCAACCACCTTCTACATTTTTCAGCACATTTCAGCATGACATTGACCTCTAACAAAAACCTTGTGAATTTTTGGATTTAGACTCCTGTGGATCATTTTACTGAACAGTAAATTTCATCTCCTTGATAGCTGTCTATGACAGAGTTGGTTATTACACTTACCAGAGTGCCAGACTTTTTATTCATGGTGTAAGTTATGTTTGCTGCTCTAGCACTGCCTGTTCCTGTCTTCTCCAGCAAGGCAACACCATTCTTGTACCACTGGTACTGAGATGGAGGGGAGCCCTCAGTTTCCTTACAACTCATCTGCACGACCGTTCCTGTCATTGCGGAGCTGGGTACCTCACACACTGGAGTAGTCGGAGCAACTGGACAGTGAAATTGAACTTGTTACACATGTACTTATACTGTCCACATCTGTCAGAGTCTGAAATAGTTCATGCCTCAAACATTGATTTAAAGTTTTGCCCATTATAACAAAAACTGTATAAAGAAGCTACAACCAAAGAAGCCTCCCTCAAGATACCTGACTGGGACTTTGGACTGAAAGACAAAGTGCTGAGATTAAATAAAGCGAAAACTCATTCTTCAATCACCTGAAACAAGCAAGTAAACAAGCAAAAGAACGTGAGCCAAACCCAGCTAAGAATCATCTCAGGCTTGCTTTGGGGTGAGGGAGGCCGTAGCCTGTCACTGATGGTGGAGACAGGAATGTGACATACACACAGAGAGGTTCATGCAGCAGCAACCAGAGTTTATTGATGTGTGCCCTCTTTGTGAGGGCTTTGAATTTCCTGTGCTTACAGATATTTATTGGTCAAAGGTCTTAACTCTGCCCAGCTCACTGGCCAATGATACAGGTGCATTCCTGGTTCAAAGGGATTGGCTGGGGTCCCCTTGTTTGAACTTGAATTCAGCCTATCAACTTAAAACCTGGGGCCTTGTTTACTCCTTATTCTCTAAGGAGCTAGGCTGGTCGAGTTGGTATCTGTTATGGCCTAATTATCTGTGCAGCCATAGAGCAGCTATAGCTGTCACAGTAGCCCACTGACCCATTTGCTGGGAGCAGGTTTGCACAGATTTCCCCCCCAGATGAGGTGGGGGGAGGAAGTTTTGGTGTGTTGTAACCTCTGCTCAGGGGCAGGGAACCCATCCTCTCCTACACAAACTGGCCATGGAACCCCCATCCTTGGGAAGGCCACATCCATGGGACATTCACGTGAGAGGCAGCTGAGGGGGTGCCTTAATCCATCAAAGGCCCCCTCAAGTGCTCCCCAGTGTCATTCCTGAAGCCTTGCACCCCAGGACTGCACGTGATGCAACAAATCCAGTCTGTTGTAAGGGACAATGATGAACTCCCCCTGCCCTCCACGGGAGGAGCCTGGATTTTCCTACCTAGCCTGAGTGTATATTAACCAATCAGATTCTATGATTTTCTTCTTCACCACCAAGAAGACCAGCTGGAGAAGATCCTTGAAACATCACTGGGATCCATGGAGTGGTTGTATTTTCCTTATTCTGTCCCTGTTACTCTCAGTCCCTCCCACCTATTTCTTATTTCTCTCTCTCTCTCCTTCTCTCAAATAAACCCCATACTATTGTCACTGGCATTTGGTCTCGTTTGCACCTTGATTTGGGCAGGGGCATTTCTAAGATCTAATGGGATCATGACAACATGAGAGCAGGCTGACAGTCACTGTGAGGAGGTGAGCACCTGATAACTACTACATCAATGAAATGAAGTGTAGGAGAAGGGCTGGAAGGCACAACCCTGCTACTGAGAGCACAGTAAAATTTATGAGTTGCTAAAAATGAAAGAGGTGCTTACTGCCAGCCTCCCCCCACCATATGCTGTGTCATCCTCTCTTCAATCTGTTCACTTTCATCCAACCCCAGAGAGTTTGTTTCACTTTGTTTCTTGTATGCAACCTCTTGTCCACAGACAGAGATGGGATAACTTGGAATCTGTAGTCCAGCAATTGGCCCCTTCCCTACCCTAGTATTTAAAAAGAGAAGTGAAGAAGAGGAAAAAAGATTTTTTTGTATTTAAAAGGAGTAAATTTTTGAGAGGTGAATGTCAGAAAGATCCACCGAGACATTGGCAGTCAGCATAGGCACTATATAAACCCCAGTCTGAGGACCAAAAACCAGTTGGTTACTACATTCCAGTTTAAATTAAAAATGAAGATTCCCCCACACAGATGCAGGAGAACTGTTTGTTCCTTCTCCTATGAAGATGAATATCTCTTTTTTGATTTTTAATATGTGAACAGAAAAGAAACTTAATTTTTTATTTTTTGGTACTTAACATTATATAGAAGAAAAATAATGGTGAAGAGGCATTCGTGGAACATTAAAAGACAACTTGCATTGATAGTTTTCTTGGTTGATTTTAAGATAAAAAGCAGAAATAAAGAAAACCAAATGAAATACTAATTCACATTAACTTTCAAAAAGGTTTGTAAGCAACACATGCCGCCTCCCCACCCTTTCTCCTTGGCCTCGAAGATTTCAACTTTAAATTAAAAAGCCACATTTAAAACAGGAAAGCTGTTGAGAAAGTAGAAGAAAGTGGGGTTACCTGATTGTTGATGCTAATCAGAAGTTCATGCATTTATCATCTTTTATGAAGAACACAGAAACTTTATGTATCATTTTTAATGATCAATTATTATTAGTTTTAATAGGACAAATATAGAATCTACAAAAGCAAGTGTTTTCTTTTGTCCCTGTACAGGTAAAAAAAAAACCTATTGGCCACTCATCCAGTACAACAAATACTAAACGCAATGTGAGAGCAATGTGCTCAGTATTCACTTTTCCATAAATTCCTTAACTGGGAAAGAAAACAAAGACCCACAAAGAACAACTGCTCCCCAGTAGGGCACCACCATCTCTCCTGTAAATAAAGTCCACTGATTGCCAGCTCCCTGGCTGGCATTGCACAAAACCTCTCTCCTTCCAAAACCAGGACAAGACTGTAGCATCTTGGAACGAACTTCTGCTTATGAATATTTGATAAGTGTTGACAGATGCTGACTTTCCAGTGCCAAACACCATGATCATCTTATCCAGATTCTCAGTCACTGAGCAACTTCAGTTTTGAGACCTGAAACTCACTTTGACTTAATAAAACCCTAGTTATGCCCCTTTCTAAAGCAAGTTTGACTTTTGCCAAGCTGTTTTGTGATGTTGTAGAATGTTCATGTGCAAGTGTGTTTATAAACCCAGCCCAAAGAAGACCCAAAAACCCAGCAGCCACACACTGTGTGGGCAACCCTACCTTCAATACCCCAACACCCCATCATCCCATCATCCAGTTTCTCTAAAAAGGCTAAGTAATAAAGTTTGTACCCAATACTGTGAGAGTAATAGTAGCCTCTCCCAGGCGTTGTCCCTCTTCACTCTCAGCACTGATTTCACAGCGGTAGGTCCCAGAATCCCTTCTAGTCACGTTCCTAATTCGGATTCCTGTGTTCAGCATCTCTGCTCGGCCTCGGAGATCACCTTCAGGGAGAACAGACAGAGAGGTTTCTGCTCTTTGCTTATAGAATCATAGAGTCACAGAGTGGTTTGGATTGGAAGGGACCTTGAAGATCATCTTATTCCATCCCCACTGTCATGATCTTCCACCTTCCACCAGACCAGGTTGTTCCAAGCCCCATCCAACCTGGTCTGGAACATTTCCAGGGATGGGGCACCCACAGTTTCTCTGGCCAACCTGTGCCAGGGCCTCACCATCCTCACAGGAGAACTTCCTTTGTATATTTCCTCTGCATATCTAACCTAAATTTCCCCTCTTTCAGTGTAAAGCAAATATCTATGGCTGATTGGCTTATTCTGAAATCATGTACAATTTATTGATATTTTATGTCATATTGTACATGAAACTATTGCTCATTAGTTCAGTGTTAGTTACTTATCAGCAAAGAGCCATATGTAATCTTCTTCTGAAAAGAACCTTCCATTTAGTCCAAAACCACCCTCAATTCAAAAAATCTCCATCTGCCATACACTATCCACTTAGAAGATGGAATGCATTTTTCTGCAGGTGTTTCAAAAAAAAAAAAAATATATATATATACCAGTAGTGAGGTAACTGAAAGACATCCCTTTCCACTAGAGACATGGCAATCACTAACTTAATTACCTTAAAGAAAAATGGTGAGTGAGACCACAGCAGAGTATTTGACATTTTAACTTGGCAAGCAAAACTTGATGGATTTAGCAAAAATACTGCCATCAGACTTCTAACAATAAAGAAGTTTTTGTAATTCTACAGCTTGTTATGAAAGTTACATGCACTTACGAAGCATGAGTTTCAGTGTTTCTCTAAATTATATGCAGAAAAAACCCAAGTTCATCAAGGTCAACACATCTGCAAGCTCTACAAACTAACAAAATCTCTGTGCTTTTATTTTACTTCTCAGCCTTCATTTATTGTGATCAGTGTAACAGGGACCCATATGTTCTTCAACACACAAAGCTTAAGTAAGTCCTTTTCAAAACATACAAAGAGAAATTCTACTTCTGAAAAGAATACAAATAATTTATAATATACAGCTGAGTTTATATTTTATGTATATAAAAAATGCTGAATTATTCATATCTAAGCCTCCTGCTTTACAGGAGGCTTCAGAAACCTCTTTTTAGGATAGGAGTGCAGAGCCTGCAGTAGTTTAGGGGATTTTACATCTGCATGTAATTTCATTGTTGAAAAATCCCAAGAAATCTGCAGTACCATTTTTTTAGCCTTTAATTTTATTATATTTAACTAATTAAAAAGTAACTAATAATTGATGATTTTAGGAAGAAATGCCTTTTTTTCCCCAGAGAAGGGTTCTCTTTCTCAAAATGACAGCTCTTCTATATGAACAGGTAAGAGCCTTCTTGTTCAGTCTCATTCTTGGTGTTGTTCCCCAAGAAAGAGTCAATAGCTATGCTAGAGAATGACATGTTAAACCATCCCTTTCCAGTACTGTACCTGTAAATTCACTGTTGTAGTACACAAATGAGACTCCTTGAGATTGGATTTTCTTCCACTCTATTCTTAAACTCATCCCTTTCGAAAATTTGTGTTTGCAACTAAGAATGGCCTCTAGAGGGAAGAAAAAAAATAAAGACAAAAGGGAAAATTAGAGATTTCAGTATTGTGTTGATATACATTCAGGTTCCATGAAATTCATGTTCATTCTTCAAAAGAGCTTGTACAGTCAGCAATGGCCAGATCTACTTCTCAAAATGATGCTTCTCCAGATTTACACAAACACAGTAGGGAAAAAGAAACCAGTAATTTTCTTGTACTTCAGTGGCTTTTGGGTCACACTTCAGATGCTGGGGATTCCCATGCCGAATGGGGTTTATTACTTTCCCCATGTAACATGGGAATATCTACTTTATCAATTACATTTTCAATTACTACCCTCATTTTACTTTAAACAGTTCTGAGCAGATCACCCCTAAAAAGGGGGACTCTGACTTTGTTGTAAACATATTTTTTGAGTTACCATTCTGAATTCAGTATCAATAGCTTTTTGGTTTAAATGTATAATTTAATGGAGATGAAAAATATTGCAGTAAGATGGTTAAAGAAACAAAAGCAATATAGACCTTGCTACCTGTAGGCTACTAATTTTCCAATACAGGCCACAATATCGAGAGCAAAAGCCTTTATAGTTTTGACAAGGCCTGTCTAGCTTTCATAATGCCAACATGCACTGCTCAAACACAATCAACCATCATCCTCCCTTCCAGTCTAAACAAATGAGGCTGGAAGGTAATTGGGAGCTACAGACAGATCTACTCCCTTGCCCTTCAGAGTCTGATTTCCTAGGTCTGCTCTGAAAAGAAACAAAAACCCAGACTGGTAGCCTTGGTGATACCTCACAGGGGAAAAAAAATATCCAGACTTGAAAGAAAAATTGAGGCAGGAGGGTGTTCCTTGCCAGAAACATGTTACACGTGCACTGGCTGTTTTGAAAAACATACTGTGCACTCAGGAAGTCTGAGGTTCCTGACTTCAGGTTGAGTGTATGGGTGGAGGCTTCCTGAATCTTAAGATTTGCTAGTTTCCTTCCCACTTTGTTTTTTGTATCCTTCTAACAAAGAAAAACCATCATTCAAGCTCAGCTTGCTTTTGCTACTGGCCTTGTGACAGCTGGCTTGTCAAATGGGCTGGTCTCTATTAGCTGACAGAGACAGCTCAGCTGAAGTGTTCTCAGCTGAACAAGTCACCTCTGTCTCAAATGAGCTGCCCCTTTCTTGCATCCCACATGTTTTTGTTTCAGAAAAAAACCCCAGCACTGATGCCCACCCACTAATCTTATTTCAGAGAAAAGGAATGTGTGGAAGAAAGGGAGTGTGCACAGAACAGAGAGAACATAATAAAATTGTCCTTAGTTGTAGCTCCCCTCTCCTGCTTTTTCCCATAATAATGGAGTCAGGAAGAGGTATTTTCCAGACTTGCATTAAAGTAGGTCCACAGGATACTGTGCATCAGCACTGGTACTGCTAGGCCTGCCAAAGCCCTCTGGAATCTTGGAGAGATCTGCACAATATTTAATTTGGATTTACATCTGGTCTGGGGGCTATCATTGGTGGTAGAATTATAGAATATCTCAAGTTGGAAGGAATGCCAAGAATCAGTGAGCCCAACTCCCTGCTCCTTGTAGAACTACCTAAAACAAAACCATGACCAGGAGTGTCACCTAGAGCTTGGTACCATGACCTCTCCCCTGGGGACCCTGTCCAGTGCCTGACCATCCTCCTATACAGTCAGAGGAGTTAGAGGAGAAAAGAAAAATGCATTTTCAGACCAGCTGCTCTCAGTGGAATAACTGTCCATTGGCCCTGCCATCCCTTAGTGCTGCTACACATGGAGAACTTGGCTTGGCACGTGGGCTGTGCTAAACTGATTCCATTCAATGTACAAATAACAAAAGAAAAAATGCAAGCCATATACCATATAAAAATACAGAGCCTAATCAAGCTTTAATATTAGCTGAAGCATTTCTCTCTGCTTTTGCCTGCCTTGAGCTCTAAATGCATTCTGTCAAGAGAATACTTAACAGAAGTTCAGATGACAGTTTTAGAGACCTCTAAAATATTTGATTATTACCTCAAAATGCTGAATAAGGTTTAAAGCTCAGAGAACAGTTTTTTTGATCCCAAATTCCCACCTCTCTCCACTCCAAGCAAATTCAAAAAACAAACCCACATAACAAACCTCACACTACAGTACTCCCCTTTCTCATCTACCCAGCAAACAGGTTTTCCTCTTTTCCTCTGCAAATTCTCCACCTCATTATTGGAAGTAATTTGCTAATTTATATATGACATGTATATGTATACATATATAATTATGTAAATAGCCATAACAGCTGCTGACAAGTAAAAATAGCCATTAAATTATTGTTACTTAGAATTAACTAACTTATATCTGTTCTTTCTAGTCCCTCACTTTTCTGTCTTGTAAGACATTTAATGTTTCTCCTCTCCATCAGCTCCCATAATAATGTGTGGAAGGAAACCAGGCAGAAGTTACAGGACTGACAAACAAGTCATAGAACCACAGAACAGGTGAGGTTGGAAAGGATCTCTGGGGAGCACCTAGGTCAACCTCACCTCGAGTAAGAGAAAATGGAGACAAGACCAAGATAATGCAGAATCAGTGGAGAGAGTAGGCACAAGACCCATCAGGAAAGAGGAAGAAAACCACAATAGCTGCACAGCTTCTGTATACATAGTTTGAATGCATTGTGTATATATTAAAAATTACCACAACAATGCCTATACTGTACCTTTAAACTCCTCTGCTTTTACATTTTTGTTATCTGTTTCAATGGAGATTCCAGACACATCAGGATCTGCAAAGGGACAGCAAAAAAAGACAATTCAGCAATAAACATTTGTGATTTCACACAAAGCACATTGCTTGTGCTTTGGCAGCTACAAGCAACATTTTTGAGACCTCCTTGCACTGTACAAGCTAGACATTGCCTACAAGAAAGAGTACAAACAAAGAGCTAGACCAGGGCTGGCCTTGAACAGTTCATCTTTTTTCTCCAGGTTCTGGCATTTGTAAAAAATAAGTAATTCTTTTTTGCAATGGCATAATGACATTAACATGTAAGAAGTTCTATATAACCAGTAAACATTTTATGCTGTGGTAATGTCTGTTTATAACTGGGGAGACATCTATTAATCCATAGGTGTATTTTCCATAACATTCTTATTAAAAGGCATGCATATTTTCTGAAGAATACCACTTAGAGTTTCTACAGGCTAAAAAATATGTACAGTAATTGGCAATTATCTCAAATTCTTCTTGAAATGGGAAGGAAGATAATAAAGATTTACCTAGTTTTAACTCAAAGAAACAAAAAATCCCCATACACTCTTGGATATTGTTGGGGGAACTGCAGGGGGTTCTTCTAAAATAGATGGCTGAGGATGGAATTGTGTGAAATGAGGCAAGTATTCTACCTGAGAACCATTTATTGGTAGTGAAAAGGATGTTGCCCTACTAAGGAAGAATAGAAAAGACAGAAAATGAACAAGGAGAAGGAAGAAGAATGGGCAGAGAAAGAGAGGGGGGCGTGACTGAGAGAAAAAATGGGCATTACCAGCAGAACCTCAGAGTGGGCCATCAATGTCCAGCTGGCAGGAGGTGTGGGCACATGTCCCACATGTCCCACTGGGAGAAGCTTTTGCAGCTCCTGGAGCAAAGGCACAGCTCTTGCACAAAGGGGCAGCCAGACACGAGGTGAGTGGGTGCTTGGGCCGGAGGGGCAGAACCCTGGGCAGGGTCATGGTGCAGACCATGGTGACAGGCCAGGTCAGCGACGCAGAGCTGGAAGCAAGTGGCTCAGGAGGGAACAAGGCAGGCAGGAGATGAAGCAGGTAGGGCATGAGGCAGGAACACAGGTAGGCAGGACAGGTGACAGCTGGAGCACATGAGGGAGATGAAGTAGTAGGGCTGGACACAGGAAATGGTCAGCAAGTGTCCAGCCAGGGAGGGGGACTGCAAGAGAGTGAGGGCAAGCAAGGGCCAGTGAAGGCAAAAACAGCGGCAAAAGAACCAGCTAGTCAGGGCTAAAAGACAAAAAGCTCCGAAGCTTGTGACACAGTTACTTTTATACCCTGCCTCCTCCCAAAATCTGCAAATCTGAGAGGAGATCATTGGCCCAGTCCAACATTCCAGAACAACCCATTGTCCCTTCACCATCTGACTGGAGAACCTCTCTCGAGGTCAGTGTCCTGGTGGCCTCCTACTGACAGCCTGTTATATGTGAGATGTGAGATGGCTGCCAGGCAAAGGCTCCTGAGAGACAGGGCTTTCCATCTTCTCCTAGCTGCCTCCTGCTGATAGTAAAAGATTTTAAAACCATAGAAAATTTGGGGAGCTAGAAAGAAAGTTAGGCTTAGTAGACCCTGGGAAAATGTTAAGGGTAGGCCCTGGAAAATGTTAGGCCTTGTGTTTGCTAGATCATGTGAAACTGCACCTGTGTAATCAGTGTATGATAAATGATATGATTGTTAGGTGTGATGATTACTTAATAATTAGATGTAATTATTGTTTAATCATAAGAAGAGTAATGAAAAACTTATGTTTGAGGGTCTGAGGGAGATCACGAGAAATCCATGCTCGAATGAAATCAATGTATACAATAGAACAATGTAAGTTTATAATTATTATGTAAGTCATATAATGATAGAATACAAAACACATTCAGCTCAAAACCATGTCAGAGTCAGATTTGGGTCTGTACCCCTGACACCCAGAGCTCTTAAATAAAAGCACCTGCATATAATCATTCTGTGATTATGTGCTCCTGAACGCTAACACTGCAAGTAGCACTTGTACAGCCCCTCTCCACGCACCTCTGGTGATTTCAAACAATATTGAGACAGAACTCGGAATTAAATTGGTTCTTCACACACATGTATTGGGAACACTGAAATTCCAGAAAGAGCAAGTGAAATAACTAGACCTACATCAACCCCCACCCAGCTACCAGGAGTTGGGCACAGGTATTACAATTAATCCACATCAGGCTAGCAAGTGCTTAACAACAACTGAACATAGGTCTTTACACAGGTCTACTTTTTTTTTTTTTTCCCGAAAGCATCTCAAGTTCTCTTGGTTTAGTACTAATTTTGAAGGCTCACAGACACTTCTACTAGACAATGCAGTCTATTTCCTCTGTCTTCATCAGCCAACTGAACAATTGCTATAGTGGATATGGACAAGAACTTGGAACCTGTTTCCATCAATATTTAGAAACTTGACTTGGTTAAAAATAATCTTATTTTGACTGATAGAAACCAGGAAAATAGCAAGATTAGATGTTCTTAAGCCCACAGACCTCCTTCGCCCATCCCTAATTAATTTCTCTTTCTCCTACTTAATAGGGAAGGAGTTGCACACACCCTAGCAAATGAATATCTAGTCTTGACCTGAAGACACAAACAAATTAACAATCTCTTGATTCTTATGGCTTTCTTTTAACAGTTGATTACTTTTGTTGAAATTAGTGCCTCACTTCTGCCTTGAGTGAGTCCATTTGGGCTTTCAGTGCTTAAAGTTTTGTTTGTTTGAAGATATCATCATAGAATCTCAGAATGGTTTGTGTTGGAAGGAATCTTTAAAGGTCATCTAGCTCAAGCTCCCTGTAAATGAGCAGGAACATCTTCAACAAGAGCAGGTTGCTCAGAGCCCTATCCAGCCTGACCTTGAATGTCAGTGTTTCACCACTCTCACTGTAAAACCTTTCTTCCTTATATCTAGTCTGAAACAACCCTCTTTTAGTTTAAGCCATTATCCCTTGTCCTAACCCACAACAGGCCCTACTAAAAAGTTTGTCCACATCTTTCTTGCAAGTCCCCTGTAGGTACTGAAAGGCTGCAATAAGGTGTTCCCAAAGCCTTCTCTTTCACATGGTGAACAACCCAAATCTTCTCAGACTATTTTCACAGGAGGCATGCCATATCCCCACGATCATTTTAGTGGCCCTCTGGACTGGCTCCAACAGGTCCATGTACTTTCTATGCTGGGAGCCCAGAGCTGGATGCAGCCCTGCAGGTGGGGTCTCACCAGAGACAGGCAGAGGGACAGAATCTCCTCTCTTCCCTGCTGCCATGTGGCTTTGGAGGCAGCCCAGCACACAGGGGATTCCTGGGCTTCCAGTGCACATGGCTGGGGCATATCCAGCCTCTCACCCACGAGCACCCCCAAGTCCTTCTTGAAGGGCTGCTCTGTTCATCCCCCAGCCTGGATTGATACCAGGGGTTGGCCTGACCCAGGTGGAGCACCTTGAATTCAGTCTTTTTAAACCTCATGACATTTCCATGGGACATTTCTTGAGCTAGTCCAGGTCCTTCTGGATGACAATCAAATCCTTCAAGTGCAGCAACAGCACCACTCATCTTGGTGTCATCAGCAAATCTGCCGAGGGTGCACTCAATCCCTTTGTCTATGTAAATGATGAAGACATAAAACAGCACTGATCCCATACACCAAATGTAGTACCCTAATCATAGGTAATCACCCCAATCAATCAGAGTACCCTATCATAGTTTTCTTCTCAATTAAAGATCATTCCTTATGGTTTAAGTCCAACACAACACAGGGAATTCTTCATTCATTCTGTTCCTATGGCATTTTTCCTCCTTAATTTTCTAGAGTTTTTTTCAGTGTCCTTTAAAAATACAAATTACAGTTCTACAGGTATCTATAACCACTGCCTCAGAGTCATGGAGCAACACTCAGAAATGGTATCTGAGGCCCTGGCACTGTAGCAAGAGTTCATTCACTGTGTATTGTGATGGCTTGACCTTGGGTGGCTGCTGGACACCCACACAGCTGCTCTCTCACTCCTCCTCCTCAACATGACCAGGGAGAAAATAAGATTGAAAAGCTCATGGGTCAACAGAAAGACAGGGAGTCAGGGAGTTTAGTTAGCAGTTACCATCACAAGCAAAACAGACTAAATTTAGGAAAAAATAATTAAATTTACTGCCAGTTTAAAACAGTAAATGTAGTAGTTGTGGGAATGTGCTCTTCTCTGCTGCTCCTTCCTCTAGGTTCTCCCCTACTCCAGCATGGGCTGCTTTCTATACGTCACAGTTACTGCCAGGAACCTGCTCCAACATGGATTCTCTGTGGTGCTTTCTCACTATCTCACATCCCCTTCCAAGTGCATGTCCAACAATTCTTGTGCCTAAAAGAACACAGCCTCACCTAACAGTGTAAAGTGAATTTTCATGTGTGCACATTACGAAAAGATCCAAATTGAGTATAGCTTATCCTGTCTGTAATATGTTTTAATTTTATCCACTTTATGTTACCCCAAAAGTTATAACCAGAAGTTTGTAATATGAAATAAATAAGACATGAAGAATTCTAGCAACGACACTTACGTACCCTGAGAATACTGAAATAGCAAAAAAGTATTTGCACTACAAATAGCATTTAGAAATTTTTTCCATCCCTCCAAGAAAGAAAACTTTCCTAGTGAACTTTAAAGAAAGAAATTTTAAAAATCCTCTGTATAAGGCCCCTCATACCCTGCTGAAACCAGAGGAGGAAACCATTTCTCCAGCTTGTCTCAAAGCAATCATTTCTCCTGCAAGTCCATACACAGCCCAGCTCCTTTTTTTTTGTTCAGGCTAGGTCTAGAATAGCCTGGAATCAGTAAGTAATTTTCTTTTTAACCTATTACGTCCTATTTAGATTTATGGGAAAAAATTAACACGTGACTTTTACCCAAACTGTATTTCTAGAACAATACCCCTCTTCCCCCCTATTCTAGATGCCAATAGTTAACAAATCACATTTATCTATTGAAATAACATCTTCCTTCATGATGGGGAGGAGCATTTTATTCTGAGACTGACAACAGCTAATGCTTGATAACATTTAAAAAGGAAGCCTTTCTAGGTGTCCAATGTGTGGATGAAACAATTTATAATCAGCCTCTTCTGATGGACACAAAACAGCTCTAGTACAGGCAATTCACCACTGTATTACACTCTGTTTCATGGGCCTGGAAATTTGTCTCCTCCTCATTAATCCAGGTGTCATGTAGCTCATTGTCATGATCAAAATATTCACAGAATATGAAGCCAAAAATGGAAAACATATTTTGTGACTTTTGGGGCAGGACCACTATGGAAGTCATTACAGAATTACTTTGCATGATTTTTATTGGGAGCATGCAACTGCACAAAGTCTCCATATTTACCCTTACATCAAGGGATTTATAGAATACATGAAGATTCTATTATACAATACAATTAAGGAGAAAATGTGAGAAAGAGGGGGAGAAAGGGAGAGAAAGAAGTTCAACATACACACACAAAACACACATATACATGACTCTTTGCAAGAAGCTGTAGAGTTCAAACAGTAATGTAAGGTGGTGCAGAGACAGCTGACTATATTAAAACCATTATATATTCTGATCAAGCAAAAAGACAGGAGAGGTCCTTAAAGCTAGAGCATCTCTCCCCTTAGACATCCTTTGAGAAATGTCTGTGTCAAATATTCAGAATCCATGTCTTCAGCTTTGGATTTTAATTCACCATATAAAGAGCAATAGTGAAAAGATGACATATTACTGTACGAGTAAACCTTTTATTCAGGCTGCTTTATAAAGATTAGAAAAAAAAAAAAAGAAGAAAAAGCTGTTTTTACATGTCAGTAGCTATGTTTGTTTAGAAGTAAACGCCAAAAACCCACACTTTCCCTTTGATAAACACTCATGGCTGTAAACTGAAACTACTAGCTAGACCAATCATTAAGGAAAAACATATTAGTCAAATCAAATCAAAAGAAACAGTGTGCCTGGAAGAAATTACATGAGAACAGAGTCAAAACAAAGTTATAAGTACAAGAGAAAAAACAGTCTTGCATTTGTTTTGCCAAGTTCTAAACAACAGGTGGTCTAAAGCAAAGTTTAACAAAGGGTTTCTGAGGATACTGTAAATTTAGGAAGTCCAGCATCTCAAGAATAAAGGCCACTTCTCTTACTGAAGTCCCTGAAAGAGAATAGGAAACCAGACATCTGTTTGGTGTTAGCATCCTTCAGACGTGACCACTTCAGGGTAAAGCCGCAGCTTCATGATTAGGTGCTGATGCAAACTTCTCAGCGATGGAACTACCTACCACAAGGCACTCAAATGATACCTGGAGTTTTGCCATTGTCACATCATTTAAGCACACCTGTTTTGGCTCCCTTCTTGCCATACTTCACAGAATCACGAGGTTGGAAGAGACCTTCAAGACCATCGAGTCCAACCCATGCCCCAACATCTTAACTAAACCATGGCACTGAGTGCCACATCCAATCTTTTCTTAAAAACACATCCAGGGATGGTGACTCCACCACCTCTCTGGGCAGGCCATTCCAGTACTTTATCACTCATTCTGTGAAAAACGTTTTCCTAATAGCCAATCTATATTTCCCTTGACACAGCTTGAGACTGTGTCCTCTGGTTCTGTCAGTTGCTGCCTGGAGAAAGAGACCAACCCCACCTGACTACATCCACCCTTCAGGAAGTTGTAGAGAGATAAGGTCTCCCCTGAGTGGGAGACCTCCCTTTTCTCCAGGCTGAACACCCCCAGCTCCCTCAGTTGTTCCTCACAGGGTTTGTGTTCCAAGCCCCTCTCCAGCCTTGTTGCCTCCTCTGGATGTGCTCAAGTGTCTCAAGGTCCTTGCCAAACTGAGGGGCCCAGAACATCTCACTGCTTCCCTCCATCTTG
>JAXCLO010000001.1:14164374-14194796 GCA_035583995.1 Arremon aurantiirostris | reverse complement strand
CGTCCTCCCGGTAGTGGAAGGCCACAATTAGGTGACCCTGAAGCTTCTCTTTTCCAGGCTGAACAGTCCCAATTGTCTCAGTATGTCCTTATAGCAGAGCTGCTCCATCCCTCATATCATCTTGGGACTTGCTTCAACATGTCCATGTCCTTCCTGTGATGGGGACGCTTGTTTTCTATGAGTTTCTTTCAGGATCTTCTGCAAGTTCAATAATAGTCTAGTAAAATAAGTTTTTATAAGTAATAGAAATTATTACTTTGACATCAAATAATTTAATATCCTTAAATACTCAACTGATGTCCCTTTGTGGGTTCTCTTGGAATTAAGAAGTATCCATAGTAAAATACATTCCACTGGAATACACTGTTCAGTTCACAGAACCAGGAGGAATCTATCAGCACAGCATGTCTGGATTTCTAAATAAATGTGTCCATTCATTTGGTACAGCCAAAGAAATGCTAGAAATACGGTGAAGAATAAAATAGATGCATTGTTGGTGGGTAGAAGTTTTATCCAGGCAAGGGAAACAAATCCCCAAACAGCAGGGCATACACTTCATATGCACATGGACATCTATGTATAAAAAGCAGAGGTACACACTTAGTACAGATGAATATAAGTTTATAATCTCATTTCATGGGGGAAAAACAAGAACTGCTAAAGTGCAACTAGATAACTGAGATTTAGTCAAAAGGTATAAACCACGTCCCTATGAAATGAGGTTGACAGGAAACAGTAGCATTTAGGCTCTGAAACCTGAAATTAGCTAAAACACTATTATATCCTTGGCAAACTTTAACATTTTCCTCAGGAAACAAACTAGTCATATTCCAGAGTTTCCTAGAGTGAGACCAAACTATGTGAAGCAAAGAAGCAAAATGAATGTCAGCAGAAGCATGAAAAAACTGCCAAGGGCTGAACCAAACCATGACTTATGCAGGAAAACAATTGGAAACCTCTCATAATTCAAACAAGCCATATCCTTGGAAAAAAATTTATCAATTAAGAAATACAAAAATTTCTCCAAGCTGTAGTTAGAGCATTTGACATAATTTAACATATTCCTACACTGTCTAATATTGAAAAATCCTGTTCCAAGACAAAATAAGAAACAGGACTAGATAGGCACTGCTGTTAATGCCTGCGTGATATATTTGACAGGAAATTAAACCTGATCCCTGAAAACAGACAATTCCATAAAGATAAACCCTTATTAAAAACATTGGGATATTGGGTTTTTTCTCATCATGGATCCTTATCACATAATCACATCTGAAAACATTCATTTCATTTAAGATAGCAGTTAAGAAGACCAGGAAAACAAACCAGTAAAACACGCTCAAAATATTTTTGAGATCACACCTAAGATATTAATTTAGGAAAATTTCTGCTTTAGAAGAAAGACACCCTGAAACAATAAACTACATAAATTGCAACTTTGTATTACAACAATGTACTTTTTACATAAATTACAAACATCATAAATTACAGCTTTCTTCAAATCTTAGATGTAGTACAGAATTAGTTCAATCTTTTCTTCACTTGAGATATGTGTATGTTTCAGTTTTACTTTTCCATGCTGACCATAAAGGAAAATAAGTAGCCAATTTATACTAATGTTGCTCTGCTTTTATTTCTGTATTGTCTAGCCCTGAACAAATCAAACAGGTCTTAATACCACAATTTAAAATCACATTATCTCTTACATTATATAGAGTCAATTGAAGCTGGTTTGTGGAGCAAAGCAGTAAAATAATAATGATAATACCAGTAAAATACTTACCAGATTAGCATGTTTCATTCATCTGTAACTTCACCAGACAAAACACAGTCTTCTTTAAACAATGTATTTTTTTTCTGAGAACTTCATAGTAAACTACCACTATGATGTAACACTGTAACCTGCCACAGGTGTTGAGACTATTTCAAACACTATTTCATATTATTTAAAAAAGTTATCTTGCCTGTGAAGTGCTTCACTTTCTATTGTCAGCTGTCAAAAACCTTAATCTCAGACTATACAAAGAACTTGTTGAGTAGCTGAAGGTTTATTCAAAGTTCTCTGTCTTGCTCCTGGGCACAGTCAGGAAAGGATGTATGCTAAAACAGGTCAGCACCAACCCTTCTGACTTGTTATGAACACTCTTAAGATTTTGTATAGATGTAACTCTTTTTTCTGCTTCTGGCCTTTACTTCCAATCTGCACAGTTTTTTCTCCCTTTGCTCTTCGCATTCTCTCCATTACCAGTGTTCATACCTGCTTTGTACTTTTTTCTTGGAGTATTTCATTTAATATATGAGAATGACCTTGGAAATTAAATTTTCAATTTTAAATTTGCTCATCAAGTATTCCTCAAAATCACTTTGAGACTGAGAGACTGGCAGAAGACTTTCAGACTCTATCTAAAGGTGAAAAGGAACATTGAAAGAGTTCCTGCCACCTGGCAAGTTTAATTTGCATATTTATCACTTGGTTTCAAAATCATTTTATAAACTGTTCAATTTTTTTGTATCAGAAGCCTTCCTAAGAGGATTTCTTTATAACCTTCTCTTAGGAATGACAGTGACAATGATATGTAGCTGAATGTGCATAGGAAGGTTCAGTGCTTCAGTGAGAACACTTAAGGGAGAAGACGTGCATCAAAAATTCTCCTTTGAGTCACTTTACCACTCCTTTCAAAAGGAGTCCTACTTCTTATAATCATGTACATTCTAAAAGTTTAATTTATGATAGCATAATTTATTAATACTATGGAGAGAAAGCTGGATGTCCCAGTCAAGTGGTCCCTTGGTTGCATTACATAGTTCAAGACGAAGTGGATATTCCTAAGGGTCTTGCTTAGTCCAACAAGTTATAACCTAGGCTGCTGAAATTTGTTGAGCAGTTTCAGGGGCCACTGAAAGTCACAAAGTAGATGGAAATTGAGCTCAGTAGTTATCAATGTCAGACACTCACTTTTATTGTAGTGATGCAATGGAAAATGAGTCCTTCACTTAAACTGTAGAAAACTCCTGAAGTGCGTTGGGAAGAGTGTGGCCTGCAGACTCAGGGAGGTGATCCTGCCCCTCTATTCAGATCTAGTGAGGCCACATCTGGAGTGCTGTGTCCAGTTCTCCAGATGTGAGAAACACAAGGAGATACTGGAGAGAGCCCAACAGAGGCCAAAAAGATGATGAGGAGTCTGAAGGCCCCAAAACTGCGCCAGTCTGTCTGGTGGAGGATGGGTGTTCACTGCATCTGGCCAGAGGCCATGCCCCACACCAAAACCTCTCCTCCTTCCCTGCCTTAGTGTAGGGGTCTGTGGGAGCCTGGCAGCAGAAAAACCTGGGGCTGGGGCTGGGGCTGGGGCTTCTAC
Source organism: Arremon aurantiirostris (assembly GCA_035583995.1). Lineage (NCBI taxonomy): Eukaryota > Metazoa > Chordata > Aves > Passeriformes > Passerellidae > Arremon > Arremon aurantiirostris. The sequence goes on along the minus strand of JAXCLO010000001.1, from coordinate 14,191,440 downwards.
CCCAAAGGTGCTGGGCTGGGCCCTGTCCTGGATGCTCTTCCAGATGCTTCCCACAATGGTGTCATTTTATCTCAATATGTCTGAGGTGGTTTAACCCTCAGTTGAGGGTTTTCAGTCAGGAGGCCATTGCTGGTGCAACGGTGTTATACACTTTTGCTATGATAGGCAAAAGTCTTTCATAAAGATGTTTAAGCCATAAACCATAACATTCCAGTCTCCAACAAGGTCCCTTCAATCCAAACCATTCTATGACCCTGTGATTAAGTTAACAACATAAACACAGCATTAAGACCACAAATTTTGAACAAGAGCTAGAGGAAGTTATGCCACATCACTAGGGGGAAAATAGGCAAAAGCAACTCAATTTCAGTCACTCAGCTACCTTAATTCTCAGCTTTGTGGGGACTGTTAAGTGAAATCAGGAAAGCCAGCACATCCGTCATGGTGTCTTAGTTTTCAAGTTAAGAAAAAAAAAAAAAAACAAAAAAAAACTTTAAAGTAAAAGTAACTTAACAAAAGGCTTTTGTTAAGACTTCTGAAGTTTTCAGAGCCAATTATCTGAAGTTATCAGTGGGAGTCCTAAGAATTTAAGGTTAATTTCATTTCAGAGCCCCAAGGACAGTTGGCTCTGGAAACAAAAAACTTGAAATGCTTGTAGAGAAGAAAGTGAAAGGGAAAAAAAGTCAAGTGGCACAGGGCAAGAAAGCAAGAGATTATTTAGGTCAGCCTTTCTGAAAAACTGAACACAGAAGTACAACAATTTTAGATAAACTCAACAGTCTCCTAAGTGCTTTCAGTAGTCTCCGACACTGAATGAGTACTGCATGAAAGGGGGAAATACTGAGGAAAAATTATAATTTAATGTTTTATAATTAACAATCAAAATGTAAAATTTAATTCCCTTCAATGTTTATATTGCTTCCCTCTTTTCTACTCACACAGAAGAGAGAAAGGGTTTGAATGCACAGAACATGCAACTTGCAAAGGTTCAATGTAGCACGGAGTTTATTTCAACAGGGAGACACCATAGAAAGCATGTGCTGTTAGCCAAATAAATATTTATAGCTTGCACTTTTACAACTCTCAAAACACCAGTACTCCTCTTGTCTCCATGGCAATTCAGAGGGAGCTTCTGAAAATGGGGGATGGGGATTTGAACTAGTCAGGCTCTCAGAAAAAGCCTATTTTCAAGCCATCTCCTGGTCCTGCCCAGCAATGGTTTCCACAGCAACTCATTGGCAGCTCAAAGACAGCTTGTAAATGCAGTGAGAGCCTATAGCTGCTTCAGCTGTTGCCTATTTTAAGATGCATCAAGATGCTGAGAACATGTGTCTAGTGCCACCATTTTTCAAAAGACTATGTGAATAGGCCATTGGCGTATAAGCCCCTTACCACTGCTGTCCCACCCCCCTCATATACGGTGCAAAGCTGAATCTGAACAAACGGATTTCCCTTTGCATTTCTAGGGGGTAACAATCCAGCAGAAGCACTTCCCTGTGCAAACACCTGGTGAAACTGCATAATGTTATTAAATGTGCAAAAGAAAGCTTGGCACCCAGTGCAAACCAGCGTGTTCCTCTGAAGTCAGTCGTACCAAGATTGATTTACATCAGCTGCAAAATCAGCTCTAAAACACAAGACAGTTGGAAAACCAGAAGAAACAAACAATACCCCAGCACTCCCCAAATGAACACAACCATTCTGGGCCCCAATTTGCGATAAAGATCTCTGAAGCCTCCTACAAGCTTTAAGTGACTTTTGCTGGAATTGCCAAACAATTTGGAAAGAATAAACACTTTCATGAAGTCACCTCATTTATAAACCTATAAATACACCCATTATTTATCTAAAAATCCTGAAAACAGATTTTGCTTACTTTCAAACTGTATCAACTAGTATTACTTACAATTCCAGTACACTCCATATGAAACTGGAGTCCTTGCTCATTCAGAAGGAATGAAGTAAAGCCAGACAAGTTCCCTTATGTTGGAGCATGTTTCCAGATGTTTAGGAGGAACACCTTGACAGTATAATTTAAAATTGTTCTAAGTAAATACATTGGTAAAGTGAGGGGGTGTCTCATCCTGTAGTTAGTCCTATTAATTTAAGCTGGAACCAAATTTCTTATGCATCACAGAATCATATAATGATCTGGGTTGGAAAAAACCTTAAAGATCATCCAGTTTCAACCAGTCTGCAATCCTCAGTCCCTCTCAAATGGATCTTCTCAACACTTTTGTGATTAATCTCAATATCACTACAAAACACACTGTAGAGGATGAGTACATACAACACTGTATTAAATTTTGGCTTCTAAAGGTATAGGAGTAGCGAACCAGAATTGTGCACAGCAAGCATCTCAAACAGCAGGCAGGATAGCTAATTTGGCTCACTACAGAGAAATGTCTCATCTACAGCAAAGTATAATGACCAAGTCAGCATTGCCACCTTATATCCCACTATGTTCCACCAATGAAGGAGATAAAACATCTCAAATAGTTTATTTTTTTTAAAAACCCATTCTCTCTGAAGCAAATATTGACCTAGAATATAATTCTATATACAATGTGCATAACTCCTTGAGGTGAGTTTTTAAAAAGGGCATTACATATGCTTTTTCTCATTCAATTTTTTCTGACTTTGGGACACACTACTATGACTTCATTCTATTTAGTATGCCCACTTAGAAAAAAAAAAAAAGTCCTTCCAACACTAGTAGGCTGCTCTCTAAATATTCAGCAAGGGTCTTGTGCAATGCTTTGTGAATTTAGGACTTCTGAGATGTTTCCAGTAACTGGGGATGGGAGTGGTGGTTTCACTTCTGTAATTGTCACTTGAACCATGAATTTTAGGCCTGCATCCCATTAGACAGCACTGAACTTGGTTTTTAGGCTTTTTGTCCTCCAGACTAAAGACCAGGTTCTTTGCCAATATGAGCAGGGAACATGATTACCAATTCTCACAGCTAAAAGAATATTGTGAACCCTTCCTAAAATCCAAATGCAATGGCCAAATTGCTCATCCCATTTTCATTCACAAGTTCTTTTACACTGCCAAGGTTGCTCAATAGTCCCCTCCTGGCAGAAGCCACTAACAGCTGTGTTTGATGAACAGTACCTTCAATCAGCTTTGTAGCTTACAGTATGAATGCATATTTTTAACTCTAATTCTACAGGCCTTTAATAGATAATTTAGTTGTTTAACGGCAAATTTTATAGAAACATCTTCTGGCATATTTGAACAAGACAAGCTACTCTAATTGCATTAAGGCTAACACATACCAAGAGAAGCTACAGCAAACAGAAGATGTTTTTAACACTCTAAGGAGGAGGTTGATTAGAAGAAATCCTCCGGAAGGTAGAGCTAGGAACAATAGGTCACAGTATAAGATGTGCCAAGTTTTCCTTACAGGGGACAAAGAAAATTTAAAAATCCAACTAAAAAACACTACAGTCTTAATCACAGTAAAAGCTACACAAGCAAAGCAACATACAGGTATTCAGATTAGAAGACATTAGAACAACACTGGAAAGTTACACAGGAAAGAGGAATAAACAAATTCTATGCCTTATCCATTTTTAAATCAAGCATAAATCTTAACTCGGTGATAATCACAGCTTTGCACAGGAAAGATGTTTTAGGAGCCACATCCTCTAAACTATTTCCCGGATTAAACACTTTGCAGCTTTGCATCAGAAGAAGGGAAAGCACAGAACATGAGCGAATATTCACAATTCAGTGGTTTGCTCCTTCATGTAATGGGATTTGATGATCTTGTCTGCAGGTACTTACACTAACCTATTGCACTGTCACAAAAATTGTCTTAGAGGGATTTATTACAATAATGTATTCCACAATCCTCAGCTCTGTGCCCAAAAATTGGTATTGTATCTTTAAGACCCTGTAGCCCAAGACATGGTGTTTGGGGGCCCAGGGGGCTGAAGAGTTTTGCTTCATGTATGAGCATTTTTAAAAGCTCCCTGCACAGCATTTTCATGGCTCTGTGCAGCATGGGTTTTGCTGGGCTGGTTTGGTTTTTGGCCCAGGCAAAAAGCTTTTCCTTTCCTTGGCTCAGAGGTGCTGCAGCAGCAGCCTTTGAGCTGCCTTGAGGTGAACTGAGCAGCTCCTGCTCAGAGACCAGGGACGTTGTGTCAGCAGGAGTGGAGCTGCCCTACTCCAGTGCAAGCCACACTCCATGAACCACATCAAGCTGGGAAGAAAACACACTGAGAGGCTCCAGCCCAGCTGCTTCACCTGCTGTGATCCGCTGGACTTTGTCCTGGGGAGAAGGTACATGCCAGATGAGCCACTGGGCCTCCGTCTGCTGCTGGAACTGCTCCCTGAAAGCTTCTGCCTTCCCAAGAGGGAAGCTGACCCCATCCCGGATTGCATGTTGAGAGCAGGTAATCTCTGCCATTTTGGGTCTTTGTTCCAGTGTATTGGGGTGTAATCTAACAGTTTGATATCTAGTAGTTATTTACTTTTTTCCCTGCCTTGTGGGCATTCTGTTTTTTAATAAACTCTTGTGCGTCTTTTTCATTTTCATCTATTAGTATTAATTTCCTATTGCTAGAAAGGAATTGTTGGAACCCTTTAGATGAGGCAACTCATTCCAGAGTGTTCTCCTTTAAATCATCTCAAATTGAGACAAAACTGAAACAAACAAACAAAAAAATGTCCTCAATCCTGCAATTCTGTAAAAAGAAAATAAAAATACTTTTTAAAGCCATGATTTTTTTTTAGAGTAAACCACATGCAATTAAGGATTCTGCCCCGTGTCACTACTATCTCCAGCACAACTTCTGTGGTTAAAAGTCTGGTGGTTAAAGTGGCTGTCTGCAATACCTCAATAACACATATAATATCATCAATTGAGTTGTTTAATACCAAATTTTACAGCAACATCTTCTGGAACATTTGAACAAGACTGAAGCCACTCCAATTCCATTAAGGCTAACATGCCTAGAGAAGCTAGAACAAACAGAGGATGTTTTTCACACTCAAAGGAGAAGGCTGATTAGAAGAAATCAACATTACATTTCTAGAATACCTGTTAGAGTCAATAGATCAACATATTTTATTAAGCCATTCCTGCCATATAAGCATATTTGCTGCTTTAAGCTAATGTTTTGTCATGTACCTTTCCTACTTCTGCCTTTATTCCCTTCATAACCAACTGCTCATGGCATATTGATGCTCTAGAAACTTGGGTGACACAATTATTGCTTAAAGTTTCCTTTACAAGTCACAGAGTCATTAAGGTTGGAAAAACCTCCAAGACCATCAAGTCCATCCTGTGACCAATCCCTATCTTGTCTCTCAGACCAGAGCACTGAGTGCCATGTCCAGCCATTCACTGTACACCTCCAGGGGTGGGGACTCTGCCACCTCCCTGGGCACTCCATTCCAATGCTTGAGATACTTTTCAAGAAAAATCTCTTCCTAATGTCCAACCTGAATGTTCCCTGACACAACTTGAGGCCATTTCCTGTTGTCCTGTCACTTGTTCTCAGGGAGAAGAGCACGGCCCCACCTGGCTACACCTTCCTTTCAGGGAGCCGTAGAGAGTGAGAAGTTGCCCCCTGAGCCTCCTTTTCTCCAGGCTGAAAATTCTCAGCTGCTCCTCATCAGACTTGTGCTCCAGTCCCTTCCCAAGCTCTGTTGCCCTTCTCTGGACATGCTCCAGAACTTCCATGTCTTTCTTGCAGTGAGGGCCCAGAACTGGACACAGGATTTGAGGAGTGGCCTCACCAGTGCCCAGGACAGGAGGACAATCATTGCCCTGGTCCTGATTGCATTAAGACAAAAAATGCCACTTTGACTGAAGAACAGTCCAAGGACTTTACTGGGAAACAACGTATTCATGCATCAGCCTAAATATTGTGATCACAAAATAAGGTCTTCAGAGTTCAGCTCTAAATTCACAGAACAGTTTTGTTTTTATAACAGGATCTAGGCACATTTACAGATTTATTCCCACTGTTGTTGCAGGGCTGAACTTATTGCAATGAGCCTGGATGGTGCAGAGCATCAGCAGTTCTATGAGTGGCCAAGAAATCAAGAAAGGGAACAAGATGGCTTGTTGAATAATACATTGCTACCCAAGAGATACCCAAAGAGAAACCCACTGCCAACTCAGTCAAAGTTCAACAGTTTTGCTGAAAAAACTTTTGAAAAATAAGCCTGAAAGTTATTATTGTTTATGAGCATCAGGTGTTATTTTAGGGCAGAGACAGAATAGGTTCTTTACAGGACAAAATTAATTACCCTTATACAGGAAAGACTATCCAGTTCAGAGTTTACAGATATGTAATACAACTCTTTGTACACAACTCTTCATAGCCAAGTCTACACATATCTTCTACTTAAACAGTCTAATTTTATAACAAAGTCTCTTGTCCCATTTAGCCTTAAAACTTCCTTGGAGATAGTTGTCCACCCAGCATATGTCAGCAGAGGCAGCTTAAGATTGAACTGTCTACCCTTCAGTCAACAGAATTGGCAATCTAAAATAACCAGATTTTTTTTTACATGCAAGATTTCAGCAGGGCTCCATAAAGGCACAGGGGATTTAAACACAGCATACACAGGCAGGATTGCAACTTTAACAGCAACACAAAGCAGTAGATAATTTTTTCCATTTCAAAACTGATTAGTGCCCTCCCAAAACTGAGAGTGTTTAAATTACTAGTATATCTACACTGAATTTAAAAAGTATGCCTTGAGACAGAGTTAGCTCAGGAAATATGTTATGCACCTGAAAGTCCACACCTACAAAGAACTGGCTGTCCCCTTCCTCTTTCTCCATTCACATAGCTTTCAAAAGCTTTGAATAAACTTTAAATATGTGCAATTGCTTACAGAGGCATCACTTCATTCTTCTCTCACAAAAATGAGTCCTCCCAACAGCTACTTATGCTAGAAAGCCACTGTCTTTCAGCAACTGGGCAAAGCCTCTGTAGCACTGTTTTCCCTCCCTTCTTACCCCTTAGAAAGGTGGCTAAGAATTTAAACACAACTGGAAAGCGAGTAGGAACTGTATGTGGGTTGTTCCTGTTTTGACAACAGCTAGATATACAACTGGAACATAATGAAATAAGAAAGAGTTGCAGTGGCAGGGAAAAAGCAGAGCTGAAAAAATCTTTAGTCAATCTCTACAAATATTGCTGATTCACTGTTGACAGAGCCTCCCCAGATGATTTTTTATCCCCCAAAACAAGAGTCTGAAGACAACTGCTATGGAGGACAAGTACATTACCTTCTGCAAATACCCAACTACTCCCTTTCCCCTCCTCCTCTCAGCCACATCTTTTGTCTCGTAAATATCATCATTATCATCTCTTAGGCAACATCTGACCTTAATCCAATTGCAAGAAAGGAGTCTCCACCAATGGACAGAGAAGAAGAGTTGACTGATGGACTTTGGTAGGGGCTGGGGTTACCTGATGCTACACCAGGGGTATAAAAGGTGGAGCAGCCATTTTGTGGGTGAGCATGTGGCGGTTTGGTTCCATGCTCCCAGCACTGCTCTTTCTCCTTATTCAGTCATTTGTTGTATTTATTAAGGTTTAGTAAACCTTTGAAATCTTAAAATGAGAGGTTGTTTCTCACACTGCATATATTCTTCCTCATATTTTTTACAAGTATTCCAAACAGAAACGCTTGTCCAACTCTAACAAACATACACAAGTCCACAAACCACCCCCAAGATTGCCTCCCACTTCTTACTGGGCACTTTCTGCAGGCTGAGATACAATAATTTTGGCTTGTATATTATATTAATTTGAGCAAATGTAATTTCTCAGGAATTTTCCATCATTACCTCCAAGCAGTATATTAGGAGTTTGTGAACAACCAATATAGCCTGTTTTGTTAAAATTATCTAGTATCAAAAAAACTGATAATAAATAATTTTTCCATCCAGACAATAATATGTTTTGTTCCCCTCTGAATCTGATCCAGAGGTTTGGATGGGGTCAAAAGCATTTTCAATCATCAAGATGTTAATCCACCTATGAGCAATGAAATATATCTATTAAAACTTCATACTTGTAGGGTCTGTTCTTACCTGCTCAAATCTCACCATTTTGTACCTCTTTAAACAATCAGAATCAAATTGTAGCTATTTCAATTCAATTTTTATTTTCCCATCTCTTACTGAAAACTGCTAAGTTTTCAACTTCTAAAAAGGAATAATAATTCAAAAAGGTTCAGTACTAGATTTTTTTTTTTCACGTTTTCCCCGGCAAATAATCGTTGGGAGAAATTGGATGCCTGCTTTAATTTTTATTAATCAGAAAGGCTGACAGACTTACTAGTGGTTCAACAGCTACGACTGTTACATGACTTTCTCTTTTCAGAAACTGCCATTTTCCCCTTCTTCTTTCTCCAAAAGCTCCTCCACCTCCCACTGTGTTAGAAACCAACAAATGAACAGGACCAGATGTTCAGCTGCCAAGCTTACTTTCTGCCCAGTTAAAGAAATTTTATGTAAGCACTTGAGTGCTTGATGATATATTGTGAGCATAGAGGTCACAAAATCAGTTGGAATCCTCCAGGAAAAAAAGTGACTTTGGAAATACAGGTGAGTGCAAGCAATGGCAATCATCCAAATGCTTCTCCAGCCTCATCTGCTGTCTCATTCTTTGAAATTCATATTCCACTCTCTAAAAAACCCCAGCATTTAGATGAAGGAAACAAATAATTTGTCTTGATTACAAGACACCATAATATTTGCTTTAAGCTTCCTGAAGTTGAATTACAGAACAATCACAGTGCTTTGAGGAAGATGTGAGAGGCTTTTCTGCAGAAATGTTTTGCTGAAACTGATGGCTCTTCCAAAAGTACTGGGGATGGGAGAAGACATGCTAGAAAGTAAAACTGTAACAAAGTTAGCATAACGAAAGTGGGGTGGGAGAGGGGGTGAACTAACCAGAATAGAATGAATGACTTGAAACAAAATAAACAGCTTCTACATAACATTTCCCTCAGTTTCAGGGAAATTAAAGCGCTCTCCCCGTGGTACTGAACTAGAACTAAACTAAACCCTGAACTAGACAGCAAGAACTTGTAAATATGCAAAACTGCCACAAAGTTAACATGGTATAGAAAAAAATTCCGGCAAAACAAGAAAAAACAGCAGTAAGACAGCTCATTGTACACATCCACAAGGACACTATTTTATGCAAATTTTGTTTTTCCTGGTATCCTTATATAACGTCAAGGGAATTTAGCCATTCCATATGGCCCTGTCAAACAGTCTGCAAGGACAAATACATATGTCTGCCTTTGCTTCATTGCTTTAATAGACAAGATATTTATTTTCTAAGTAACCTTCCTTTACATAAGCATTTGTACTAAAGTCACCTCTAGCATTTCGAAGGGAAAGTATATGACACTAAGCCTTACTTTAAGAAAAGGGTTCCTAAAGGCTTCATCATGTGAAGGGAGCAAGTGTCTTCAGAAGCGCTCCAACATGAGGATTACACTTTGAGTGTTGATGGATTCTAAGTAGATCATACCAGATGGACACTTTTACATCCCAACTGCAGAACTATATTACTAGCTGTTCCTGGCTCTCTAAAAGCACCAGCAACCCAAATCTCTTCCTCCTCAAACAAAGGAAGCTTGGTTACTGCTACTGCAGAAGGTTCACATGCATGTCACTGTCTATCTTCAGTGAAAAAACATATTATTTACTCATGTGAATTTATGAGGAAACTGAAATTTCTTAATATCAGACGTACAAGAAGATTCTCCCATACTGCACAAGAGGACTTCTGTCTTACAGACTTCTTCCTAGTGACCACCAGCACTTGCGAAGAAATTAAAGAACCTGGGGCACCCTTGGAGGAAGGGTAAGTGTCTGCTGTAATGTTTTTAGTTCACTTCTTTAAAAACAGGTCTGCACACACCCCAAATAACATTTGGAGTTAGCCAGTTAACACAGACAAGTTTGGATGCTCTAGGTCATGAAAGATGAAACCAGGTGTTCTGATAAATCAATCAACTGAAAAGATAATGTCAAAATTCAGCTACTTCTGTGTTCTCACCAAATCATTTGCACTGGCATCAGCCAGTTTCTGAAGCAGAACCTGGCACCCAACAAAATAGGCTGAAGCAGGAATTACAGGTGTAATACAGGAAATAATCACAAAAATATCTTTCTGTAATTCAGTTAAATAGCCAATGGGAAGACCTCATCCAGGCTTAATTAGATCTGTGAATCACAGTGGTAGCTTTAACTGTCATTATTAATGCCAGATGCCCTATGAAATTCACAATTGCCAGAAATATGTATCCTACAACATGAACAAAGAATTGTTGCAACTTTAAAGCTGAGAAAACAGAACCTCAGAGGCCAAGCAATAACAAAAGCAAATCCTCCTCTTGCATTCATCCACCTTAAAAAAGAAACCAGGCATTGTAACTGTCTTGATGTAACATTTCCAGGCATGTTTCTTGTCTCCTCCATACAGTGAGGGAAGACAGCCACCTTAATTTTCTTTTTTGGGCATTCAATAGTAGTCTGAGGGGCCAGCAGCCTAGAAGAATGATACCATGGGGCCAACCAAGGAGGAGCTCTCTCTGCCTCCTCTCTGCTGGAGAGACAGAAAGAGAGACAGAACAGCAGCACTTGTGGCTGAGCCCTCTCAGGAATACAGAGCTCTTCTAAGCAGCACACCCAGGTTTAAGGAAAACAGCATGACTTGCTGTTTTGAAATGCAGCAAAAGCCATGATTTCTGAGAGAGATACCAATAACTCACAGACAGTTTCTTCTGAGCATGAGGATCTAAGCAAGAGGGTGAAATTGTAAAGGTTATTAGGTAAGCGAGAGAGAAGCATGTGTCCCTTTTAAAGACAGAAATAGTCTTTCCTGCCATGTCAATTTGTGTCAGTTTTAGAAGCATATGGCTATCTTGTGCAGTCTCACCACAGTCATAAATGGAAAACGTTAAGCTGAAGACTAGAAACAAACATTGCCTTTTTGTACTTAATTTTCATTTGTTTGCTTATATATTAGCAGTTTATTATCCTCCTACAACTTATGTTGTAGTGTCTACGAGTCTGTGCATGCTTCTAAACCTTGAGCAGTCTTTAGCAAAGAAACCTAAACCAGCAAGAGAATGAACATTCAGTTGATGCCTCTTCCCCCACTCCTCCTCCAAAACCAGGTTGTCTGCTTTATAGCATTATGTTGAACAGATATTACTAGAGAACTATGCAGTCTTAAAAATTTAAGAAATCCCATCTCACCTGAATATGGCCTCATTTAGAAATCAATTCCTACCAACCTCATCCAGGAAACAAAGAGGGTTCAACAAAAGGCTGAGTGTTGACAATAGTCTCAATTTTGAGTACATCAGTTGTGTATCACATACAGTCAAGAAAGCGTAGTTTAAACACTTCCACTGACAATTCCTACAGCAATGCAGTCATGCTTTGTGATTTTTTTTGTCAGGGTTGGGGAAGAAAAGAAACAAAAGGCTTCTTTGGTCTAGAATCTTTGTATCTGAGTGAAAGATCTCTGAGAAATAAGGAGTGGGGTTTTCTTGAGCCAAAACAAATAAACAAAATATCACCTTACTTACTGCTCAAACTACCCCAGTGAGCTCCATCAAATACTTAGGTAAGACTACTATTTATTGCCTCTGCATAGTCCTCACACACACATATTGTACTGCATTTACTTCCAGCATCACCACCTGGAGTCTAATTACAATGTGCACTAATATTAAGAAAAAATCACATCTAGATGCTTCTCAGAAAGGCTATTTGGTCAGCACACTATCTCCTCCCATGGAGCCATTAGAAATTAATAACAATTTCTGTACCTGTTCTGTCTTGTCAACAGAGCTCACAAGTCTTAAGCTGTGGCACCTTTTACGACTTTGAGATGTCAATTCCAGAAGCTTGTGCCGAGAGAGAACATGATTAAAGACTCCCAGCTCCCTTACTTTCCCTAAATTAAAGGTGGAAGGGAAGATTAGCTCACAGAAACTACAATTTCTGCAGGTCATGAATATTTCTTAGCAAGCTCTCAATGAAAAGCAATTCAAACATCATCTGTCTTGGCTATGCTGATGCCCTGTGACCAACTTACACAGCTTTTGATTTCTGCAGCTCAGCTACCAAGAAAGTTCTCTATACCTGCTCCACAATTTAACCACTGAATTGCAGAACCATTTAGGCTGGAAAAGATCTCTAAGATCAGTGAGTCCAACCTTTGACTGATCACCACCTTCACAACTAGACCAGAGCACTGAGTGCCACGTCCAGTTGTTTCTTGAACACTTCCAGGGATGGTGACCCCACCACCTCCCTGAGAGCCCATTCCAATGCTTAATAACCTTCTCCATGTTCTTCCTGATGTCCTCTTCTGACTCAGCCTGAGGCTGTGTCCTCTTGCCACGTTGCTGGCTGCCTGGGAAAAGAGGCCAACCCCTATGCTGCTTGTGAGGTACCAACCACTCCTTCCTTTCCCTCACTGGTTTCTGCCCATTCCCCACCATCTCCAGAGCACATGGGTTCCACATAAGAGACTGCTCAGCCCATATGCCTGACTTGGACACCTGAATTACTCAGCCTTACTGTTCATGTAAACACACTCCAGCCACAGGAGCAGCAGCAGACTTCTGATTGCCTGGATTTCTTCCTGGGTTTCCTCTGGCTCCCACAAACAATAGGCATCTGCACACCCATACACCTACAATCACTTTCTTCACAAAAAGACTTCTTATCAGCACCTTGCTTGTAAACTTGCTTTCCACCTAGAGTTTCTTTGGAATTGGGACAGGAAGGAGAAAAAAGTCCACCAAGAAGAAACCTCCAAGTCTGATAACAATGTAGGCACCGGACTTTGATGCACTGTATTGCATGCTCTATCATTTCCTTAGCAGTCAAAGCCAGCACTGCCAACAGACAGCTAACCAGGAGGCTGAGCAGCCTGAACACACTGAAACCTGTCGCCAAAAAAAATCACAGCAGTTTCACCTGCTCAGATATATCATGCAATTAAGAAGAAATTAAGTTAAAAAAAAAAAAAAAACAAAAAAAGAAAACCATGTGTATTATCATTATTGGTTACTATGTGAAAGAGAATTTCTGCACTAGCTGTTCATTTAACAGCCCAACATTTCCATAAGGTCTTGTAGGAGAAAAAGGAGAGGAAAAAAAATTTCCAAGCCAAAGACCTATCAGACATACATAATTTCAAGTATCTCCACTGCAGAACACTGAAAAATAAAAAGGAGATTTTACACATACTGAACTTTCTGTTAGGTAATGTTCTGTTAGGAGGAATGAAAGGTAAACCTCGAAATATACCCAGCATCAGTACCATAGATGTTCCTCATCTACAATGGATTGAGAACCCATCCTGGGCTGGTCCTAGGTGGTCATTTCATTGGAAGACAGTGCTACATAAGTCTTTTTAAAACACTGTTTTCATGTACTGCTCTTTCCCCAAACATCAGTAAGACACAAAAAGCATAGAACAGAAGCACTGTAAGACATGATCTGAAAGTGACAGCCTTATCACAACTGGCACTACTAACAGCAGTGTTAATTCAGTGGCTCTCTGCAGGTACCTGCTGCACATATCTCTTTTTCCTATTATTTATGCGTGCTTTCCAGCAGGGGAATCTTTGCTCAACTTATTCTAACCTTACCCTTTTGTTTTTAAGGAGTTAGGAGCATAAAAATACTGGAAACTCAACTCTGTTCCGAAGATGCAGCATCCAATGCTGGCAACAGAAAACACCCTCCCGCCCCTCGTTCATTCACCTTGCAAAGGCCACCAGAAAAACAAACTATGCAGCCCGCATCCTAAAGTTTGCACGGCGGCAGACGGCCGCTGACTTGCACTTAGCCAGGCCGGCCTTAAACAGGTTACATGGAAAAAGACACATGGAAAGAATCAGCGCGCAGCGCCCCGGCTGTGGCGGGGGACGCGCTCGTTGGCGTTTCGCTCTTGGAGACGCGGCTCGCTCGGCTCCTCTCGCTCCGGGATGAGGAGGGAAGCGGCACCTCTGGGAGCCATCCCCCTCAATATATACACACACACCCACAGATTCCAGCGGGTCGGGCAGCCCGGGGAGGACAGGGTATCCCGGGTATCCCGGCGGGACAGGGACACTTACAGCTCAGGAGCCCCAGGCAGAGCAGGAGCAGCAGGCGCAGGCTGCGGCTCGCCATCTTCCCGCGGCGGCGGCGGCGGCGTGGGGCGGTGCCCGGGGCCGGGGGCTCGGCGCCCGCGGAGCTCTCGCAGCGCCCGGCCGCGCTCTGTCTCCTCCGAGCCGGAGCCGGAGCCGCCCCAAACTTTTAACGTGTCCGAGGAGGCGTCTCCTCCTCCGGGGCTTGAGGCGGGGATGTGCCCTGGCCGCCCGCCCGGAGCGGGGAGCCGCGGCGGGCTGCGGTGCCGAGAGCATCCCTCTCCTCCTCCGCCCCCGCAGCCCGGGCACTGCGCTGGGCTGAACCCAGAAGTTCTCTCCGTTTCCTTCATTTATTTATTTATTTTTAAGCGGGGACATCTTCATAAACTCAAGGACATTTGTTGCAACAGAATAAACTTTTCGTTAGGAAAAGGTTTAATTTCTCAAAGAAGAGCGTTGTCCCTGTTGGTGCGCTTGCCTCAGGCAAATCCCCCCCAGGGAGGAAGGGGGATAACGGGGTGAAATCACGGAGCAAACATTTGGATAATCCGGCTTCCCCCAAGGAGGAAGTAGGGATAACGGGGTGAAATCACGGAACAAACATTTGGATATTCCGGTTAACAAAAAAAAAAAGCCATGTGAGGGCGAGGCGAGGCGCTGTTTTAAGGCGAAAGTCACAGTGACTCCTTGTGCTTCTCTGTACAGCTGGATTGGACAGAATCCCACCTAGAGCAGGAGATGGGTCACACGGTGACCTTCAAAACATTTTTATTATGTTATTATTATGTACCAGAATAGGAGAGTTTTCTTGTTAAATATACAGGTGGTATAATGGTTCTTTAAATTTATGAATCAAGGAAAATTACTCATCTTGACAGTTAATAGTGTAACTGAGTAGTTTCCAATGACATTTTTAAAATGCATTACCACTGATGTAAAGTAGTTCTATAAGAAGAAAAGTATCACAAGTATTTTTTTTGGTAATCAGAACAGCAATGTCGGCTATATTTTGTTAGAGGGCAACAAAATGAAGAAAGATCATTTATAAATAAAATCTCTAACAGCTATTTTAATGGAGAGCAAAGAATTAGGATGCCACAATGCTCTTCATGGCAAAATCTTCTTAGTTTATTTTTCACGTGGAAAAAATGTATTCAGAACACAAGCAATATTTCTTTAAAAAATCTGCATGCATATATGTATGTATGTATGTATTACTGGCATCCTGACATGCATTTAATAAAATCAAAACTGTCCCATTGAAAACAGAAAAGTTTTTTGTGTGTCCCAGCACATGATAGCTTTAGGCAAGTACAAAGGTTCATTGATTTCAGTGGGACTGTTTTATTATTTAGTCATACAGTGATGGAAATGTTGTCTTGATATAACATTTAAATATGGCAAGAGTCTGGTGGAAAAGTTATAAACGTGGGGAATGTTAAGAAATGGCAGTATGGAATTAAATTAAAGGATAGATGATAGGATGTTATTAATACTGATGGTTGATGAAGAACTAACATGCCCTGACCATGTGTGCTGGAAGCCCAAAACCCTCACCTTATGCTGGGCTGCATCCAAAGCCCTGTGGGCAGCAGGACAGGGAGGGGATTCTGCCCTTCCACCCCACTGGTGAGATCTCACCTGCAGGGCTGCATCCAGCTCTGGGCTCCCAGCACAGCAAGGACAGGGACCTGCTGGAGCCAGCCCAGAGGAGACACCAGGGTGATGGGGGCTGGAGCACCTCCCTGATGAAGGCAGGCTAAGAGATTTGGGGCTGTTCAGCCTGAAAAAGACAAGGTTGCATGGACAACTCACAGCAGCTTTCTAGTATCTGAAGGGAGGCAGGAGAGGGACTCCATCAGAAAATGTAGTGACAGGGCAAGAAATAATGGGTTCAAACTGAAAGAGGGAAAATTTAAGTTTAAATATACAGAAGAAATTCTTTACAGTGAGTATGATGGCATGGATTGCCCAGGGTAGCTGTGGCTGCGTCATCCCTGGAAGTGTTCAAGGCCAGGCTGGATGGGGCTCTGAGTGACCTGGTCTAGTGGAAGGTGTCCCTGCCCCTGGCAGGGGGTGGAATGAGAGGGACTTCAAGGTCCCTGCCAACCTAAAGCTTTCTGCGATTCTGTGATTCATTAACACAGCTCTTATACTATAGTAAATCCGTTTAAATTATTAAATTTAAACCTTAAATTAAAGGTCTTATACAAGCATGAGGTCAGACTAAAGTTCCTTTCCTCTGTTCACTATTTCATTTCTCTTGCAGGTGAAGCAAATTCCTAGTGTTTGCCCCACATTTCTTTGACTTTTTCTAGTACAGTTCATATTTTCTTTCCATTCCCTTGTTTTATTTCAGCAATGACTAGATCATGGTTTCTCCGCTTGCTTTATACAACTACAGGAAACAACAGCAATTAAATGTTAGTATTTTCAAGGCATGTACAGAATTATTTGAAAAGTGGTTGTAATACATATAGTTCATTTAATATAAACAGTTTTTCTCTATGTACTTTGCTCAACAATTGTATTCCTAAAAATACTGTTAAGTACTTTGTTAGAAAGGCTCAAGACTGCTATCCATATTTTTTACCTTTTAAAGTTGGAGTAGAAATGTTTTCATTAAATAACACATAGAGCCCCAGATGGAAGAATTTGAGATGCTCAGTTTAACAGTTATTCTTGGAGAACTTTCCATAGACACTCCTTTTTAGAATAATAAAAATAGTCTATAATTAACATCTGCACACAAAATGCGAGTCAAGAATAGCTATCTTATTTTGTGATAGCTGTTCTAGTCAAGTTTTTTGTATAGAAAAGCCTTGAAAAATTGAGTGTAATTGCAACATGATTTCAAAATTTGGATGTTTTGTAGCAATCCCAGGAATTAATAAAATGAAAGACTGCCCTCATTTTATACGGCAATATTTTAGATAAATCTACATTCTTACATTGCAATGGAATTCTTCCTCTTCTAAATGAAACTTTCTATTGCAAATGCGAAGTGCTGACGATAATCTGTTCTAATAATGAATTTACCTCTTTTATTATTGCACCATCACTGTGTTACGGTCCAATTTTTAGAGTTATTAGAAATGCCTCTGCTTGAGTTAAGGTACAAACAAGACCATATGCCAAAGTCAATAATATGGGTTTTATTTAATTATAAATATGAGAGAGACAGAGAGAGAGAGAAGGAGAGAGAGAAAGAAAAATACAGAAGTGGTGGGGGGACAGAAAGAGAGTGACAGACACAGATGAAAGAAAATATCACTATTGTGTGAATCCCAACAATGTTCTGTTGATCCTCTCCAGCTGGTCTTGGTGGTGAAGGTCCTCCCTGAAAAACATAGAATCCAATGGATTAATGAACACTCAGGCCAGGCCAGCTGAGAATGCCCAGGTACCTCTCCTGGAAGGAGGCAGTCTCTTCCAGCAGACTCTGGACCTGTTGCATCATTTTGCATCCATGCATTCCTGTGGTGCAAGGCCTCTGGGATGCAATTTCAGGATCTTTGCTGGATTATGGCACCCCCTCAGCTGCCTCCCATGTGGATGTGGTCTGTGGGGTTGGGGGTTCCACAGCTGGGCTGGTTTGTGTGAGGGAGGATGGGTGTTCACTGCCTCTGACCAGAGGTTACACCACACACCCAAAACCTCCTCCTCACCCCTCAGATGGGGGGACTGTACAAACCTGGCCTCTGTGGGCTGTGGTCTCCCCCACCCCAAAACCAGCAGGGATGGTTCTGTGCTGGGTTTGGCTTTCTTGTGGAGGCATTCTTCTCCCTCAGCCTTGTTTGTTTCTCTCTAGACTTGGGATGATTGAACATAATGTTGCATGTATCTTATCCAGGCTGCTTAACTCACAGTGCAAAGTTCCAGTCAGGCATCTTCTAGGAGGGATGGGCTTCTGAGGTTGTATCTTCTTTATAAAGTTTTTGCTATAATGGGCAAAACTCCTTCATAACAATGTTTAAGGCATGAACCACTTCAGTCCATGACTGTCAAAGAGTTCTGTTCTCCTCACCTAACAGAAAAACTGTTTTGAAAAATAATTTGTAAAAATTCTGTGAAATATCATAAGCCTCCGGCTCTTCACTTCAGAAACATTTTATCTTTCCTAGCTGTAGGATGCTAAAAATGAATAAAGAAAAATCAAATTATATTAAGAGAATCCTCCTTTTGGTGATTTCTCCACTCAAAACATTTTAGTTTGCAGAGGGAACAAAATCTCTCTAGATTTATTTTTCTACAATTTGCATGCTGATTTCTAGAATAGCTCTGATGTAAAATAACAACAACAAAAAATCAGCACAACAAATTAGAACTGCTAAATTTGGTTGCAAAGCTGTTGCAATGTAGATACTCAAACACCTATCACAGATAGATTAGCAAGGAAGATGACTGATTCCTCTTCTCAAAAACCTGCATAGAAGAGAGGCAAAAGCAGTGCAGTACATGAAGAGAACTGACTGCTTAATTAGCACCTTGAAGAGTAAGATGCTAATTTCTATGGAATCTCTTTTTTGTTATGGTTTACATATGCCAGACTAGAAGATAGTTGCAGGAGAGATAATGAATGTTCATCACTGCAGTACCATTAAAAATAACTTTAGAAAGAAGTTTAATGAAAGACAATGTTTCCCTAGTCAGTCACATTCAGGCATATCTCAAGTTTACTCACTGAATTTAAGTAGATTAAATAATGGAACCCTCATTCCATGTAAGAAAGCACATATTTTTATCCTGTTGATAAGCAGGAAGTATAGATGTCTGATGATCTGGGAGTAGCTGTTCTCTTGTTTGCAGACTGAAATGCCAGTCAAAGCATAAAGGGTTGTAGTTCTGTGCTGCTTTTCCTTTTTCTTCCTGTGCTTTCCTACCATGATTGCTCTTTAAATGTTTTAGTGTCTCTTGGTTCATCTATAATAGAAGATAACCCAGAAAGTTTGGTGATAACTGTGCCTGATAATGATAAGAGTAGCAGCAGGGAAGATGTAGACTATGGAGACTCAAAGGGAGAAAACGAAAGACAGAAAAAGTGTTCCTGGGTATAAGCATGCCTATCATTCTTTATATGGACAGTTGAGAGCTTACTGTTATTGGAACTCACACGGTTCAGGCTTTGATCAAGAAGACACCTTTGAATATTTTTCCATATTTAATGAAGAAGAAACAGATTTTTTCATGTTTCTAAAAAGAGAAATGTTATGTTTGAGATGGTCAGAGGTGCCATTTGAGATTTGGTGCCATAGCCTGTGCATAAGATCTCTGTACACATCTTTTTTTTAAGCACATTAAGTTGTTGTCACATATATTTGCTCTAATAAATGCTGAATACAGTAGCATACAGCTGTGAAGGGACCATTGGGATGTGATTCCAGGCACAGCTATGGGACAAGTTGACAGAAAACTATTTTGTAAAACTGCTAAAACAGACTCCATCGAATTTAGCTCAATTGCCAATATGCTTTTTTTACAATCTGAATCACAATTTTTTTTAAATCCATTGATTGATGTGCTATTCATTTTTTTTGTGCAGCTTTGACTGCCAGCTGCAGTACATTGAATCTATCAGCTTGAAAGCCTTGCCTTTTAGTGTAAAGAATAATCAGCAGCCATATGTAAGTGTGTAGACAGGCTGATACTTCCAATTTAAGGGATACTTTTTTTCCTTTGCAATTTTAGTTATCACTACTCCTGGTTTGTTACAATGTCCTGGGGAATTGCTTTAATGGCTGTCCACTCCCCTGGTTACAGAAGGCCTTGTCTCCTTTTGAGTTCTGTGGCTTTTTATTATTTTTTATAGCTTCATGTGAATTGTTTTAACACACATTCGGGGAAAAAAACTGATTTATCTGACACATTATCTGCTTGTTTTGTAATTTGAAACTAAAAATTGTGACCAAGTATATTTTTGATAAAAGAAGCAAAAAATTATTTTCAGATACTTTTTTTCCCTCCAAGCTGTAATTGATGGCTGTTTAAAGACAGAGCATGCCATGGATTAGTTGCCTGGCTGTAATGCAATGGGCTAGAGTAGTGATAGAACACTACATTGCTATTAGACTGTTAAAATATTTCATACCTAATGGGACTGCCAAACTTGAACCAAGAAGGTCACAAAATGTGAGGGCAGAACAAGTAAAGAGCCATACAAATTGTTCTCAGTAGTGTTTTTCAGTGAAACCCCTACAGCCCACCTTCATTTTCTGGAATGTCTTGTGTGATGTTATCTTGGACTTGCAAAGTACAGAATCAATGCCTTTTTCTTTCTTTCTTTTTTTTTTTTTTTTAACTGAACTTGCAAGATTACTGCCACTGAGTAGGCAGCTCAGTAGCAATTAAAGGTACATTTCCAAAAATGATCATCACATAGGATGGCATTGTTGGACACAATTCAGCCTAAGGAACAGTGAACAATGCTTTAGCCACAATGCTGCTGGTGGAGAATTCAGAATTATTTTGCCACAGTGTTCCTAATGCTTTACTCCTCACTAGGTAAAAGAATGCCTGGATGGCAGAGCCCAGAGTTCTGGTGAGTGGTGTTAAATCCAGTTGGCAACAGCTCACCAGGGGTGTCCCCAGTGCTCAATACTGGGGACAACTTGGATTCATATCTTTGTAATGATCTGGATGAGGGGATCGAATGCATCCCCAGCCAGAGGCAGATAACACGAAGTTGGGTGGGAATGTCCATCTGCTGGAGGGCAGGAAGGGTCTGCAAGAGGAAGCAGGACAGGCTGGATCAATGGGCTGAGGCCAGTGGTCTGAGGTTCAACCAAGCCAATTACCAGGTCCTGCCCTTAGGTCACAACAACTCCCTGCAGGCCAGGCTAGGGCAGAGTACCTGGAAAGCAGGAAAAGGACCTGGGGGTGCTGGTTACAGCAGCTGAACATGAGCCAGCACATGCCCTGGTGGCCAGGAAAGCCAATGGCACCTGGCTTGTGTCAGAAAAATTATGGCCAGCAGGAGCAGGGCAGGAACCATTCCCTGCACTCAGCACTGGTGAGGACACATCTCAAAACCTGTGTTCAGCTCTGGGCCCCTTAATTCAGGAAGGACATTGATGTGCTGGACCATGTCCAGAAGGGCAATGAAACTGGGGAAGGATTTAGAGCTCAGGTCTGATGAGGGCAGCTGAGGAACCTGGAGTTGTTTGGCCTGGAGAAAAGAAGGCTGAGGGGAGATCTTATAATTCTCTACAACTACCTCCCAGGATGGTGTAGCCAGGTTGGTCTCTACTCCCAAGTAACAAGTGATAGGACAGGAGAAAATTGTCTTAAGTCATGCCAGGGGAGGTTCAAGTTGGATATTAGGAAAAATTCTGTCACAGAAAGAGTTGTAAAGCATTGAAACAGGCTGAACAGGAAAGTGGTGGAAGTGTTCAGAAAATAAGCAGAAGTGGTACTTTGTCATATGGTTTAGTAGATGTGGTGGTATTCAGTTAAAGATTGGACTTGATGGTCTTGGAGGTCTTTTCCAACTTCAATGATTCCATGATTCTATAATTCTGTGGTGTAGACCTCTTAAGATGTAGTTACAATGCATGTTGTCTTACAAGGCTGTGGGTGCTTCTGGCCATGGATTACTGCTCTCACTTTGCTTGTGCATGAAAATTAGTATAAGAAATAATGTTAATCATATGAATAAAACATTATCTCTCAGCAGTACTCATCCTGCAAATTGTATCACTTCAGCGACCTTGCATTCAGTGCCTCATACAGTGCTCCTACAGTTGTTTACCTAGAGGATGAGCAGAGAGAAACAGCCAAGAATGGCAAAGGGAGGCTCAGGAATTCTTAAGCCAATTTTACTTTTGAAGCAATCTTTAAGTGAGCTCAGAGCTGGCTTTGGGACTATGAGGGTGATAAACAGTCATGGTTTGCTGCTTACACACTTCTGTTGGGTTACATACCATGGCCTAAGAGCAATTACAGGGCTCCTGTTGCTTCAGAGGGAAACCTCATATTTTTTCACCATTATAAAATAACAGACATGGCTTTCCTGAAAGTTAAAGGGCTTTATGAAGACTGGTAGAATGTAATTATTCTTGGACAGTTCTGTTGAGTGATCTCTGTTTTTCTTCAGGCATTGAGGGTGGGCTGCCCAGGCTCCTTTGGATGCAGCCCAGGACACAATTGGCTTTCTGGGCAATGAGCACTCACTGCTGGCTCATGGTCAGTTTTTCATCAACCATCACCCCTAAGTCCTTCTACACAAAGCTGTTCTCAAGAACCCTGGGTGAAATTTCCAGCACTTTTGGACGTATTTTGATTTTCTCTGGGTGGTACAGCTTTGCACTGTTGTTCTGTTGGCTGAGGGTTACCAAAGGGCAGATAACCTTGCTCTTCTCTGTAGTCTTCAGCGTGTTACAAATCCCAGATTTTCTAAAATCTACATTGTGCTTCCAGAACTAAACCAAACAAGTGAAAAAACAGAGCAGATATCCCACCATCATTTCTTCTGAAGATTCAGCTGAATAAAAAAGTTGAAAATACTTGTACAGAAGAAGGTTTATAGATTTAGGAAGTGCCAGTTTAATATAGATATATATAATAAAGTGTGCAGTATTAAGTGGGACTTTACTCCTGTCGTTCAATACTCCCTCAGAGTGACAGAACAGGGTTGTTTCTGTCTCTCATTCTCTGAATATTATGAATTATCTCCTTATAGAATAAAAGTGTTCTTTTTATACCCTACTCTAGTAACCTTGTTTTGCTTATGGTTTTTTAACCATTTAAACCAAAATGATTATGTCATGTGATCATTGACTGCATATGATTCCTTGAGTTAACAGGCGAAATGCTGTAGTTGAAGTGTAATTACACAAATATTGGCATTATTCTATGTAACTTGTATTTCACTCATTTTAAAAATGAGGAAGCAGGATGATTGAGTTGCTGAAATTCTTAACTTATCAAATAATGTAACCAAGGGCACAGATAGCCACCTGACTCACACCCCTGGTTTTATGGATGAGAGCCCAGGTAAAGGAGGAAGTCAGTGCCAGGCACCAAACCAAGGGGACCCAGCTGTCCCACTGCTCCACAGATGTGTTTCCACAGTGGAAAATGCCATGTCTTTCTTTTTTTTTTTTTTTTTATTTTTTATGCTGAGTTTAATTACATGCTTTAGCTCTTAATGACACTAGTTAAGTGCCACTGTCTGACATTGGCTTCATGATGGCTACTTATATCAGTACCAGCTGAGGCTTGCAATGAAGACCATCATCAGCTAAACTGTAAAGCATCAAAATGAACTTCAGTTATTTCATAATTTATTTTTTTTTTTATGTGAACCATGGGTTTCCTACATGGGTAGCAACTAGTTTCTATTTGCATTCAATCTTTGGGGGAGGAAGGACAGTTGGGAGGTGTGAGGGGTTGGCCTTGGCTGGACGCCAAGTCCTTCCCAAACCACTTTATCACTCCCGTCCCCAGCTGGAGAGAGAAGAGAAAAAATATAGTGAAAGGCTTGTGGATTGAGAGATCACTCACAAATGACCATCACCAGCAAACCAGACTAAACTGAGGAAAGTTCATTTAATTTATTGACAAATCAGAGTAGGAACTGAGAAGTAAAAACAAGTCTTCCCTCATCTCTCCCGTCTTCCCTGGGTTCAACTTACTCCTGATTTCCCAACTTTACCTCCTCCCCTTCTCAGTGGTGCAGGAGGATGGGGAATGAGGGCTGCAGTCAATCTGTCACACATTGTCTCTGCTGCTGCTTGGTCCTCATGAGGAGGACCCACACTTTTCCAGTGTGAGCAGTGGAACCTCTGCTCTGGCACCGGGAGCACGTTCTCCCTCTCCATCTGCACTGACCTTGATGTCCACAGGGCTGCTCCTCTCAGTCCTTCCTTATCTGCCTATAATTGCTGCTGAGGAGTAACTCTTTTCCCTTTTCAAATCTGTTAATCCTGAGCACTAACACTATCACTGATGGTTAATTTTGGCCAGCACTGAGTCTGCCTTAGATCCAGCTAGCATTGCCCTGTTGGACACCAGGAAATCTTCTGGTATCTTCTCAATAAAAATACAGGGGTACTCCCCTGTAGCTCCCCTGCTCTGCTTCTGTGTTGGTTTTGCATCATGGAAGTGATGTTTTGGGAGAGGCTGCTGGCAGCTTCTTTTGTGTCTGACAGGAAACCAATCAGTGGATGACTTTGGGAATTGACAATCTATGGAACCACTGGAAAGTTGTACATGCCCCTGTGAAAAACACATGGTAAAGATGAAAGAAACTTGTGAACTTTCTCTTTTCTCTCCCAGCCAGCAAAGAGGTGACATGGCTGGTCCAGCCCTTGTCTCAGCCAGGCTGGGCTAGGCAGCCCCTGCTGTGGGGTGTTGGAATCCAGGAAATTCCTCTGGCTGCCCTGGAGGGCTTGAGCCCCTGCCCAGGGGGCTCAGAGACCTTGGCACAGAGCCCAAGACCCCCGTGCCTTTGATTTAGCCCTTGGAAAAAAACAATCACCAACGTTTATATGATGAATTACAAGTCAAGAAAGTTTAAGTAGAATAATAGTTTGTCACAGGGTGAAAAATAGATTTTTGAGGTTTTTAGAATGGGGGCTCAGGGTCCCAAGATGGAGGAATTTAGGCCTTGTCCTTTGTCCCTCTTCTTCCTAGCCTCCATCTTCTGGGTGATGTTGTAATTTTTAGATTGGTTTAGAGTAGAAACTCACTGTCTAACATAGGTGATAGGTATTGGAAGTTATTGTAAATAAAGTACATGTAGTTTTTAGTATAAAAAGATAACACCACCGCAAGGATGGGCAGTGTGTCTCAACCCAACCTGCCAGACAGACCTCGGTGGGTCGGAGAAAGAACTTTATAGATAAGAAACAATAAACAACCTTGAGAACAAGAACAGAAGAGTTCTGACTCCTTCTCTGACCGCTGGGCTGGGAAAAGAGACTTTCTAAGGGGGAGGTTGAAGAGGCATCTCGGGGCCACTCTGACCAGCAGAGATTCTGAGAGCAGGGCACCCACTGGGCCCCTGCTTTTGGCTGCCAGGCAGGGGAAAGGAGAGGCCCATCCGTGTTGGATGCTGAGATCACAGTGCTCCCCTGCCCCAGCCAGTTTCTGCCACAAGCTAAGGAGCCCAGCCAGGTTAGTGACCATCTACAGGCCATGGGTAAGATATTAACTCTTGCAGTGCTTCAATCCTCCCTCAGGTGAGAGAACAAGACAAAAGTGCAGACATGTAAAAAAACAACATGAAGACGCTGAAGTCAGTGAAGAAGTCAAGTCGCAGATAGGAAGGATGAGGAGACGCCTTTAGTTTTAAGCTGAAATCCTTTTGTAAAGCTATGGAGAAGGACTCTTTTTTTCCCTATAATGCATGAAGGTATGGGGAGATGAAAGTGTTCAAATTGTAGATATCAAGCAAAAGTCCCCATGCTAAAGTAAGTGGATGTTAAAGTAGCAGTGATCCTATAAGAAGTTTGAACAGAGAAAGAGAGGAGTGATGAAGATCCTATATCTCCAGGTAGAGAAGATCTCTGTTCCTAGAGATGAAGATGATTTCAGAGATAGATAATGAGAACTTTTCCATTTGAACAACTCATCTTTAAATCAGTACCCCATAAGTTGACATGGCCCATAAACACAGCTGTAGGAAAAACTTGTGGAACATGGGAGAGATTTCACAATTGCAGATTTCCCTGGGCAACTGCTATTCGTAGAAATTGAGAGCCATGAGAGAACTGTTTTCTTGTGGAGAAGGCTCCATAACACTAACATGAGAGACTTCTCTCCCTAAGTGAACTGAAGAAAGACTGTTCTAGAGGTGGTAAACTGTCAGGAAATTTTAAGTTTGTCTCTTTACATTGTCAGTGGGAAACAAAGGGTTATAGGGGGAGGAGAAGTGTCCTGAAGGTTTTATTCTGATTCTTATTACTCTTTCTTTTAGTTACTGTTAATAATTTTTTCTTCATACCCTTTTAAAGTTTTGAGCCTGCTTTGCCTGTCTCCTAATCCTACCTCACAGGAGATGAGTAAGTACATTCTAATGAGTGCACTAGTGATTGGCCAGCACTGAACCCACCACACTAATTAGTGCATTGGCCAAAAAATCTCAAATTAGCAAACCTAAACCACTACACAAAATTGGTGTTTCAGCCTGGTTTCAAACTGAAACTGCCACATCTTCCCAAAGCTTAGCCATGCAAACCCAGTGCAGGTGGGCAGTGGTGGAGGTACAACATCCTGGGATGATGTTCCTGCCTAGAGTAATGCTCAGAACGACTCTCCAGAGCACTGGAAACAGCACCAAGACTGTCAGAGCTCACAAAGTGTTTGGACAATGCTCTCAGAATCACAGAATGGAATTGGGAGACGCTCCCTGGTCCAACCTCCCTGCTTAAGCAGGGTCATCCCAGAGCACATGGCACAGGATTATGTCCAGATGGTTGTGGAATATCTCCAGTGAGGGAGACTCCAGAATTTCTCTAGGCAAACATGGTGTGACTCCACAAGCTCTGTCTCAGGCACATGGTGAGGGGATTCTTGGGATTGCCCTGTGCAGGGCCAGGAGCTGGACTGCAATCACAGTCGTAGATTCACAGAATGGTTTGGGTTGGAAAGGACCCTGAAGGTCATCTGGTTTCAACCCCTTGCCATGGACAGGGACACCATTCACTAAACCAGGTTGTTCCAAGCCCCATCCAACCTGGCTATGAACAATTCCAGGGACGGGGCAACCACAGCTACTCTGAGCAACCTATGCCAGGGCCTCACCACCCTCACAGGGAAGAATGTTTTCCTTATATCTAATCTAAACCTACTCTCTTTCAATTCAGGACATTTTTCCTTCTTCTTTGTTAAAAATGCCAATCACTTGTTTTTAAAACTTTAAAAGTTTAATAGTAATAAAATGGTTATAAAAATAGTAATACAATTAGAGTA
>JAXCLO010000001.1:14151951-14164150 GCA_035583995.1 Arremon aurantiirostris | reverse complement strand
ACGGGGCTCTGGGTGAGCCCAGCACACGGGGGGCTCTGGGCTCCCAATGGCCAGGCCATGGCCAGCCTCTCACCCACCGGGATGAGACCCTCCGATGATCGCTGCGGGTCCCTTCCAAGGCAGAATACACTCTATGGCTCGGAGTTGCGGCGGCGGCACCGGGCCCAGGAGGCTCCCGCCGCCCGGCGGCCGCGCTCGGCACAGCGGCGGAACGGCGCGGCTGCGGCCGCTGTTCCTGGCGGAGCCCGGGCAGGAGGCACCGGGGCTGCTGCGGGAGCATGGCCGCGCCGTGGGCCGCCCGCGGGCTGCGGGCCGCGAAACGTGAGTGCAGCAGGGAGCCGGGAGTGCGGGAGGGAGCCGGGAGTGCGGGCCGGGCCGAGCTCGGGCTCGTTCTGCGGCCATGCTTTCAGGGGCTGAGGGGGCCTTTTTAGGCCGCGGGGAGTTGGCGTGTCTGAGGGAAGGGCCTTTGCAGCCAGGGAGCGACATTAACCTTTGCATAGGATCAACAACCCAGGGTAGTTAGGGCTGGAGGGGACTTCTGGAGATCATCCACTCCACGAGCAGGTGACATGCACAGGAGCATGTCCAGGTGCATTTGGAATGTCCCCAGTGAGATACTCCACACCCTCCCAGGGCAGCTCATTCCAGTGCTCTGCCCCTCTCCATGGAAATAATTTCTTCCTCATGTTGGAGTGAAATTTCTTGTGTTTTAATTTATGGCCGTTGCTTCTCATCTATTGCTGGTCACCACTGAAAGGAGTCTGGCACCAAACTCTTGGCACCCGCCTTTGAGATATTTATGTGCATTAATGAGATTTCCTTTCAGTCTTCTCCTCTCCAAACTAAACAGGCCCAGATCCCTCAGTCCCTCCTCACAAGAGAGGTGCTTGGGACCCCCTCATCATCTTTTTGACCCCTTTTGTTGCCTCGGAGTCTCCTGTTGTGACTTTGGGCAGGCTATGCAGGGTCCCAGGGTGCTGGAGCTGCAAAAGTGCTACCTTGTGCTTCTTGAGACAGACGGGTGGGTGATCAGTAGTGTGGTAAAAACCAAAACCTTATAAAGAGGCTTTGAAAACTCAGAATGGATCACAGAATGGTTGAGGTTGGAAGGGACCACAGTGGGTCATCTGGTCCAACCTCTCTGCTCAGTCAGGATCATCCCAGAGCACATGGCACAGGATTGCATCCAGATGGTTCTGAAATATCTCCAGTGAGGGAGACTCCACACCCTCTCTGGGCAATCTGTTCCAGTGCAGGAAAGTTCTTCACGTTCATGTGGAACATTTGTGCATCTATTTCTGCCCCTTGTCCCATTGCTGGCACCACTGAGCAGAGCCTGGTCCCTGCTCTGACCCCTCCCTGCAGACACTGATGAGTTCCCCTCTCACTCATCCCTTCTCAAGGCTGAACAGCCCCAGTTCCCTCAGACTTTCCTCATTCCAGGGATGCTCTGCTGGACTCACACTCTGCTTGCTGTGGGATTATTGCTTACTCAGTGTCTCTCCTGTCTGTGCCCAGGGTGCCTCTCCACACCGGCTGTCTCTCGGCTGACGCCCGATGAGGTGGTTCGGATGCGAAATGAGCTCTTCACCAAAGAGAAGGAGAAACAATTGTCCCTTCACCCTCGGATTGAGAAGATTGAAGTGAAATATACAGGGAAGCCACACCCTGGTGCTGTGTTTGTCATGAACAAGGCTCTGTCCACGCCCTACAACTGTGCCATGCGTAAGTGGATGCACTTCTGAATTAGCCCCCCGTGGTGAGTGTAGTGCTGCCAGTTGAAACAGTTAATTTTCACACTTCATCTTTCCAGGTCATTTACAAATATGAAACTTGTAGTTGTTAGAAATGCAGCAGTCTGAACTGCTGATCCTGAAAAATATGTTTAATAACTAACTAATACTTCAGGGGTTTTTTAATTTTCTTTAGATTTAAGTGAATGGCATTGCAAGAACTCTGTTCTGGCTTTTGTGGATGGTGAAGTCTGGGACATGTACAGACCCCTGACCAAATCATGTGAAATTCAGTTCCTTACCTTCAAAGATGAAGATCCAGAGGAAGTAAACAAGGTAAGTTATTATCTTGTCCCATTGTAGGTGACCCTGGTTCTCTGTACCTTGTCTCATTGCAGGTGGCCCTAATTATGACCCTTTGATTCTGTGTGTGCCTTTCAGTTCCATGCTTGTCTGCTTTCTTGAACTTTGTTGTCATTAAAGTTCAGACATATTTAATGTCTTTTTAATGGTGGGTGCACCATGGCTATCATTAGCTGGACTAGTGTGTGGGCTAGGTGAATTGTTGGCTTTCCTTTCAACTCGTGTATTATTCTGGGATTTCAGATTTAAAAATCTCCAGGGTTACATCTGGCTTGCATTCTAAGTGCAGTTTTGATTTTTTATTTGATTCTGTTTGGAGAATCATCTCTGAATGGAAGTTTAAATGCTAAAGAAAGTAATCATAGAATCATGGAAAAGCTTGGGTTGGAAGGGACATTAGAAGCTCATCCACTTCCACTCCCTGATATGGGCAGGGATGCCTTCCACTGGACCAGGTCTCTCATAGCCCTGTCCAACCTGGACTTGAATACTTCAGGGGTGGAATGCTTGGGTTGGCAGCTAGATTTGTGCATCATCCAGTTAAGTTTTGGGTGATTTTTTTGGAATAATTAACTTCTAGGCATTAAATCCTGTTCTGAAATTCTCTTTGCAGGCATATTGGCGTTCCTGTGCCATGATCATGGCGTGTGTGCTAAAGAGAGCATTCAAGGATGAATACTCAGTCAACCTAGTTAAAGCTCCAGAAGTGCCAGGTGATAAAAGTGTTTTATATTGATTGTCTTTTGCTGCTTCTCAAGTGAGTGCTTAATAACCAAACCTAGAAAAAAATTGCTTCCAATGATTGATGGTACTTAGCATTGATATGTGTATTACATGCTGTTGTAGTTGCCTTTAATTTATAATAACAGCACTGAAAACAATTCTGTTATCAGTGTTCAGAAAATAGGTCTGTGTGGCCACTGGGTTTCCACTTATGATTTTGTAGCTGAAATTAGTAACTAAACCTCTGTATTGTGAAGTGACATGAGCAGAGTTTCTGGATGTGATGAGACATTTCTGTGGAATTTGCTCTAATAACTGCATAACCTTGTCCATTACTTGAGTTTCTAAAAATGACAATGTCTACACCAAATTGGAAGATTACTGAGGTACAAACAAGCTTAGTAACAACTTCTGCTCATCCATGACCTGATTTAAGATTTAGAAAAGTGAGAAAATGCACAATAGAAGAGGTTGTTTCAATAACAAAACCTGCATAATTATGCATTTAATATATGAGAAGGTTGGTTGCTGGTCATGTGGAGTACTACAGGAGCTTCTCTTTTTAGCAATTTTAGCATTTGTTGTGATTGGTAAGTACAGGTAAATATTTCAGTTCTACCAGAATTTGGAATAATCTTGGATATACTCAGCTATATAATTTATACTGCATGTACAGAAATAGTGTGATCTTACTGGGTTCATAGATTTGATTTCTAAATAGCCATAACTCAATATACACAAAAGAGTGTTCTAACAACTGTCAGACAAATTTGTGTTGCCTTTACCAGAACTTTGTGCATTGCTTGTGTCATGGATAAACAGCTCTAATATTGTCTGATTTCTCTATGCAAAAAAATCCTCTTTATAATTTAATAGCTCACATTTATTGTATGAGGCATACAGTGGAAAAACGGTGAAGTATTTTTAAAGTAAGTGGTTTTGATTTTTTTCTGCAGTGTTAGATGCAGTTTTGTGAAGCAGTTTATTTTTCCCCTCTTTATTGGGATTCTGTTATACTGATGTTGCATTAAAACTCCCTTCAAATTACTTTCTCATTCAGTGAAATGAAACTAAAGCAACACAAGTTAATCTGTCATTTTATAGTATAATCAGAGATGAAAACTTCTGTGATGAATTTCTAGAAGTAATTCTGTTTTTCTTCTAATTTATTTTGTTGTACAAAAATGGTATGATTGTGAAATGCATACTTTGTTACAAACATGAATATTTTTGTCTGTGGATTGAAATTGCAGTGATCTCTGGAGCCTTCTGTTATGATGTGGTTTTGGACAATAAACTGAATGACTGGAAACCAACAAACGTAAGCACTTTTCAGGCATAAACCCAAAAAGTTCCAGAGCTTGTGTCCTTGTCCAGTTGTTGTTTTTTGATAAGGGAGAAGAGACAAGAGCTTTTTTTTCCCTTTTTGGTAGTGCACATTTGGAGTAGTTTTTGGGAGCTGATCTCTGCATTTACCACACACTGATGCTTGTGGCAGAGTGCTCTCAATTTCCTTTCAGACAAAAATAAACTTTGTGCTGTCTTCCACACACTTTCAGGCTTTAGCTCTGTGGACCTAGAGAAAATTCTAGTCTGAAGTACAAGTTCAGAAACAGTTGATGGGGCCGTTGGGGCCTCAGTGCCATATTTGTTACTGTACAGATCTGTTCCTCCTCAGCTGCTCTTGCCTGGTAATGTAGATGCAGCCACAGTCTTTGTGTGAGTAGAGTTTCTGAAAATAAAAGTGTGTATAAGGCATATTTTCTGGTGGTTTACAGCAGAATCAGCTTGCTGTTGAATAAAATCTGTGAGCACATTCAGCAGCATCTTTCCTTAATAGCTTGCTTATGTTTCATTCTCTGCAGTAAATCTAATAATCTGAATGCTCTAAATCTCAGAACCATTTGTGATCACAAATGTTTTACCCATCTGGGGCCCATTCTTGTTCTTGTGCCCAAAAACCAGCAGAGGGGTATATGGCTAGCAAAGCAATATTGGTACAATGCAGAATCTTTGTTCAATATGATCTTGTGGCTGAAGTAATTTAGTTAGAAATATTTTCTACATGACCATTTTAAATGTAATTCCACCTCATAACAATTTCTTATTTATGAGTAAATCTGAATTACACAGAACCTCAGATTCTGGTCCAAGGTGACACATTTTTATTTATTAAATATTCAGTACCTGTTTTAAGCTTTGATCTGTCATAACAGAGCTTATTTATAAGTGAAGACTCTACTCTGGGAAACAAGAGTTATAGATGAGTATTCAACAGTAGCAAGACTGTGTATGTAGTACCATGTAGGGAAAACCTACTATCAAACTGCCTACATGGGCAGTTTAATTAATAGATATTGTTTTTGATGGAAAAATGCCTATTTCTCATTGAAATGACTGGGCATTGAGTCTGTCCATTAAAACAGTGATGATCTGTAGTGCTCTTGTGATAATAGTAAGACACTCCTACAGTAAAATTGCCATATTTAGGGTTTATAGTAGATGATCTTTGTTGCTTTGACTAATATTTGGTGTTTGCTGTGCTTTATCTGTTTACTACAGCTGTGAAAAGATGGTTAGAGTTTTTGTGTTCTTTTATTAGGACAACTTCTGTTCTCTTACAAGGGATGCCAAAAAGCTAATCCATCAAGACCTGCCCTTTGAAACACTGCATGTTGAAGCAAAAGTAGCACGTGAAATGTTTCAGCATAATAAGTGAGTGTCTGCATTTCCCTTTCTTTCAAAGAGGCAATTAGAAATCAAGTCAAATCTCTGCTTGATTTTTTAAATCTAAAATAAGATGTGAAATAAGAAGGTACTTCTCCCACTGCTCTGAATGAGCCTGCCTCCATTCTCTTCCCACCATCTTACTCACACCAATTTACTTAGTTCTTGTTGTTCTCTTTAGAGGCCAGCACCAGGCACCTTCACTGGATGTAGTTTTGTGACAAACTGAAAGACTGAGACTTCTTTTGTTCACTAGTGAGCTTCAAGATTCCACTACTATTAAATTGAAACACTGGTGCTTATCATTGACATGGTAGCTTTTTCTGCAAGGCTTCCATATTTAAAGAAATGTATATTTTTCATGTCCTGGTATCTTCAAATGAAGATTTAATGAAATGCAGTTTTTAAATTGTGCCGAGAAAAATGGGTAAAATACTTTGGTTTGTGCTATAAAAAAAAGGTTTGTTCAAAACATCCTGTCTTCTTTGCTGAAAAAATACCTCAGCCATGTTTCTGGTCCACAGCTTTTTGGAGAGATGCAGGGGAAATGAAAAATAATTTATCATTTTGTGAACCAAACTTAAACCACAACGAAGCTGAAGTTGCAAAACAGCAATTTTTTTTAGCTTAATGCTGAAGGTTATTTTAATGTGACATATGGATCATCATCTCCACTTTGTTGGCTGCATTGACAGCAGGTGAGATCTGACTTTTGATGGTCCCTTTAGATTTTGTGTATAGAAAGCCCAGAGAACACTTCCCTGTATTGCAGGCTACCAGCTATTAAGGGCTGCACATTGCCTTAAGTCAGTTTAGGTGGTGTCATGGTGTTTTCTAGTCTTACAGGTGACCTGAAATCTCTTATTTGTAGTAGTAGGTCCATTGTATCTTTCTGAATAAAACTGCTGTGGGAGCATAGCCCTCCTATAAAATATGCACAGAATAGACTGGAGTAGATGTTCCAATAGGAAGGGACTTAAAACAACCCCCTGGTTCAGTTGGCTGTCTGTTGTGGGGCTGACAAGTTACAGCACGTTATTAAAGGCATTGCCAGGATGCCTCCTCTTAATCAGTGACAGGCTTGGGGCATCGACCACCTTTGCAAGAAGCCTGTTCAGTGTTTGAACACTATCTCCTTCCTAGTGTCCAGTTTGAACCACTTCCCAGCATTAAACCAGTCCCAAACATCCTGTCTCAGGATCCCATGTTGGCAGTGCCTGGTGATTGCACTATTTTTGAGGTGCCTTTCAGTAGTGCTCAGTAAAATCTCTGTAATTTTTCCATGAACTGAGGTTAACTAACTGGTCTGTTAATGAAGCATGTCAATATGTGTTCTCATTAGGAATTTAAACCAGTCTCAAAGCTCACATAAATACAAGCATGATTTTTAGGAATTTTGAATGAATTAAATTAGTTTCTGAAGTGCTCTTATAAGAGCAAAGTGTTAAAGGTGAGGATTTTTAAAATAATTTTTTTTTCTTGTCCAGATACAAAATGGAGATGATAGAAAGAAAAGCTGCTCAGAATATGGAAGGAATTGTGCCATTACATAGGTAAGCAAAACTGAACTCCCATTCTGTAATGATTCGCTGGAACATTTGAGTATATTGCAGGTACTCTCTGCAAGTGAGAAGAGCAAGTTACCTGGGATGGTTTCAGATTTGAAGATCACTTGTATTCATTACTATTTGTGGTCTGTCTTAAGTTGGTGTGGTTTGTTTGCTTGTTTTTTTTAATGCAACCATTATTTTGTGATACTTTGTGATACTATGTTTCTATTTCTTCTTCTGTTAAGGGTGGTAGGTGCCAGAGAAGTCTGACTGTTTTCAGTACTTTTACATGAAAACTAAATAAATCTCTAGAGCTTGAGAGGCTGAATAAAATACAAACCAAATACTGGTTTGAAAACAAGAGTTAGCATTGTATAATGGATTTTTCTTTCAAAGTTGTCAAGATCTTCCTAACTTGCAATCTGCTGCTCTGTGGTGATGAGAATAGAGCAGCATCCTGGGGATGCAGTGTAAGATACAGAGTTCTTAGTTTGGAAGAAGGATAATTGCCTGTATCTCAGGCCATTCTCTGTCTTGGCTATTGTAGGATATTCAGTTGTGTAGGTGTCTAAAGAGTTCCTAATTTGTTTTTGTTCTATCTTAAGGAGCATCATCTATCTAAAGGAATAGATGTCTTTGCAGTGGTGATTCTTGAAATTTTAGAACAATGTTGTGTCATTCTTTCCTTCCTCCCACTCTGATTTGCTCAATAAAGGGGAAAATGGGCTTACCTATTGCTTTTTGGGAGAAATTAATTCTCAGTATTTCTTTGCTGTACTATGCTGTCTCTCTTTTCTTAATTGATTTGGAGTTTTCTAAGAACTGTAAAGGGAAATAACTGTGCAGGTTGTAAACACTGTACTGTGGAAAACAGGTGATCTTGGAGACAAATCTTTTTCTACTGAATGACAGTTGTGCCAGTTTTAGAGCCAACATGGCATCAAAGACTTTTTAAACCTAACATCCTTTCCCAGACTTGAGGTTTAAATTTTCTAAGTTCATTTAAGGAAATTGTGTGACCTGTACTTTTGGTTTAGGAAACTTCAAAATGCTGAGCTGGAGGTTTGTTTAGATTTGGTTTGGGATTTTGTATGGATTTTCTTTCTGTTGATTGGAGTTTGCTAATCAAAATAAAACCTAATCTCCTTGTATTTTGCTCCAAATATATTTGGCATATAAACTGGGGTTTTTTTCATCTCCCCAGGTTTGGTGACTTTGTAGATGTCAGTGAAGGTCCTCATATTCCAAGGACAAGTTTCTGTTTCCAGTATGAGATAACAGCAGCCCATAATCTTCAGACTGACCAGTCTGAATTGATAAGGAGATTCCAGGGTGTGTCCTTGCCAGTCCATTTGAAGGTAAGTAATCCATTTTGCACAGGTTTTCCAGGTTTTCCTTCTTTAAATTAGAGATTTTACCTGTGTTTCCATTTTTGTTAGGTGCTGTGTTGGTAGCTAAATGGAATTTGTAGTTGAGAGCCACAGAAGGGGAGGGCCCCTGATGGTGACTGTGTTGGATATTTGGGGTTCATTTTCCTGAAACAGTTGTGGATGTGCAGTCAGAACTAGAAAAGTTTCCATGAGAGGGCCCATGATGTTATTTTTCAGTATGGAAGGTGTTGTTTCAGTCATATAATTCCTGCATGGATATTTCATTCTGCTTGCTTAAGTTGTTCATGCCAGTCTTATGACATCTAGGCCACTGACAGTGCTTAAAAGAGCGGAAGAATTTCATGACACCAAAGTAAAAAGTAGCAACAACAAAAAATTGTCCAAGCTCTAATGAGCTTAAATAAAGAACTGAAGGTGGAGGCAGGAGTCTTTATTCCCATTTGTGTTGACTAGGTGATTTTGACCTTGTGATCTGGCACATGTACTATTGTCTTAGTTGGAGAAGGTTTTCAAGGGTTCCTCAGCTGATCTCTGTCTTCCCTTCCTAAGCATAATTCCCTTTTTTGCCAATTAATTCCTCAAGGATTCCACACAGTGGGTGAATCATAGAACCATAAAATGGATTGGGTTAGAAGGGACCTTAAAGTTCATATGGTTCCAATTCCCCTTCCATGGACTTGCTCAGAACTCCATTCAGCCTGGCCATGAACACTTCAGGGATGGGGCATGTGATGGGCAGACATTTATTCAAGTCCTCCACATGGATATGGGCAAATTGGACACCAAAATTTTAAGTTGTTAAAACAGAATATATGAGCTGGGCATTATTATGGTTTTGTACTGTCATTTCTATACCTTTGTCAAATCTATTCTATGATAAGATTATTTTTTACCTCTGCTAACATCATTTAATGACATTTCACACAGGCTCACCACACTGTGTGGCACAAGCTGCTGGAAAGATCAAAGAGGCTGGTAAGTGTCACCAGAGGTGAAGTACAGGTTACCAAATACAAAGATATGCTGTGATAGAGGACACTTTGAATGATTAGAGGTAGGTAGTATACTCAAGAACATATCTTCAAAAATGCAAGTATTCACAGATGAATGGAAAACAGAAATCTAATTGGATGTTTATTAGAGGATATGGTAGCACTGTTTCTGAGGTCTGTTGTTAAAAAGCATTGTGCCATTTAAAAAACATGTACTATTTGATTGATATGATTTGTCCAATTAAAAAATATTTCAAGGTAAATGGAACTATAAGATATTATAACTCACATATAACCAAATAACCACTGTCAAGACATTTAAACATAGGAAGTCTTTGTAAGAATTAAAGAGCAGCTGTTGTAGAGCCTTTTGATCAGTAATTTTACTTACTTGTTTGGCAAGAGACAGATAAAAAAGTACTTCATGTCTCCTGAAACTTGTTAGCCATGGATATGTTCTGAGCCTGCCCCATGGCATCTTCCATGAACTTAGTTTGAATATTCTTGTTCTTCAGGTTGCTTAATTTTGGAGAAGATAATAGTCTTTGTAGATTGTCCTTTCTTGTTGCAATGACAGTATGAGGGGAGGATTTTCAGGAGAAAATCCTGGAGAGTGAAATAATTTTTAAAAATATAACAAAATTGATATCTTTCTGCAGGTCACTGAAGAAGAATATTTGGAAACAGCAGAAGAATGTCTTGAGGCAAAAGATGGAACTGAAGAAGGAAAACATGTGTCAATTTAAATTAAGTTGAACCTCTAAATGTACATAATAAACTGTGTATTTTTACATGACTTGTTTTTGCCTCTTACAAAATGTCTTGGGTAATTAATTTGAATTCTGTGATGTAGATCATAGATAAGTATAGACACAGGTATACACAAAATGTTTCAGTCCCCTTTAAAGGTCTCCTTAAAGAAAAAAGAAGGTGGGTGGAGGGAAGTTAATTTTTTATCTGCAATAACTTGCAAGTTGCCCCTGTCCTTACCTTGACAACAGTAATTGCATGTGTCCATCCATTTCTTGTTGCCTACTGCAACCAAAAGTTGAGACAAATAGTGTCTTAAAAAGATACCTTTAAGAGTGTGTAAAGGTATAATTGCCATGCTTTACTAATACAAAAATAGTAGAATGTAAAAGCCAGAAAGTCTTGGAGTTTAATGATTTCTTTCTGCTGCACAAGTGCTGTTAAAGATAATTTTCCAGAATAATACCAAGAATTTAGTTCATTACTTGGTTCCCTAGTGTACTAAGATTTATTATGCTTTTTTTTGTTTGATATTTAAATATGGTGACTTCAATTA
The DNA here is from genome assembly GCA_035583995.1 of Arremon aurantiirostris. Classification (NCBI taxonomy): domain Eukaryota; kingdom Metazoa; phylum Chordata; class Aves; order Passeriformes; family Passerellidae; genus Arremon; species Arremon aurantiirostris. The sequence continues at coordinate 14,153,365 of JAXCLO010000001.1, read as the reverse complement.
AATTTTGCAAGGGGGTTTTGTTAGATGATGTTTTCTGATGTTTTGTATTTTCATTCCTAACTCATTAGAATTGTTCTCATTATACCAGAGGAAATTTTTATTACTTTTTGAAGTGCAAATATTTTCTCTGAATTTCATCCCAATTATTGTTTTTACCATTAACTGCATCACATGGTTCCTAATCATTTGACACCACAGTTTTGTGAGAGCAGGATAGTTCAGTAAAATACATTTAGGTATAACCCATGTCTTTTCAGGATACTTGGAAAATGGATGGGGTTTTTTCCTCTTGATTAATGTTGCAGAGGACTGTTTATAATGGTATCAGATGCTTATTTTTTTAAAATAATTTTATTGATTCAAAGTTTACCTTCAATGCACACACATGCATTTACACATTCTGTATATTTTCACTAAATTGAACTTGCTGGAGTGTACTTTGCCTTTGAACTGTTCTGGTGCTGCTGAAGAAGCAGGCATTGTTTCTTGTCTTAAGGAACACAAAAATTTGCTGTTTGTGTTGGGGTTTTTTTGGGTTTTGTTGTGGTTTTCTTTTAGTTTTGCTTGGTTGGTTGGTTGGTTTTTGTTTGTTGTTTAATGTAGTACTTGCCATCTTTGATTAACCCAAGACTGGTGAAATTTTGCCGTCTGGATTCTGGATGCTTGTTTCACCCAAGACTGGTGAAATTTTGCCATCTCAATTTTGGGATCCAATCCATGTGGTCTGTTTTGAATCTTAAGCTTGTTCTATTACAACCCAGAAAGGCTCCTTATGTCTGCTTGCTATTTTGGGTATCCAGAATTCCTCCTGGATTCCACCAGCTGCAGAGGAAGGTGAGATGGCTGTTATCACTTAGGAATATACTTTTTTAAACCCTGGCTGGAATTTCAGAGTTTTTCTGGCATGTTCTTTTTTGGGAGGCTAGGGAGAGATGTTTTGGTTTTGTTTGCTATGTTTGGGGTTGAAATTTTTTGGTTGGAGCAGCAGGAAAGTCACCCTATAGGTGAATCCCCACAAAAGAGACTTTTGCAAGTGTGTGACTACAATACTGAAAATGCTGTTGATGTCTGTAGCAGATCCTTCCCTGGAGATTGTGCATAAAATGGTGGAAGCTCAAACTTCTATAGAACTCTGTTATCTCACACCTTGACTTCCATGGGGTCCAGAAGACAAGTCTTCCTTAGGGAGAGATGTAGCTGGAGGATGCCTTTGAAAAGCACCAGGATCCTCACAGAGCACAGCAACAGTTAAGAGAACTGGTCAGTAGTGTTCATTTCTTTCTCACCATAGCAGATTTTGAAACAGGAATGTAGATTGAAGTCTGTTCTGCCAGTATGGGATTCAGAGCCACGTGTGCAGAGAAGAACATCTGTAGCCATGATATTTTCTGAAAAAGCCTTTTCTTAGTATTTT
>JAXCLO010000001.1:14137246-14151851 GCA_035583995.1 Arremon aurantiirostris | reverse complement strand
ACAAAATGTAAACAATGGTTATCTGCTGCTGTGGAATGCAACAGGTGCATCTGTGATTGGTCTCATAGAGTTGTTTCTAACTAATGCCCAATCACAGTCAGCTGGCTCAGACTCTGTCCGAGACACAAGGCTTTGTTATTCATTCCTTCTTTTTCTATTCTTAGCTCACCTTCTGATGAAATCTTTTCTTCTATTCTTTTAGTATAGTTTTAATATATGTAATAAAATAATAAATCAAGCCTTTTGAAACATGGAGTCGGATCCTTGTCTCTTCCCTCATCCTCGGACCCCTGTGAACAGGGTCACAAACACCTGTGGTTTTTGGGGGAGATGGCTCATGCAGTGATTTGAGTACTCCCTGCCTGATCTGTATTAAGTGATGGCACTGCTAGAAAAGCCCTGAACATTTCTGAAACAAGGGTGAGAACAAATGGAAGCAGTGCTCAGTTCCCCCAGCAGCCACAGAGCAGCAGGGAGATACTACCCTGAGGTCAAGGCCATTTGTTTTACCATTGACTGTTGGTGCATAAAATGCTGAAATTATCTGCTGAGAAGGCTCAGCAGCAGGTGAGCCAGAGTGGTGCTTCCTTTCTCTTTTTGACTTGGGTTTTCTGAACTTCAGTTGAACTGCAGGGTGGTTCCAGCCTGGCTGGCTGTTGGGGGCTCTGCTCAGACACATACCTGCAACTATCACTGTATACCAAACTTAAAGATATGGGGTTATATAAAATACCAAAATGAGTATGGCAAAGCTGACTGAGTGTGGATTCTGGATGTTTGTGCACTCTTCTGCCTTCCCTGGGGTCTGTCCCAGTCTTCTCCATTGGAAATAGTCAGAAGGCACCATCATTGATCAGTTCAAAAAGAGACAAGGAAGTAGATGTTATTTTCTATACTGAATGCTATAGGAAACTGCAGAGATTAGGGGTGGATAGATGGACAAAGGAGACTGCAGAATTTAGCTAAGTTCCCTTTTTGGCTATTTCTTTTTATTAAATTTCTGTGTGTAAAGAGGCAATTTTTACTCAGCTAAAGAACTGCAGAGCCAGCTAAAAGTAAGGAAGTATCTAGGAGGACACAATGCTGCAAAGTGGAGAAAGGGGAGGGCAGGGTCACTTAGGCCAACGTACATGGGCAGAAGCTGATATTGACCAGATTCTGATAAGGAATGAATAAGATTTTTTTTTATGGTGAAAGGTGTGCAACACTGGAACATGTTGTTCAAAGAACTTGTGAGTACCTCAGACTTGGAAATGTTTGAGGTCAGATTGGATGGAGCTTGGTGCATCCTACCTAGTGGAAAGTGTCCCTGCCTGTGGCAGGGGGGTGGAATAGGTTGATCTTTAAGGTCTCTTTGAACCCAACCCATTCCAGGATTCTATAGTGACAGGGGAAAAGGCCTGAAGCTTTCTTCCTTGTTGCACATCTCAGCAGTAGTTTCATGGCTTCTCACATTCAAGCTGTTCCTCCTTCTGCATCTTGTTTGAAAGAGTTGAAACTTTTAATTTTTCCCTTTTCTTTACTGGTTTTGTCCAAAAAAAACCCTATATTAAGGTTAAAGCTATATGGTGTCTTGATCCTAAGAGGTGACAGTAGGAAGGTTGAGCAGTATCAGCTGACACATATAACCAACTGAGAAATTTTTTTCCACAGAAATATTCTGTATTTCATGTTATCATGGATTTTGGAGATAGAAAAGGCAATTGGGATTTGGTATGACTTATTTCATAACAGAAGGAATTAAATGCTAAGAAAGAGTTATTTTTTTCCTTACCAGGCAGTAAAGGTCTTCCCTGGGAAATTGAACACATGTAAGTGATGAAAACAATCATCAGTAGACATCAAGTCCTTTCATGAAAGCAGGCAGAACAAGTTTCCCTTTCAATTTTAACTTCTGTCAAGGTGTAATCTTCTACTGCTTTTTGGTAACTTATCTAGCACTATTCCACTCAGCACAGTACTTTGTTATGTTTGAAGCCAGTGAACTTACTACATTTATTTTATTAGTTTTTACAGACATAGGAACATGGCAGCATAAAGGTGTTTGATGGCAAGAGGGGACAGTGGGTATTTCTTGAAGAACATCAACCATCTGAAAATGGTAATGCTATCATGCTGTGGTTTTTCACAAGGCTTAACCCCAGTCATGGACAGCATTAACATTTTTTCAGAGTGAAAAGAAAGCCTACTATTTTAGTATCTGCCAATGTAATATCCACAACCTAACTATGTCCACTTTTCTGGGGAACCAGCTATGCAGAAAGAATACACATAATTGGTCTAGCATTTGACCATATTTATAATAGCTATCTATTTCTTAAGTTTGCAAGTTACTCACATTTTAAAGAGAGAAAATGTGAGAGAACAGAATTTTTATGGCATGACTATGAATCGGGATGATGAGGGAAAAGATGTTTTCTTCCTTAGGACACCTTTTACTGACATGTGTCTCTACAGGATAGATGCTCTAGGATCATCTTTGCTTCAGCAAACCAATGCTGCTGAATGTGGCCTCAAATGGACAGGGAAATCAAACTGAGCTTCAGTGTCACCCAAGAAATGAGATTGTCTCTGGACTCTCCTCTCTTTTGCCACAATCTTCTTCCTGCTTTTAAAGCCATTTTCTCAGGAAATTTAATAGGACTATGCTTTTCTTCACCAAAATATGCTGCGCCACTTTGGGAGTTCCCTCTCACAGCTGTGGCTATGACTTTGGAAAGGATTAAAGTGGCTTTTCCTTTTTGGTGGTTATGGCCCCCCAGCTGTATGCATCCTGAGGGAGCCACTTAACCTAGAGCCTGGTTTGGAAAACATTTATGCCCTGCAGCAGTTCTGTCTGAGTGTAAAAATCACATTCAGTGAGACTCTTTGTATGGGACACTTTTTAATGAGACCATTGATTTCTGTAAGTTTCTGTGGTCTTGAGTGCTCTGTGATCATTCCTTGTACTGGGGATTCACAGGCAGAACACTGCTAACAGAAAGAGGTGTTCATATTGATACATGACAAACATTAAACATATTTCTTAATTTATGGTGAGTTCTTTGACTTTTTTAGTTTTCCCTTTTGTTCTCCCATCAAATTAATGTTTCATAGCTAAACTATTCCCCAAGCAGATTTACGTAGAGATAGGAGAGAGTTTTAAAGACTGGCTCTATCACTCAGGTTTTGTGACTGTGAATATTCAGGAACTATTTTGGCCTTCCACAAAATAAATATAACAATACATTCCTGTTTCTCTACAATTTTCTAAGACTTCTTGAAGTTTGTAATAGAAAGTAAACTAAAGATACTTTCATTTTCTCCTAATGACCCATTGACCCATTTCTCCTAAAGAACTGATAATGGAATCTCAAAGAAACATTTTCTGTCAGTTTTTGTCTTACGTATAATTAAATTCTATAGAAATTAATAGAAGTCGTACACGCCAAAAGTTTAATGCATATTTTTTCTTACCTAAATATAAAGGAAGAAATGAAATATTTGTGTAGGAAGTAAAACCAAAAGAGCTAAAAAGTGATAAAGTAAAACACAGGTTGTTGTGTTCAAAATGTTACACATTTGACATCCTGGTAAGGACTTGCTAATACACAGAGCAGCTGTTTTTTCACTGCTTTTCCAGACTCTATACCCAACAAGCATGCCTGTATGCAGAACAACTTGTCTTTTTACATGTAGAGCAGAGGTTTTTCCCAGCATAGCCACTGACTGATGCATGATTTCTGTTCTCCTCCCACAGCTGCACCAGTTTGTTCCGTGTGAATTCTGGTAAGAGGCATGGTACAGTGTTAATGCTAACGTGTAGGAGTCAGTCATAGGTAAAAACCCCTATCACGATTAGCATTAACAACATACAGCCCGCAGAACTCCAGAGACTGGAGTATGAGACATAAAGAACTCACAGCACTGGGTTTTCCCCTTGACATACCTAAAGAAAAAAAAAAAAGAAAAAAAAGAAAAAAAAAAGGTATCAAGAAATTATGGCAGAGGATGGAGAAATATCAGTGAGGGAATTATTGCAGTTAAATACACAGGAACCATCTGCTGTACATTTAAATCCAGTCAAACTTGCCATTGTTTTAGTTAGAGAGAGAGAACCAGAGTGCATTGAGCAGTGAGTGCATTGAGCTTGCTGTGAGCATGGTCTTGCTAAATTTTGTATCCCTTCAGATATCAGTTAATGAAGATGTCTAATACAAACCTCGTTCCTCAAAATGTTTTAAACTCCCCAAAAAACAAAACCAAAAATGACTTGATCTATTCTGATTTAGCTAAGAAAAAATGCCTCTCAGGAGAGCTGAGTCTTTTACAGGATGTGTGAAACAGAGCTAAAACACAACCATGCTTTCATCAGTATACAAGGCTGATGATTAGGCAACAAATATTCTTTTGGATTCTGGTATAAATGAGCAAGCAGAAAGAAAACCCTTTGGACAGATTTAGTTGCTGGTCTAGAATCCACATGCAGGGCTCCTACACCCTACACCTTTAAACAGTACATTAGAATGAGATGAATTAATATAATTGCCTGTGTTGAACCATTTGCTAATTGCTCCATAATATTAACCAGTCCATTAACTGATGCTTTGACCATAAAATTAATGTGCTGAATATTTTTGACCAAAGTTGAACACTTTTTAAACTTATTTCAGCCTGTTATCAGTTCTGCTCTGGAAACAAACAAGGAGATACAGTTTTAGAAAACAGCAATTTCAAATATCTGCAAAGAAGTCACATAATGAAATAGAAATACACTCAGTAAAAGCAAGGGTAGAGAATCATCATTATATATTAAACTACTTGAATTATTTTTACAATTTCCAGTTACTTACATCAGTAATAAGGGTTGAATTGTTGAGACAGTCTTTCCAAGCAGTTCTACAAAGGCCTAAGTAATGCCCATTTAGTTCTCTGCTAAGTATGTCTTGGTTGAAATATATTTTTCTTTATCTATCCTTCTGAAATAAAATATCAGCTCCTGTGCAGAGTTCATAAATAGTTGAATCTTGTTTGTTTTCTCTTTGGTCTCCCAGTAACCGCTTAAAAAAAAAAACAACAACACTTTTTTTGTTGTTTAATCAAAAAGTAACAAGAAAGCTTGTATGAGAAATGAGACATTATATATGAGGCAGTTTTGGAGATCTTTTTGTGTATGTAAATTTAAAGAAACTGATGTACTTTTATAACTTCCTTACTGTTACTAACACATGTTTTAAGGGGAAGTTAAAATGTCATAGTAAGAGTGTGATCTAATTTAGAGATTTTAGGGAAATTACCTTTCACTTTGTACCACTCTAAATGAAACCAGCCTCGTACATGGCTGCAATATGTGAGTGTCAAGCAAAAATTCCAAGGTGAATATAAAATTTTGGTAGGCAGAAAAAAAGACGGTTTAGAAATTTCCAAACCTCAGGTTTAAAGTGATGATTCAGAGCTCCGGTGAGTGTTCAGAGTAAACTTCCACTAAAGTTGGGCACAGAGAGCTGTGGTGTAAGATTTGCATTTGTGGGCAGTGAAGTGAACAGTTTTTAAACCTGTGATAAAATGTTGTGTGTCTATTAGTGGTACGTGTTTGTCAGATGAGGGACAAAGGCCAGGGGAGAAGGATAAAACATCCAAGTTAAGGTATTAATTTTTGGTGGGTATTGAGGTATTAATTTTTTTGTTTGTTTGTTTTTTGTTTGGGTTTTTGATTGCTTGTTTGTTTTTAAGGAAGAAAGCAAACCTGTAATTTCTGTCAACAAAAGGTTATTGTCTTACCTAAATTCATTCTGCATTGAATGTTCTTTGAGCAGGGCTTTGAATTTGATGATCTTCAGAGAATCTTTTTAATCTAAATTATTCTTGAATTCAATTATTGTGCTTTTAATGTCCCTAAGTCCTTATTCACTTGATGTCACTCAGTGGGTAAAGGTATGTATGAAGGGCTCAATGCAAGACATCAGTTCCTTCTGTGGAAACACTAAATTTGTCTTCATTAAGCTTTAGATAAGGATCACTTTAGGCAATAGGACAAGAGCTTTCATACCAAAAGCTTCTGTCACCTCCAAGTCTACTGCCCCTGGAATATTTGTAGAATATGTTTGTTAATTTATGTTATCTTAAATGTATTCCAGGTTGCTATTCTTTACACCATGCTTCCAAATTCTAATTATTTTATGTCTTACATGGGTTTTGCTAAAAAGCAAATGTTTTTATCTGTGGTTTGCTGCAGCCATATGTGATTGACTGCACTTTTCAGCCTGCCTGCGTTCAGACTTGGAGAAGAGATAGTTTTAAAACGGATCACTTAAATAATCTAATAATAGTTTCCCTAGAAGCTGAATGAGTGCTGTACTTGCCCATGCCAACTTCCAGCAGTATTGCTGAGCAGTGATAGCAGTGAGAGACTTTGGGCAGCACGTGGTCTCTGCAGCTGTACTCCAGAGCCAGCCCTTCCTGCCAAAAGCACAAGGCCATGACCACAGATGAGAATTTGCTTTGGGGCTTTTCTGCTCCCATCATCTTGGATTTGTGTAATGGAATAGTTTTGCCTAGGCTGCTATACTTGCATTTTAGTTTTGGATTTAAAAGCTGCATAGCACCTCCAACACTGCAAACTGTCTGGCTTCTGTGTGCAAAGGGCAGAAATACAAATCATGCTTTATCAGGAAGTGGCGAGAAATGACACGTGTTTCCTCTTGCTGAACCTTTGTAACAGCCTTTTGTACAGCTGTCAGGTTTCTTTTACGCGAACAAATACCTGCATTGCTCCCTGCTGTCTTCTCAAACAGCTCTAAAAATGTGGCCTTGACATCAGTGGAAACAGTGACCATCTCCTCAGGTTTAAATATAATGAAATAAAATCCCCTGTTATTTCCCTTACAACATTAATAAAGAAAAAGCTCATAAGATCTGGTGTGACCTTCCTCTTCCCTTTTCCAGCACTGTCTTTCTTCCCCTGCCATCAGAAAAAAACATGAATCCTTCCTATCTTATCTGCTGACCTCTGGTCATTAGGTCCCATCCACTCATCTGCTTCTCTGTTCCTGCACCTGTTGCAGTGACCTCAGATAGGTGTGGGTTTTATTTTCATTTTCAGATTTCATGTCTGCTTTCACTGCTACTGCCTCCATGGAAGCTGTCCAATTCAAAAGTCAGATTCCCTTCAGAAGTATCATCAAAAGTGAAGTTCAAAGTACTTAGTTAAACTGTGACAAATGCTTCTTTCCCCACCTGCACATTTGGACAATTTTGAATGGTACCTAAAGGTTCTGAGGGGACTCAATGTAGTCCACTGAAGGATTACAGCTCATTAGTCAGGTTATGTGAATCTTAGCCAGGTTTGCCTTTCCAGTTCCAATGAGCAAATTCTTATTTACTTATTGCCCAGCTGGAGGGGCTTCTTTGTCACAAATCTGGAATAAAATTCAACTTTTTGTCCCTTGGTTGATAGGAAGAAGACGTGCAAGCTTTGGTAGTACTTCCCAGTATATATATATTTTTATGAATAGCATGTGCAGCTTAGGAAAGTAATGCCAACTCTGCAAAATTCAGCAGTCAGTTTAGAAAGATAAAAGGTGTTCTCCAAACAGCAAAAATAATTTAGAACTTGTGTTTGGGAAGCCTTATCTGCTGATGCTTAGGGTTGTGCTCTCATATCTACCAAGTCCTTTTCTGGTGGGAGGAAAGGCAGTTCACAAAGGCTACAAATCTGCACTGTATAAGTATATAAACTCATGTGTAAGTATGTAAACTCACAGTCCTGTTGGAAGAATCAGACTGTGATAGACCCCAAGCCTGATGCTTTGGTAGTGAGAAAGTTTACTGTTCTGCAGTCATGGAAAACCCCATTTTTTGTAAAAAAATAAGACCAAAATGGAATGTACCAGTTTCAGAGGTGCTTTTAGCTTTGAATAGGAGAAATCTAATTTTGACTGAAAGAGAATTAGAGTTAATACAATTAAAAATTCTATGAATGCTTTAATCACCTACGAAAGGCTGTTACATATAAACAATATACAACCATCCATTTTGAGATATCCTGTTTACATTTTTCGGGAGGTTTTTAAGTCTTCTCATCTAATTTCTCAGAAAGCAAAGCTATTCTTTTAAAAACATTTAAAAAATTGAATTCAGGTTTTTAAGATACTGGAAGAGGTCCAAAGATGTGTATGTAGATAGAAAAAGCTTTGCTCTGTCAAAAACATTTCCGTATAATAAAACATACCTCCACTTTGTGTCGCAGTAGCTGGATAATCTGTTTTTTAATACTAACTTTCAGCTACTTTGCTTGCTCCTTTGTAAATTAAGAATTTCCATATTGAAAAACCAGTAGAATAAATTATTGATCCTAGATATTTGCTGCTAAAATTTGAATCCAGAGCAAACTTTTATAATCAAATAAAACTTTAGAGTTTTCGCCAGACATGTATTAATGATGACCATGGAGATCCTGTTTTGTTGATCTGATTAGGGATTTCAAGAAAGCTATGTTGAATTCTTATATTGGCATTTGGATCATATTAATTTTAAAAAGAATTAAACAAACCATAGTAAGTGATGCAAGTCTAATGGGTATATTTTGAAGAAGGCATTTCTCTGCTGTTTATTTATGAAATGAGGACAAAAAACTTGACACATTATCCAGAACTACTTCTTTGGTCAAAATTTAAAAAGTCACACAGTTAGTTTTCCACACCTCAAAATGCCTCTGACAAGCTGTAGGCAAGTCAGTAACTGCAGATGCATCATGAAATTCTTCCAAGCAGGCAACTAAATGCTGTAGAAATTCTATTCCATGCTGCATGTTCTTCTAAACTATTGACCTCAGAGCAAAAGGACGAGTGCATGAGCTGACAAGCAGCATGCAGGCAATTTCCTCTGTGTGCTGTCCCACCAGATAAATGAGGTCACCATGAAGGTGAATTCAAAACCAGCAAGGGAACTGCCTTTGCGTTCTCTGAGTTTGGATGGCAGGAGGCATATTCCGCAATGCTAGAGCATTTCTGCATGTGTGCAAAAGTTTGAGGTTCAGCCTCCCTGACTCTTGAGTCCTCTAAGCCCTGCCCTGGGGGCCCCTCCCTCGGCCTGGTCCCTTTAGCACACGAGCTTCTCATTTTTAAAAAAGAGTGCACGCAAAAATAAACAAACACCAAAGAACCAAGCTAAAAAAACCTACCTGCTATGAGGCAGTGTCTTTACACAGAGACACAAGCAAAACCAATGCAGCAAGAAGGCCACAGACTTCCTTTGTTCCATCTCACAGGTTAACCATGATCACTCAGCTTGGCTTTTTTTTTTTCTTTTCCTTTTTAAGGAGAGACAGAGAAAGAATAAATGGAAAATGAGGCAGGAATAATTGCCACTGAGATGTGTTGGTCTGGCTGGCTCCTGATATCCCGTCAGCATGAGTTAGGTGGAGAAAGCCTCTCCAAACAACTTGAGACCCTTTATAAGTCATGAAGGTGACTCATAACCAACCGACTCGCCCTGCTTTTAGTAAATCCCCCGCTTTCCTTTTCTTAGAACAGAGCTTAGAAAAAAAAAGAAGAAAAAAGTAGAGAAACCCCAAGGAAAACAGAAAACTCCAATCAAATTGAGGACTTTTTAAAAATGCACCGCGTACTTTCCTTGCCTCAGACATCTTGACATCAGCCTTTGAATTGAGTAATAATAATAATAAATGCAAATGATTGTTTAGTGGTGCTGGTACACTTAAACAGGTTGTGGGTATGTTGTGAGAGAGTTCATGCCAGTATCTTCTGACTGAAGAGGGAGTTCACTGTGGTGAGGTGTTTCCTACTTTTCTCTCTATTCCTTTTGCATCCAGGGCTGTCCTGCATGGAATTTTTGTGTAACAATTAACCCTGGCAGATCTAGGCAAAAAAAACCCCTCAAGAACTGTTCAGAGACACTGGACAGCTGTAGCTGGAACAGCTGCAAAACCTCCAAAACCAGGGATATACTTTAGTGAAATTAGGGTGTATGTGGGGGGCTGTAAACCAGTGGGTTGTGGAAACCTGTTACTGAAATTATATAGCATTTTTTAACACCATTGAAAGACCACTGCAGATGACTGGAAAGACAGGTTGGTCTAAATGGACAGGAGATACAGTATTATACAGTTCTTAGGTTCTAAACATATTCTCTAAAAAACTTAGTTTATTTTAATTTCCAGCAGCAAAAATGGTGGCTGCTTCTGCCTGATTTTGTCAGACACTGAGATCTGTATCTTTTAAAAAATTAATACATTTTCACTGTGAATACAGAATCTTTTTGCCTTGAGCTTTGGAAGTTCCATGATGCTTTTAATAATATTTTCTTTCAGATCTCATTAAGATGGCCGAAATACAATAACTCCGTTTACCAATCACTGAAATATAAGGAAAAAATTCTGTCAAATCCCACCTTAAACATACTGCTGTTCTCTTTGTTTTAGGTGTGTGATTATAAATGCCTTAATTTTCCCCAGTAAGCCCACATAAGTTTCTGGTGTTTGTCCTCATATGTGCACTTCCATGGCTCCATCAGACCCTCATTGCTCATTAACAGTGGGATAGGGTTTGACTTCCATGGTTATAGAGATGAGTTTGAAGCTGTGGCTGGAGCATTGGTGTTTCCCTGACACATCCCAGGCAAAATAGCTCTTGGAAAGGCAATTTTGTCTCCCAGGGCCCCTGCTTTGGGAGCATTGCTGGAGGAGAGGCGGGTGTTCAGCTGGGCTGAGCTCTGGTGCTCATGCCTCTGGATAGGTGGGGAGGCCGCGGCAGACACCTCTCTGTGCTCTTCCTGCACCTGTGCCTTGAAACAAGGCTGGATTTCTCTTGGGCACTTACTGAGGAACAACAAAAAATCCTGAGCTACTTGGTCCTCTTCCCCAGTGATCTTCTCCCATGTGGTACTTGATGTAGGGCCAAAAGTGGGGGCCAGATTTTATGGGAAGGAAGTGAGAGTTTAGACACTGAGATTGTCTCCAACCTGATCATATTACAAGACAATTTCTTAATTTTTACCACATAGGCTTGTTTTTTTAAAACTTGCTCGATTTGTTTGATTTCAGTATAAATTGAAAACCAATATTCCTAAGGAGATGAGACTTAGGGAATTATTTTGTAGGTCTGCGAGCATATCCGTTGGTCTCCTCTCTAATAACTTGAAATCTGGGACTAATTTGAACACATTTGATGATAAAGGGGTATTTTGAGGATCTGAAGTTCCTATAATTTCTGTGAAAACAAATGTGGAGATTAGACAAGATGTTATTAAAATTCCCTTTTGTGGCAAGGATGGTAACTGGAGTTCAACTCTTAACAAATGTCACAATTTTGCAATTCTATAGGCAATAAGATTCTATTCATTTTGCCACACAAAAAATGACCAGGTTTGTAAGGGATTATTTTAAATGCATGAAAACACCACTTGATGCATACATAATGTTGGGTTAAACAACATATAAAATCCTAATGTTGCTAAGAACAATATGCACAGGTAATTTAGCAGGATAGCTCAGCCAGGTATTGATGCCTACTTAGGGTTAGATTGTTCAGGGTTCTGTACATGGGATTATTTGAAGGCAGGTAGAAAAGCAGCTCCAAATGCTCAGGCCACAGGTGCTGTGAGGTGGTCTGGTGGCATTCCTGTGGTCTAGGGTGCTGCTGAGGCTGTCCCAGGCTCTCTTCCTGCTCCTCTGGGTTTCCCTCCCTAAACTCTATTTTGCACCTTTCAGCAATTATCAACATGGTTCTGCACTTGAGTATGGTGCACCATAATTTCCAGGGAGATTAGGACAAACACTGTTTGTATTTTCAGGTGTGTTCATATGATTCCCGTGGCTCCTGTGAAGCCCAAAGCAATTTCACCTTGCAGGAATGTAAAAAAGCCCTGGAGTCTTTCTAGTTGACCAGCTTACATAGAAACATAAATCTCCTGGATGACAAGGCAAAGATGTTTGAGTTTCCTGTCTTCTAAGAGCAATATATTCATCCAAGGAATAGATTCCAGTCCAAAACTGATGAGAATGAAAGTGAGTTTGAGCTGAGTATGACACTGTTCAGACCCATAACACTCAGCTCTGACTTCACTTGAGGTAGTGGTTAAGGCTCAAAATAACTTACCAGAGACAGGAGCAAACCACAATTTGGCTCTATTAGAAAATAGACAGTGGAGGAGGTGGAAATGCTAGGTTTAATTTAAGTTGCTTAATGACAGAAGTACTATTTTGAAACAGAGTTTCTTCCTGAGTAATTGCTGAGCTTTAAAATATGGGTCACTGGGAAAAGTAATAAAAATCTACATATAGCCAGCTTCTCTTTTAATTAGCTGCAACTTTTTTGGGACTGTCCAGACTTATCTTCTCCCTTTTGAAATAAGTTTTGTTCCTTAATGAGGCTTTTCCCATTGAAAATTTCAAAATTGCTAAAATTTGTCTTTGCAATAAGAGCTGCCTGTAAATTTTTATTTGCAGTACCCTTTTAATATTTTCATGGAAATTTTGACATTTATTAGCCAAGATATTTTTGAAAAAAAGTTCCTTAAATGTCACCATTTCAGTTAACCAAAAAATATTCTATATGTTTTAATCAGTTCTTGTCACACTGTGTAGTCTAAAAAAATTGAGATGGATGCTTGAAGCTTTTTAAAATCATCTCTTCCCATTCTTCTGTATTCCTTTGCCACAGTTTCTTGTTGTTCAAGTTGTGCAATCCTGGGTCTTAAAGTAAAATTAATTGCTTTTATAGGAAAACACGTTTTTCTTGTGGACACCAAAATTCTGCCCAAGTTACTCTTTAAGTGCCTTCTACTGTGATAATGAAATTGTACTGATGAGCCAGAGAGAAGACAGAATGTGATTGCTCAGACCTATCCTCCTCTTCTGGTGGAGCTTTAAATCTGATGAACAGTGCCTTCTCTTTCTTGTCCATTTCCTTGTCCTTGCAATGGAGATGCTGTTTTCTAAATCTGCCACAAAAGCAAGATGCTCTGCAGGACCTGCTTGGAACTTGTTTTTCCTGAGGACCTAGAGCTAGAGCCAGTGTCCCAGGAGATGTGCAGGCTCAGGAAAACCTTGTGGTCCTCCTTTATTCATGTCAAAGGACAGTGAGGAATCCAGGAGCACATACCAGAGCAATAAGTAGGTGGTGCAGATGGTGGAGTGCAGCTTGGAGGGTGTTCCAGTGAAAGAACTAGACATCAGAATTTGAACATGAACTCCAAAGTCCCCATGGCCAAGCCTTGGAAAGACACAGCAGTGATGGCGAAAACTGCTTGAAAAGCTGTATCCTATGGAAAACAGATTTCTTCTACTTTAGAGGAAAGATTCAGTCCCAGAAAGCAATGAGAACTGGAACTAGTTAGCAGCTTTTTAATACAAGAAGGAAATGGGTGTTAATGTGAATTGCTTTTGAGATTAACTTTACATGGCAGAATGGGTTATGGTCATAAAACACACATTTTAATACATCCTGGATAAGTCTAAATGTGACTGAATAGAATTCAGATATAATTAAAAAGATGTTTTTTAATGCTTAAATACTCTGTGTAATTTTTAAGTGCTTTGAACTGTATCCAGACATCAAAGAATAATGTTTGCATTTATATCCTAATGTCATTTTTCCTAAAAGAGTCCTCAACTTACAGTTGGAGCTTGCATAGTTTCTGGATGTTTTCTTTATTACTGCCTTTCATTCTTAAAGGAGAACTAGGCTTTCAGTAATTTTAATTTCTATCAGATTGTGACTCAGTCCTTTATTTCTCATTATGTTTGTCATGCATGCTTTTTCCACTTGATTTCTAGGAATGAAGGGACAATATAGGGCAGGTAGAAGAGAAATCCCTGCAGGGCTTGGCAGGAGAAAAAAGGAGCGAGGAGAGGGAAGTACTGCATGTGTAATGAAATAGCAAAAGATGCTTTTGTACAGAGTTCATAAAAGTTGAATTTCCATATATCTACTCATGAAGAACTCATTGGAGCTTTCCTGTTCAGCTGCATAATGTAGTCTACAATTCCATTAGGCATTGAAGATATGACTGAGGAAGTTAATCTCCCCAAAAATGTGTTTAGTCCAAGCTGGGACCACAAAAATATGTCTATAACCTTAAGCAGGGATGTTTTATGTTTCTGTTGCTTTTTTTACCCTTGGTGTTGGTAGGTGTGGGACAACATGACACCATCTTGGAGAAACGACCTTCACAAACCCCTTAGGTCCCTCATTAAGCTAAAACATCCCTAGTAGGGATCACAGCTAAGCTTCAACCCAAAACTAAAAGGGAATGTTTTCTCTCATCCTAGCCCAACAGTTGCACTTGTATTTTCACAGAGAATGTGTAGCCACATTTCTCTTCACAGAGAAAAGCAAGGCACAATTCTTTCCAAGAATATTCTTGTCCCATTTGCTGTGCCTGTGTTGTGCCAAAGTGGAATGCAATATGGAGATTGTTTACCCAGAGTGATGGTGTTTTGTTTCCTTGGCCTATCAGGGCTGTGTGTGTGTGTGTGTTGGGCTGTCAGCTGACGAGATTCAGTGTTGTGTGCAGAGTGGAGTGCTTGGCAGTTTAGATGTAATGTAATATAATATAGAATAATATAGTATAATAAAGTAATTAATTAGCCTTCTGATAAGATGGA
>JAXCLO010000001.1:14126072-14137146 GCA_035583995.1 Arremon aurantiirostris | reverse complement strand
CAGTTTAGATGTAATGTAATATAATATAGAATAATATAGTATAATAAAGTAATTAATTAGCCTTCTGATAAGATGGAGTCAGATGCATCATTTCTCATTCCTCCTTTGTTGGTACCTTCTCAATGCAGCCATAAGAAGGGGAAACCAGAATACTCTGACTGCCTTCACTGCTGTGGAACCTCCTTCTATCTGTAGACCATTTATTACTGTATGCCTTCCTTGTGGGGCATTTCAGAATAAGAACCGTGAGTAGTCAGAACAGTAATTGTATGATTTTTATACAAGTTACACAGAAAAATGTGTCAGTCACAGTTAAATGCCCCCAAGGGCAGACCAGGTATCAAATCCTTCAGTTCTCACTTCCTTCTGAAAAGTCCGAGTTAAGTTTTTGGGAATCAGAACATTTTTATAGATTATTGATCACTTAAGCTGAAGAAAATGGCAAGTCTGTGGAATTTAATTTCTCAGAAGTTTTATTGTATTTCTGAGGGTTATAATTGTGGGGTTTTTTTTGCACAAGCCAGGTTAGTGCTGTGAAAGAAATGCTGTATTCTCTTGTTCCCACCTTTCCCCAGATAAGTAGTTTTAGATGTGAAATTGGACCAAGGGACATCTGCATTCAAAAATAATCACTAGTTGTTTGAACTTACTGAAATATTATTAATAAAATTCCAAAAGTACATGGTCACATACCCTCAGCAAAAGTGTGGGAAGCAGAACAGCAGTTCAGAAGTTATGAGAATGTAAGACTGAATACAAAAGCGAAAGAATGACAACCCTCTTGCTTCCTCACAAGAGAAGAATTGGCAATATTTTAGGGGCTATCTGCAGCTTTTTCTGAGTGCTACTGGAAAGCCAAAATTCCTTTCCCTGAAATAAGACCTATTTTGCCTTTAAAGATGATTTGCATGCTGCTCCTTCCTGAGCTGCATCTGTGTTCTCTTTGGTGGTTGAGTTTACTCACTTTGCCCTATGGTCAGATGCAGTGAGATTAGGTTGATCTTGTAATTGAATTTCGTTCCAACCTGGTGTTATTCAGTGGTTCCAACAGGACAATTCAGGTAGAATACAGCACAGATAAAGGATTTCTTGGAAAAGAATGAAAACTCACAGGTAGTAGACAAAACATTCTGATAGAAGATGAAGTTAATGGTACATATTTTGGGTTTTGAATCTTGAGTTTATGATCACTGCTCACCTCTTTTCATGACGTAAGCTAAGGACCTCTGCCCTGTCTTCTCCCCTTTGTACCACAAATTTTATCCATATGGAATATTAGGATACTTTTAAGTGAGTGTCTATTTTGATAAGCCGTTATCTGCAGAACATTAGGAATCATTAAGAGTTCCACAGAGCAAGGTATCCTTACAGCTCCAGAATTTCTCTTTGTCTAGATGTCTAGGAAAATTTAGATAAGGATTATGAATTTGCATTGTTTTATTCACAGTTCCTAATCCCTTGCAGTCTGCCCATCTCTAATCATCCAGCAAAAGACTTCAGCAAGAACTAAATCAGAAATATCTATCATGAGTTGATAATTTAGAGCTGGGTCTGAGCTCATGGCACACCTCTGTTTCAACAACATACTAGAACATACTAGGCTGCCAAATCAAGAAGAAAAACAGATGTTAACTTTCTAGGCTGAGAGACTATGCTGAAGTTTTGTATGAGAGAAATATTTTGTAGCTGTTAGAAAAAACAATGTTGTAAAGAACATAAAAACACCCATTAATATTTTCTGTGGATAAATAAATTACCCAGTGAGTAGAACAAAAAGTTCATAAAGAAAAAAACCCTCCCCACAGCCACTTCTGTTTCCCACTGAGACTGTTTTTCTTTGTTGCAAGACATGCAAGGTTACAAGTGTGTAAATATAACGTGTACTGAAAGGGTTAATGGAGTTTATTTCCTTCTTTTACACTCACAGGAAAATGACTTAGATCAATTTCCTGTACGATAGAGAGCTGTATCACACCGTGAAACACTCAGCTGACAGCTTTATGGCAAGAAGGAGCAGCTCTGTGAGGTCTTCAAAGACAGTAATGTGGGTGGGGAATTTCTACAAGCTCTACAAAAGTTCAAAAATTTCTGAAGAAGTCAGTCTTCAATCAATGATTTTTCTTTCTGTAAAGTACATGGGATTTTGTGCTTTTTTTCTCCATGATGAATATTTCCTTCCCAGGATACCCTTAATGACAACATTGTTGGTACTACAGAGACATGAGATTAATGAAAGAAAAGAGATTGCCTGGTACTATGGTAGTAAGTATTTTTGTGTCAGAGAGGGAGAGGGATGTTGAATAAAAAATTACATGTTTAGATGTATTCTATGCTTTTCCGTGTTGCTAGGAAAATGAAATAACTTATTAAATTGTCCCACAATTATATTTTCTCTTTAAATGTTAGTAAGGTGTATTAATAAACTTATTAATAAAGTAGCAGTAGCAATAGAGTAAGAACAACAACAAATAATTTAAAAATTCATTTGCTGAATCACAGTCATTAAAATTTTTCATTAGATACAAGCACTCTGCATTCAAGAAATGGGTGAATAGGTAAGTAAAACAAAAGCAACACATAAACAAGTGGAGAGGGCTTTCAGGGAGGTAACACACCTCTGAGAAAGATTTTTCGGCATGAGAGTGTCACAAAATCATATCTGGGAGCAGAAACTCATTGGCTGGGGAAGATGTCACCATAACCAATATCACTATAACTTCACTTCTATTTAGCTTTTTAGGGGAAGGGAAAAATGCGGTCTACCTTTCCTGGGCTGGCATCCTGGAAGCTCATGGCTGCAGGGAGGACAGGGTGTTTCAATGCCATGAGGAGCTCTAGGGCTCCTAATCACAGCCTTCTCTAAGTGACAGTGGCAGAACTAGAATAATCAAGCCTTGAGGTTATAACAGCATGTGGTGCCAGCATCAGATTGCCTTGGGAAACGAACTAGTAATTACGTACCTAAAATTAATGTTATTACCTCACACCTAACATGGCCTTCAAAGGAGAGGCAATGGTCTTCAGTGGGGCCATCACTTTTATTTTGAGTCACAGCCTCAACAGATTTCTTCTCTGTTGAAGGAAGGGATGAAGTAATATGTCTGTCTTGTTGGAAAGAGAGCAACAAAACCCTTCATTGAGAAAAGTTACAGCTGCATGCACCAGCATGATCTCTTTAAAAAAGGACATGGCAGCACTGAGGACTGTGAGATGGGAGTCTTTCCTCACACAGCCAGTCATGTCTTGGGTTCAACACTCATGTCTGTTAACAGTAGGATCTGGATCATCTACATTTCTGGAAGTAGAGAAAAACAAATTAAAATACTACAGACCAGAGATTTCCTCAACACCCAACACATATGAGCAGAGAAGCAGCATTATACCTAATAAACTGGCTGACAGTGTAGCAGAGTCTATCTATCTATCTATCTATCTATCTATCTATCTATCTATCTATCTATCTATCTATCTATCTATCTATCTATCTATCTAATACTCTATGAATATTCCAGTATTTCAAGCTACCTCAGCCTAAGAATGGCTAACGGGGACACATAGGTGACTGCATGAAAGTGAAGTGAGATTCCTCAAATGTGATGCAGTTGGAGGTCTGGGCAAATCAGTGGCTGCTGGAAGCAGCCATCAAATTGTGGGCAGGTATTTCAATCCAGGGACTCTCTGGCACACAGGAGCGGTTGATCCCTCGTATGAAGTGCCAAGCCCAGGAGAATGGCTGGCTTCAGAAGAGACTCCATAAAACCCTGCAGAGTGAGCACTGCAGGGACTGAGGTTCCAGCTCCTCCAGAAGTGCTGGCGTTTTTGCTAAAGCATCTTAAAAGTCCTACTTTAATTCAGGCCAGCTTGGTCCTGAGGCAGTCCTAGGAAGGGAAGTAATAGTCTGGGGCCAGGAGCCTCAATGAGCAGAGCTCACTGGGAGAGATGAGGTGGCAGGAAACCAGGGGAAACGCTGCTCCCTACACAGTAAAAGTCTTTTGAAACAGAAATGTTTCCATGAGGCCAATGGTCATCATAAATTTGCACTATGTTGCTGGATTCTTGACCAACTGTATGTGATGTCTCCAAGTGCAAAAGCTTTGGTCAGAAGCAAAATGTCAGTCACTTAGAAGTGGTAAACCATTTTTTTCTCCCTGTTCCTTCATGTATTCTCCATTTTAGGAAAATTTTTTTACTTTCTTTGTGTGCAGCCATGAGGGTTTGCAAGCTTCCCTGAATGAAAACTGGAACTATGATGTTACTACATAATTCTTGAGTCCAACAATTTGCCAAAGAAAACACCCAACAACCCAACACTTCAGTGTTGTGCTCTGCCCAGTGAAATGTAGCCATAGCAGAATCTCATTCTTTTAGCTTGTGCTCCTTTAGCCTCCATTCTCCTATCCTGCAGGAAAAACAGGTGGCAGAGTAGAACAAGGAAGATCTGGTACCAGCCAGGACATTTACCTCTGTCATTTCAGCTCCATGCAGTAGCTATCAGCCACTAAGCACAAGTGAAACTTTGTGGGACATAGTCCCTTCAAATGATTCAAAATGACAGACAACTGTGTTGCTGTGCATTGGATGCTACAAAGAGATAAATTGATATGAATTTGCAGTTTTCAGCATGCAAAAGTACATTTATTTGGCCAGAAAGTTTGTTGCCAAGACAGAGCTGGTGAGATGGAAAGGGATGATCTAGTTGGGAGAGATGACACAGATCTGTAGCTGTGAAAACCCTTAACCCAAGGGAAGATAGTTTGAGATGAAGAAACTGGTTGCAAGCAAAA
Source organism: Arremon aurantiirostris (assembly GCA_035583995.1). Classification (NCBI taxonomy): domain Eukaryota; kingdom Metazoa; phylum Chordata; class Aves; order Passeriformes; family Passerellidae; genus Arremon; species Arremon aurantiirostris. The sequence continues at coordinate 14,132,362 of JAXCLO010000001.1, read as the reverse complement.
GTCCATTCCTCCTAGGACATGTAAAGACCTTGCTCAGTCTGCCCTTGGAGGCTGAATATAAGCATTGTGTGTGCATTAACATGAATTTATCTCTTTCATCTCCACCCCAGCCCATGATGGTCTTTGCTGTATGACTGTGGGCACTTCTCAGACTGCTAAATGTGTTGATGGATGATTTTCAGAAAAAAATTAGACAACATCAGATAGAGGATCAGTAGATTTGTAAATTAATTTATGTTTCCAGAAAATGTACAAGGTTACAACTCACTGACACACATGCATGCACATTTCTTGCCCCAGATCCTAAAATCCCTTTCTATATGGTGTACCCACACTCTAGCATAAAAAGAAAACCTTCAGGTATTAAATGTTACACACTTCTCTGAAATTTCAGCCTTTGAAAGAGGAACATTTATAAACGACATCCAAAACTAATAACAAGAAGTGTGTCTAGTATTTTCTTGTCCTCCACAGATATATCCCCTTTTCAAAGTGACATAGCTTCATGCACAAAATTTGAGTTTCTGAAGTGAATCATGAAATGCATACAGGCTCTGTTTATGACTTCTTCACCTTCTTAAACAAAGAATGCCAAACCACTGAACGTTAGGAAGCATTCCTACTTCATTTCTTAGAAGTTTTTGCTGTTCCCCTTTCTAACGAAGGCTGCCGTTACAGTCATATGTCAAGAATGATTCATATAACACAAGATAAGTTTACATATGCCTAACTTTGTGTACTTTCACTTATTCATAAACTTACACACTCATTCTTGTTTTAGATTTTATTTTTATCCTGTATTAGGATATGTGTTCATTTACTTACAGACACACCATTTATGATATTGCATGGACTTTTGTGCATAACATATATATTGCCTGGATGCTTTATTTTTGAAAAAGCCAGACACTTAAAAATGAACTCTAAAAACTAGCTTGTCCAGATACATGTATTTTTGTCTCCTGTAGGCCATACTGGAGGTATATGGCTTTATTTTACATTTACTGTCCTAATTTTAATAGTTTAAGCAATTGATAGTAATTTGTATAGTAATTCATTTGCCCTATTGCAGCACATGGTGACCTCATAGATTTCCAAATATTTGCCAGCACTGGATATTTCAAAAGGCCAGTAAGAGATGCCTAGGGCAGAGTTTAACTATTCCATATGAAAACTAGAACTGAGCAGGTCTGGATGCATGGAGAAGGTCAGGTCTTGCTCAAGATTTACTGCATATGCAGTGAACAAGGAGGTTAATGGAGTCCATTGTTGCCAGTGATGTTCCAGGGACAATAATTTTAATGGATCTGGGACTTTGTACAGGAGCAGGGTGATTCTGAAGTCCCTTTGAGCTTGAATGCAAGCAAGTTTAGGTCATTGACAAGGGGTTAATCTCATGAGATGGATTTTAATGATATTGATATCTGTGTCTGTGCTAGATTCTCTGCAGACTGTAAGTGGGAAGAAACATACTCTTTTGGACAGAGTTCATCTGGCCTGGTTTAGCTTTCTGCTTTAGATGGAGATGAGTTGTAATCTAGAAGACCTATTTATCTCCATGACTATGCAGAAAACCTATACATTTACTTCAGATGCTCAGGTCTACTTATGCTAGACACTACATTTTTTCAGATAAATCCTATTCCTGGAGCCCAGCCTAACTCATAGATTAAACAGAAGAGCCCAAGGAAGTGCACTAATCTCAGCAACCTCCTGCAGCAGGGGATTATATAGGTATAGGAATTGAGATCCAACTTTTGCAACATGAACATAATTCCAAACTTTTTGTAGAGTTATTCTAAAATATTTCAGGTGTGTATTAACAAAATTGATTTATTTTAAACATATGATGTTGCAGATGAATGCATGAATTTGCTGTAACATGATCCAAATAAGTCTCTAAGATTCCACAGTTAAAAAGTAAAGAAAATGTCTGAAATCCATTTATGAAAGCTACTACATGGACTTTATTAATTTGTGGTTTTTTCTACAGCTGGCTCAAAAAAAAATCATCTGAGTAAATGTACCTGTAATGACCTCTATTTGCCAAAGGCTGTAAATAAAGGGAGAGGCTGGACATCTTCTGGCACAGTGAGGGCTTTCTTGACAGGCAGTGATTGCAGTTAACTGATTAGTTTCTTATTTATGGAGTGCAATGCAAGGACATTTATCTTGATGTAAACATCAAAATTTTCTGTGGATGTTTTTATGCAGAAGTCCAAATTATGATACCCATATTTGAGCCCTTACAGGCTTGTCATATTCAGATATCAGATTTGTTTGAAGTGAGTAGACTGGATCCATAAACTAGTTCTAACCTAATCTAGATCACAGCCTATGGCATTGCCATAATCTAGCAATGCCATAGACATAAAAAGGTGGATAGGGAAGGAATTTACTCACAGCTTTGCAGAAGTACACATTGTACCTTTATTTAGATGTGCCACTAAGGACCTCCTTTGATGTTGCATTCCTACCACCTGGTGAAATAGGTAAGACAATACACATGGATATTGAGTGCAGGGAATGCTTTTTCTTACATTCTGAGCTGTAAACAAAGGTTACTCCATAGCTCAGAGCACTGTGCTAAGAAAGCAGTTGCACCACTTGGGTGTTTCTGGCATTGCACGCTCCTGAAAGATTCTGCTGCTCCCCTCTTTCAAACAGGAAATGCCACTCAATTTTATCAGATTTTTAAAAACAGAACTGTGTTTTAGCCACAACATTTTCTCTATGAAACAAAATTACTAAATTCTGACTGACTTCTGAGACGTGCACATGCACAGGGGAAGAAAGTAATTATTTTTTAAAGAAAAGTTTAACTTGGATTTCAGCCAAAGCTAGAATCAAAGAATCATAGAATATTCTGAGTTAGAAGGGGTCCATCAGGATCATTGAGTCCAACCCCTGGCTCTGCACAGGTTACCCCAAGCACCCCACCATGTGCCCAACAGTGCTGTCCAAACACTTCTGGAACTTTGTCAGGTTTCGTGCTGTGGCCATTTCCCTGAGGAGCCTGTTCGAGTGCCCAACCACTCTCTGGGTGAAGAACCTTTTCCTCATATCCTACCTAAACCTCCTCTGACTCAGCTCCAGCTATTTCTTTGTGTTCTGCCACTGGTCATGAGAGTGAAGAGATTAACTTGTGGAGTAGGGTGACCTAGAAGGACTTGGAAAAGACAAGATTCTTCATTCCAATCAATTACATCAATGGAAATCTGGCATTGTCAGTTCCTTCTGGGGAATAGGCTACTAAGAAAGGTAATTTGTCCATTAAATATCAAACATGAGTGATATTTAATTTAAAACCACAACAATAAAACTTTTGCATTGGCATACATGTTCCTACTTATTTTTTAAAAGCAATATGAGTTTTCCAGACTTTTCCTTTGGAACAGATTTGCTAAGAAACTATAAAATAAAACTAAATAGAAAGAAATGTGTTATCATCTGGAATATATAATTAAATTTAACACTGATGGAGTAGGAAGCCAATTTTCTTGCAGGGTATAACATGGCATTAACAATGAACAGTGGTTACTCATTAGCTGAATGGATTCCTAAAAATAGTTGGTTATTCAAACCCATATTAACTAGCATCTTGTGATCTTAACACTGAAGCCCATGGGACATATACCATAAGAATAGCAGGTTTCATTTTGTCTGAATATTATGTAAAATTGATAAAGATTGACTGGAGAGAATAAATGGATTTATTCATGCTGTTCCTACATATATATCATAATGTTGTATCTATTGAAGACTCTCACTTGCTTCACTGTGACTTTGGAAAAAGCTGGATGCAAATATATGAAGACAGAAAATATGAATTATTTCTAAGAACAAGGTGTTAATATACATATATGTATCATACCTTAGTGTGATACATATATATGTATGTATGATACATGATACCTTAGTATGATACATGCACTTATTCAGAGACACTGTGAAAACATACTGTTAAATTAAATAGAATATCTTGTATAATCTTATTTTTTGTCACATGCAACTGCTACTTATTTTTGATTTTCCAATGTCTCAACAGCTAGAAAAATTATGTGGGGACAAATTTCTCTATTTGTAGTAGAAAATCTCATCTTTTAATTTAATTGTAATTAATTTTGGAACTCAATACTATCTTTTATTCAAAATTAAAAATCAAGTCCCAGAATGAAAAACTAGTTGAAACCTAAAGAATATGGAGTCTTACACAAGAGTCTTACACAAGTCTTCATGTTTCTGTTCAAGAAATGAATCTGATTTTTGTAGTGGCCTGTGGTTATTTTAAGCTGAGAATCTCGCTGGTGTGGGGATGGTTTGACAGTTCTTTTAGTAATGTTACAGGGAAAATCTAAAACCTCTAGCTTTTACACCTTTCATGCTGAAACTTTGTGCTTTATTATGAAATTACTCAGGGTTCTTACCAGCCATAGGGGAAGCTTGCTCCCAAACTTGTCTTCTGCTCTCAGAGAAGATGTAGTGATGTCTTCCCTTCATTTCTCCTGGTCTGCAGGCCCACTACAGAGGTTGTGCACACAGCAGTGAGAACTGCTCTATTCAATGTGTCAGAAGACAGTGCATCTATTATCTTTTTGAGAAGCATTAAGTGTAGTAAAAGTAACTATACCTGTTCTCACTACTTGTTTTATTAGTTCACTATTAATTTATTGAATACATTTCAAATTATTTTATTCCAGGAGCATTCCAGATAAAATATGCTCAGCAATTTTCAGGTATTTCAGCAATATTCAGTGTGTGTTTAGCTCTCCTTAGGTTGACATGAAGTGTCCTATGCCTCACTTTCACTCCTAGTGGCCTACTTAGCAACCTGCTTCTTTGAAAAATATTTTAATGAGCTTTAGAAACTTTCCTGTAGTCACAGAAATCGTGATAACAGCACTTGGCTTCATGTGAAAGAGGAATTCCAGCAAAACCTAATGGGACTATTGAAAAGTTTAAGGTAGAATAAATCTGTAGGATCAGAACCTGAATTTCTGCAGGATCCGTGGAGATCACCATGATACACAGGAGAAGACTGTGAAATTATTTTTTAGATCCCTTGTAACAAACCCTTGAGAAAGGCTATTACCTAAAGAAAATTAACCTCTCATTTTTGGCAGGTAATCTGTTTCCTTCTTGGGACCTGCACCTGCAATGAGTAATTTTTTTTGTATTTTAAGGTCTCTAAATCACAGATGGAGAAAGAAGGCAGTGAGATGACTATTATTTCCTTTGGATAAATACATGCCATTAAGTTCCCTTATAATTCCAGCCTTTTCTTGCATCCCAGGGTGGAGCTGTTTTACTCTGTGATATATATGAATACTGTTCAGTGATCATTCTGACTCATTAAATGTTTTCATCTCTTGAAATCTGCTTATGTTAATTTTTGCAGATCTTCATGCTTTTGCCACAAAGAGGAAAAATTTACCCTAAATCATTTTGCCACCAAACTACAGGCAACAATTTAAAAAGAATTATTAATTTTGTATATATTTATGAATAAATGTATCTCTTTGCTATTGCTGCAGTCTTAGAGCTATGATGAAGCAACACGGTTTATGCAGACTGGGCTTAAAATGCATACAGAAATAATGGCAAATGAAAGATTTGACTTAAAAAAGCAACATATTTTTTAGTGGTTTTAAGCCCAAGGTGTCTGGAACAAAATCTCTGGTTTTGGCTAGGGCAGGCTGAACCACGGCTATGATTCATCCTGGCAATTCTCAGTTGATTTTATACATTGAATGGGGATTCCCACTGAACAAGGGTAATTCTAAAAGAGTGGTTGAAAGTGAATTTCTGCATCTCAGCAGATTTCTGATCTCAGTGCTGTTGTGAAGATCAGGACTTTTATCATCCTACATGTGCATCTGCTGATATGTTCACTCACGTTACCTCTACCTAAACCTGGGGGGGGCACTGAGCTCTGCAGTGGAGGCGCATAGTACCACTTCCATGTAAGAGCTGATTTCTTACTTTCATACTGTTTTCCTCATTATCCATACCTTCTTTTCCTTTTCCAAAGATCTTCATCAGAAACAATAAAGAAAAACTCTTTTCGATCTCACTCTCTTGGCTGCCTGAGTTTTTTATCCAAGACGCTTTCAGTCATTTACCAGCAGTCCTGGTTAACCCAGAAAGGTCTCAGTTGACTGGAAATTGGCAAATATGTCATTTATCTATAAGAAGGCTGGAGGGCGTGTAGGGGGAACTACAGGGTTGTCATGCTGACCTCAGTGCTGGGGAAGGTCATGGAGCAGACCATCCTGAGTGCAGTCACACAG
>JAXCLO010000001.1:14101502-14125984 GCA_035583995.1 Arremon aurantiirostris | reverse complement strand
AAGGTGACCTGCTTCGCAAATAAAGGAAAGGATGAGGGTGTTGTCTTACCTGGACTATAATAAAGCCTATGACACCATTTCCCACAGCATTCTCCTGGAGGAACTGGGTGCTTATGGCTTGGACAGGTGTATTCTGCACTGAGTTAAAAACTGTCTGGATGGCCAGGCCCAGAGAATGGTGGCGAAGGGAGATAAATCCAGTTGACTGCTGGTCACAATTGGTGCCCTCAGGGCTCAGTAACCGGGAAAATTCTGTTCCACCTCTTTATCAGTGATTTGGATGAGGGGATCGAGTGCACCCTCAGGCAGTTTATAGATGACACCTAGCTGGGCAGGAGTGCTGATCTGCTGGAGGGCAGGAAGGGTCTGCAGAGGGATCAGATTAGATCAATGGCCTGAGGCCATTGGTCTGAGGCTCAACCAGGCCAATTACTGGATCCTGCCCTTAGGTCACACCAACCCCAGGCAGGGCCACAGGCTGGGGACAGAGTGCCTGGAGAGCAGGAAAAGGACCTGGGGATGCTGGTTACAGCAGCTGAACATGAGCCCAAGTGTGCTTAGGTGGCCAAGGTACTCAATGTCATCCTGGCCTGTATCAGTGACAGTGTGGCAGCAGGACCAGGGCAGTGATTGTCCCTCTGTGCCAGGCACTGGTGAGGCCACATCTCAAATCCTGTATTCAGTTTTGGGCCCCTCTCTACAAGAATGACATTGAGAGGCTGGAGTGTGGCCAGAGAAGGGCAACAGAGCTGGGGAAGGGTCTGGAGCACAAGTCTGATGAGGAGCAGCTGAGGGAGCTGAGGGCACTCAGCCTGGAGAAAAGGTTTGGGAAGACTTTCTCACCTCTGCAATTCCCTGACAGGAGGGTACAGCCATGAGAGGGGATTGGGCTCTTTTCCCGGGTAACAAGTGGCAGGACAAGAGTTGTGCCAGGAGAGATTTAGGCTGCATTCTAGGAAAACATTCTTCACTGAAAGAAGAAATCAAGCACTAGAAGAAGTGTTTAAGTCACAATCCCTAGAGGTGTTTGAAAGACATAAATGTGGTACTCCGGGATATGGATTAGCAGTGAACATGGTAATCCTGGGTTTGCTCGGTTATTTTGGAGGTATTTTCCAACCTAAAGGATTTTATGATTCTATCTACTTCCCTCTGCTGTCAACATTTCAGTGACTATGAAGACTGTCAAAATTGTCTCTGGAAATTTGGCTTCTGAAGAATTTTCAGAATTCAACAAACATGTGAATACTAGAGAAGACACATTGAGAAGTAGAAAGCAATGAAAATATTGCTGTTTAAAGAAGTATTTGTGACTGACATTCTAGCACTTTTAACATGGAGCTGTTTTTTTAGTTCCAAGAAGTAAATTAGGACATTACTGCTAAAAGCCAAAAGCAGATAAAGAAAATGTGTTTCTTAAATGCAGAACAGATGAAATTTCATTGAAAAATTGAATCTAAGCAGAAGAACTCATGTGTGCTGCAATCTTAATCTATTGATAAGCCAAACTAAAAATCTGGATAGTCATGAGTGAACTGAAGCATGTTGGGACACATTTGCTATCTGTTTTTTCCCTGTATCTACTTTTCCTCAATGCTCCCCAGACACTGAGTCTTATCCTGAAGTGCAGCTGCAGCACCTCTGGAGTGACTCCTTGCATGGGGAAGCTCTTAGTGTAGACATAGCTGGTAAACTGGTGAAGGGAATGTTTGTCCTGGGAAAATATTCCAGGCACATTTCAACTCAACCTTTGCTTCAAGATGACTGTTTAAACCTGGAGATGGAAATGTGTTGATGATGTTCCAGGTTATAGCAGAAAAATTAGCATCAAGTTTCTCAGTTTGTCTTGAGAAGTTTTTTACTTTCTTCCGTCTAGAGCATGGGTAGGCCTGTTAACCTCTCTGTTGGGAATGGAAAAACAATGACAATAATTGTGCATCCTTGGCTTTCAAAAGACTTTTGTACAGGTGATAATAATAATATAGAGGTGTTAATACTTTGGTTTAGATTATTATTGCTAAAGATGTATTTACTTTATTTTGCTCCTCCAAAAAACCAAATATTTGGCTAGAAAATGGACATCTAAAACTATGGCATATGGGTTTAACCTATGCAACCTCAGGGCAGGCTGTTTTCATTCCCTGCAGAGACCGTGTTTCTTTCAGGAAGGAAAGTATATTTCAGTGATCTCAATGAATACAATAAGGAAGATGACTGACTTCCTTAAACTTTTTCTTGGAGACAGTGGATGAGATACTTCTGACAGCATCTGCTGGATCTGCCACACTCAATTGTGTTGGAAAACAGTAAAAAACGAATGAGACAATAACACACAAAATACTTAACTTTTGTAGGAACAAGCATAACTCCTTTAAGGGCCCTGTTCTTTAGGAAGTGTTGCCTTTGTCTTTTGTCAACTATCCATGGGATTTAGTATCTGGGAAAATGTCAGCATGTGGTCTACAGGACAGTCATGCAGGGGGTCACTTACTCCACACTCCTGAAAGTGCAAATGGTGGCAAAAGGGAGTGATGGGGTCTACAGGCAGGTTTTCTTGGAGCTGATTTGTGCCTGGGGCATGTATTTGAAATGAGAGAGCAAGCTTGATGTGGGGTTAAAATCATTCACAGTTCTCTTTATAAACCTTTAGAAAACAGGTGATACTAAAAAAGTCTGCAGGAGGGTAGGCACATCACAAAGGGAATCTAGGGAGTTATAGACATTTATCTTTTATTACCAAAAAATACTGAGACAAATAATGAAACAAGGAATTTACAAACCCCTACAAGTTTACATTAATTAAAGACAAATTGAGTCAAGCAGGTTCATTCATGAAGGTGAACTTGGTTTTGTACTAGGAAAGATGCTTGATTTTACATCTTTTTATGCTTTCTTACATGACATTGCCATAAGTAAACTGTAGAAAAATTATCTAGATGAAACTGCTGTAGAGTGCAAAACTGGTTGGAAAACTGTTCTTATAGAATATCAATTAGTGATTCTTCACCAGAAGAGGAGAATAAATTTTCATTAGTGTCCATGAGGAAGTAATAGGGAGCATGATATATTGACACATGACATGAATGACACTAGAAGATAGCATTAAAATTCAAAGTGTTCCTGGTAAACTTGTGAAAAAAAATTCAAAAATGTGCTATACAATAAAGACAAATGCCAGGTTGTGCCTTGAAGGTATATTTACCATGTGTTCATCAACCAGAGTATTTCTTTCAATCCTCATGCTACACAAGCAATACAGAACAATTGGAGAAGATTTAAAAATTAACAGCAAGAATAATTGACCACCTAAAACGTGACATACAAGGAAATCTTGAAGGATCTGGATTTGTTTATTCAGGAAGGAAATGAGAGAGGTAGCAATTCAAAAGTCTTGAAAACCAGAAGAAAGAGGAAAAAAAATAATCTGTTCTCTGTGTTCTTGATTGTTAGGATAAGAAATAATAGACTCTGATGTAAACTCTTTAAGAGGCCTACACAAACCCTAAATAATTTCCAACAGGGCATATATCTTAGGCTTATGCCTTATATAAAGCCACTACTTGAGATTTTTCAGATCAGCTTTTAGGAATAGCAGCAGTTCTACAGCATTTGGAGCAGGTGAATGTAGTAGATGGTGTCTTTAAACCTATTCCTCTCCTGGTTTCTGTGGTTCTGTGATACAGCTTTTGATAGACAAATCAAAAGTTGCTGCTTGTAGAAGTATTAGTCTTGAATTCAAGAACTGGTTTTTGTGCTTCCTGTGTCTCTTTGGTTAGAAATGACTATTTCTGTCTTGCTCTGGTTAGGGACAATCATGCCAACATTTAGCTTATATTTATGTACTGGTAAAACCAAGAACCCACAGCCTGGCATGGCTGTGTTCCTTCTGACTCTCCATTACCAGGGCCTTATGTACACTAATAAGCCATAAACCCCCTGTCCAACCTCACTGGGGCTTCCGCACACACTGGTGGTCCCAGGAGTTCTGGATCAGCCCCAAGCCTTCTCTCCCTGGCTGAGCTCAGGTACAGCCTTGCCTCGGCCTCTCTACAGAGCCCTCTGAGCTGGGGGACCCCATGCTGCAGAAAGCAAATTTTTCATAGCACAAATAAGTACTGTAGATGAATATCAGGCCAGCAATAATTTCTGTTTAGACAGGCAATACACATACGTGGTTTTGATTCACCTCTCCTAAGTGTAAACCTCTGAAGTAGTCATTTTTATGTGACAATTTTGACCTTTTGCTTATGCTGTGCCTATCATGAGGCTCCTGAAGTATTTCACAAAATGAAGGTGGCAGAAGGGGACACAGTATAAAAATCTTACCATGGAGGATGTATTTTAGATTAGAAATTTCCCAATCGTGTCAGGACTTCAAAAATGCTTTTTTTTCTACAAATGACATCAGCTTGGAAATAACCTATGACTTCTTTGGATAGAAGATATTAGTACAGACTCTTGATTGTAGTATTAATCATATTTTTCACTTCTGTTATGCATAACCTTGGTAGTACAGACAAAGTGAAAAACTTTGAACTACAAGATTAAATAACAGGTTACGTATATAAGGGAGACACCTAAATTGGCATTTAAAAGCATAGGCATTAAATTCCTGAGGGAAAACAGAAAAACTGCAAACAACAAATGAAGCAATGTAGTTGCATTGTGATTTTTAGTGTAGTACTTTCCAAGGTCCTTATTTAACTTGGATGTATATGCTTACTATTTTTTAACTCTTTAAGTCTTGTTTGTGCTGAAACTAAAACAGTTAACCCTGACATTTAGTAGACATGTAATTTTTATATACTTATTTTTTTAAAGAAGGTTTGAAGAAATTAGGAACAGAAATTATGAAAAAACCCTAACCCTTTCTATACCCAAATGTTCCCTTTCCATGTCAGTCTTGGAAAATATTACTTGAGTTGTTTGCCTCCTCTTCGTAAGTTTTGGTTTTTTTCACTGACTGTAAAAGAAACCAAATACTCAGAGGAATTGAAAAAAAACCCAAACCCTTTGGGATTTACCACCTCTACTTCAAAGAATGAGGAAACAATGGAGAAGCTAGGAAAAAGCTGTCTTTAAGGGTTTTCCAAGGAAAGTTATATCAATCTTTATCAAGACAGAAAGTGGCAATGTTTAGATTTTCAGGTATGTTTTGTGCTGAACTGCTTATTAGTGTTTGGTGAATTTTTGATGCTCCTGGAGTGACTGAATGTGCAGAATTAAGAAGCATCTGGCACTTGTCAGTGCTCTCCCTCTCATAGCAAACTGTTCCTTTACAATCCATTTATAGTAAAAAGGCTGCAGATACTTTTTTGATATTACAGAAAGAATAAAATTGTAAAATGTTCTATAAAATTTCAGTACAGCAGTAGAAATGATGTTCAAGAAGATTACGCTGACCACTGAGGAACAATAACAAACTAATAGGAAGGCTCTGATTAGTGAAGAAATATATAAAGTTTCATCAAGTGTGGCTGTCTCACAGATATCTGATTGTACTAAGATTTTTTTAACTTAATTTATTAATGTGGGTTTTTTTCTAAAAATAAAAATTAAAATAACAGGTAAAGATAGTTCCTACCAGCTGTTGATTCAGCCTTACTTTCTTACAGACCTATATTAGGATGCAATTAATTACTCTGTGGGTGTGACTGTATGACACAAATTTTCTATCAATAAATGCTCACTGGGCTCTTGGACAACTGTTACTGCATAATTCACAATTTGCATTTCTTCCTGTCTCTTTAAAGAGAATTAGAAATGAAACTTGATCCTACTATGCATTTCCATTCAGGCAGCTTGAGCAAGATGCCAGGCCCTGCTGAGTGCCCACTGTTGTCACTGTGGACAGGGGTGTCACACATATGATATCCACATTTCTGCAGCGACTCTTGGCTGAAGCAGGCACAGGAAGATCTATTGAATGTGCAAAATGAACTGCTTCCACTGGGGATTTCCAAACACCTTGTATCTCGTAAGACAAGGTGTGAGCAATGCATTCAGATCTAGTAACCACAGTGAATCAATTTCCTGCACAGTCTAGTTGGTAATGCTGTAGCCTGCATCCTTAATATTCAGTATTCCTATATTCTCTAAAACCAAAGAATTTGTTTTTCAGTATCACCATTGCTTTTCAACTGTATATATTACTGGTAATTTTTCGAGTACCATTGGCTAAATTGCTTTAAAACATTTTTGAGTATACAAGTCCCCTGCAGAGTTACACATATACTAACAACTCTGCTCTATACACTAAGGAATAATAATTTGGGGGCAGCTCAGAAATTTTTGGGGAGAAAAGTCCTGTACAAAAATGTCAGAAGGATTGCTCATAGAGTATAATTTTTAAAAAGCAGGAGCTGCTGCTTCTTGCTTGTGATGGGTCACATCCCAGCCCCTCTTAGGATTGTCCTTTCTATATACTGTAGTTTATCTTCCTCCTCATCTTTAATAATTCCACAGTACCTTTTCTTTCCAAGCTTAGCCTTCCTCTTTAGTGTCTGGATATTAAAACAGAATTTTCATGCTCAGGTGATTCTCTGTTTATAGTCACTGGTATATCCTCTCCCCATGATTTTTAAATGGATTTAGTTTTGATGGTTTTTTCTTACTGAGAAATCCCTCAAGTAGAAAAAGATTGCTTTTTCACAATTTAAAAATGGGACCTCCTTTTTAGCAAAAACTTTTTGTGTTGGCAGTTTTGTTCTATATAGTAAGTCATCACCTATTATCAAAAAACTCCTCACAATTTTAGTCATAAAACCTCAGTTTATTTTCTTATCATTTTGCCAGTCTATGATCAGTAAAACCAAAATTTTGCAAGTTGGTCATCTTCCATCCAAAAGTCTTGTTTTAGTTAATTATGGTAATAAGTGGCCACAAAGATGCATCAGTTGTACTTGAGGACAGCTTTAAGAGCTGAACCTGTGATAGTTGGTCTGAAAGTTTATGTTTGGATCATGGGGCTAGATTAACTTTGGAATGAGATGGATATTTCTGGTTAGTCCTCCACTGTCCTTTTGAATGTTCAGTAATCACTGCAGGAAGGATTTCCCCTATAGTAATTAGTAATTTGGAAAAAGAAAAAAGTGTCTCACCACAAGAGCAACGTTTTCATAAAATTTCCTTTTAAATGTTAAACAGTCTGTACAACAAGTGAGTAAAGACTTAATCATAAGTATCACTACGGCAGTTTGGGGAGCTGGATTGAAGCCAATCTACCACAAAAAAGCACACCACATATAGTTCTGATATATGAAAGATTATTTTTGAACTTGACAGTCTTTTGCCTTTTACAGAAGCTGATGAAAATTCAGTCTCAAAAAATCAACTTCTAGTGTTCTTAGTACATAAAAGTTCCCTTTACCACAAAGCTACAGTTTTTCTTGGTGCTCAACACAGACACGGTCATGTAAATACAAATTCCTGCCTTTGGTTTACCTGCTGCAATTATCTTTCTATCTGAGTGATTACTTTTGTCTGCTTAAATACACACCAGCAATAGTTACGTTTCCATGACAACAAAGCCATACATTTCATTTTTTTGCTGATTAATGTCTGTAGCCTATCCCAGTGATAGGAACTTTAAAATTTAGCAATCTTGTGAGACAAAAAATGCTGAACCAAATGAAGTGATTTATTTGGAAATCTTGTAGTTATGAGGTGTTACTGATAAGCTGCACTTGTGAGTCTGCCCTATTCTAGAGCTGAAGAAAAAAAGGTTACAATTTGATGGCAATATCACATATAAATATACTGATTCTTGCAAAACTGTCAAAATTATCCTGTATTTGTGACTAGATTGAAGGAGATTACCTGAAATTTAAATACTAAAAATCTAATCTCTCTTAAGTAAAAAGGAACCTGCTGCAAGATGTAGTATCTTGAGCAAAAAAGAAGCAAAAACTAAGGTTTTCTTTGTGTGTGAAACCTTACTGCTGTACAAGACCCTTATGCATATATTCCTTGAGGTAATCTGTTTATTTTTTATTGTTTCAAATTTATGCTTACATTGCTACAGGATTCTGATGAGGATGCATGCTGGTGGGGGGCTGGAATTCTGGTATGTGTTGTTGCAATACAGTTAAACACATATATTCACTCTTCTTTTTGAAAATTAGGCATGGTCATCCACCAATGAAGTGTGTTTCATGGAGATCTAGCACACTGTAATGTATTATATATTCAGTTTTCAATTTTCATAGCTCATCCAGTTCCAGCTCATCTGCAGAACGCTCATGGTTAAAGCTTTTCTTCCTCCAGCATATTTGATCCAAATAAAGGTGGAAAGTATTATAATACTTTATTATTGGCAGCAATATCCTCTCAGTATTAAAATATTTTATTATTATTACTAGTATTAAAATTATTTTCTTATAACTGAAGAAGCTAATTTCTTTTTGCCAATATCTTACTTGATGCTCCTCCAATTTTCTGCAATAATTTATAAAGAGGACAAGAGGATACAAGACTTCAGCTGGAAAAAAGTTGTTCAGAAGAATGAAAGTGCCTGGAAACATAACTGTATTGTGGGAAAATCAGTCTTTTTCTCAGAGCACCTGAAAACTCTCCCTTTCAGTAGAGCTTTTTATTACCTGTCAAATATTATAGGTGAGCTGTTCTTCAGCAGAAGACACCAGATATTAACCTTCTAAATATTTTTGAACAAAGACTTGAAAACGGCGTCTGTATGATAATCATCAGGTTTTTTTTTTTTTTTTTTTTTTTTAGTATATGCAAAGAATATTTTATAGTATTAATATCAAGTTTCAAGATATAATTCCTATCTGAACTGATATTCTAGGGACAGAGAGCTGTACAAAAAATTGTTTGTACTCTGATTCCTGAACTTCAGGATCCTTAGATACCAACCAGAATCTGCTGTATGCTGTGGTAGTCAAGTGAAGTGATGGAGCCCTCATCCAGACTCTGGGTTTGTGACTGCCAAGAAAGGGGTTCATAAGCTGAACATGAATGAGCAAAGTGCAATGAAGGAAAGAACCACCCATACCCACTGTATTAGCAAAAGTGTAGTCAGCAGGCTCAGAGAGGTGATAATTTCCTTCTGTTTAGCATTTGGGCTGCACTACTGTGGCCTGATTGGGGCTTCCCCAAAGAAAGTACAAGAAAGACATGGGCATACTGCAGAAAGTTCCCTGGAGAGCGACTGGAACAAAGAGGGGGCTGGAACATGTGGTGTACCAAGTGCTGTCTTTGTTCTGCGTTGAGATAAAAAGGCTGAGATGGGGGGGATTTTAATTGCTGCTTTCAGATAGTGAATGAGAAAGTATAATGAGGATGGAGCCAGAGTCTTATTTCAGTTGAACAGTGAATGGCTGAGAGATAAAGGGCATAAAGAACAGTACAGAAAACTCCAATGAGATATTAGAATTATCTTTTTTTTTTTTGCAATAAGGTTATTCAAGTAATAGAGCAGATGTTCTAAAGAGATTGTTGAATCTCCAGCCTTGGACGTGTCCATGATTCAACAAAGCAACTGGCTCTGAGTTCATCCTGCTTTGAGCAGGCCTCCAGAGGTCTTTTACAAACTATACAGATCTATAATCTGTAAAAAAGTCTGTTTGCCCGGGCAAGACAAACTTTTAAAGTAAGACTCATCAATATCTTTTTACTAACAATCAGCTGTTGGTGCTTAAGTTTACAATATAGTAAACATGCTCATCTATCTATGATAAAG
Organism: Arremon aurantiirostris; assembly: GCA_035583995.1. Taxonomy (NCBI): domain Eukaryota; kingdom Metazoa; phylum Chordata; class Aves; order Passeriformes; family Passerellidae; genus Arremon; species Arremon aurantiirostris. The sequence goes on along the minus strand of JAXCLO010000001.1, from coordinate 14,116,284 downwards.
TTCTGGGTAATCAAATTGAGAAACACTTGTACACTGAACACTTCTGAGTGCAAAAGCAGTTTGCTGATGCTATGTGTCACAGTCACTTTTTTGAGATAGCACACTTTTGAGACACAGTTATGGTGATTATAAAAAGGGAGTAAAGTCTTCCAGTAGCTGCTTTGTTAAAATGATGGTGGAATGGGAGTCTGATCTGTATTTTCCAATCATGTGAGTCGGTACAGTCCCTGTGTTGGGACTGTTTTCAAGGCTGGTAAAGCACTCCTGTACAGAGTCAAGGAGTCAAATGGGTTTTTCAATTTCCATTTTAACCACTCATCCCAGCTGTGTATGAGAAATTGTCACAGTTGCTAACTATTTGTGTCACTCGGCAACAAAATATATTCAGTGAACCAGCAGCAATATCCTCTCAGTGAACACCTGTAATTTCTTTACCATGGTAAAAATTCTTGAATGGTATTATGAGTTATAGTCTCCTGAAAATGCTAATTCAAACTTTTCTCTCCAAATATAGTTTTCCTTTTCCATCAGAAAGAGAAAGGGGTGTCTATAGCTAAGTGATCTTGGCAGTGCTCTAATGGGCCAATCCTTTCACATAAAAATTAAGAGCATTTAATAGATTGTTGTAACATATGGCCAGGATGCAATGTTTTTTCTTTATTCCTTCATTCCTTTATTACCATTCCAATGGTAAACACTAATTCCTTCTCTGCAGTAGGAATTGCATGGGCTTTCTTTGTAGGGTACTATCTGCTAAATTCCCATATCATGGCCTCTTCTTTCCGAGAAGTCATTGTGGGACCCCAAGAACATGGCCACCCATTGCTCACAGTCTAATTTCCTTCTGGTTTTTGTGGGGGTGTGTCTCTGGGCCATGTCAACTTATGGGGTACTGTTTTAAAGATGAGCTGTTCAAGAGCAAAGGTTTTCTTCATCTATCTCATCTCTGAGAACAGACGTCTTCTTTCTCTGGGGACACAGGGTCTCTTTACTCTTCTCTCCTTCTCTGAGATCACAGCTACTTCAACATTTGCTTATTTTAGCATGGAGGCCTTTGCCTACAATTCGAACAAGTCATCTCCCCATACTTGTATGTGCTACAGGGAAAAAGAGTCTGATGTATCAATTACATCCTTCTCCATAGCTTTACAAGAGGATTCCAGCCCTAAGATCAAGGCATCTCCTCATCCCTCCCATTTCCTCATCCCTCCCATCTGGGACTGACCTTGGTGTCTTCATGTTACTCCTCTATTTGCCTGTACTTGTCCTTTTCTCTCACTTGAGGGAGGATTGAAGCACTGAAAGAATTAATATCTTGCCTGGGGCCTGTGGATGGTCGCGTGAGCCTGGCTGGGCTCAGTAGCTTGCAGCAGGAACTGGGGCTGGGGTGGGGAAATGGCTTGGATTTCAGCAGCCAACACGCCAGGCCCGATGGTTTCTCCTCCCCCAGGCCCAGTGGTTGTGGGTGGAGAAGCCATCGGTTGTGGTGAATGGTGGCAGAATCTTGGCCAAGCTGCCAAGGGCTGCTCCTGGGGCCCTGTGGGCCCTGGCTCAGCCTGGGCCAGGCAGCGGGGCAGGACTAATGTCAGCGAGATGTTATCAACCATGGCCCAACCCTACTTTGGCTGGAGGCCTCTCCTGGCCACCAGGCCAGGACTGAGGGGGAGAACCTCTCTTTCCAGGTACAGGAAGGAAAAAGAGGGAATTTCTGTGTTTCTTTTGTCTTTACTATGTGTTTTTCACAGAGGCGTGTACAGCTTTCCAGTGGTTCAACAGATTGTCAATTCACAAAACCAACCACTGATTGGTTTCCTGTCAGACATGGAGGAGACTGCCAGCAGCCTCTCCCAAAACATCACTTCCCACATGCAAAACTAGCAATGAATTAAGCCAGCAGTTTCCATTCATACTGAATTGATCAGCTGGTGGCTTTTGCTTAGATCTGATTAAGGCTTCCTAATGTAAACTGAGCGTGACCACAATGAGCTGAACAAACCAAAGTCTGCAAAATTTATATTTTGAGTGCTTAGGTTTCAATTTTGTTGCAATGTGTTGCTTTCCAATTGGGAAAACAAGCTCAATATTTAATTTCAGACTGAATCTATCTGAAAGAAAACGTGGTGGCTTGTTGAATTGAGCTAAATGGTTTACATTCAGGTCAGATTGTCTGAGTTGATGCTGTAGCTCCTGGAAGCAGTACTTGTGGGGAAAGTAATCATATCTCTTGATTTTCTCAGGAAGAAGTGAAATTGAAATAAGTAAGGCTGACCATGTGCTTTGTCTTCTGGTATCTTCAGGTCCAACTAAGAATCACAGATATTTAAATACATACATTTTGAATGGTATATATATGTACAAATGTATGTATTTCTAGGAGAAAAATACATTAAAATATTTTTACATATAGATAAACATATACATAACATTTATAAATAACATATATATATATAATATATATATTTTATATAAATATAGAATTTAAACTGTTATACTTGTGTTTCTATAAACGTAATAAAATTGATTTTTGTTTCCTTTGTGAAAGCATGGCTGGAGCCCAGAGGAGAAGGAAAGAGGTCTACGAAGTAAGAATCTCTTTGACTTTCTAGGTATGATGTCCTGATACATTGTGTTTTATATTTTGATACATGGCTATGCTTTATCTGAAATGTTCATGTGTACACAACTGTTACTGGCAATCCTGTGCCACACATAGGGATTAGGAGAGCTAATACTGGAATTTAGTTAAGTATAGAAATGAATGAGTTTATGTTCTTAGGGCTCTGTGCAACACAGCCACAAGATGGCAGGAGCACAATGTCAATTTCTTTTCACAGCACTTCCATCCTATTTTCCTAGTTTTTTGGAATTGCATGGCAATTTACATAGTTTTGATGGTTTTAAAAGCCAACTCAGTTCAACAGCAAGTCATTTTAAAGGTTCCAGGTCTGGTACTATGCATGCCAGAATCCAGAGTAAATGCAATAGTAACATCAAAGGCTTAAGTGTTGTACTAATGGAAGAATGAGCCATCCAAATCCACAGTATTTTCTTTATTTAGAAAATAAATTTTATCTCCGTAATATTTTTAACTCCTTAGGAAATTAACTTTTTCTTTTTTGATCAAGTTCATGATGTTAAAAACTTTTAATGAAATGAAAAAACTCTCCCAATCTATTCCTTGCATTTGAATTTTGGAAAAAAAAATTTGAACAGCTCCTTAACCAAGTTAATGAGAGACTACTATAATCTTGTACTACTGAAGGAAAGTGCACCACGTGCAGAGCTATCAGAGTCTCACACAAAGCTAGTGCAGATATGGAATGTTGCCCACAATTTGACAGGTGTAAACAGTTTTGGAAGGCTTCAGCAAGCAAAATTAGCTTTAAAACCCTGCACACTCTTAAAAATCTTAAGCAGTGATTTATGAGGCACCTCTAGCATAGTTGTGATTTGAAAATAGGAAGGGATCCTTCAGTATCAACAATTTTCACCATCTCTAGGAAATGGGCTCACATTTGACCATACGATTAGCCTTGATGATTGTCATTGTACAAGTACCTAGCAGAACTCTATTAGGAGCTGGAAATATCAGTATTTGGTGTGTCTTCTTGCCTAAGTGTGTTCTAAGTACTTCACAGGTTTTCTGTGTGTTTGTGGATGTACACAACATCCAACTGAATAATCTGTGCGTAAGCCCTCCTGGGCTCCAGGGACTGAGCAGGCTTTCCCCTTCAGTTGTGGATGCTCCCTATCCTTCTGCTCAGTGTGAGGCAGACACTGTCCTGCTGTCTGCAGGACAGACAGCATCTGTCTAGTCTGTCATCATGGACTGCATAGAAAGATTATGTAGGTGGTGCAGAGAAGAATGAAAACTGAAGTAGAAGAAAAGAAAACCCCACTTGTGTGAAAGAGAAAGGAATATGAATTTTTTTTTTACTTTCTTTTTTAAAAAATTTTTTTTATTATTATTAGAAGGATTAGCAAGCAATAAGATGAATTTTAAAAGAGAATGCAGAAAAGGATGTATTACACTGCTTGGTAAAGCAGAGGAATAAAAGCATGAGACGTTTGCAAGGGTGGCCTGATGGAGCCAATGTAGAAGTGTCATCGCATGTAGCATCCTAAGAGTCTGTGGGGCCTCACTGCTTCTGTCTAACAGAGCCCATCCATCTTGAATCCTAAGGATACCACTCACAAGTGCAAATATAAATACAGGTATTTTTAGGAGGTTTTTTCCCTCAAAAGCCTCAAAAGGTGAAAGTAATTTTACACGCACAAATATGGTTCCTTTACTGCAGACCGTGAATGCGAGAGGCCCATTTTCAGCTTACCATTTGCTGAAACTACTGGATTGAAAAAAACATCCTTGCCTTGTCCTTCCTCCTCAGTGCTCCTCAGATGTGGACTGGCGGAGGGAGCCTGATGTATCTGCCCTGCAGTGCTGTGCCGTCTGTTGGAGATACTGATGTTCGTTACAATGCTCAACTCAGTACGCTCTGGAGCAAAACCTTTGCTCAGGCATTGAGCAGCAAGACAAAGCCAGGGTGATTTCCCACCTCCACCCCCCTGCCCACCCTCCTCCATGGCATGTGTAGGCAGGGACTGCGTCTAAAATCTGACTTTTTTTTTTGTATTAAGATCTTTTTTTCAGTTTCTTAGAAAATTTCACAGCTTAAAATGTTCTCTGTGAAAATGCCCATGCAGGGTGTCATTCTTTTATTTGTATAAGAGGTACAACTGCATGGCTAGACAATTTCCCAGAATGTTAATAGGGGGAAGTACATTTGGCCTTTAAAAATATCTTAAATGTTTCACTGAGATGAACTGGCACTTCTGTGTTTGGAAACATCTCTTGTGGGACTTGTTTCTGAATAAGGGCATTGCCTATTCTTTATGGAAAGGAGATGACAGTTGATTAAATTATGCATTACTAAGAAAACCTTGCAGTACACATGTTGATCCATGTGTTTGGAAGAAGACCTGGTAAGCCATGTTGAGTACATCTAATTCCTCTTAGTGTTATATAGGCTGGTTGCTTCTGCTACTGGCTGGAAAGGAGGTAGCACCTTGCTAGCAGCATTCCTCAAGGAGTGACACTGAAGGATCTGTAAATCTTGATTCTAAATTATCTCCTCCCTTGTATTTTACCCTGCTCTCCTCACCCATTTGTCTGCCCCTCTGTCCCTCTGCGTCCTGCTTTTGTTTTGAGAGGGTCAGCAAAATTAAACTTATATTTCTGAGAAGCTATGAACTAGCTCAGACTAGTCCTCCCAGATGGAAAATCAGGGGATTGCTCTAACATGAAACATCTGAGGAAGCTCTAGTTAACAGAGGTCTGAGAGAATTTAAAATGCTAGGATAATCAGTGTAATACCTACAGATAGCACCAATTCATATGGCAAACACATAACTAATTTGACAAAATATCTTAACTTTTACATTTATAAACTCCTAGAGGCCTCACACAGTAGCTTTTTTTTTGACCTTTGATGCAACTAAAGCATGTGCATGTACATAAAATTTTTGTGTTTGTCTACTGCAATCTACTTATCTAGCCATCTAGTTCTCTGACATGAATTATAATCTATTCTAATACAAACCCACAGCTTTGTATTTCTTCATAAAGTAGAAAATATAAGTGGTAATTTTACCAGCAGAGAAAATCTATTTGAAGGTTTTCTCTTGATGGCAGCTGCTTCTTGAATTTTTATCTTCTTTAACATAATGTGGGATGCTAAAATACACACCTACCCAGGGGGATCATAATCCATTTTAGCTGTTCAAACAACATTATGCTATTAAAGGACTTTTGATTTCTGAGCCTTCTCACTGTACTGAACCTTTTTTTTACTGCAGCAGTATATTTGGTCTCATTCTAGTCCATTTTATACCTGCTGTCCGTTGTAATCTTGTATTATTTACTGTAAGTGTTGCATATAATCATCTGCAATTTGTATTGTTACATTTATTTAACATATTTTAGAACTAAAACCTAGATAAGTACTAAAGAAAAAGCAAAAATTGACCTGCTCCTTTCTGTCCTCATCTTATCCAATCACTTATCCTCTATCGTTTCAAAAGGAAAAAATAATTTGGAAATTGGGGAATTGACTTTTTCATCTTTATCAAATGAAGGCTCTTGTTTGTGAAACCTGTTGTGTGTTTGAGCTCTTTACTGAACTCCCAGAGCTATTTATGCAGTATATACCCATGATGTAGCTGCTGCAGGCATCTCAATTGTGTTGTTTGGAGTAGGTGGCCTAGAAGGAATCCAATTAGAAACACAAATATCTGTGAATGTATTTGAACTTGTTATTTTACTAAGAATTTGAAGGAAGAAGGAGATAATGTATACTTTTACTGCCTGCAGTGTAGCTATAATCCCAAAATGCATACAAAAAACTATATAGCATTAACTGTAAAATGGAATTATTCCCATCACTGAACAGGATAATGTACCAAGCATTATTTTTTGCATCTTCCCTTATGCTTGGTTTGTCATGTCATGCTTTGATAAGCCTCCAGAATTACAATGTATCTTTTTTTGTGTGTGTGTGTGAAGAATTTAAAACAATTTGAATTTAGTTTTCTGAAAGATTACAATCTTTTCATGCCATTTGACTAAATGGAATAGTAAATATGGAGCTGCTGAATAACAACTCCTCTCAGCACATCCTTAATCCTTATGGAGACTCATGGGACTTCATGCTAAATATGAGATTTCTTTCTGCTGCCTTTGCTACGAAACCAGATGAAATATTTGTAAAAACATGAAGTTATATAGGGAGATAAAATTCAGACATTTTATGTCTTTTATGAAGCTTGGGAAAGGCAATGTCAGCTGTGGTGTCAATCAAGGAAATCTCCAGGAAAAAGAGGACACACCTGTAATCTGTCACACTTGGCGACAACCTTCCCATAACGCCCCCTTTATACTGAAAATTCTTCTTTCCATAGGAAGTCTGAAAATACTGCACCCTGCTGGTGTAGCCTGTGCACATCCTCTAGACTGAGGATTCCCAGGGCTTTACTCTGGAAAAAGAGGCTGGAAAGGGTGAATTTAGCTATGGAACAGCCAAAATGCCATCATATCGAACCATTGTTTATGTTGAAAAGAGAGACTATTTTGAGGAACAGTAAGCAGTAACAGTAAGAGTGGTTAATTTTAAAATAATCTCTAAACCATGTTGTTTTCCCAAATAAATACAGATGGTTTGTTAGTTGCACTGAAGAATTTGTCCATGTCATAGAAGAGTACTGATGAGCAACTGAATATATAATTTTATTTGTATTTGACCTTTGAAAAGAAAAGAAAAAGACTCCTTCACAAGCTATTAAGAAAATAAGCCCTTGTTTGTTAGGCAAATTAAATGGAATAAAACCTGTATAAGTGATCTTCACAGTTACAACTGAATATTAGACATCAACTTATTTAGTGTCCCTTTGGTATCTAGCTTGTAAAATAGTTTTCATTAAACAACTGGAAATAGTTAATGAGAAGGATCATATTGGAAGAAGCTTCTGTCTCAGTCTTACATTGAACAAATCTGTGGCTTTTCATTAAAAATATTTTTTTCCCTAGGTATTAATAAAAATATCTCTATTGTTATTACCATAATTTTCCAGTCTTCATTGTTAGAAATAAATATCATGGTGACTGACAAGAGACCATTTTGCTCTTTAACTTTTGCTGAAAAAAATAGAAATCAGGTTTCATGGATGAGGTGGACTCCATCACAATAAAGAGAGAAAACAATTATATAATAAGGGTTGTTCACATAAACCTTTACAGATATACATTTTCTGAATGTGCATAATATTGAGGCATAAAACCTTACCAATAACATGAAACCTGGCATTTTTCGTATTAAGAATATATAAGATGTATGGTATAGGATCATATTTAGAAGCATTTTTTTAAGAGAAATGAAATATTTACTTTTGTGTGCTCAGATTTGGTACAGAAGTGTACGGTACTTTTTGGTTTGTTTTTCAGCAGGGAAATGTTTTTACTGTGTTACTTGGGAGAACAGATGGACCAAAATATTAATTTCTTGATCAGTGAACATTTTCTTATAACCTCTATCCATCCCAAAACCCCCTGTGCCTCAATTTGCAAGGAAGATTCATAACCCTCATTCAAAACCTCCCACAATCTAAATCCCACCTGTAGTAGTGTTAATGATGTTGTGATTAATTTGAAACACAATATTCTGATGTAAATTTTTTTTTTTTACATGATAAGCATTAGTTCAGAGTTGTCATTTAGACAACTCTGTATGTAGACACCTGAGAAAGCCACAGGGTAACTTCCCTCTGTGTGTGGTGAGGGCTCCTCTAGCAGTCCAGAATGCAGAAGGAGCGGGCAATCAGAGCTGTGACTGTGAGGGTGTTCTCACTGCATGTGTAACAGGACAGAGCTGATGCAGCCCTTAAGGCCAACAATTATAAATTGAGCACTGGAGACCTCAAGTGCAAATAATCTGAATTGCTAATAATCAGAATAATAGGAATTGCCAATAATCATGCAATTTACCTGCTCCTGCACATAAAATAAGAAAGACCTAATAAATTGAGACCTGTAATAAACTGAGATGTTTTAGGGCAAGAACTGCTTGAACAGTGTGATCTGTTGTGTTTTCTGGTGATTACAGATTTGGAAATGTAATATTACAAGATCATGGACCTGATGTTACTCTTGGGCTGATCATTGCTTAAGTCAAGCAAGGGAATGTTTTTCCCTGGTATGAGGGAGAGCAATCCATGTTTAAGAAGGCAGCTTCATGAATACCAGATGGTTTTTCCAAAATAACTGACTTTTACCTCTTCATTGGCTTTTTCTTCTACAGTGTACTAGCTTGAAAGCAAACCAGTGGGAGATTCCAAGTCAGAACTAAAATTTAATAGGAAAATTAAAATAAAGGTAATAGTACAGAAACTGACAAAGTCAAAATATGACCTGACACCCTGTTGATCAGTCTGGTGTTAACAGTCCAATTGAATGGTGGCTACAATCCTGTTGGAGTGATGGATGTGCTTTTGTCAAAGCGATGATCCTGGAAAAAGATCTGGTCCTTCTCTGGAGGTCCAAGGGTGGTTATCGAGCTCCTGTCCTCTGAGAATCCAGAGGTAGCGCTACTGTGGTGTTTCAACTCTCAGATTATAGACGGGTAGGAATGTTCAGTTCTTCCTCTCAGGGTGGGACATATCACAATGGGATTATGTAATTCTATGAGTCATGCAGTGAGACCTTGATGGCCAGTCCTGGAGATGGCCCCCCAAAAAGCAGCTGCTGCTTCCCCAGAGGGTGTTATTAAGGCTGAGTCATGGAGATGATAAAGAACACCGCCCCACCTATTTGAACATCTAATGTAGATGGTAAAAGAATACATACTTTTGGTTACATCTTGCATTCTAGCCCAAGACATACAGTCACCCTAAATAATGGAAAAAATAATATAATATTAAACATCTGGGACTCCAATTGCCCAAGACCTGAAAAGAAAGGAAATAGAGGAGAGGAACCAACATTTTCAGACTAAGTGATGAAAAATTCTGGGGTTCCTTCAAACCATGACGTGTATTTATAGATTGGGAGCTCCACTTTTTTGTTAGCCTATAAATCCGAAACTTCTCTTGCTCTGTTTCCTGCATGAGATTGGACTGAATGAGAAAATTAGAAGGTCTTTCCTCTTCCTTGTGCTTCTTGTGTCCAGCTCTCCATTTTCTGTGAGAATGCTGGTTTGCCTAATGAATCATGATTTTAAAAAAATTAGATTTTAGCTTAAATTTTAGATTTTAACTTCAATTCATATTGAAGTTAGATACATCAACGATAACTTAATGATTATTAGATGCTTAAGGTAAAGCTAATTGTTATATTATGAGCTCATTTGTAGAAGGAAGCGGAGCAAGTGAACCATTATAGAAACATGTTGAAACCAATAGAACAATACCCAACACCTGGATTCTGTGTTAATCCATCATGAAGCAGGGGGCCTTGGATCATGCTAGAGGGTCACAGAGACCTGATGAAGATGTTCCTGACTTCATCCCTGGGACCACTGACCCAATTATACAAAGTAATAATCTCAAAATTGCTTCAGATATTTGTCTCTGTTGAACTTAAATATTGTAATTAATGCCAACACTTATCACTTGTAAACCTCAGAAAGTGCAAAAAACTTCCCAGAATCGTGTTGCTTAATGGCTTTTCCCACATATTTCTCTATTTGCTGTGGTATTAGTTTTCAGCATGCTGCAAAGATAAAATTCATTCTGCAGAGAATTATTCATGTCCCTGTTCATATGTCACAAAAGAGAAGAACGCATGTGCTTACAGAAAGATGCTGTCCCTGTAAAAATACCATTTACTAGTAAGAAAATCACTCAAGTATTCTAACAGACATTGTTCAAACTGAGTGAAGCTGGTGAACAACAACAGTATGTGCTGTATAGCAGTGTTTTGTTACATTACAAATTCTCAAGGCAGTGACATCAATATTCTTCTTCTCTAGTATAATACAGAAGTCATTGCAATTATGAACAAAGCCTTCCACAAGTGATTGTTGTACTGGGTTGTGTGCAAAATAAAGTCAATATTAACAACTTAGAAGAAAAATGCTAAATGAAAGGGATAGTTGCTAATGCAAAATAAGAAAATTTTTCAAAATATGCCACTTCATTTTTCCCCCTCTTATTTCAGCTCAAAGTTGAACAGGGCAATGACATCATAAAGAGAATGTTACCTCAGTAGCCTCATATGCCATTTAAATTTTAGATGCTCATTTTCAGGCCTCTGTGGATTTTGATTGAATTAGTTGCTTGGAAGTATTAGTTATCTGCTTCTCCCTTGAAACCCATATGTTCATCTTAAAGAACCTTTATTTTTACAGGACTATTGTATACAGCACCTCAAAAATGCCTGGTCTCCTATAATGGGAAATAAAACATGAAGATTAGCAAAACATAACTTCCTCCAAAATCTAATGTTATATGTATTCCTTACTACAATTAATTACAGCCAGCACATGTAAAAAGGAAAAAAGCACAGGCACCATAATTTTTGGTGTCTTCCAGGGTCACAAACAAGTTCTTCTGTTTCTTTTTCTGACTGTTTTGACCAAGTTTATATGGGTTGTGAAACAAGGAAGATTAAAGTTGTGGTGGAAATTACATGTGGAAATTATATAAATTTTAGAAGGTGTAAGACCAACAAAGGAAACCAGTGAGTCATTGTTATTCTGTGGGCTAGAGGCAATAGGTAGAATGGTCTCTGAAAAGTTGTAGAAAACATTTGTTGCTGGTTTCTAGGCTGGACTCAGGGTACTGGATGTTCCTTGCTCCATAATCTTACATCATCCAACAGCCTTTAAGACCAGGGGATTCTGGCTTGGCAGTTTGGAAAAAGTTGCTGGAAATCTCCTAACTGCTGTATTTCTGTTTATGGTAAAATAATACCTGGAATGGAGAGATGGCTGAGATGTTAATCTCCAAAGTAAGCAACATGTCTGTGGTACATGATACGATTCCTTAACCAAAGATGGTGGATGGCACAGAAGAAAATGAGCCATTTCCTTGTGGTAATACACATCCCTCCAAAATGAATGTGTGGTGTTACTCTGCATTCTCCCTCTCTCTGTTTCTCTCTCTCTCTCTCTCTCAAATGAACAGTGAAGCATGTTTAGCTGTAATAATTTTCTGTCCCTTAAAAAATCTTTTTTATTATAATCTCTGAAGATAATGACTAAAATAAGAAGGTAATTTGTGACCACATAGAGTCAGAACCAAACCAAGCAATAATCCACTGTCCCATTATGTTACCATGGAGTTGAACTCAACAGTCACAAATTTAAGGTAAAATCTATGAAACAGGTATGATTACCACATATATCTCACAGCAGGTATTTTGAAGTCTGTTTAAAGCACATAACCTAAATTCTGAGAAAAGTTGTAAGTCATTAAATAGATATGGAAAGAAATTCAAGCAACTTCAGCACTCAGTACTTCCCTTGTATGCTTTCCAGCTCTTGGGGAAAATTTAGTACCTTCTCTGAGGAATCACATTTGACATTCTCTTGCTACCATTGCACAGTTATGTCCCTAGAAAGTATATCCCTTTTCTAAACACATTTCTGGGAGCTGCAGGTATGGGAGACTGATTGCTGATTGCTACAGGCTGTACATTATTTATTTTCATCTAGTAAGGACTCCAAAGCTTTTGCACTGTTTTCCTTTCCCTTATTCTTGTGGAAACATTTACTAGTTCAGCCACTGTGCCATAGTTCACAGCAGTAGGATTAGCTAAGCCGCCACATTTTATGAAATTTGCAACACCTGCCCAGCAGTCAGAGAGCTTTTTTTATCCCACTCATAAATGTGTACAATTCTGGCTGTTTCAGAGAAGATAAGGGTCTTCTGACATGTTTTTCAGGACTAGAATATGAGCTTTAGTAATTTCATCTCTGGAGCTCCAGAGTGTATTAGACATGGGCTTTGTATAGATTGCTCCTTTGGAATTCTGCTGACAGTGTAATTTGAAAGAAGCTCAAGGTCTCCTAACATTCTGTTTAGGTGGCTCTTGGATGAGTGTAACTCCTAAGAGCTCTTCAGGAGTGACATTTGCATTCTTCATACTTCCTGCCCTTGTCAGTTAGTCCTGGGAAAATAGTTCTCATTAATGATTTCTTCACTGGTTTTCTGAAGTAGCAGTGGAGATGAAGAGACAGCAGGGTTTTTAAGTAAAAGAGCTGAATTCTGGTGAGATAATAGAGATCCTATGGGCAACATTATGCCAGACATGGTTCTGACTACATTAGGTACTGAGGAGTGTATAAGATGCTCAACACTTATCGTGTTTAAATCTTAAGAGAGAAATTTCTTGAGAATCCTCATTCTTGATCAGATCCCTGATTTTGGTGTTCCTTGATGACAGGCCCAATCTGTGATGTATAGTTATTCCTGCCAATAGAAGTACTTAGAGGTAAGTAATAGTATTTGAAGTTGAGGAGAGACAACAAAACCAGTATCATGCTGAATGCAAAGGAAGTCAAATTATTTCCAACCACTTAAAGAGATTTTTTAAAATGAGTGCAGTAAACATGTGACTCTCTTATGATGGGCTGGTGAGTCAGAAAACTGGACAGAGGCACCTATTTTATGAACTTACCTGTATTAGCTTCTAATGTGCTAAATGACAACTCAAGTAATGCTCTTTTCCAAGTTTAGCTTTTCTTTTCTAGCAATTTCTCTTCAAGGTTTCTTCAGTCGTATGGTTTAGCAAACTGTGTGCCCTGTGTGTACTGACAGTTATGGTGACTTTACTGGTACTGATAATGTAGTACCAGTAGTGTAGTGTAGCGTATGTATAACTCTTGTGGGCTGTAGCTCAGCTCACTCAGTCTCTGATCAGTCCCTCCAGTGCTGAGATTGCTGCAGCCCAGCCTGGCCCAGTGGGCCACAGGTGTGAGCTGCTGGTGCTCTGCTGGGTGTTCAGTTCAGAGAAGGATTAAACAGGACCAAGAAGAAGAAGAACCACAGTCCAGGGAACTTCTCTGCCTCAGCTAGCTAAAAACTAACTAAAAGCAAAGGAGAGCTCTGTCCCCCTGTCTGTCTGTGCTGCAGACAACACAGACCAGGAGCAGGATGGGGGGAGCAAGCGCAGCTTCTGATAACAAACTCTGAGCTTCTTGTCTCCCCCCTTTGCTCTCAGGACAAGTCCTAGAGGTGCAAAACTTATTATCCAGCATAAACAGAACAGACCGCTGGGGATACAAGCATCATACAGCCAACCCTGCCCTGGTACTAAATTGGACGTGCTGTTTTCATACATCTATGCTGTCTCATTCAGAGTTTGAGGTTTTATCATGCAGACTTCAATCAACAATCTATACACAGTGAGCTCACTGACAAGCAAAGTCTGTTTTTTACTAAATCAGGATGTGACGATACTGACCATAGATAACTGGAATATCAATGAGTCTGAAGGAAAGATTCAGAGGTGATACACGCTTGTTTGTTCCCTGTTCCCCTACTTGTTCAAGGATGGCATCCTTTGGGTCTGTGACTGTGTGATGAGGGAAAGCAAGAGCAGTGGAAGTAGTGGGAAGCTAAGTCTGCATGACATTAGACATAAGTCTTGGTTACTTATGTTTACTTGGTTACTTATGGTTACTTGGATAGGAATTGTACAGACTAGAGACACATTTTAAGGCAGGACTGTCTATTATTTCATCAGCTAATAAAATCTAGCAAAAACTTGGAATTAAAGAAGGGGAAAAACATCTTCCATAAGCACAAGCCTGTATGTGGACAAGGCACAGCACTTCTTGATTTCTCTTGAGTGCCTCTTCAAAACTAGAACTGCAAAAATGATGGCAGCTCCAAAACTGAGAAGATATGACCTGTCTTTATTTCAGAGTGTTATTGGTTTTATTAATGGCAGTCTGGCACCAAATTTAGCAGAATAAATATATTCTATTGTACCCCTGGTACGCAGCCTTTATCATAACCAAAGACACACATGACTTCAATATGTGTGTAATATTTGTATTAACAAAAGAATTCTTTGCTTTTTAAAAGCCCATACCTCTGATTTAACTGAGATATGAACTGACCGATGTTATCTTTTTCCCCCATTCTATTGGCATAGTAGACATAAATATCTTAATTTTACATTAATTGAAGGTAGTACCTTGGGGTCCTGAAGCAGCAGATGCATACTTGCTAACGAGGAAAACACAGAATCGCTGGCAAACAAAATATAATCCATCATAAACAGCAT
>JAXCLO010000001.1:14083687-14101402 GCA_035583995.1 Arremon aurantiirostris | reverse complement strand
TGTGCTGGGGAAATTCTGACACCCTGAAAATGCTTACATTGTGCTTCAGTACAGCACAGCATCTGGAATCTGCTTTGCGAGCAAAGAACTGAAGAAAGTTTTGGATTGGTTTTGAAAATCTTCAACTTCTGCTGTTTCTGGGGAAAAAATAGAAAACATATCTATGACTTTAAAGATTTCCTTGCTTCCATCAGTAGGAGAAGGAGGTGGGAATGTCTGAAACCCTTACTCTGATTGAAGTCCCAATGCTGCTGGGATGTAAGGATTAGATGGGGCAGAGGTGCAGATACTGAAATATCCTGGGCTAGGCTGCTTGGGTCCTGGCATCTTTAGCTGTTGGTCTAAGAAGCTTGGATTCAAAAGCAGCCTGGTAGGAGAGGGAGCAGAGGTATGTCAAAATCTTGAGATATTTTTCATAAGTGTTTATGGATGCCAGTGATTTACAAAACTTCATTTCCTTAGATTGGATTTTCCTTTATGTTCAGCTTTGACACAGGACTTGCAGACATACCTGCTGAGTTTGGATTCACCCACTTATTTTTAACATACCTGCAGGAATGTTAAATGTGATGGGAATTATGTCCTCTGTTTCACTTTTTAATATTCCATTTTGAGTGATGCAAAATAGGTTTAAATTATTTTGTACATGGAAATTCCTTATTTGAATGTATTTTGGACCTGAGTTGCTCAACAATAACTGGTAAGGTAGCATTGACAAACTATTGTGATCTAAGGAATTAAATAAGATGCCCGTATGCAGCTATTCACTAAAGACTCTTCCCATCTTTCTCCAGCTTCACAGCTTTGTGCTTTTGCCTCCTTGGCCTAAGGGCATTGTGGAATCAATCACATTGCATGTGCACCCAGTAATTCCATCTGTGCACACCAAGGTTCAGGAGGCTGGGAAGCCAAGCTGCTCTGGCACAATTTACCTTTGCCTTTCATTCCCTCACTTGGGTTTGTTCTCATATATATCGTGAAGTCAACAGAGAATATGGGAGCAATGCATCTCTTGAAGCTTGCCTGTGGCTGATTATTTTCCTTAAAAGACATTCTTCCTTGCACTCATATGTTAGTCACCTCAGGTTCCTGAAAATGCTTGCTTTGTCCTCTGAGAGTACCTACAATTACATGCTGTCTAACTGAAATATCATCTGCAATTTGACACAAATGCCCAGTGGACTATGTGTTAGGGTTTACTACTGTGACATAAAACTCCCAGTATCTTACAGCTTGAGATGTCCAGCAACATGAATGAAAACCTTTGTTCTTGGCTCAGATTCTGCATGATCTGCACAAAGTAACCTCCTGAACTTAAAAGGGTTCTGTTAGGACAACAGTGACAAATAGCATTGCTGTCTGGAAAATACTTAGTGCTAATTAAAGCTGAAGCACTGTAATTATTTTATTTGCATATTTCTGGAAATTTTTGTGGTTTCGTTATTGATTTTGTGCATGAAGAGATGGTTTAGACAAGGATATTGAATTAGGTTTTATGTCCTCTTAAGACCTTCCACTGACCTATGCAGTAATATATAGAATATTTGGAGTGAAGGAAGTAAAATGACACTATCTTTAAAATGTCAGCTTCTAGAGTCCTTTATGTTAAGTCCATGATACTTTACTGGTTGCTAACAAGTGACTTAGGTATGTAGGTACTTGATTTCTTAAAAGAACTCAAAATGCTACAGTGACACCCCTGGGAAAGTGTGGCAACACATGCAAAAAGAGGAAAACCCATGCAGGATCCAGGCTTGGGTAATAGATCATAAATGTAGAAGGTGAGAAACTATTTGTTGGTCTCTCTGCTTGCCTAGGACGAATTAAAATTCAGATGACTTTCTAGAAGTGCAGTCATAGCAACAATCTTCTACCCTTTGTATTGGTGGTGTGCCTCAGTTCAGGAAATCAAGACTTCTTGGGCCACAAGGAGAAGAAAAGGTTACTTGTTGTTTCTGCCATGTCTTCCTGCCAGGGCAACCTTGAGTGCTGTGCTTTAGTGAATCTGGCCTGCAGAGCTGCAGATGTGATGGGTGGGATGTGTCCCTGTCCAAAGCAGCCATTTTACCATGTGTGAATGTGCTCTCCTGGCTCATGGGAATCTTCAAAGAGCAGCTCAATGTTCTTTGGCTCAAATGCTCTGCCTGTTAAGGACCAGGATGACCATTGTGTCCTAGATTGCAAGGCAAGATGTATTCCATTTGCCATCTGTTATAGATGGGACCGTTATCTTCTGTTAATTGGGCAGTTTTCTTTATCTCTTCCACAAGCCAATCCTCCATCCAGGGAGACATCTGCTGTTAATGGGCTATCAAATGTCACTGCACGAATGATAAAAATTACAGCATCCCATTGTGAGATGCTCCACCCAGTGCGTGGAAGTGTTCTCTGGAAGTGTTCAAAACCAGTGTAGCTATGTTGCTTAGGGACATGGCATAGTGGTGGATTTGCCAGTATTGAGTTAAGGGTTGACTCCTTGATCTCAGAGGCCTTTTCCAACCTTAATGATTTGATGATGCTGCCTCTTCTGGTGGCATCTTTTATCTTTTTGGTGGGCTGTGTGTCATAATACAATTAAGTAGGTCTTGTTACAACTTCAGATGTGTTTGGAAGATTGTATTCAGTACTTGTGAATTGTCTAGTGACTGATTTACAACTGTGGGGATTTTTTTCTTACAGATTTTTATGAAATATTTCAGGCAGACTTCTTTGAAGATATATGCTATTTGTCATCTGTTTACTTTAAATTATCCACCTGTCCAAACAACTTTGGTCACTCTGTCTTTCTCTGAGGTCCATGTTCTCATGTAGACCTCTGAAATCTGGTCCACACATTTACTCAATCATTCTCTAGGTTTATGCATCTCTCAATTAAAGAGTGTCGCACCTGAAGCAAACCTAGAGTGAGGTAAAGTGTAATGGTGCCCCTGATGCTTTTTAAGCTTAAATCATGATTTAGGCTTAATTCGAAATGAGATGAAGGACTAAAAAACTTCTTTAATAAGCTTATATGGGTAATTCCTTTTTACCTCATTTCTTACCTTTTAACAGTGTTTTATTTTTTGTTTCCCTTTTCTCTATGCATTGCCACAGCCTAATCAATCCTTTAGGTTCCACCCTTTGGATCTTCCTTCAGCTTAAATCTGATATTTGCTTTTATGGTACCTTAGGCTGCATAGGCTCCATTTGTTTGTCTCTGTCTCCAGAGCATAGAACACATTTTAGGCAAGGATACATGGCTTTCTGTCTGACTGGAAATAAAAGATCTTGGCTTTTAGAAAAAGTCTGATCTAGCCTGTGATGAGTTAGAATGGCTTAGCCAAATGCCAGGCTTGTCCTCTTTGTAGCATTAAATAATTGTCTACTTGGTCTCACTGGTTATTACATAGCTGGAGAAAGGGTGCTGTGCAGATAACTTCTTAGTTTCTCCATTCTTTTCCCTTTTCCCAGATGTGCAAGTGTTCTTTTCTGCTTTGCTAAGCTAAGGTAACTATCTGGCCAGGACATACTCCTTTTTTTTCTCCTTCTCTCTATATTTCCACTTATTTCCCTGGAGATCATTCTTGGAGACTTCTTCTAACTTCTGTCTAATTTATTATTAATTTGATAGTTCTGGGTATAATTTCTTCTGGACTGTTCCCCTTTTCCTTGTAGCCTCTCTTATACAATGGAATAACTCAAAAGGACCTATTGTAGCATATCATCACATAGTCAGTTATACTGTTTTTTCGTTTGTTTGGAGTGCCTCAACAACTCCTAAAATAAATAGTAAGAGTTAATTATTCAGGCAAAAAGAAATTGACCTCAGTTATAAGTGGTTTTGGTATATGAAGACAAAAAATCTCAGAACAAACCATATTACATGTCTTTCTTCTGCCTAGTTTTAAAATTGCTAATTACACTTGTCTTTCTGTCTCTCTCATGGTTTAACATGATCTCTTTATTGAGGCTGTCTGTAGCAACATCATATTTTCAGATTTTTTTTTCAATTTGTGTTCATGTTCTGCTATTCTTATTATTAGAATTATTAGCAGTAGCAGTAATTCTGTGGCCCACTTCTCCAAAGTATCCTTCAGAGAATGTTACAATTTTCTTTGGCAAGGCAGGCTGTGTGAATCCAGAGACTGTAAATCCACCCTTTAGGAAATAATGTGTTTTTATGATACATAGGGAAACAAGCTTGTCTTGAATTTATGAATTTGTTCTCCTATCCATTATGATATTCAATATTGAATCACAATATCCTCTACTTTCTACCCATAATATACAGCAGGTTCTTCTACCTCTGACACTAATTTCTTTTTCCTATGTCTCATACAAATTTTCTTGAGAAGCCTTGGAGAAGGATGACTCAAAAAGCCAATAGAGGACAGATAAATTCTCTGTGTACAATAAGTATTTTCATTGTCTTCTGAGAGTATCTCAAGAGAAAAAAAAATTACTTGAGAACTGTGAAATATGACAAAACAAGCATCTCCATAAATGAACATTTGTCTTCAATCTCTCTGCGGAGTTGATTGCCTGCTGCAATATCCCTACAAAGAAATATAAACTCATTTAATTAGCTTCCTATATTCCCTGTTGGGAGTAAAAACTTGCTTTCTCTAAAAAGGTATTATTTTGCACCTTTGTGAAGATATCTGTCATTGGCTTGCTGGATGCATTCCTTATTTAGACAATATGTTTTTCTTTTTAAGCAGCAAATTTGTTGTGAGTCAATAAACTTTCTCTTCTCTGTAGTCAGCATCCTTGCCCTCTTCCCCTGTACCTTTGGAACACATGGAATTAAACCTTTATATAGTAGGTTACTTACCAAAGTACTTTCTGTACTTTGGTAAGTAACCTACTATATAAATGTTTATTCATTGTTAGTTATACAAGAAAATATAATGCTTTTGTTTTTTTTTTTTTTTGGTCTTAAAATAAACCCTTTTTTTCCCCCTGTGTCTGCCTCTAACTTTCTACTAGACTGGCTCAATACATTGATCTATGTAATGGGATGAGGTAGGGAACATATTTTAAATCTGAAATCCTATACTCTGCTGAATGTAACAAACATCATTCAAAGAGCACCAAATGTTCAGAATACGTCAATTTTAAGCACACATGCACAGTGAATAATTCTGCCAGGGATTAAAAAATGGCAGAATGCAGATATGAATCTTAGGAAAAGTTATTTTTCAGTGTACAAAATGGTCATTAATGTGACATCCCAGTACAGTAATTAAGTACAGTGCATTATATTCCTGGCTTTTTCTGTGATGATATTGTGTAACACACTCAACCATTTTCATTATTATCATCCTATATTTTCTGGAAGTGTGTTTATTATAATATTCAGAAGCTGTTATTATACACTACAATGTGATTCCTACACCCTGGGAATTTCAGACATCCAGTGGTGAGTGGGAACTGTGCCAGTGAGTGCTGTGGTAGGAGGACAGAGCTTTGGCAGAAAATAACCCCCTCTGTTCTGCAGCTAGTCCTCAGATTTCAGAGGTGCTCACTGCAGTTGGGCTGAATTTCCAACACCAAACTTGGCACTATGAATATGTTTGGATTTAACAAGATCCCAGAAGAACCAACAGTGTGGATTACACCCTGTCTGATCCCATTCATGATCAGAATCACCAATAGTGTGGTTTATTACAAGCAACAGATTACAGAGTCTTCATTGCAGTGCTAGATTGATCTACATAATGCGATAAATGCACTAGATCTGCAAAATATCAGTGTTTAGCTCTCTGTAGAAGTGTTCCCAAGTTAAAAGAGCACAAATCTTACCAAAGAGGTGTCCTTGTTTTGGTAGGAGAGAGGAGCAAGTATGTCGATTTATCTGCAAGGTGATTGTATTCTCCTCCTCCACCATGGAGGATTTCAAATGTCAGTTTATACTTTTGGGAGATGTGGAGGTGAGAGTGTAGTCAAATGTCCGGTTACTGATGTCATAAATGGGAGTGCAGAACATAACATGTGAATCACTACTGCCATGAGAGAGATTACAAAGCCTGTGAGTCCTGTGTAGGGGCAGGATAGAACTGTGACATGTTGGTATCACTCCTTCTTCCAAGGGGCCAATGGCAGTGATAATGGTCTGATAACTTATTACCCCATCAGCATGCTTTTGTACCCAGGGAAATCCCTTCACTGCATATCTCAGGACATATGTCATGGAGATCCCTTCACCACACACATATCTCACAGCAACAGGCCTCATTTCTGCAATGAGATTCTTAGAAATTTGATGACTGTTGAGAAATTTAAAGTAATCTTAATAAACAAGGCAACAAATATATTCTTTGATCTCCAGAACCTGGCATGTTTCAGTGTCTATTTTGTGTGACACCTGCAACTGGAATATTTTTGAAATACTTTTTATATTACAGTCTTTCATGTTGGTCTGTCATCCAGTCCTTGATGTCTATATTTTGAGTAGCAAAGAACTGTTATTTAAAGCCAGGGGTTGAGTATACCTAGCACTTTCTTGGAATTGCTGAAGAGTTTGATGTTTTCTAAGGTTGTGATTTAGTCTTTTACAGCCAAGTTCTGATCATTTCTTTGCTCATCTGGATCTACAGATCAGTCTCTTTTGATAGTGAGTTTAGTGACACTGTAAAGAAGTGAACACTGAATTGTTAAAGAAATGAACACCAAAATGTCAAAGAATAAATAAAAATAATCCAATTGAGAGAACAGGATGTCAGATGTGTCAAGTATTGTGTTACAGTGACTTGTCAGTTTAATATGCTGAAAAAATGACCTGATTTGGGGACTGCTGGAGGATACAAATGAGTCTTGCTGCTTGGTTTGTATATATGCTTCTTTTTGAAAAGAGAAATTTAACTGTTATAAAATACCCCATTAAAAGCATTTAGCAACTGTTTTGTTTGTTACTAACCTTCTGGTTTAATAAATATTAGGATGATGTCAACATTTTAATTAGTGTTTTGGAACTTTGTCTGTTAGGAAAACCATGCTTGTTCTTTGAGATAGGGAGTCTTCAAAGAGGATACTCACAGGAAAAAAGGTGTGACATCACCATAGGTATGGGATTCATTCAGAGTTGCTACTGGATTTATTATGGATTGAGCAAAACTTTTAGTTAGTAACTTTCAAAATAAGTGATGTACAAAAAAAAAATCATCAAGGAAATATGCAACCCTTGCATTCATTGCAATAGTGATGAGGCTTTCTTCCTCAAAGTCAGGTTCATTACATCAGAAACAAGTTGAAACCCATTACCCTCTAAAAATATCCAGAATCTAGCCTTGAAAGTTACACTGCCTTTCTGGGATTCTTGTGTGGTAAGACATCAACTTATGGGATATTTTAATGATGAGTTCTACAAAATTGCTGAGTAACTATGGTAACATCCACATTATCACAAGTCAAGTCGACAAAATATTTCCTGTTTAATCCTTATAACTCATCCAGGGATGTTTCTATTCAGCACCAAATCAGTCTTGCATAAGTCTGAATTAGCCCTAGAGGGAGATATGGTTACTCAAAACAGGCAAGTCAAGAAAATAATTATAAAAGGAATATGTGTGTTTGCATTTTATTCTAACTAAAGGGCAAGACATTAATCATGAGTAGAATATTTTTGGTAATTTCATAGTAAGTTTACCTTTCTATTTCCTTTGGGTTCATATAGACACAAAGTGTTAATATATAACAAAGGCATATATGAGAAAAGGAGATCATTAGATCCAGAATTTACTTAGAAAAAAAAATCAGAAAAAATATGTGATGAGTAGAGGTATGGAGCATTTTAACTTGTTGTTGGCCTTTTGGAGCTTATTTCCAAACACTATATTTTATCCCATTAGTTTACAAATCTGTCCTCTTTTTTTCTTTCGTGACAATCTCCTTGCAGTTAGAGTAGTGCAACATTTTTTAGTAACATTTTATACATCACAAAGGTATTTTCTGAGTGTTTCTAAGAGGAAAACAGAATAGCAGAAATACTGAATCTTGGCTTCCAGGGTTTGACTGGGAGACTACAGAGGGCAAGGTCTACAAGGTTGTGGGGAACTGATTCCACTGAGGAACAGCAATTGAGTCAAAAAGACTCAGAAATAATTTAAGTCACTTTTCATGTATCACAAAAAGGAGCACAGGGAACAAACAGAAGCATTTCATTTTACATTGTCAATATGTGCCTGGAGTTAACTATAACTTTGAAAGACCATTACCCATCTGTTGGAAGCTTCATAAACAAATATAAGTAATGACAGAATAATTTGTGAGCTTGTGAATCACTGCTTGAAGTGGCACAGGAGGCAGAAAACACAGAATAACAGAGAGAGGGCATGACAAATGCTGTTATCTGTAATGAAGTGAATTGTGTGGGAAGGAAAAAAGGAAGGGCTGAGCATCAAACAGGAGGAATACTGGAAGGATGGAGGAGCTAGTGGATGGAAACTGTGTGCAGTGAGGTGTGATGAGCTGCCTCAAAGAGCAGCTTATGTCATAAAATGAGTTCCTGGTGCAGCAGTCAAGCATTATTCAGTGCTTGTAATTTTCTTTATAACAACTCTGCTCGTGTGGCTAACTTTGGGCTCAAGTTCCCCGTTTTCCACTGGTGCAATGCAAAAAGGTAACTAGAGCAGGTTCTAGATCCCTTTGGAGGAGGAGCATTGGCCTTGCCCCTTGCTACCTTGACTTTGTTCAGCCTGAGTTTCCTTACTATGTCCAGCATTTCTGTGGCCCTTCACTGGCCTGGGGTGTTCCTGTGAGGAAAAAAAGTATCATGAATATTTAAATCAGGGTGAACTTCCCTGGAAAGGGTTAAGAGAATGGAAAGTCTTGGTTGGAAATGTTTAAAAGAGAAGACATGAAAAAAAGCAAACGAAACCACCAGCTTGGTATTTGTGAGTTTTGTTTCTAAAGCACTTGCTTCTTTTCTTGGTGTTTCCTGGGTGTAGGAACCAATAAAAATAATTCTTATTGGTTAGAAAACCAAATGCATGCAGAATTTACTTTGGTGCAGAAATGAAACAGTATTATGGCTGGTAGATCAACAAGACCTATTTGTCAGTGACTTACTGCAAACGTAGGGGGTTGATAACCTAAATCAGTGTCCCTTAAAAAGCCCAGCTAACTTTCTTGAAGTGTTTTTTCAAAGGAATATTACAACTATCTTTTTACACTTAGGTACAGTGCTGTAATGAGAAAAAGCAGTGGCTTCAGTAGTCTCAAGGGCAAAGACAAAACAGGAACTGAATGAGTGAAGCTGAAACTTTAAATAAATTCAAGTGAAGCATTTAAAAAGTGCAATCACACTGGCAGCTTCCATCCTGCTACTAATTAATTCTGATTTTTGCTGCAATCCATGTATAATGCGCATCATCCTTGAATAAATGAAGAAATGCATATGGAACGCTGTCTGCTCAAAATTGATACAAGTAGAAGACAGAAATTGTATACCCCAAAGACATCTTATATTAAAAAAAAAAAAAAGGTAATTGCTCTGCTAACAGTTTATAAGACAGAGCTTTTCAGTTGGCTTATTTAGTCTTACCAGGAAAGAAATGTGAGAGAGATATGAACCATGTTTTGTGAGCATATGAAAGAGCAGTTGTTAAATTAATCCCAAAACTGAATCATTGTGCATTAAGGATATCCTATAGTAGAATAGAAACATACTTCAGTGGTTTTATTTTTCAAAAAATTACTTTCAAATTATGTTGTTTTACCACCTCGTGTGTGTATCCTTGCATATTTCCTTTTTTTTTTTTTAATTTTGAATTAAACCTTTATGAATTGCCAATTCCAAGAATGGCTAGTAGACATGATTTCAGTGTGTGCTGAGGGAATTTTATGAAAAAAAAAGTCATGCTAAAGGATCTAAAGTTTCAGCAAGCAATCTAGAGATGTGTGGAAGAGCTGATGAAATAAATTATTATTTAATCTCATTTATCATAAGGCTTTTGCTCACAAGACATGCAAGCAACCTCAGCATTCTAATGCATGATACCTTTATGGGATTGGTCCTTAAAAGGGAGTGGACAGATGTCTGGCAATTATAAAAATTAAGCAAGTATTACAAAATTGAAGCATTTAAAGTTGCCTAAAATCCGTGCATGGCCTTTTATATTTTGATTATGCTAAACAAATTTAAACCTAAATGAAGACATTTATAGTGATATATCATGACAAGAGTGCATGCTACCTTGATTATGCATTTAGAAATTACCTGATGAGAGCAGTTTACACTCTCAGCAAGTGGAAAATCAAACTGCAGTTGATTGAAGGGCTCCATTTAGAGAGATCTGGGAAACAGTCACAGAACTGTAGTGTGCAGTGGATAATTGCCTTTCCCTGCAAGTCAGAAATTTATATAGGGAAGGTAAAGCTCTAAAAAAAGTTAGTGTAAAAGCAACATAGCTACATAGGCACTTTTCCAGAACTGATTCAACTTCCTAGCAGTGGAAGAGGGCTACAGTTTTGAGACCTGAATGTTTTGAGATAGTGTGGTATTTTCTGAGTCCCCCGTTGTTGGGAGGAATGATGAATCTAACTCCATGTTCTTAGAAGGCTAATTTATTATGATCTGTATAATATTAAAGAATGCTATGCTCAAACTATACTAAAGAATACAGAAAGGATACAGATAGAAGGCTACAAAGAATGATAATGAAAACTCGTGACTCCTTCCAGAGTCCTGACACAATCTGACTGTGATTGGTCAATAAGTCAAAACAATTCACATGAAAGCAATGAAACAAGCACCTGTTGGTAAACAGTGTCCAAACCACCCTCCAAAGCAGCAAAACACAGGAGAAGCAAATGAGATAATATTGTTTTCCTTTTCCTCTGAGGCTTCTCAGCTTCCCAGGAGAGAAATGCTGGGCAAGGGGATTTTCAGAAAAAATTAAGGTGACAAGATTGCTTGAATGTCTCTGTAGAAAATTGAAATGTCGACTGAGACCATAAAAATTACTCACTATAAAAATGAGGACTCAGAAAGACAGTAACAAAGAGTGATCAATCTCACTGATTTTCATTACACCAATGGCTCCCCTTTCATTTGGAGTGTAAGTTAAGAACACACCTGAAGAAATGAGGACCATCTGAGGGAAGAGGAGGAGGGTGCAGTTTTCTTTCTGAGCAGAGAATCACAGTTTGAACCAGTTTCAGGATGGACACCAACAGGGATAAAAACACAGTTATGGAGTTAGGAATGTGTGTCTCTGTTGGAGACTTAGGGACTGATGAAGAGAACAAGGCACATACAGCATGAGAGGTGACAGAAAGAGAAACACTGTGGGAATTGACAGGAGTCTTTTAAACTTGCTGAAACCATCACAGATATTGAACCACCTGAAACTATTTGCTGTGGAGTGTCCTTCCAGGCACCCTTAAGTTTGTAACAGCAGTGTCAGTATGCTAAATAAAGCTCTAAAGTTAAAAAATTAACCAACAAAAAAACAAAGAAAGAAAAGAAAAAACCTCAAACACTGAGTTCCTGTTCCAGACTACCAAGTGTTCATTTACATTTATACCACCTGTAGCACAACATTTTCTGGAGGCACTGCTGACCTTCCTGTGTGAAATTTTTATTTTCTCCACCTTTCTCAAGGAAAGGAACGTGATAGTTTCTACTTGTTATTGTTTCTGTTCAGTGTACTTAAAAAAATTACTAAATTACTTAAAATTGTTTCTCTTTCTCTTCAGTTAGGGTTAATATTTGAGTTCTCGTACAAATCTAGAATGTTAAGAGTGAGACATTGCTCTGGTATCTTGAGTTTGGATTGTATCCCCAATATCCAGCATCAGAGAATTTCTGTCATTTTCTTTTGGGATGAGCTGATCTATGGATCTGGGAAAAAAAGCCACAAGCTCTTTAGGCTTTTTCTTTTTTTTTGAGTCTGAGGTTAGTGGGTAACTCAAAATGTTCATGTATTCTTTTATAATGGAAAGAGGAAGTAAAACTTCAGCTAACCGCAGAGGAGAAATAACTTGTTTCATATCACAAACATAATGTTTCAGTCTCTGTCTTTCTTTTCAGACCTCAGCACCTTTTCTCCTTTTCTCCTCAATGTGTTACTGCCTCTCTCCAACTGATTGCTATTGCCACCTATGTCACTGTCATACCCTCTTTATAATCTGAGACCAGATTTAGTTGATACTTCTGACTTTTTTCTTTCCTCTTTTTTGTAGTCCATGTGTTTGGAAATGGGGCTGTGTGTGCTGCTCCATTCATCTTCCAGACACAGTGCAGCATTTCTCCATCTATGTGGAAATATAAAGAAAAAGAGCACAGGAGATCTTAGTCAACTCCTGGAATTTGTTTTAACCGTTTTAATTGTTTTTGTCTATTTAGAGCCTGTTTGATAGGGTTTGAACCTGACATGTGAGCAAATGTCCATTGACTTTTTAATCTATTTATTGTTTATGAATTTATGAAAAGGATAATGCTCTGAATAGGGGTTTAACATTCTAAATTTTATTCTAGTTTTAATGCATGCTGCTAATCCAACCTAGTATGGTAATCCAGCTGGTTTCTCAGATGCTGTCAAAATGCAGTACGTGGGTGTGTGTATATGTATATATACACACTGTAGAAGAACAAATCAAGAAACTGTTATATCAACTTAAGACCAAATTGTGGCTGAAAGCTATCCATATTCAGCTGGCATTTCAACCACTGTTTTGTAAAGCAATATGTTCTAGAATGAAACTGCTCTTGGTTATCGTGACATTAGAACATCCAGACTTCAAAATTTTCTAGTTCTTCTTTCCACAAGGCATAATAAGCCAATGCCTAATCCACTTATACTTTTGTATATTTTTCTCTCCTTCAAGGTGAATAATGGGATGTTTCATTTTTTTTTAGTGCAGATCTTACCTGCTTCCAAATATTCCAAAATATATTTTACCCTTTGGAATTGTTTTTAATATTAATCCTTTAATGAAGTATATCGCTATGTATTGCTAAAGGAGAAGCAGTTGCCTGAGCATTTGACACATATGTGAAAATATCTTCCATAACATTGATTATCATCCTGCCCAATTTTGGGCACCACAACATAAAAAAGACATAAAACTATTAGAGAGCATCCAAAAGACAGCCATGAAGTTGGTGAAGGACCTTAAGGGGAAGATCTAAGAGGAGTGGCTGAGGTCACTTGGTCTGTTCAGCCTGGAAAAGAGAAGACTGAGGGAGGCCTCGCTGCATTTACAACTTCCCCTTGCTCATAACGGGAAGTAGATGGGCAGACTCTCTGCTCTGTGGTAATCAGTGACAGAATCTAAGGCAATGGCCCGAACTAGTATCAGGGAAGGTTTTAGTTTGATGTTAGGAGAGGTTTCTTCCACTAGAGGGTGGCCAGGCACTGGATCAGGCTCCCCAGGGAATGGTCACAGCCCTAAGGCTGCCAGAGCTCGAGGTGTTTGACAATGCTCTCAGGCACAGGCTGGGATTGTTGGGGTCTCCTGAGCAGGGCCAGGAAATGGACTTTGATGATCCTTCCAACTCAGCTTATTCTATGGTTCTGTGATCTAGTGAGGCTGTTCCTCTGGCTGCCCATGATGGTGGCTGAAGACTTTTGTCGAGTTGGCAAAAGCAGCATCCTGAACAGTCTGTTCAAGGAGGGCTTGCCCAGTGAGGCCAATCTGTCACATGGGCTTGTCCCTTCAGATGTGGCCCAGTGCCCTTCTGCAGTCCCTGCTCATTGTAGGGATTCCAAGGATCACAACACCTGGGTGTGGTTACAGCAGCCCTGAGGCTGCTGACAGCCCAGGTGAGCTGGGATCTGAGCCCAAACTGCCTTTGTCTGGCACATCTCTGCCTGTGCCTATGGGAGATTCTACCATAGCAAGCAAATACTTCTGACCCAATGGGTAAATAAGTAATATTCATCTCACATAGCTTGTAGCTGCCAAAATTTGCTCATGTTGAGCAGATTTCCTGCTAGGTTAAATAATATAATTCATGTAGCAGTACATACATATATTTATTTTTCTTTTCAAATTATTTTACTACTGCACCTGCAAGCATTTTTAGATTTCTGCTGGATGCAGCTGCAATTTTTTGTTCCCATCACATAAGCCCTCTTAAAGGAAAAGCTTTAGTGTATGTGCTTCTCACTTTCTTCCTTCCTTTCCTTTCGCCTTCTGCAAAAAACTCAGAATTATAAACAAGCATACCATGTTGGCATTTTGCATAAGGAAGATACTGTTAATATTTTTTCATAGAATCATGGAATGGCATGGATTGGAAGGGACCTTAAAAGTCATCTCATTCCCACACCCTGCCATGGGGAGGTGCCTGCCACTAGACCAGGTTGGTCCAAGCCCTCTACAACTTGTCCTTGAACACTTTCCTAGCTGTCCCTGTTATGAGTTGTTAGCCTTGGATGGACTACAAGGAGAACAGAGAAGCCTTTCACAGAATGTGATTAATTTACTAATAGTCAAGAGAAACTGAAGTGATGGAATAAAGTGAAAAAAACGACATTTTCTCTTTTGGATGCATTTTTTGTTTAATTTCATAATGTTGAATAGATGTTACATTTTAAAGCTGTGGGACACACAGGAAAGCCCCCAGCTTGTTTGGAAGTCTGTGCCGACAGAAAAGGAAAAACTGTGGAGAGATAATGGTACAATCTCTAAGATCCATAGGACCTAGACAACTGCTAAGCTATATTTCAGTCAAGTCTCATTCTGGTTTAAAGAAGAAAAAGAAAAAAGAAAAAAAGCTGGAACATTCATACAGAGAAGAATTTATAGTTAAAAGATTACCACAGTGAGAAGATACAGGAAAACACCTGAAAAATCATAGAATCACAGACAGCATGAGAAGAGATCTTAGACATCATCTAGTTCCAACTCCCTGCTATGGGCAGAAACACAAAATAACCTACTTATGACTTTGATTTACCACGGGAATGTTTTTGTTTGTTTAAATGCAGTACAATAAGGTGGAGAAAGGGTTGAAGAAGAGCAGTAAGAGGAAGTATTGAAAAATCTGCATCACCATGGTTCTGTTTATACTGTGCAGATGGTTTATGTTGCTGTACTTTTTCTCCCCTTGGATGCTATTATTTTCCTTTCCTTATAGTCTGAAGGGAAATTAAAAAGAAATCCTAGGGTCAGCTTATTGATTTAGAGCTGTAAAATTCTCCTGATGTGACATTCTAACAGCTAATTGAAAGGTTTCTGTTGTGTAATCAAAAGTATGCTCTTGGGAGCTGAACACCCTGTTTTGTTTCTCAACTTTTTGATCTGAAATAACGAGGTGAGCTGTTCCAGGAAGCTGACTATGGAGATGTATGTCCCAAATTTCCTCCTTTCACTGGCCCCAACTGTGCTTGCCTTTTCAGCTCCTTTTAACTAACTGTTGTTAAAAGAAAAGTAATTGGCTTTCGATGCTTCTATTCCTCAAAACCTCATTAGATCTTGAAAACGTTTTCTTCTCGAAATTCCACTTTCCATCTTCAATGAAGAAAAATACATTGTTATTTAACTCTGTAGGGAAAAAAAAATAAATTAGGCCTCTGTATCTTATTCATGTTTCTGACTGTCTCTCGCCTGTGTGAGAAACATTGTGATTGAAAGGCTACATCAAACTAAAAAGGTTTTTCTTTTCCAAACCTCTTTCTTCTGTCTGCAAGTACCTCAGCTTCATCATAAATTTATTTAAGTTAATTCATCCAATACACATTTAAGAAGAATGAGACTTCTAATGCTCTTGAAAGATTTTACCAAATTTAGAGTATATTTATATATTTTTTGCCTACATACTTATGGTAAAAAGTAGGGTATTGTTTTTAAAATGTGATGGTCAAGCTTTAGCAGTGAGCACCTGCTCCATTAGTCTGTTTCTGGAAGTCTGCAGTCAGGCAAAGCAAGTATCTAATCCTATGACATTTTTGGTTTTGTCCGTATTAGACCTTGTCACAGGTATTGCTCCTTCTTTCCCACAACCGATGGTTTCAGGTCAGCGTGATCCTTTTATCATTAAATTGCTATTATTTACATTGTTGCAGTGTTTAGTTTTGTTAGTCGGAGATTTGAGTCTTTGTAACAGAGTTTTTCCTAGATGTGAGTTTTCCTTGTAGAATCTAATGGGATTAACAATTTCAGAATGGCAAATATTTTAAGCCTCTGTTAGATTTTATACTGTGCCCACCCCTTTCCAGATGTTTCTTTGTGACTGTAGGATGTGGAAACCTTGTCTTGAAGGTGTCCAGGGTAAGACTGCAATGCCAGCAGGCTGGAATTTTTCATCCTAACGCAACACAAAAATGCCTACTTACACTGACTGTTAGGTGTCTTCTTCAGGACTTCTGCAAGGTCAACACTGTAAGTATTCTCTTGCAAATTCAGAAAATTCTGTGTCATAGAATAAATGAAGGCATAAGGGTTTTACCTGGCAAGCCCCATGCCTTTTGTGCTCTGTAATGAAACTGGTTTTAATATGAGATTTTAAAAAGTAATAATTCACGTTCTCATTTTCATTTTTTTCTTTTTTTTTTTAATTTAAGTACTTTGATTTCCTATTTCCAACTTTCTGGAAGAGTGATAGTAGGTGAAAATGACACTTTACAAAACTAAAATAAGATTCCCAAGCCGTTGTGATTTCAGATGCCAAGATTAAGAAACAAGCATCCTAACATGCATGATAACATAGTCAATGACAGAAGCACTGCAGCTAAAAAGTTCAGCTGTGAGCATTCAATCTCAGAAAAAGATAAGAGTTTTCTCCCCAGAAAACACCACATTTAAATGAAACTGGAAGAACTACATTTAAATGTAAAGTTGAGATTCCTGTTTAAAATGAATCATGATCTCTTTATAAAGACATTCTGCAAAAATCACTCAATTCTTTTAGTGTTAGTCCTCCAAATACTAGAGTTGTCAGAATTTCCTACAAAAAGGTAGAAAATTCTAGTATTTTCCTTAAGGATAAAAACATATAAGAGATAAAAATATATTTTCTAGCAGTGCCAAATACATTACTGCAGTGTTAGGCACAGGCTCAGAAACTACTAGAAAAGCCCATGAATGATTCAGTCATAACATTAGTTAATGTGTCATCCAAAAGTCCCTCCACATACTCTTGATTTGAAAGGTCAAGTTTTGCTAAAAAGAACATTCTTGATGGTTCCAGGAGCCTTAATCTATCTTAAACAAGCAAGCTGCATGAGACAAAATACACAGCAGTCAGAAAACCCAGCTGGTCCTCAGCTGTGGAAAGGCAGCAAGGTCTGCTGGAGTCAGAACAAGGGCAAACACTTTCTCTTTTCATTAATTTCCCCTTCTATTAGAAAATGTTCTGCTCAGGACCTAGTGGGTGACACAAAGTGTGTCACAGAACACAGCTGTCCTTGGCTGAATGACAATAGAGAGTCTTGACCTCAGTGAGGTGTTTTGAAGATAGATTTGTGTTCCAGTGAATTGGCTGTCTGAAATTATTTGAGTATATAAATGCTAAATGTGCTGATCTGAAGCAGTGTTTCCCCCTTTAATGTAATTTCTGGTGTGTGGGAACCCAGGACATCCCTCTGTCTGTCCAGGACGGCCAAGACCCCTGCCAGGGGGCTCAGAAGTCCTGGCACAGAGCCCAAAACACCTGTGGTTTTGATTATGACCCCTGGAGAAAATTATCAACCTTAGGTGAAGATCAGCAAGCCACAACAGTTTAGGTAGAATAATAGTGAAGTTATCACAGGGTGGAAAAGTAGATTTTGGGGTTTTTGGTATGGG
>JAXCLO010000001.1:14060008-14076273 GCA_035583995.1 Arremon aurantiirostris | reverse complement strand
TGGGATGTGAGCTGATGGCATCTTCCCATTGTCATAACCATGTAATGAGACTGATGCTGGAAAATAAAACAGCTCAAAGCACGTTCCACAACAGTCCTGTCTTGTTTGTGATTTGTACAGAGACCCCGGCTGGTGATAAAGATGACTGACTTTGGTGTTTCAAAACATGTCCAGCTGGAACATACGGGTAATTATTAATGTTGGACTGAGTTCAGTTTGAACAAACACAGCAAAATCAGCAATGAACAACTCTTTTAAAGTACTTGACCTAGCTTTGATCATTCCACATGAGAAAGCTTGGAAAGCACTCCTATGGGCAGCTCAGCTGCCAGATCAGAGAGAATGGCTCTTCCTGGGAGAGAAGAAGTGATGATCATGTGGAGGAGGCAGTTTCATCCGTATGCAAATGCAGGTAAGGAAGGTTCACGTGCAGATGGTCAAATGGTAGCTTGTACCAGGTAACTGGCAGTAATCTTAAAGCACATTGTTTTATGGGACATAGCACTAGAGGAGTATGGCTTCCTATTTTTCTGTGATTTGTGTCCTGCTTTGCTCTCTGGCTGATAATATTCCCATTTTCCTGTTACAAGGCACAGCCACTCTGTGGCATTGGGATGTCCCCTGGCCAACCAGCCTTTGGCTGCTGATTTTCCATCTGAATGTGTGAACTTGTGGGAAACTGCTGTCTTCCTTTGGGAATCCCCTCTCTGCTACTAAGTCTTTGGACAGACTTGAGGTCCTTGAGCCCCTGTCCTTTGTGTCAAATTGAAAATTGATCAGGGGCTTCAAAGGCCTCTGGGAGATATGGATCCGAGGATCTAAAAGTTAAGTGATTGTACATGCTTAATTTCTTTTGCAAGTCGGGAGAGCAAGCATTTTCAAATTTGTTTTTCATTGAGCCATCTCTCAAGCAAAAGATTAGATGCAGTACCAAGAGAATTGTATGATATACAGCATAATTTTTCAGAATATGTGAACAAATTAAGGCAAATATCACACAAACTGATAGTGATGGCCACTTGGGCTAAGGCAGTTTAAGACCAGATGTCATAAAAATCCTCGTGAGACCATTAGCTGTAAACAACTCTTTATTTTTAACATCCTGCTGCTTGTTTCCATGTCATTTTTCATGAAAATCCAAATGCTTTTCCTTTCAAATATTGACAAGGGTTTACAAAAAGGATTTTAAAAAAGGTTATCAGTGCATGAGTTCTTTGTAGCCAGTAATTCCCAAGGCAGCTGTGAATTTGGAAAAGCAAACAGCACTTGGCAAATGTATCTTGGAGATAAAACCCCAGACAAAAGCTCCTTTCCTGCAGATATGTGTTTGGTGGGTGTGAATCATAGAAAACCTCAACCATGGCTAAATTATTTTCCCTTCTCTGAGTCCTAAGCAGCTTTCATAAAGCCAAAAATTCAGAGTATGTGCGTGAAGCACCAGTAGAGGGCATTAATAGTCCATGAGGAAAGTACTGCAGCAGTAGTAAATTATGAAATGTATTTGGTTTAGAATTAAAGTTGTTAGAGCTGTAAACTGTATGCTTTTGCATCCTTTTCTCATCAAAGCATTTGCCTGTTTTTAACCCTGAATGTGTAGGTTCACTTAGCTATTTTCATTTAACTGGCAATAAGTAAATCTTCTGAAATTTTTCATGTCCCTCATCTGGAAAGTAGTTTGCAAGCCATTCAGTATTCAAATGTAGAACTATTTCCTCTTTCTGACAAACATGGACTAATTAGGCTTTTCAACAGACAACTGATTACCTGATAAATGACCTTCTGCAGTAAAATAAAAGGCAGATTTAGCACAAATGATGGCCAAGCAACAAGGTGCAGGAAGAAAAGAGAAGCTTTGCAAAACCAATCCGCTTCAGAAGCTTTAGAAATAATGAAAATGTTTGCTAATGATGTAATTGTAATCTGACTCGGTGTGTGCATTCTTAAACACAAAATAGGATAGGCTGCTTGTCATACTGCCCATTAATTCCCTTGAAATCATTGTTACAGCAGGAAGGCAGCATGATCACTTTTCACAGGATACTTATCACCTGTGATAGTTTCTGAAACAAAATGTGAACAGCAAGCGGATGATAGAAGAAAACGGCCGAATTGCACTTAGCTTCTAGCGCCTTTATTTCCCGTTGGTCTCGGGGATGGTTTATTATCCTATCCCATTCTGGGGGTCTTTGATCTGTTTTGTGCCCAGGGGCGGTGGGTGTCCCTGCCCCACAGCCCACCCTCCCTGGCCCCGGGCTGTGGCGGTGCAGAGGAGCTGGGGCGGGGCGAGAGGCGGGAGAGGCAGCGCAGGCTCTCTCTGTCTCTCGCTCTGCCGCTTCGAGTGCGCACATACGGCTGGTACCTCTGACCAGGGATCCTGCTGCTTCCGTGGGATTTGCCTGCTTCTTTTTGTCTTTTTTTGTTTTTTGGTTTTTTTTTTTGGTTTTTTTTTGGTGGGTTTATTTGGTTTTTTTGGGCTTTGTTTTTGCCCTTTTTTATGTTTTGTTTTGTGGTTTTTTTGTGACTTTTTTTGGTTGGACATTTTTTGTGTGTGTGTTTTTTTTTTTTTTAGGTTTTTGTGGTTTTTTTTTTGGGCGGGGGCTTTGTTTTGTTTTTGCCCTTTTTTGTTTTGTTTTGTGGTTTTTTGTGGGTGTTTTTTTTATGGTTGGCCTTTTTTGGTATGTTTTTTTGGTTTGGTTTTTTTAAAGATTTTTTTTTTGTTGGGTTTTTTGTTTGTTTGTTTGTTTGTTTTTTCTATTTTTTTTTTCCTCTGCACTGTGTCCGAGCTTGCCAGCTGCGCTCCTTTTGCCGCTCCGCTGCCGCTCAGCCCAGACCCGGTGCGTGCCCCGCCAGGACCCGGCGCTGCCCTCGCTCCATGCCCGGGGGCTGCCCCCACCCTCCACACACCCTCCGGATCCCAAGGACCAGCCAGAGCCGGTGAGAAAAGCCTGGAGAGTCTTTTACTGCGTTCGGGAGCCGAACTGCTACTGCCTGACCCCCACTGTACCTCCAGCATCGCTCCGAGTTTGTGCTGCGCTGCAGCTTTTCACTGCCGGGAGCTCCTGCTGTTCCAGCTTGCTTCTCCTGAGGTTCCTGCTACAGCTCCTTTCACCATCCAAAGGGGGCACCGATATACTTGTAGAGATATCTAACAAAAGAATTGTAAAGAACTGTTCCAGCTTGCTTCTCCTGAGGTTCCTGCTAGAGCTCCTTTCGCTGTCCAAAGGGGGCACCGATATACTTGTAGGGATATAAATCAAAACATTGTAAAGGGAATGTCTTTGAGTTGTTGTTTTCATGGAATGTCCAATCTCAGTCTACTCAGATTAAGTAAGTTTCAAAGTGTACCACGTGCAATTTCATGTGTGTATTCTAACACTCTTTGATCATCTATCCCTTTACCAGTTTTGCCATATGCCTCTGAAAGCATAAGAAAACAAAACAAAACATACCAGTCAGTGTTCCTGCAGAATCAATCTTAGTGTTTGAGGGATGAAAACATTTATTTGGCAAAGAAATTGAACCTTCAGGAAACAAAACCTTTTTTTCTCAGAACTGAAAAAAATTATAGTTGTGAGAAAATATTTCAGCTGTTAAATCCTGAAAATACTTCGAAAGTTAATTTAGCACTTTTCAGGATGTAGGGGAAAAAAAGAATTGTGGGAGTGTGAAACTTGACTGTTTGTCTCAGCATGTCAGCAGTCCCTAGAGTATCTTTTAGGCTCATCTACTACTGCTTGATCAGACGTCACAAAACAGGTATGGTTCAAGAGCTGAATTTTTACTTGGCATACAGGTCTGCTGATTTGCTATTCCTGACTCTCCAGAATCCCTGACCTCACAGAACATTTAGTGATATGGGAACCCAGCCTTCACTGAAAATGTCAGGGCCATTTCCACATGTATCTACTGCTGTATGTGAAAGAGAAAGAAACCAGAGGCCAGTATGCTCAGTGTTTAATTCCCAGCCCCTACTTCAGCTAAATTAGGAGCCAATACTCATTGGCTCATTAAATTGTTGCTGAAAGAAAGCTCCTCCTGAGGGTAGTTCAGAACAGAGAACTATGTTAGGCCCTCTATCAGTGTAGTTTTACTTCTGCCATTATATTTTTCCAGATTTTTTCTTTTTTGGATTGTTGAGGTCAATTGCTAAATGAGAACTTGAAATATTTCACTTTCTCCCTCTAATATATCCTAGTCGGAAGCGCAGATTCAGGCCATTGCAGAAAATAAAGAACACTGTCCATTGTTTTTAGGTGTACTTAGTTTTCTCAAAGCATAAACAGAAGGCAGTCGTTGATATCTCTGATCTGTAGTCTCCAAGACTTCTTTGATCTCTTGGTATTGCAGGACCTATAAAGTGTCAGAATAGCAAATGTGTTTTAATACAGTTTCTGGCTCAGGGTTGTCCTAGAAATTGACAAAAGAATGTCCAACATTTCAGAGCAACACTGCCATCTAAACCTTTTTAGATGCCTTTAGCTGAGAATACAGAGAAGCGTATCGTGAAAATTCAAATACATCATACAGAATATTTGGTTTGTAGGGCTTTTTATCAAGGCATTGGTAACCATTAAGATAACAGCACAGATCTTCCTGTGCTAAAAAGCCTTGTCCTCTCTTAGTGTTGGCACAACCAAGTCATTTAGGCCATGGTGATGATTTACAGGGAGTAGGAATGTGTCGCATAATGCATTAATGGCCAGCTGGCATCAGTTTAATTTTTTTCTTTCTGCTTACCATGTGTATTCCCTTTTTATTTAAGAAGTCTTGTAAGAATATATGTTTTCCCCAGATATGTATACCATGACACAACTGGTTAGCTATTAGGCAGCAATGAATGGCCTCTCTTGGGTTCTCCACACTCAGTACCAGAAAATAAATGGAATTCTGTCTTGCTATAGATCTACTAACCTAAAAATAAGTTTAGGAATATTATTATGCACTTAGAAATACTGCTGAAGAGTTACTGCACCTATATTTTTGCTGTTATCAGATGGCCTTTCTCCATTCATCTCAAGACACCTTATGGCCACATGTATCTCTTTGGAGTAGATAATTAATTGTGATATTGAAATTACATTCTTGAGATGAAGCCAAGAGATGGAGTGGAAGGTTGAAAACTCCAACCTTTCAGAATTCACACAGGAATTCTGAAAGTTTTTTTTGAGTCTCCTGGCAGCCTGTATTGCTGTATCCTGATGAGAAAGTCCACTCTCCTAATCGTGGCCCAGCATAATCCATGGTATTGTGTAAATAAGAAATAAGGGTGGGCAATTTCCTACCCAGGTGATTTTTTCTCATTTGCTTCTACATAGCTAGGATTTTGACCCCAGATTTTAATGTGATTTGAGGGTATTGGGCCCTTCTTCAGATTAGATTATTTCCTTGGCTTCTTGATGGGATCCAAGGACATAAAAAAAAGACATTTTGCATAAAATAAAAGAGCAGAAATAACCCACTTTCCTCTTGCTCTGCCCCCAGATGCAAAGATAAGGATTGGTAAAAAGATGCGTCTGTCATGGTTATATTTAATAGATGACAGTGCTGTTACAGGAACTGAGGTAGGGAAATGCATTTTTAGTTTTATATTGACAGTGCTCCTTTAAACAATAACAGGAAAAGTAGAAAATAGCATTTTAAAAAAAGTCAAAATATAGTTCATAAAAGCCCATATTTCAATTTTGCAGGTGTGTTGGTTCTTTGTGTATAATCTGCATTTCTATTACTTTACTCTTTTACTTTTTATCATTACTTTTACTCTTCACTGTCAGTGTTTAGTAGGCACAGGCTATAGTGACACATGGCATACAATGTCTTGGTGCAAATATTTACAAGTGTTTAGTGTTAATAATAATTGCAATATTGTTGGTAAGATATGCTGTAATTCAAATGTAAGAATTTAATGAAATTTAGCAAAAGTTTGTATTATAGCTCAAACAACTTTGTAACATTTTGTTGTGTTTCTTATTTTTTGTTATATAAGGAACAACTGTATTAGTGTCACATAAATAATTGATTTATGAAATAATAAAGCCATGGAAAAACCTGTAACTGTTAAAAAGAAAGTGTTCAACTTTGAAATTCAAGATAATTTTCTTCTGAACCCAACTTAAAACACAGCTTTTGTCTTTTTAGGGATCTGCATTTGGCTTCCTGTAAGATGCAAATATCTTATGGAACATTATCCTTTAGCATACTAGTTGGCAAATAATTTTTTTGTCCAGGCATTATTTTTTTGTTGGAAATTATATTAATTTTATTTTTCTTATGTGAATGTTGCCATTTCAATGTCATTAATGGCATGAGACCATTATCTTCAGTTTTCATCAGAACATTTTATTTGAGATGTGAGTCATCCTTAAAAGCTATTGGAATCCTGCAGATTTAATTTAAATAAGGCTTATGAGTATTTGAAATAAAAGTTCTGTCTATGCTTCAGGTGAAGACTGTGCAACAGATCTTAGAATTCAATTCAGCAAAACAATTAAAATTACATTTAGGTTTAAGTTCATGACTTGTTGCCTTTATTTTTTTCTTCTATGTAATGGTTTTTCCTGCTGTTATAATTCATTCAAGATGCAATTTGGAATCTCTATCATTTGCAGATAGCTCTCATATGACAATATTAAAAGAAATGAAAAAGAAAAAAGAAAAAAATTATAATTCTCCTTTCTTTTTATTTCCGTTTGGTCACACCACAGCTCTGGAAATAAGGAAAAGTAACTCTAGGAAATTTTCTGACCCACCATGCATGATACAGAGAAAGATCTCTGCATATGAATTCTACTACATTTTCCTACCGTGTACACTGGTCTCTACACAACATGGGCAAAGCAATACTTTTCCAAAGCCATATCATGAGCATATATAATCCATCCCTACAATGTGCTAGGCTGCCCTTGCAGCTAGTAAATATTACAGCTCAGAACTATGTGGGAAATCTTTGGATAATTTAAGTAATAAACATATTTTTCTTTATTATGTGCTATTTCATTAAAACAAAAAATGAGCATATTGGAGACGGACTAGAAAAAAAGATTAAATGTGCACCATCTGTATTTCTTTCTAATGTGAACTCTAGAGACAATTTAACTTGCCATTATGAAAGCCTCTCTGAGAATTCTGCATTTTCATGCAGAAGGAGTAGCAAAAATGTAGTAAAAAATGCCCGTTTAAAATATTCACAAATATTCAATCAGCTAAGTGCTGAATTGTGTTCAGTGACATTCACCATTATTTTATATTCGCTTCTACAAATGAAAATACATTCATTCAGATGAATTTGGTCCCTGAAGTGGATGCAAAAATCTCTCAAGCTTCCTTGCAGGTTTGTGCGAGTGCTGATGCAGAAGCCATTCACACTGATATTTTGCTCATTCTTGGAAATAGAAACACTTGGCCCAGCAGTGAAAGTGTTCAAAGGCAGTGAAATGCAGAAATGGTGTGATATCTGTGATCAACAGCTTGCAGCCACATCAGACCTGATCCTGCAATCAAGGCACTTGTGTGGCTGAGAAAGCCACAGAGTTCTGCTGACTTTAAATGGGTGTGTTGGCTCATGAGTCTGTTGCTAATACTGAACGGCAGGATTGAGGTTTATGGAATGAGTCAATTCTGTAAAATCTATTTCAGAAAAAAAAAACGATGATGCCATGACAGTCCAAATAAACTAGGATTTGTTCCATAGGCAATGTATGAACAGAAACAGGTGATGGAGTTCTGCATTATCCCTTTTTGATTAGCAGCTCTAAGTTAAATGTAACTAGATGGGATGCTGCTAATGCGTTTAAAATAAAGAAATTAAATGAAGAGAGTCTAAAATGGTGAGAAATAATTAATATATGGTGTTAGACTACAGTATAACTATAATGGTCTGTTTACTGTGGTGGAGTCATGCTAATTCTGTCCAAGTCTATAATTTTTGTGATATGTGAAAAACCATAAATGAACCTACATTTTGGTCGTGTGCTGTTTTTGGAGTGTCTGCTTTCAGAAGGCCAGTTGTTCAGTGTGGTGTTCTGAACACCCCAATTATCCAGTGGATACCAGCTGTGGAGCTCATCACCTTCCACTTCTGCATTTAAAGAGAGTGTATTTGAGGAATAAAAAATGGGGACATCCTATCTGTTTCTGCAATACATGTTAAAAGGGTTTTCAGCTTCAACTAATATGTAAGAGAAACACCTCTGCCTTAAATTTTCTCATAAATATTTCAAACCTATCTCTCACCAGTAGCAGTGGTTTCTTGAGGCACAGAGCTCATTCTCTGCATGCTATTTTAGTAGTAAGTCTTTCCTTCAGAAAATGCCCCATCCAGAAAGTGTGCAGAATTGAATTCTCATAATTGCTGCAGAGCTTAGAAAATGCTCTTGTATAACATAATAAAGGTAGACTTAAAACCCAATTTCCATGATGTTATTGCAAGGCAAAGTTTTTCATCCTTAGATGAATATTAGAAGTAAATGCAGAGTCTTCTGTTTTTGCTTTTAAATGAAAACTACTGGGTCTAATTCACTTGTAAGTTTCATAGAATTTATACCAAAATACAGTTTTGCAACTGTATTGTGGTATTAAATTCAATCTAGTTTCTTCAGCTTAAGACAGCAGCATGTTTTTGGCTCACTCTTCTGTCTTTCTGGCAGACTTGATGTGCATTTTTTTGTGAAAATGTTACTAAGACACTAACAACTGCTTGAGAATTTTGTTTACCACTGGATGTTTGCAAGACTGGTAAGAAAAAAACTTGCAGGAGTGAAAAACTGAAGGGTTTGGGCAATGTATGAAAATGAGGGAGACAATTTTGCATATTTGCAGGAAACTTTACTCTGGATTCGTTTGCATTTACAGTAAGAAAATGTCTTCAATTATATTAGCCAAAAATGACTTTTCAATGCATTTGTGCTGAAGACAGAACACTAATGAGCCTTGTTGCTCAGCATGATCTGGCACACAGTTGCTGTTTGCAGTGAGAAGAGGGCTGTGGACTCCAAGAGAAGACAATGAGAGCTCTAAAGAGTCTTGCTGAAAAATATCTTACAATATTGTGTTTGTCTCTAGTGAGACTAAAATGGAAAAACCAAAGGCTGCTTATTCTAAAAATCCAAATGTATATCCGATTATCAGGGATTTTGTGAACAGGTACCTGGGTATTAAATTGAGATGAGCTACCAATTTTACCAACAAAGCCTATGCATTATTTAAATTAATACTGCCACTCTATCCCTAGTTGCTTTAATGGCTTCACTTGAATGTGAAATGTATTTATCTTTTACTGTTGCTATAAAATGTCTTCCAAACAAAAGCTGCAAACACCACAAGGGAACTGTCTCCTTACTGGTAAAATCACTTCATTCTATTTTTACTATCATGGTTCATAAGCAGGTGCCTTTATGAACAAGGATTTCATGTCTAGAAAAATTGTTTTCTTGTACTATATATGTTTTAGAATTATACATTTGTTTATTGTTGCCAGTAAAAGCACATGATCTGTTAAGCTACATTTAATAAATTAAAATGAATTTGTTTGCCAATGCATCCTGCTGGGATCCCACTTTCAACAGATTAGAGAGTGTTTTATACAGGATTTTCTTTTATTTCAAAAGACTAGAGATGGCCACTTATAGTCATTTCTAACAGCAATCACTGGTTTTTATTTTCCTTTTGTGACAGATGAACCAAAATAAAAAGGTCTTTCGTTTGTTCCTGGAGAGTCAGACAAGATAGTTCACATGTCATGTATCTTCAGAACCGTTTCTAGAATAGTGAAAAATTATTTTCTTAACAGCTTTGGTTAATAAAGGGTTGCTAAAATTAACTCCAGCAATTCACCAGTATATTCATACATTTACATAAGTGAATCTGAGAATGATTCTCTGAAGTTGCAATAAAGTCACTTATGGTTTCTGTTAGGAAATGTGCTTCTATTGCATTTTCTGCTTTTTCATAATTTCAAACTGTTTTTTTTGCTGGAATATCTAGACAAGGAACCTGACTTTTTTCAGGTTCCTTGTCTAGATATTCCAGCCATCTGACTGTTGCTTAGACTGTTGTGTCACAAGCAAAGGTTGAACATGGATCTTTGATTGATTGATGGATTCTGGCTTGATTAGTCTGGAAGACTAAATGGAATCTTGGGCTTATGGTTGCTTCACCACACACTGACTTTAAACTGGCATTACTGAGATTCTAATAAGTATTAGTTTGTTTCAGAATAGTGTTCCTGGGAATGTCTTTTACAGGTAATATTCTCAAAATGCATATGTAGCCTAAAATGACAAATGTTTTCTAAGACAGGATTTGGAGAAAATGCAGTACATATATCAGTGGACAATTCAGCTAAGGATTTATCTTGGTTTACTTACAGGCATTGTAATGTCTTCTTTTTCCCCAAGGTGAAAAATTCAAGTCTACCAAACAGAGCAGAAATCCTTCATGTCGTAAGGATGTTACTCATTTTCTGAGGATCAGTCCCAGAAATCAGTCAGCTTAGGCAGCAAAGCTCTTCAGCTCTAGCATAATGACAGAGGTTAATAAACATTTAGTTATTGTATTTCTTTAGATGAAAGTGCATATGGTTTTTTAATTTGCTTTTCAGGTTTAAATTGTTCTACAAACAATTTAAACCTCAGGCAAGTCAAGCAAAATCTAATCTATTGATAGCTGTGAAAGGACATGCTTGAGCATTTGAATTATACTCCTAGTTTAATTCTCCAGATTGAGATTTTTCAAATGGTTTAGATGAAATAGGTATCAGCACTCACTGAAAGGTCAAACATATTTGCAAAATAGGATTTAAATTTGTCTTTATGGTGTTCAAGGTACCTACTCTTATGTTTAATGATGGTATTCCATATTTTAAAGCAATTAAATTTACTATGTTAG
This sequence comes from Arremon aurantiirostris, assembly GCA_035583995.1. NCBI lineage: Eukaryota > Metazoa > Chordata > Aves > Passeriformes > Passerellidae > Arremon > Arremon aurantiirostris. Next base: position 14,065,392 of record JAXCLO010000001.1, on the reverse strand, counting down.
ATTAATCTGTGATTTGTGGCTTTTACAAACTTCATAAAAATGAAGTGGAGCTTTGTTAAAATTAGTAGAGCTTTTAACCTGATCTTTTCATAATAATGGGATAAAATCCTGCTCCCATAGAATTCCTCAAGAGGAAAATAGGAGGAATTTTAGCACTGGCTTCAATGGGATCCACAACTGTTCCCCACGTGATAGAGTTATTGACAGAATTCACCATGTTCCTTGGCTTTGATTTAATTAATGACAACAGTGCTGACAAGATCGATACTTATAGCAAATTGTCAAGCAATTGACCATATTAATAAGGTCCACTGAATGCCTGAAACGAATTGGATGATGTTTATATCTGTCAATCACCTGAAGACATTTATTGAATCTACTGAGTATTCACTATATTTGTAATTGCCATTAAGTATCTCAAAACATTATAGTATTCCTGGAAACCCACATAATACTCAACAGGTTTCATATTTTCAAGTTCAATATAATGAATACTACTGTTGTAGTATTTTGTTGATATCTGACTTACTAATGAAGTTTGTAGTCCATGCCCCTTTTGAAATATTATGGATCAGCTAAAATAACTGAATTTAAAACCAAAAGCTTTTTCCTTTTTCTCGTTTTCCTTTTTTTTGCTTTTTCATTTTTTTTTTCTTCTTCTTTTCCTCTGTCTTCCTTTTTTATTTTAATTTTTTTATTTTTCAGGGTAGAACTCCATGAGAAGGTGATTTCTACCTTCTCATTCTGTCCCTCTTCCATTCATACCCTTCTGCAAGGAAAAGAATCCCACCAGTAACCAAGGAAAAACAATAAAAAAACAACGATAAATAAACCTCCAAATATATGGTTTTCTGATTTTTAATATAAGATATATTTCTAAACATTGGGCACATTAGAGGTAGTCTTACAAAGTCAGTCTGCTAGAAGCTGGCAGCTTTGGAGATACTGGATTTGGGTTTTGAAAATTGTTTGTTTAAACAGAGAGGTTAAAATTCTTTATCCATGGAAATGCTAAGCACAGGGTTGAGACAGCAAAGAGTGTATATGTGGTTGTATCAATCCCAGCTGCCATGCACAGGCTGTGGCACTTAGTGCAGAGTTCTATGGAAGTGTGCTTGGCTGGAATAAAATCTTGTTTCCAGGTTAATTAAATCTTGTTTCCAGATTAATATAAATGGAATTTTTCATGGTGCTACTTGCTTTCATGCAGCATCTCCTTTGGGGATATTAAATAGTTATTATATCCTTTATAAAAGCTAAATGTCATTCATGGAGGCTCAAAGAGGAAGAACTACATGAGCTGTGCTCAATAGTAAACCAGTCTTTAAATACTTAAATTTGCACAAAGCACTAATCAAGCAAGGGGGAAAATGCTTGAATTATTTAAGCTAATTTATCTAACAGAAAAAAACCCCACCACTCTCCAATGCAGGACTTCCATCTGTGTCCAATGGTAAACAGCTACCACCTGCTTCCTATAAATGGCAGTATGAGATTATCACTCAGTAAATGTCAAAATTTCCATTTCAAAACTCCTTTTCAGCTCTCTTTTTGCGGCAACAAAATAACAAATCACCTGCTACCATGGTCAGAAAAAATCCCCTATCTATGAAATAAAGGGAAAGACAGCTAGAAAAATATTAATTTTTTGGTTTTTGCTTTCAGTTATATAGAATTGTACCTATATGATGATGTGTGAGACATATATTCCACTGCATACTTTAGAAAATAAAATATTTTTTAGTTGTAATGGTCTATTAACATAAAAGGGCAAAAATTGCTAGTTTGTATATGCAATGGCACCCATCAGTGACCTCTAAATCCATGCAAATATGTTGTAAACTATTACTGTTAGTACAAGGAAGAAAAATACGCTTTAGGGAAAACCATTTATTTTCTAGAATAGAAAATTGCCTTGCCTTTGTTAAATAATCGCTCATGTCATGATATTCTTCAAGCTCCACAGTAACTGTAGGGATGCATATTCACCACATTTATTTTGAGGGGCTGTAAGAGAAAAGTCAGGCTGAAGTGGATGTGGACAGAAGAATACTTTAGTGCCTGGTTAGCCAGTGCCTTCAGTTTCAACTCTGTTGTGGCTGTCATATTTTCTGGAAAAGTCCTTTTGCCCAGGATTCTTCTCCTGGAGAGCTGAGAAGCCTCAGAGAAAAAGGAAAACAATAATTATCTGATTTGCTTCTCCTGTGTTTTGCTGCTTTGGAATATGTTTGGAGATTGTTTATCCAACAGGTGGTTGTTTCATTGGTTTCATGTGAATTGTTTTGACTTATTGGCCAACCAGGGTCAAGCTGTGTCGAGACTCTGGAAAGAGTCACGAGTTTTCTTTATTATCTTTTTAGCTTTCTGTAAGTATCCTTTCTGTATTCTTTAGTATAGTTTAGTATAGTATTCTTTAATATAATCTAGTATCTTAAAATAATAAATTAGCCTTCTAAGAACATGGAGTCAGATTCACCAGTATGTTCATACAGTCATATACACATTCATCACTCCTTCCTCTGTCTGGGGAACCCCACAAATACCATAGTCAGTGATCTGGCAGCGATCAGCAATCAAAACAGAGGCCTGTATGATATTGCATGTTGCAATGCTGACATTCTGGTTTCTGATTGAAAGCAGTGAGATTCAGTATCATAAAAGAATCATAACATGGACTGTAGTGATGTTGTCACTTGTGCATTGGCACAGGCTGACATTTATTAATACGCATCTTAATGCAAAGCATATCTTTCTGTATTATCTGCACTGTGATTGAAATACTCAGTGGTTCAGTATGGTTCAGTATGGTTCAGCCTTATTTTGGAGGGCACTTCATACCAGTGTATTCCCATTTTTTCCCCTTTCTTTTCAAATCCATCGTGGTTACTTCATGACTCAGTCATGCTTAAGATGCAGGTGATAAGGGAACCTGCTTGAGAAAAGGGTTTTTTAATATGGTACCAGTTTCCTGTGCTCCAGATCCAGACTTTGAGGTACCTCTTTGTGTCCTCCTTCCCCTCCAACATAGAATCTGACCAAGAATTTTTCTGACCCATTTGCACCCAGTCTCTGTGTCTCAAGGAGCAATTCTGCAGCATTTTACCTGTTTAGAGACACTTTTATTCTTAAACATGCCCATATATTTGTAATGTTCAAATGATGCAGAATGCAGGCAACAGATGGTTTTTCTTCTGGATAGAAACCTGCACTGTTTGTATTACATGGATCTAAAGGTGTATTTACTAACTATTATTTTACTATAAAATTCAGATTTTTTTTCTTTTCTCAGAAAACTCACATCTTCTGAATAGGTATCTAACTTCAGACACACTCGTATTTCCCTTCTGTGACAAAGACACGAATTTCTAGGATATGAGCCAGATGTTGATGAATGGATTCCTTCAGAGATGACTATTCTTTCGTACTTTATAATCAGAACTGAGAACAGGTATGCTTTTATTGTGAGTGCTTCTGTTTGATCCCCAAATTGAGATAGCAGAACCAGGGTTCTTCTGTCATAGTTCTGTGCTTCCTTGCTCCTAGGAAGGGGTGTATTGCTTTCATGGGAGTAAAGTGAATATTTTATGCATAACATGAACAGTTACTACAGAATATTTATACAGAAACACATCAGAGAGTGCAAGCAGATTTTAGGTTTGTGTATCTAGTGGTGGGTCATTCCCAATGTTCTGAACATAATTATGGAAAGTGATCATAAGTTAAACAATTCCTGTTAAATCTCTGCCAAACAATCTGTTATTAGGAAGCAGGTAAAATCCCCTATGTTTTTCGTCCCTGAAGTACAAGAAAGGTATTGATGAATGTGTTAGACCACAGAGGAAGATCACTATGGCAGTGAGGTGCCTTAGGTGAATGTCACATGAGAAAATGTTGAGGAGAAGAGGGTGCTACAGGCGAATGTGATAGCAGGCTGCAGCTACTTAGTGGAGCAGATGGAGTCTGGCTTTTCTCAGAGGTGCCCACTGAAAGGATGAGAGCCAACAGTCATGGGCTGCGACAGACAAAATCTGAATCAGACATAAAGAATGAATATATCATGATGTTAATAGTGCATCACTGGAAATGGTTGCCCTGGCGGGTTGCTAGGAAAGCACCTACAATTATATATATTATATAAATTATATCAGGCTCTTTGGACAAAGCTCTTGGCAATCTGATCTAACAGAAGTTAACTCCATTTTAATGAGGAGGTTTTATTAGATGACATCTATAGGCCCCTTCCAAGCTAATTTTCCTATGATTGTACTTTTCCCCTTAATTTCACAGAATAATTCTCTAGTTTGCAGTGAAGAAGTAACTCGCAGTACAAGTGTCCCTGCTCTGGGGAATCCTGTGTCTTCCTGGTAGTAATCAGAGCCCACACTATCCTGTCCCATTAGCATCTTTACTAGCAGTTTATGTGGCTTATAGCTCAGGATTATCCTGCCTTTGTGAGAATGTTATTGAAAAATGATTAGAGCTCCTCTACTGTGAGGAAAGGCTGAGAGAATTGGGATTGTTCCACCTGGAAAAGAGAAGGCTCTAGGGTGAACTTACTGTGGCCTTTCAGTATCTGAAGAGAGCCTACTTAGAGGGGCCTGGAGTGACAGGATGATGGGCAATGGCTTCAAGCTGACAGATAGTAGAAAATGACTTAAGCTATTTCTAAAACTGGCTTTATCAAGTGCGTTTCAGCATTTTAATTTCTTAAGTAGAAACCATTAACTTTAATAATTGAAGTACAAACCAAATTAACTCAATGATACAATGTAATTAGGAATGTAATACATGGGCTTATATTACAATCTGATTAAATATGTCTTAGACTCTTTTCTAAAAAACTAATTTATTAGAGAATTGTAATATAATCACAGAAAAATTAACTGCTTCTTCCATAGCTTCATTCTGGGGTAATCTGAATTAGTTTATTTAAAATAAATATGCAAGAAACTATGTTTGTCTTGCAATATCTTAAACAATTTTTGAGAAAGATAAAAGAAGTCACATTGAAATCAAAAACCGGTGATACTAGAATAGAATGCAATAAAATGATTTTACAGTGGAAAATCTACAGGTTTTTTTGAAAATTTTAGAAAAAGTGATTAGAGCTAACCTATATGAACCATCACAGGCTGTAGGCTATCAGTGCTTCTAGCTTCCCTGGGGAAGGTCTTGTGAGAAACGACCACTCACTTTAAAAATTTTAGAAGGTTTATTAAACCTTAACAAAAATACAACAAAAGGACTAAATAAGGAAACACTGCAGTGCTGGGAACTGCCCCTCATGGATACCACATGGCCAGTTCATCTTCAAGATGGATGCTCAGCCTTTTATATCCCTGGGGGTTGCATCAGCCAGCCCAGCCCTCCCAAAGTCTGTCACT
>JAXCLO010000001.1:14039519-14059838 GCA_035583995.1 Arremon aurantiirostris | reverse complement strand
CTGTGTGATGGCAGCAATGCAGGGGGAAAGGGAACTGTGGGGAGAGCAGAGGGCATCTAAACTACAGTAACATAACTATACATCACTAAAGCCTCTCTTAATATTCACACAATATTCATCACTTAATTGCAAGAGTCAATCATCTCGTTATCCATCTATAACACTCTCTTGTGGCTGAAATTGTAAATGCCCAACTCCTAGGGCTTGAATTAATATGCTCAAATGAATATTTTTTATTGTTGACATTGTTTTCTAAATATTTTGTAACTATCCTCCTATTTTATAGCCAAACTCCTCCTTAAATGTCTTTTAGTAAAGCTAAAGGGAGTCTTCTCTCACAATTTTGTTTCTCCCCTTAATGTATAGGTTTGAAAATAATTACTCAGTGAATGATTTACTGAAGAAGAAGAAGAATGCCCTCCTGTCAGGCTATTATTGTTCACATTTCAGAGTACAAGATCTTGAGGCAAAATAAGATAACCAAGCAGAAAGGCTTCATTAGGGAGCTCTGTAGTGGCTCTTTGAAACACTTTACAGAATGCATCCAGATTTGACATTGTATTCACAGATGCTGGCATAAATTATCAGAGTGGCACAAAAAAGAATTGTTGTTCACAGAGTTACAGGAGTGGATACTCAGAATTTGGATTTTTTTTACTGCCTACTTCATCAGGAACTCTCTATTCTTGATGTTAGTACTCATTGTGTCTGTGTGTGACTTAGTGCCTTTCCTTGCTGAAATAATGTAGGGACTAGACCCTGTAGTGTTAAGATACCTTACCTTACAGATTAGGGAAGCACCTGTTTGTTTTTTCTTTTTCTCAATCTATCTCTCAGAATATGTAATACACCATTTAAAATAAATATCAACAAGGCAGTTTTGGAGATGTAAAGTCTGATAGTCTGGCAAAGGCACTTTTTAACAAAGACGAAAATGTTGATATTGACTCTTTTTGCAGAGAGGAGTGAAAATTAATCCAAATGAATTCATGAATGGTCCATCTTCTGCCAAAAGGAAATGTTGCAGATTTTGTGATGGAAGCTTTTTAAAGTAGAAATTAAGAATCATAGAACTGGTTGGAAAGTACCTTAAAGATCGTTCAGTTCCACCCCCTGCCATGGGCAGGGACACCTTCCACTAGACCAGGTTGCTCAGAGCCCCATCCAACCTGGCCTTGAACATTTCTAGGCCTGGGGCAGCAACATCTTCTCTGGAAAACCTATGCCAGGGCCTCACCATCCTCACAGGAAATTCTTTCTAACACCTTATCTAACCCTGCTCTCTTTCAGTTTGAAGCCATTTCCCCTTGTCCTGTCACTCCATGCCCTCATTAAATAGTCTCCCTCCATCTTCGTGTCTCCCTTCAGGTCACAGTTAGGTAATACTGGAGCCTTCTCTTTTCCAGGTTGAACAATGACAATAAGTGGTTTTAATAAATGATGTCAATTTCTAGTGTTTTCTCCATAAAATCCGTACTTGACAACAACTGTATAGTGATTACTTATATACATTACAGATGAGTTCTATGCATCTGACTAGAACTCTTGTAATAAAAGATTCTACCAGTTGTAAACAGAAACTGTTAAAACCCCACAAAAAGTTATGCACAAATACAACAGACTGTGTTGAGAATGGGGATGAGGAAAGACAGTGAAAATAACTGTGATGTTTAGATGCAGAGTAATTTATCGGTTTATTTTGTTTGATCTGTGCTGTACCAGACATCATTATACTAAAGATGACATGCTCACTGTTCACGGCAGCTGCAATACATTTGCCTAACGGATTGAAATTATAGGTTGCCTTAGGAATTGTCTATTTTGTGCCAAATCCAAATGTAAATCATACTGTGAAAACTTTTGATACTATTACAATTGATAAAATATGATATCTTTGGAAAGAAAAAACCCTCGAAACCTAGAGGAATGGTGGGAAGAATAATAAAGCATGGCTAAAATTACAAAACCAATGGCTGGGCAAATGAAGAAATGTGGCTGAATAAAAATTACATATTTTTTTATTATATGTATGAAATTTATTAAAATACTTTGGACCTCATGAATTTATATTCATAAGGTAGAAATGCAAAGATTAAGTAGTTACTAGATACTAGAGAAATATATATTTAAGTGGCAATTCTTAGCACAAGGTCAGAGCCACTGAATTATCTTTGTACAAAATTGAATGTTAGCAAAACACAATGTGATGCTGCAGAGTTGCACTGCAGGAAATGTTAGAAACTTGCCCTACTTGTTGCTAAAGCATTTGATTTTTCTATGAAACATTTTAGGAGGGTTATATGCCTTTATCTGTATGATATAGTGTGGCTACAGTGGAAAGACTCGATGCACAGCAGAAGACAAACCTGCTAAAGTACTTACCAAACTGGTATGCTCTAATTTTGGGGATAAATTATGACCTCTGTGAACTTGCATATGTATGCTGAGCAAATGACTGCCTTGAAAGTGTGGATGGAGTCATGGGTCTCCATGAAGAGAGGAGTTTCTACCATTCCTATATAATTTGAAAAGGTTAACGGGTAACTTAAGTTTCCAAATTCACATCCTGCTTTCCAATAAAAATAATGCAAAACATTTAGAATTTTACATATGGTATAGTCTGCATAAATTTTTGGGCTGCATGGAGTGAAAACAATGCTAAAATTATTCAGTTGAATCTTAACCTGTACATCTACTTATTGATCTTACATACCTTCTATTAAAATATCCTATCTTGCTTGAAAGACAAGAAATATTTTGAGTAAAAGGTCATTCACAATGTTCCAGGGTAGGTAGTAGTTTTATTAACAATAAGAAAAAAAAATTGAATAATTCCACAGTGAATTTTGGCAATTTCACTTATAAGACCCTGGAATGCATGACAGTGTTGTTCAATTGCTAAGAGTCCCAGAGTGTCTGGTGGTTTTCAATGTTAATATGTATGATAAAATCTCTACTGCTGCCAGTACCTCTTATGTCTGCAGGATAAGGCAGACTGAAATGTGTTGATTAGGACTGGATTGATGTGAAGGTGTGTTGACACTGCCATGACTCTCAGTTGGGGTGTGCCCTTGTGGATACTTCACAGGTGGTCATTGGGATTTGCTTATGCATCTGACTGTAGGAAAGATCAGAACTTGTTTTGAAGTGATGCCTTATGTATGGAGGAGACAGCAGGCTCTGAAGCTTCTTTTAGTGATGCAGAATGACTTCTTTATTTGCCCATTTTAAGGTGGATTTTTGCATTCATTAGGTTTTGGACTTTTTGTTCCTAGTCTAGTCCTGCAGTTAATCTTTTTTGAGTCTTTAATTCTCCTGACTGAACAACTTAATTCCTAATCCATGTCCTGAATATTATTTGCTTTGTAGACAATGTGGAGGTGTTGGATCACTTAATGAACTTCTAAGCATTTGAAGTGTTCTACTTTGAGTTGATATGTCTCTGAAATACCTCTGAGTATGTATTACTCGTATCTTTCCAATTCATGTGTCCACAGGTTAAAGAAAAAATAATTTCTTAGATGAAGAGTTTTCTTCAGTCATTACATTTTAAACATAAAAAATAGCAATTTTTTTAATTATAGGAAATGCAATGATATGTTTAAAAAATTACAAAATAATTCTTATAGACTTTTGTGTTAGATTACAAGTTGCTGTCAAGTTTGTAGTTTTATAGAATCATAGAATGCCTAGGGTTGGAAAGGACTTTGAAGATGATCCCATTCCAATACCCTGCAATGGACAGGGACACCTTTCACTAGACCAGATTGCTCAGAGCCCCATCCAGCCTGGTCTTGAACACTTCCAGGGATGGAGCATCCACAGCTTCTGAGGGAAACCTGTGCCAGGGCCACACCACCCTCACAGGGAAGAATTTCTCCCTCATATCTATTCTAAACTTGCCTTATTTCAGTTTAAAGCCATTCCTCTTGTCCTGTATGTTTTGAAATCTCCATGATTTGAAACCCCCAGAATGACATGCTATGAAATGGAAAGACCTGTTTGATTGAAATGCAGAGTCATTACTTGTGACCTTTCAAAACTTGTGTAAATCTGGCGAAATAGGAAAAGCACAGAAAAGGATAAATACATAGCTTACCTTTGTAAAACAAAAATAAAAGGAACTGGAAGCTCTTAGGCTTAACTCAGCTAAAGGAAAAGTCTTTATTTCTGTATGAAAGTAACTAAGGCAAAGATGAAGGCAAATAAGACTTTCAAGAGCAAATCCTGTCAAACTCTGTCTCCTGTATGACTTCATGGGAGTGAAGGAAAAGTTGCAGAGATGACACCTCTTGAGCTTTGATGTGGTTAAAAGCAACTTAAGAAAGCAGAACATCTAAAAAAATATTATATTAAAAACAACAGGAAAATCATATACAGAAAGCAAGAAACAATGGCTTACCACGAAATAGAGAGAAATACTGGCTTATGAATCCTGGGCCAGGTCCTACTCAGTGTTGTTCACAAATAAGGAGGTTGATATTTATTACATATACTGATGAGAAGAGAGAATGCAAATACATTTTATAAAAGGATGTCTGAAAAAATAAGATGTTTTTCAGACAAACAAATGCACAGTGCTCCTATTAGGAGAAACTGAGCTCATACCATTGAGGAGTTACTGTATAGAAAAGTGGTTTGTTCCAAAACCCCAAGAGTTATGGTTACAGAGAACACAAAAAGGCTCCAGCCCAGCTGCCTGTGACTGCTTTGGGGAGGAGCTCATTGCCACAGGGCCGCCAGGTTTTATTCTCCTGCTGGAACTCTTGTGGAATCTCCACCTTCCTCAGCATGAACGCTGGCACCATCTCACACCACGTGCCAGGAAGGGTATCTCTCCAACATTTGCCCCATGCCCCATTCTCTGGACATTTTTGGGTCTTTGTTTCTCTGTGTGTGTGTGTGTGTGTGTGTGTGTGTGTGTGTGCCAGGCTTGTTGAGTTCTGATGGTTTGGTGTTTAGCAGCGATTTACTTTTCTTCCTTGCCTTGTGGGCATTCTGTTGTTAATAAACTGTTGGGAAGGGATTTTGTTTGTTTGTTTTGCGGATTTTTATTTTTGTTGTTTTTAAACTTTCCTCTGTTAGTATTAATTTCCTATTATTGGAGGAGGATTGTTGAAACCCTTTAGAAGAGACTACTCATTGCAGTGTGTCCTCTTTTAGATTTGTCTCAAAACTGAGACACCCTGAATATCCATGCCAATTCTTTGCAGACAGGAGCATATATTTCATGTTTTTAAAGCCAACCTAGATGGTAATAGCTTCTTGTGATGCGCTGATCCCTGTAAGAGTCAATAGAAATGGATTTTACCAGTCTTACATAGAAAATGAGGCAACAGCAGGAATGTAAAATACTTGTGTTAACCATACATATGCTCTCATTACCAAGAATGAGATGAAGATTACTCATCTTCATGCTTTTTTATATTATTCTACAAATTTTTATTCCTGCCTAGCATTTAATGGAGGAAAAAATATCTTCTTTAGATTACTTGGATTACGCATGTACATTGTGGAACACAAAGAGATCTGAATCACCAAATATTAACTCTCAGTTCTGAGAGGTGCCAGTAGACAGCCAAAGAGTTAAAACTGGTGGCTCTTATTTAGGCCATGATAGCTTGAAAAAAAATCAGGCTGATCCAAGTGGAAGCTACATTTGATGAATGTCAGAAGGTGGTAAGTCTTAAACATCAAATAACAGGAAAAAGGCATGTAAACTGTATTTGTAAACTATTCAGCTCAGATTAGAGGAGAGACATGAATAATTAATCACACTTCTTATTCATCTTTATGTAAATAGAGAGAAATTTGTATTGGGAGAAGATAATAGAGAAATTTTCTTTTGATTCTTAACTAGAGCTTAAATATCTCCATCCTGAAAAAAAAAGTAACTTCATGTTTTTTCCCTAAGAGTCAGGAAGAGGATCATCTGAATCTGGAGAGGCTGATTCTTACCTCTACTTATTTTTAAAGCAAAAGTAGAAGTGGCAAGTTTAAATATTATAAATGAGAACTAAAAGCAGGAAATAAAGTTTTTGAATAATGGAACTTAATGCCTATGGTAATGTCAGAAAAAGGAATGAGTATGAACTGGTCATTATCTTGCTTTTGAATTCCAAAAATTCTTAATCTTGTTTTGAAATCTATCAAAGTTTATATGCAGAGGGTAACTCTGAACAGGAGTAGCAGAGGTAGCAGGTGGCTGCTCTGTGACCAGCCCATGGTCTCAGGGAACTTGCTAGCAGGCAGATGTTGTTTTTGCAAAATGAGCGTGGCCACAAGCGTGTTGGCATGTTGGTAGTCTAGTGGAATGTCAGGGCTTAATGTAGGAAAGTGGTAAATTCAGATTGTTAATATTGTTAGTTTTATTTACTAATAATGTAGATTTTGGTATGCTGAACGGAAGTTTGTTGACAAAATAGGACACAAACTTGATATTGCCACTGATGACACAGGGTTTGCATTGATCAGAGAATAAGGACTTAATTTTTCATTATTACTGAATCAGTGTAATGCAAAGAAGGGAAAATCTGAAGTATAACACAAATAATGGTTAACTTGGAAAAATCAGTCTTCAGAAACTGAAGTTGGAAAAATGGAGTTGTCCATCTATCTCTGCATGAGATAAGTAATACTTTTAAAATAAGAATAATAGCAGGTATTTTGTATCTTTTGAATCTCAGCATTGCCATTTTGTTTGTAAATATCTCTAGTGGTTCAGTTTATTGTTCCATTTTCCTTCTCCATACCTGCATTTCCTGGGTAGGGATTTATCTTCCATAACAAGAAAAATACTGTAAACACAGTCATTGAAGAAAAAATGGAAAGTAATTTGTACATTCAAGATTACAGCAGCAAACCAAGTCATGCATTTTACGAATAGTTGTAAGCATTTCATATTAGGCTGTGTAAGGAGTTTTGTACTATGGAAGTTATTTCTCCCAGATAGTTTCAGGTATGTATTTTGAATATAAATGTGTGAGCCCTCTTTCTTTTGAATGGGATTTTACTTTTCTCAAATCCACCTTAGTTACATGACTAATGTGCTTGGGATACTTAAACAGATGTGCTATTCAAAGGGGAAATATTTCCTTTATTTTCTGTTAAGGCTTTGGTACTTCAGGCTTTATTTAGTTACAATTGCTGACATACATTTATGGTCCCCTCTGTCACACTGGAGAGAGCAGAGGTAATTACAATCATTGTGGCAGCTGGTATTGATCAGTTAACATGAGATAACTCCTTCTTGTCCTGTATTTGCTATAATTCTAATTCAGTGGATAATTTTTCTGAGCATAAACTCACATGCATAGTGGGCTTAGTTAAAGGCATTGCAAGGGAATTGTAGGCTCCAGTGCTTGAGGGAGAGGCAGCATATCAAGGAACACATCTATAGCAATCCAGAAAATATAGGAATGTACATGTAGGAGTGGTAAGGAAACTAAAGAGAAGAATGCCTTTTGGAGGAGTTCCTTGGCATTTATGTGGAGAAAGCTCCTTAACTGGTTTCATGGGGTTCTTGAGAAGCTGCCTTTCTCATCTTTATGGGGTTCATCAAGAGAGGACCTTTAAGAGATTTATATGATTTAAGAGGAGAGTATCTCTTTGAGCTTTATGGCCTTTATGAATTTTGTGAGGGGTTTATAAAGAGAGTGCCTTCAGGAGGGGAAGGCTTTTATAAGTTTTCAGTGTTTGTGAAGAGAGTGGCTTTAGAAGGTTTAAGGCCTTCATGATGAGGCCTTCATGAGATGTTGTAAAAACAGGGGCAACCACCGTGGCAGGGAGAAATGATGAGGAGGACTCCATGCTATCAGAAGGCTAATTAGTTACTTTATTATACTATATTATTCTATACTATATTACACTATATCACACTACATCTAAACTGAAACTGCACAAGCACACAACTCAACTGAACAAAACCTTGTGACTGTCTGCTGCCTCACAGTCTGGACACGTGCCTGGACCTGACAGGTTAAGGAAACAAAACACCATCACTTTGGGTAAACAATCTCCATATTGTATTCCGCTTTGGCACAACACAGGCACAGCAAATGAGATAAGAATTGTTCTGATCATTGTTTTCTCTGCTTCTCTCAGTTTCAGAGAATGTGAATCCCACAATGAGGAAAGCAGCGTTATATTTACAGGGTTCATGAGGAGATTTCCTTTGTGAAACTTAGGGGTTTGTGAAGACAGCATCCTTGAAGGTTTATGGGAATTATGAGAAAATCCCATTTCTGAGGCTTTTCTCTTGATGAGGGAACTACTTTTATGAAGTTGACGTGTTTTTCGAAGAGAGCACCTCAATGAAGATAGTGCATTTATATTTCTATAGCTTTTATGAAGAGAGCATCTTCAGGAGGAGACACCTTCATGAGATGACAACTTTATGAAATTTCTGGGTTTTATAAGGAGATTGTGTTTATGTTGTTTATGATGAGAGCATCTTTATGAGGAGATTGCCTTTATGAGTTTTATGGCTTCTTGATGTTTATGGAGATATGAGTTGAGTGCCTCTGTGAGGTTTATGGCATTTATAAGTTGAGTGCTTTTATGAGGTGTAGGTGGTTTATTAAGAGCCTTTATGTGGTTCCTGATGTTTATGAGGAGATCTCCTTTAGAAAGTTTAGGGGGCTTATGAGGAGAGCACCTGTATTAGGACAGTACCTTTATGAGGTTTATGGTGTTTATGAGGTGGGATGCCTTCAGGAGGAGAGTGCCTTTGTGAGGATTATGGGGTTTCTGAGAGCAGCACCCTTATAAGGTTTATGGGGTTTCAGAGAACACCACCCTTATGAGGTTTACGTGGTTTCTGAGGAGAGGGCCTCTATGAGGAGAATGTTTTATGAAGTTTATGGGGCTTATGTGAAGAGGCACTCTTCTCATAAACATCATTATCCAAATGAACCTCATAAAGGCACTGTCCTCAGAGGTGCTCTTCTCATAAGCCCCACAAATATCATAAAAGCACTTTCCTCATGGAGACTATCTCCTCATGAAGGCCATAAAGGTCATAAAGACAGTCTCCTCCTAAACTCCATAAACCTCATATTGGTGCTTTCCTCCTCAATACCATAAAATTCATAGAGACCCTGTCCCCCTAAAGCCAATAAATGTCATAAATAAAAGCATATATACAATCACCTGAAAATGGCTTTGTCTTCATAACCCCCATAATCCTTTTAATGATGCTGTCCTCATAAACCCTACAAACCTTATATAAGCACCCTCATTAAAAAAGCAGTCTTCACATAAATCCCATAAACTTCATGAAGGCACTCCCCTAATATACCCCATAAACCTCATAAAAGTACTCCTCATCAAGACCATGCTTTCCTCATAATCCCTCTAATGCTCATAAAGGTGCCCTTATGAGTATTATGGGGTTTGTGAGGAAATCACCTTTATGAGGTGTGCACCTTTATGTGCCCTTATGTTTATGGGGTTTACAAGGAGATCTCTTTTATGAAGTTGATGGGGATTATGAGGAAAGCACTTTTCTAAGGTTTATAGTCTTGATGAGGAGACTGCATTTATGAAATTTGTGGTTTAGGCAGCGAGTGCCTTTAAGAAGTTCATGGGGCTTTTGAGGAGAGAGTTTTTATGAGTTTTATGAGGACTGCACCTTTGTGAGGTTAATCAGTTTTTTGTGAGAAGTGCCTTAATTAGGAGAGTATATTTTAAGGTTTATGGGGTTTATTAGGTAAGCGCCTTTATGAAGATTTTGGGGTTTATGAGGTGAGTGCCCTTATGAGATTTAAGGTGTTTATTAAGAAGGAACCTTTTAGAGAATTTCTGATTTTTATGGGGAGATATTGTTTATGGGTAAAGCATCAGTAAGAGGTTAATAAGGTTTATCAGGAGAGCACTTACATGAGCTTTATGAGGTTTGTGGTCTCTAAAGAATTTAATGGGGTTGATGAGGGAAGCGCTTTTATGGTGTGAAATGCGTTTGTGAAGAGAGCACCTTTATGTGGAATGCACCTGTATGAGGTTTTCAGGGTTTAGGAGGCAAACAGTTTTAAAAGGTTTATGGCCTTCACGACCAAACCCACCACATGAGCAGATGGCCTTAATGAGAAAAAGTGCCTTTATGATTTTTACAGGGCTTATGAGGAAAGCACCTGTTACACCCCAGATACTTAAATCCAGGGGTTAAACTCAAGATTCCTTTACTGTAGCTGAGGCGGAGGAGAAATCCCCACCAGATATTTTCAAGAGGTGAAAATCACACAAAAGTTTACTGGCAAAAGTATAGAAAATTAGGAAACTTTGGCAAAGGAGTAAATACAGCTCCAATATATAAATCCAATATAAAACACTTATTATAGCATTATTTAGTATTTACATAGTATTAACTTAGCAGAAACTTATTTGCTTAGCATAAACATAGCCTGCTCAATCTAGAAATGTTTAAATCCATAATATGTTAAGTTATCCTAAAAAAGTCCATGTAAAGAGGATTAGGAGAAGAAGAAAGAGACAGAAAGAAGGAAGAGATACCAAAATACACACATATAGCTACCAACTCCTAGGACTCCAACGTGAACTCCAAGGAAGCTGGCATAGTCCAGACCTCTGTAGCTTCCCTGCTGGGGGCTTTTAAGTCCTTGGCCCTTCATGGGCAGCCCTCCTGGATGGGACTTCTGGTCATTTGGCCAACCAGGGGCTGAGTTAGAACTGCCCTGGTGTGTGATTTATTGACAGCTTGGCCAGGGCTGGGACCCTGGCTCTGAGCTGGGGCTGGGGCATTTCTCTGTGCTGCTTTCTCAAGACCTGATCTGCCCCTGCCACCAAACCCACACGGGCATTCCAAAACATTTCAAAATGTTCAGAGACATCAAAGTTATCCAGTCTTTATGTCTCAAAATATTGACTGGCACCAACATCCTGGGACCTTTCCTCTTGTGTCTAATCAGGGTACATTCCTCTTCTAGTCCAGTCTAGCAGACAGAGCAGAAAGGAAAGAAGAGAAAAGCATCCTGGAACTCATATCATTATATAGCAGTTGCTGTTCATAAATCTAAGTTAATATCCTTCTATACAGTTCACACACACACACCTACAAATCCCCCCCCACCATCTTTCCCCTTTCCATGAGTCAAAAAAATACAGGACAATCAGGTTCTGGAAGGGAGAGTTCATGCAGCAGTCTTTCAGCAACCAGAGTCCAGCACATTGGTCCATGGTGAATTCCTGGCGACTTCTGGTGTATTCCTGGAGACAGCATGTTCTTTCTATGAGATTTAGTGCTCACTAACATTAGATAATTTACACAACTATTTTTGAAACTTTGTGAACTTGTAAGTCAGGCTCCAAAATAGCTTCAATTTAGGCCACCTTGCCTTTTGGAGTTGACAATCTTACAGATCCAGGTATCCCCACAACCCAAACAAATGCACATGTCCCAGATTTACCACTTTTATCCCTCCCACCAACCAAGTTTCAAGGAGATTCCCAGAACCTGTACTCAAGGGGAGAGAAAATGTCAGTGGACATCATGGGAAACAATGTAAAGTACAACTCTACTATCTAAAATTATCTGGATTGCCTCAGGGATGGGAGTCAAATATGTAGTAACACTCATTCATTCCAATCTCCTTAGCTTATTATTTTCACGGTCCTGATTCAGATCAAAAACCTTTCCAACTTAACCAAAACCTTCAGTGGTTCTCCAGACAAAAATCTTTTAGTCACTTCTACAGCTGGAGAGAACTTTCCAGCTGTTACTGTTGAGTGAGGGACAGAACACAGACTCCAGTTTTCAGGAGGTGAACAGAAGGCATTTATTAGAAAGTAGTGCGTGTTTTATAACCCGACTTGCCAAGCTGAGACAATTATTCTTGAAAACTAATGGTGTCATAAAAATCTATTTCTGTGTCAGTTTGGTGCTGCAAGTTGAATGTGCGCCCAAATTTAACAAGGCAGCAAAATGCATTGCTGATTGTACCAAGGAAAGGAAGCACGTTGTGATGTGTAAATCTTTGGACCCCAGTCAAGAGGAGAACTGGGCCCTCTAGTGTGAATCTCAGCTGTATTTCTCTTGAATGGAAACCTTCACGAGTGTCTACAATACTAGGAGATGTTTACTGAAGGGAAAGGATGGAATACTTGTACAACTGGAATGGCCTAAGGCAGTACTGTTTACATAGGGTTATACTTGCTGAAGGAGCTCATCCTTGATGCAAAGGAGGAGTGACTCAGGCAGCATGAATTCAGGCAGAAATGCTTGTTCTTATTCTTCATATGATAATAAAATGTCAGGAGAATTTCCTACTCTTTTAACTGTCACTTCACTGTTATATTAAAAATCTTGCCCTCATATTTTTACTTTTTCTCCAAAGTGTCCTTGGATGACTAATCTTAAGTCCCAAGGGATTTTGATCAGTGAAGACACCCTGATGAGAACCTTGAGAGTTGCTGGGCAATGACTTCTATGCCAAAGTTATGTGGTCAATGATACCATGTAAAACAGGAGCATATTCTAAGGTGACAATTCTCTATTCCTCCTGTATTGAAGACATAAGATGCAAAAAGTATAGAACTGTCTGTAGCTGCAATGTACTTATCCTGAGCTACATAATTTGAAATAATTTTCTGGTTACATTTTTATTATTTTTATTCTTTTTTTTTAATTTGATGGATTGCCTCCTGAGAAAACCTTCCATGAAAAATAATGGACAATCAGTTCTCCATGAACTTCTTTAATGTGAGTCCTTCCCACAGGTTTCAGCTGTTCAGAGACAGGCTGAGTTTGTGAGTTATCTTCTCCTTTCTTCTCTTTCCTCTTTGAACTTCTTTTATTATTTTCAAATAGAAAAGATAGTAGCAAAAATTTCAAGAACTTCTGGAATGTCATGGAAATAGATTGTATGAGCCACTGTTAGCTACTGAAAAAATAATTTCACTATAAACCCTACATTTTGGAGTAGGAGAGATTCTAAATGCATGTGAAGCTTTTATAGCTCTCAAAAGATCTCTTTTGTTACTTCTTTGATGTTTTTTTAGTGTGTGAGTTCACACTAAGGTCCTCCTATGTTTCTTGCAAAATTGAATAGAAATCTAGTGGAAAATTAGTCTTTTTTGATAATGCTGGATGAAGTACTTGCTTGATTATTGCCTATAGGTTACAAAACAAGGGCCTTGTTACCCTTGTAAAATCATGGCTCAGGCCGGCTACTAAGTAGAAGAGGACTATGGGAAAGTGACTCAGCTGAATTAGAGGTAGAAAAACAAGTTCTATAACCATTAAGTGTTCACATTATGGTTTATGGTGTTTGGTTGAATTAGATTTGTTCTGCTTAAATAGAATGTAATCTTTCAAAAAAAAATTTCTTTCCTTGCCACCATTAATCTTTCAAAGCTTAAAAATAAACTCCAGAGATTTAGAAAACTTCAAATCAAGCTTAAATATTCTTTTATCAGTAGACTTATTTCTTCAGGTTCTTAGGTTTGTTCCTATATGCCTAGAGATTTATAGGAGGCAAACTGCTGTAATATATGCTTAATGCATGATCTCATGCTGCTGATCACCCTTCCACCCTGTTCTACATTATTATTGGATTTGGGTAAATGAAATAATTTTACTAAACTTTCTGAAATGTTCACAAGAAAAAGTGCTATTTGATGTCTAAAAATGAGTAGACCTATTTTCCAAATACCTATTTTCCAAATTTTGGAAAATTTTCCAAATTTTCCTCATCTGACAAAATGGAAGAACAACAGATTTTAGTTTTGCCAATGTACAGGTATTAGAATATTTTTGCAAACCAAAAAACCCTTTGATTTTTCATTCTTAGGACACGTATGTCTATTCTGTCTATTCTGTCTATTCTTGTCAGTTACATAAACATGTTGTCTTCTCAGTAAGGCCTGAATGCTTTACGTGTTTTCTTTTATAATGCCTTATCAGAATAAATTCTAAAATCCAGTTATAAAGACTAACAGTGAATAGAATGACATATTTTATGTGTGAAAAGCACTAAATACAGAAAATCAGGAAGTTCTTGCTTTGTTAGGATCTAGTACCTTTATAAAAATTAAATGAGTTAAGCTTTGTCATCTGCAACTTTTTGTGTTATTTGATAACCAGTGTTTTTTCCCTTCTTAGCTTTGTTCTTTCTATCTTTCAATTTTATTCATTCACTCAGAAGCAAGCTGGCTGTGAATTTCCCACTACAAATAGGAACAAAAATACCCAAAAGGCACTTTTTGATTAATGCCTCTCAGAGATCCTATTTTGTACAGATGAAGTCTGAGTGAAAAAAGAAAGTGAGATCACAGAAAAATTCTTAGAGAACAGACGAAAAGTCCTGAATTAAGATAGAACTGAAACACTTTGAGAATCCAGAACTGCTTATAGCTCTGTCATTAGGATGATGAACATATAAAAACTTTCTGTGACTATCTCTGCATCCCCAGAAAATGCAGATGTAATGATGATCAGTATCATTTTATAAGGGATTTTTCAGGCGAGCCCACATAGGTGGGATGATCTTGCTGATTCGCCTGAGTGCAGATCTGCCTGTCGTTCCACTGTTGTAACAGAAGTGGTGAACTGGAGCATCTGCTGCTGTAAAAACCTATTGGCTGAAAGTGCAGGTCTGGCTGTCAACTTTGGACCTCTGTCACCATGCAGACAGGAGATCCTGAAAATAAAATCACCATGCCTTTGGCTATATTATACTTCTGGACGCATGTAGGGACACACCTGTTTTATGTCATCACTGGAAAGCCTGTCCTTGGCAATCCATCTTGCAATCCCATGAGTGCAACTGCACTAACTTCAGTGACTCTGTACATTTAAAACAAAAATATTTTCTCCTAAATTAATTAGATCTGTACATTTTATTTAATTAATTATTTAATACACTGGATTTCCCTACTGTGATTAATTTTCTCCTTACTACCTTGATTTTTTAGACCAAGGCTTTTTTATTACTCATTGTTCACTGACAAATTTTTACATTTTCATGTAGATTTAAGCATTTAGAAACCCCAGAGAGAAAAATACAAAGCTAAACTGGTACAGAGTCTCTGAGTACATAATGAAAAACTACTTGATACAAATTCCCTGATGTGTGAGGGTAAAGGCCACATAAATTTTTACTGAAGCAAGACTTCATGGCTCAGGAAACTATGAAATCTTTTTTGCTCTTGTGTTGTAGTGAGGATGGTTCTATACCCTGTAGTTTTACAGTTTGCTTGGGTAGGCTCTAAAGCATGAAATTTATTAAAATATTAAAAATATGAATTATTAAATTGAATTTCATTACAATAAGATAAAAGAAGTCTCCGCTCTCTTTCTAGATTAAGATGCAATCAAAGCTTTAAAGTTTTCAAAGCTTCAGTGTCTTTTAAAACTGAGTTAAGTCCCATTTGTCAAAGAAGTCACAATGTCTGTGACTTTTGGGAACTGCAATATTTTGCCATGATTGTTAATCTTTGTTTTGCAGTTTATAGGTATCTCTGACAAAAGCATTCCAACAGCCTTTCTGCATGAAAATCAGCATGAAGCCTTTTCACTGAAGTGCCAACCAGCTCATTGCTCTTGTGCCTGCATAATTTTGAATGGAAAGCAGATAAATTACTTTGTGTATTTGCTATTTCATCTGAACTGAAATAATGAACAATACTTGGCCTGTTTTAATGGGCTGAATGAAACTTTAAATTATTTCTAAGCATGTCAAACATTGGAAAGGTTGGTTGGGGTTTTTTTGTTTGTTTAGTTTGGTGTTTGTTTTTTATCCAGGGAAATAATACATTACCATACATTGTTATATTTTCAGATACGTGCCAGTGGTGGTTTTAAACTGAAATTTCATATCTTCATTAATTTTTAATTTCCATTAATATTTTTTTTGTGTTCAAGACAACGGAATGCTATTCGATGGCAGTTCATATAGAATGTAAAGCAAATAGGAATGATTTTGATTTTTCAAAAAAACACCAGTGTCTGTATTTTGGCTGGAATAGAGTCGATTTTCTTCTTGGTAGCTATATAGTTCTTTGTTTAGGATTCAGTATGAGAAGGATTTTGATAATACAAAGATGTTTTGGCTGTTGCTGAGAAGTTTTTTACCCTAAGTCAAGGACTTCATGGTCTGCTAGTGGGGAGGTGCACAAGAAGCTGGGAGGGAGCACAGCTGGGACAGCTGATCAGAACTGGCCCAAGGGATATTCCACACCACAGAATGTCATGTCCAGTACAAAAATGGGGACAGTTGTCCGGGAGGAGCCAGTCTCTGCTGGGGGATGTCCTGGGCATGGTCAGCAGGTGATGAGGAACTCTATTGTGTATTACTTGTCTTTCTTGAGTTTTCTCTTTCTCTCTATCCCCCTCTCCTTTTAAAATAACATTATTATTAGTAGTAGTCTTATCATAATTTTTATAATAGCTTGTTTCAAATATTAAACCTTTCTTATATTTTTTTTATCCCATCCAACAAAGGAAGGGAGGGATGTGAGTGAGCAGCTGTATGGTATGTAACTACCAGCTGGAGTTAAATCAGAACAAAGAGTTTTTGTTCTCATTTCAGATACATTACTTCAGCTGCATCTTTAACCTTATTCTTCTGTCAAATATATCACTTTCAAGTTATCTTCAATTTAGTAACACAAGAGAGGTGAATAGTGAGAAGAGTTTGTTTGCACACTTCCTCACTTAAAAAAACCCTCAGCTTTATAACTTTTAATGGTACTTGATATCTCTTTAATACTGAAATTGAAGAATTGTCAAAAAAAAAAAACAAAAACCAAGACTGTCCATGAAAATGCCCTATGATATCATTAAATTTAGGAAATACAAATGCAAGCGCTTTTATTTACTTGCTTATAGTACTTTTATATGCAATTTAACTTAAGAGAGATTTATGGCTTGCTCTGGGAACATAACTGCTTCTTGTAGAGAAGGACAGGAATTTGCACTGTAAGACAAAGATCATTAAAGGTGTGACTGTCTTGGATATAGTTTTCTGGTGGAAAAATAAGCTTTTGATTGTGTTTACTTACAGAATCAAAGAAAAAGATATTGTCACTTTCTGAATTTTCAACTGTGTACAAAATAATCATAAATCCTAGCAATGCAGAGAAATGTTAATTGATTGCTTTCTTTAAATACTTACTGCTACACAATATACAATAAATTTCAGACAGCTGTGGGTGTTTAAAAGTAACAAATCTCATTGCAGCCTGCACAAGAAGGAAAGATTTTCATTTGTTTATTTTGGATAGAACTGGGGATATTGACTGATACCTATGCTCCTTTCTTTGTGCTTACAGTAACACAGTGTTTGTCTAGGGGGTCTGGGTGGGATTACTTGTGACAGCACAGAGAAAATGGGTCACTGACCATGAAGGGTCTGTCTCATATCTGCCACACTGTTTTCACTTAGCAATCATGTGCCTGTACTTTGCACATGCCTCTCATGCCTTCAAGCAGCTGATGGTGATTTTTATCATTTTCCCTTTCCTCCTGTCCCTCCACTAGGGAATTCTGCTGATCTGCTCAAAGGCATTGGTTCCCTCTCTGGTTATAATCTGCCTTTTGTTTTTCTGCTCTGAGCATCTTGAAGGTGCATGTAGGGATAATGTATGATGGTCTGGTGATTTTAGCACCATCCAACACCTGTTCTTTCTTTGTTCCTTATTTGTGACATTTCTTCTTGTGCTGTCATTCACATGTTCCTAGTTACACATAATTCACATAATTCTTAAAGGTTTTAGTCACAAGTCTCTGAAAAAAGTGCATTTTACTTCTTAGAAAATCTAGATGTGAACAATATTCACAATTTATCTCAGTGCAGCTGTTGTTGTGCTAGTGCTGGATTTTTTAATCATGTGAAATGATTTCCCATGCAGCTTAATGAAAGTTTTGAGACAGGTACAGCATGGGATGTTTATGAGAGCAAAGATCAGTCAATTTCAATTTTTTATTTATAATGGCTGAGGACAAAAAAAGGATGCCTCTCAAAACCTTTCTTGTTTGCTTTGTTTAATGCAGGAGCTTCAAATATGGCTATCTATGGCCTAAAAGATGCTGATGATATTATCTTACTCTATCTAGATTGAAGGATATATAACAAATTGATGAACAAGATTTCAAAGGTTGACTAGAGACTAATGGTTCATTTTGCATGAAATTTTTAGTTTTAAATGGATCACTTTATTACTGTGAAGAGTAACTCACAAAAGTATGATATTTTGTAAGCCAAACTACATGGAATATCACTTATTTTCACACAAACAGAATGAAAATTTTATTGTTAAAAAATTCAGTTTCATTGGCAGTGTTCAAAAGCATTTCCCATGCTCCCCATGCAGGACTACAGGGCGGGGGAAGAGTGTCTGGAAAACTGGCCAGAGGAGAAGGATTTGGGGTGCTGCTTACAGCTGAACAGGAGCCTCTGTGGGCCCAGGTGGCCAGGAAGGCCAATGGCACATGGCTTGTATCAGCAATAGTGTGGCAGCAGGACCAGGGCAGGGATTGTCCCCCTGTGCTGGGCACCAGTGAGGCCTCACCTCAGGTCCTGTGTCCAGTTCTGGACCCCTCCCTGCAAGAAATGTTTTGCGGAGATAACCAAAAACTCCACAACTTTGTGAAAGTTGTAAAGCCGGTATGTTTATTATTACAGTGCTGGATGCATGTGGAGATTACTCTCCTTAAAAGACATGCGCACTTCTGGGAACTTCAGGTCCCTTTTTATCCCTCTCTCAAATACGTATGCATACAATTTCACAATGGGTTCATACGTATTCATTTTTATGAATTTTGGCATGACATTTGCCACTAGTTCTTTATCAGAAAGAATTCCTAGGTCAGGTTGACCTGCTCTCACAGCAGTCTCTCTGTCTCTCTTTATCACCCTCGGTCTCTCTACCCTTATCTCTGTCCTTCACTGAAGCAGTTTCTCTGAGCCTAGGCTTTTGCAGTCAGGCTAAATATCTATGTTTTCTAACCACAGACTAAAATATGTACATTTCACCTAAATCAAAATGAATTTCTACTCTGGAGAATATCTACTCTGTCTCAGAAAGACATTGAGGTGCCACAGCATGTCCAGAGAAGAGAACGGAGGTGAGGAAGGCTCTAGAGGGTAACTCCTATGAGGAGTGGCTGAGGGATCTGGGAGCATTTAGCCTTGAGCAAAGGAGGATCAGGGAAAACCTTCTCACTCTTTACAATTCCCCAAGAGTGTATCCAGATGGGGTTGGGCAACTAGTGATAGGATTAAAGGATGCAGCTGTGCCAGGGAAGGTACAGGTTAGACATTAGGAAGAATTTTTTGGCAGAAAGAGTTGTTAAACTTTTGAGTGGATTTAATCATTGCCCAAGGTTGTGCCATGGTTGACAAGGTGATGATCAATCCAAAGTTCGACTTCGTGATCTTGGAGGTCTTTTTCAGTCTAGATGATTTAGCATTATTCTATGTGATTCTGTGTTTTGGTGTCTATTTTTTCAACCCCCTCACATAGAAGAGGATGTCTTATGGAATAATTAGTGTTCTACATCTGTAATTATTTTACCAGTTTGCTGCATTTTTGCAACTCTGAAACTGTGTGTATCATGAGAGGAGGTATCTATACAGGATTGCACAACTGATGTTTTTGGAAAGCCAGTTAGTATGATTTCTGGATTTTTACCCTGTCTTATCAAGTGTAAATTCACAGTGTAGTGCATTCAATGAAATGTCCATTTTTAAACCTTATTAAAGAAATTTAAATCAGTGTACAGCAGTGAAAAATGTAACAGTGGTCATATTGTATCAGCAGTTGCCCAGAAGGAAGAACAGCCTACTCTGTTAAAACCTGAAGTGCATCCAGAACGATGCTAAAATTGCACAACAGGTATTTCTGCAAATATTGAAGCAGTTAAGGTGCAAACAACTCCTATTATTTGCTTTCCTTGGGAGAATATGTCATAATTTCTGTACAATTGAAATTTATAATGTTTAATGTTCTTAATTTGCATTTTTAGTAATATAATGGGATTTATAAAGACAGATGTCATTCATTATTTCTTTTATGAGAGCTAGTAATTTAGTTGAGCTTGTTGTATATTGCCTACTTAATGTGGAACTAGAATGAGCTGTTTTATGTACCATAGTCACAATAAAACACCCATGAAAGAATAGTTGAATTGAGGATATAATGTGCCTCGTGGAATAAAAGTGGTTTGTGCTGTTGTAACTTGTATCTACTTTGCCAAATGCAGATGCAGAATTCAGGTGTTTAAAAGGAGTTCTGCTGCTTTGTTATAGCTCTCCCTGTGGATATATATGTACAACATGCATGCTTTCAGGTAAATCCTATATA
>JAXCLO010000001.1:14026807-14039419 GCA_035583995.1 Arremon aurantiirostris | reverse complement strand
CTATATACATTTATATATATATATATATATATATATTTATATACAGGAAAAATCTGTAAATCAAGTTTAGAACAAAGTCATGGATCCTATCTTAGTCTGTTGACATACAAAGAAAATTTGTTTACCTGTCCACATAAAAAATATCAATGCAATATGCACAGGTAAACTTTCCCCTGTGAGTTTCCTATTTCTGGATTAAGATTGACCATGAACAAGATCTGACTGAATATTTCCAGCAAAGGGAACAGTGAGTTACAATTGAGAAAATGTTGTTATATTGAAGGAGCAGGTGTTTTAACAATGTGCATGTTGATTGTGCTGGTTTTGGTTGTGGCAGAGTTAATTTTCTCCACAGCGGCTGGTGTGGAGCTGTGTTTTGGGTTTGTGCTGAACAGGGGACTGATGATGCAGAGATGTTTTTGTTATTGCTGAGCAGGGATTGTACAGATCCAGCACCTTTACTACTTTTTGTACTGCCACTCTGATGAAGAGGTTGAGGATGCATGGAAGCTTGATCTTAGTGTGTATCTTAAAATAATACAGGAAAGTCTTTATCAACATTAGCCCCTGCAGTTTTTTAATAGTTTCATGAAACACAAAAATATTTTTGTTTCTATTGATAATTAAAAGAAAGACAGAAATTTGGGTTTAGAAAACATATTTAGGGAACCTCTGAAACCTCATTTGTAGCTTTACCAAGGTTGTCTGCTTGACAACACAAATTTATATGTTTTTTCTAGAAATTTTAATTCTGTAGTATGGCATGCACAAGTAGTTTATATGTTTTCTGTCTATCAAACTAGTGGCAAATCAAATTAGTGACAAATCAAACTAGTGACAAAGACATTTTTGTAGCATTAAAAATGTGTGTGGGGAAAGAAGAGTTGGTTTTGGTCGCCAAGATATGTAAGAAGGGGAAGGAATTACTTTGGTTTATTTTGTTATGCTTACTATTTTATTTTTTTTGAAAAAGTAATGGAGATTTAAAGAAGCATTTAGAATTCCTTGGGAACACAAGTAGGAAAATTATCTCTCACCTCATCCCAGATGAGTTTTGTTATTGGAAGTTAAAGAATTGTTTAAAGGATCAATACCCCTATACTTTCACCCCAAGCTGTCTCAATACTTTATTTTTTTAAGAGAAACTGTACAGTTGGAAAGAACACATGGAAACCCATTCTCTGCAGGTGCATAGAGAAATAACTTTTTGGGGAGAGCAGAATTTTTGGGTCAAAATAAATTGTATTACACCCCCAAACAAAAATTTCTTAGAACAGCAAAGCTAGACATTGCCAAGCAGGTTCTAAGGGTTTTCTTGGCTTACACCATTTTGTCTTTTCCTTCCAGAGACATCACAGGCATTAAATCCACTAAGTTTTGCTGAAAAAAGAGTCATGTATTTGCCCTTTGGAAGGTTCCTTGTACTTTAAGATCTTACAACATAAAATTAAAGTGACTGTTTTCCTCCTGAACTTCTGCTGAGGTTTAAAGGACTTGCTTCCAGTGTCCACACACTGTGGTTGGGATTTGTGTTTTCCTCCCATGTACATTTATGGAGAATTGTCTCTCTTATCAGACTACACTTTATTAGATAGGAGGAGAGAAGTTCTTTTGGTCTCCTCTTGGAACAAACCACTGCAGCACTTCAATATTTGTGAGAGCATTTTTCTGCTTAAAACCTCACAGAATACAGTGTTAAAACTACTTCTTCAGCAAATAATACATAATTATAAAAGAATCACCCTTTCCATGACTAGACTTTTTTACTTGTAAATGCCCAGAAAACGATGTGTTTCAGAGGGGAAAGGCAGTGTGGTACAATGCATTCTTGCTAAATTACTTTTTCTAAAGGACTGTTATTTTCAAAACTTTTTGCAGTGTTTGAAACTTGGCAGAAAAAAAAAATCAATGCTCAAAAAGGGGGAATATGTCATTCTGTTTCCCAAAGCCATAAGTTTGATTTTTCTTGCTCTCTTCACAATATATGTAAATACTGGTGAATTATCATCTGAATTTAGATGAATTAAGTGAGGAAGCTATTTCCTCTGGGAATATTGCTTTGGTGCACATTTCTTACATAATAAGGTTTCTGTTCGTGTGTATTTCCCCTCCATGTGTCTTGTTGTCCCTTTTCCCACAATGAAGAAGACTTTGGGAGAAATTAATGAACAGTTTCTGAACCCAGACCTGCTGCTTTCCTTCCTGTTTTGATGGTTGAACTTTCTGCTTGATAATACTGCTATTGTGCATAGTTTGCATTCATGTGGAAAACTGGTGGTTTTTTGGCAGCCTTGAGAATCTTTGATCCTGTCATTTTTCAAATGTTTGACTATCTATTTCAACTCGCCCTGTAGCAGATTGACAGAACAGACAGGGTCACATTTTGGAGTGAAAAGTCTAAAAAGGGTCAACATTTTAAATCAAAGACCTATATCTTTTGAATCCTGGATGATTAAGATACAGCATCCCCCTTTATTCTGTTTGTTCTCACAGTAATTGGCCCTGTATCCAAGGCAGATTCACCCTTTTGAAATACACCGTGAGAAGGAATGTAGATTAGGTACAAATAAGTCCCAATACACATTCTGAAGCAAGCAGCTCACTCAGAGGTGCAGTTGCACTCTGAAAAGGGTTCTGGCACTGCTGGAAACCAAAAATGGTGCTTGTGTGCAAGACCTTGCTAGCTCTCTCTTTCTCACTCCCAAATCTAATGTTAGATGAGTAGAAAAACAAGACTGGATTGACTGGGAGGTCTGCTTATGTATTTATGTTTTCTTAAGTTTCCACTGTAAGTAGTGTGAAGTGCAGTAAAATCCTTTCTTCTGTTTGTAAAAGCAGAGCAGTCTTAAAGTTACAGAGCGTCACTAAGTATTAGATCATAATGTCCTAGACCTCATGCTACGGTGTTACTCAAACTGACACATAGTGAGAAAATGAAAAAACAGCTAAGCAAAATCTACCCCAAAACAAAACACATACTCTGCTTTCATAATTGCAGATTTGCTCCCTGCTTCCAGGGGGATAAAAAAGTAGATTTTCACAAGGCAAATTTCTTCAGAAAAATCCTGAAGCCTTGTTGGTGACCGTAATTTTCACCTCCTCTGCCCTGACTGACTTAAGAGCAAAAACCAGAGCATGCTTTATCTCTTACTCCATCTTTTTGGTGGTTTGTTTTTAGGCACACTGGTTCAAAAACATTTTAAAGAAAAACATGTAGAAATGGACCCCACCAGCTCCTGTAATACTGTTTAGTTTTCTGCTCACTCCTGTTTTCTCTGACTGATGGTTTTTTCTTTTCTGGACAGAGTGAGCACAATGTCAATGAGCTAACTAGAACTCGCATTTAGAGAGCTGATCTATAAGGAAAACACTATGAACACTCAGTGCTGATATTCTCAATATCTCATAGCAAAAAGTGCATAACAGAGAATGAAAATGTATCAGATTCATGTATAAGAATAAAATCATTTGGCTTTGTCTCCACTTGCAGGTGTACTGCCTCCTGAAGCTTCCTGTCATGCAAGTGCAATGTTATCAATACATTCTTTTCTCATAATAGACATTTTTCATCTGTTCACTTGCAGAACACTTCATCTGTTCACTTGTCTGAAACTGAAGCTTCTGATTAGTCTAATCCTTGAAAAATGAACGCATTAATTGTCCTCATCATTTACAATGTTTGCTTGTCTTTGACTCCAACAATTGATGGTTTTCTCATTTCTCACACTGGTTTTGACATTTCAGCTTTTGAGGACCCTTAATTAATTTGTCTGTTCTCCAGTTCCCTGAGTGACTGAACTCTCAGAGTGAACACACACATTTGCTGCTTCTGGCACATAAGGAAAGAAGAAAAAAGAAGACCTTGCATTTTTCACAAGCAGAAAAGAAAATCAGAGCTCAAAAGTCACTTTGCATGTGGAATATCTTATGAAATAATGGTAAATTGTAAATAGCCTGGAGATTTTTTCCTGAATAATCACTTTGCTAACTCAGCTATTTCTATCAGTGTCAAGACACTAGAAAATATGTGATCTTGCAAAAGCATTCGCCACCTCTTCTGCTCTGTTTGTGATCTTGGTTGATTCCAAGTTCAGGGTAGACCACAAGATTGTCATATGAGTGAATAAGAATGATATCTTGTCTGCAAAGAAAGGTGAGTTAAAGCTTCCAGGGAAAACCAGAATACTCTGTAGAATATCCATGGGTATTAAAATGAACCAGGAAATCAGTTTTCCAAGATTTTTTTTTTTTTTCTGTGTCAAAACATAGATGCTTTCTTATAGGCAAGTTTATTTGTTAGGGCTTTTTGTAGATGTGATTTCTGAGACTTGGCACTTCTTTCAGCATGGTAATAGGCTTTTTTAGACAAGGTGACACAGTTTAATCCAAAATATAAGTAGTTATAAGTTATAAGTAGTTAACAAAAAAGTCAAATTTTGATTTCTCATCTTTGTATCATATTTGAGATTAGCTCAATATACTTCACTCATGAATTTCTGAATAGCTCAGAGGCCAATTTTCAATCTTAACTAAGCAGAACAACTGCTTTCCACGTGGCAATTAATGTTAATTTATAGATACACATGCCGTAAGGCTAAACCTTTACACAGGAGGCATTGAAGCTCATAATGGTGCATGCAATCCAGGCTGGGAGCTTTTCAATCTCAAGAAGAAAGTAAAACAGATTGATATTTTAGAACTGGGGGTGTGGGGAAATAAGCTTGTTTTCACAAACAAATGAACTCATCCATGACCTCATGCCATTAAAATCTCCCATTTAGAATTATAGGTGATGCTTCCACATCACTTAGAGAAGGGAAATGCTATGTGTGGCAAAGCCTCACAGCCTTTTCTATTTGGCTACTACTGTGAGTAAATGGAAAACATAAACATAAATACATTGTGGCAGGAATTTCAGGGCCTCTTTCCCTCCTTAATTTCCTATCAGTGGATTAGATTTACTTTTTGGGTGTAAATTTATGACACCTGTATCAGCAAAGAAGCTGCCCCCCGAGTCAGTGGGCAAGGTTGGATGGTTGTTGGTGGCTGGATGTTTGGATGGCAGGGAGGGATGGTTGCTGGCTATTTAGGAATCTAGTTCTCCTTGGAAGCAAGCAAGCTGAGGGAAATACAATTACCTTTATTTTGCAAGTGTAGCACCTCAGGAATGCAAGCTGTCTTTTATTGTTTGGGAGGACAATCAGATGAATCATCTTTTATTTCACCTGTCAGTACTAAGAAGGTGCTTCAGCACTGCACACTTTGAAATCTAAAAGCAGTGTAAAAATTTCTAACAATCAGAAATCCAGAGAAAAGAGATTTACAAAGGAAATCTTTCTAGTAGCAGGGAGGTCACTCTTTCTGTGCATCACTTTGTTACTCAATAACAAAAAACCCTCTGAAAGGGATGTTTTATTTTTAATCCAGTGATAGTACACGAGTGCTAAAGAATATAAGTAATTGGATATTTAGTGTTTCTTTTACCCAAGGGTATGAGATATTTCCTTTTCTCGTGTCATCTTTCCCTGCCACATGCATTGTGTCTCATGGACTGTTGGGAAGGGATGAGAGCTGAGATCTCTTTTTAGTGTAGGGAGAGGAGAGAGCAAGGTGGGACTTGATGGGAGAGAGATGTTCATTTGTGGGAGAAGCTGTGCTGGCTGTATTGGCTGCTGTTCTCGGATGGCCAATCTCTGCTTCCTCTGGCACTTTGGCAGCCTCTTGTCCTTGATGTTTGCCTCTTTCCCCTGCTGTCACTGCCCTGCTCCCTGCCTCTGGCATAATTGCAGGTTTGCTCCCTGCTTCCAGGGTGATAAAAATGTAGATTTTCACAAGGCTAATTTCTTCAGAAAAATCCTGACAAAAAGTAGTGGCTAATATTCTTTATTTAACTTATCCAAGCCTTCATAATGACAACAATAGAGTCTTTGTTTGACCAAATAGAAAATCTGGCTTTGGCCAAAGGTTTTCTGTAAAAAAGCTAAACTTAAAGGAGATACTTGGATCTTCTTCCACAGGTTTTCTAGGTACCTCACCTTACACAATTATTTACACTCTACTGCACAAATGTATGTGAACATTTGTGTTCAAACTAATAAACATCTGTGTTGGTTTTGCATGGCCTGGTTTTTGAGAGCAGGGCACAGAGGTGGCTTTTGTGAGGAGCTGCTGGAAGCTTCTACCATGCCCAGCAGAGGCAATCCCTGATGGCTCTGAAGATGGACATGCTGCTGGCCAAGGCTGGAGAGGTTGGTAACACCTCTGTGATAACATGTTTAAGAAGAAAATCAAAACAAAGAGGCACACTGTTAATTCCAGCCTAGAGAAGAGGAGGAGGTGAGGACATGTAAAGGAAAAAATGTGGGGACAACAAGGTCAGTGGAGAAGGAGAGAGAAGAGGTGGTCCAAGCACCAGAGCTGAGATTCCTCCCCCATTCTAAATTGTCCCTTTGGGTTCTGGCCCGCTCTTCCATATGTCATGCCTGGAGTATATGGAAGCTGAGTAAAGTCAGCACAAGTTTTTGAACCACATACAAATTAACTGTTGCTAAGTTAAATAATTTTAATTTTGAATGGGCATCAGTAATGGCAGTTATGCTGCGGGGGTAGAGAGAGAAGGCTGGCAGTGAAGTTATAATCTGTTTTAGTTTCTCAAAATTGGATGGATTAATGATTTTTTTAATCCATTAAATATGATGGCCCCTAAAAGGATCAGAGAGAATGCCATGAAGTTTTGTCAGGGGAGGTATCAGCTGGGTATCAGAAAAAAAAAAAAACTCAGTCAGAGGGTGGCCAGGCACTGGAACATGCTCCCTGGGGAAATTGTCACAGCACCAAGCCTTGCAGAGCTCAAGAAGTGTTTGGACAACACACTCTGGTACATGGTTGTGCAGACTCACAAGTTGGCCTCCATGATCCTTATGGGCTCCTTCCAACTCAGGTTAATCTATGATTCAATTAAATCCTTTTTCAGATTGCTCCCTCTCTGTTCTTCAGAAAGGGAATAAAAGCATAAAGATATGTAGCTCGAAAAAACATGTTGTAAAACCCCCAAATACTTTGTAAATATCTCCCCTAGTCACATCCCTTATTACATTACTGGGAAAGGAGATACTCCCTACTGGATAAAGGCTAGTGTAACATATGGCCATGTTATGAGGCCAATCTGGGTTCCTCTGCCTGCTGCAGTTGCAGCAGAAGATGGCAGTCTTTATTCAGTCTAGAATGCCTTGAATAAATATTTTGATTTCAAAGGAGCAGTAAACACTCATCTGTTAAGCAAACCTATATGCAAATAGTAATATAGTAAATCTTTTTTAAGCATGTCATTTTTGCATTAACAGCTATGTAATAAAGCAGAAACTATGTTTCGCATTATTAAAGCATCAAACGAATCAAATTATGCCACACTAATGCTTCATTGAGCATCATTAAGCTAAGCTGTCTTGTGTTTTGTACAATGTTTACATTTTTTTGTTAACAGAAGGATGCTTAGAGGATAAAAGTTTACAGTCCAATAAAGATGAATAACTGGTTCTTCTTCCAGCTTAGATGTACTGAAAACTTCTGACAGTGTGATAGGCGATAGCCTTCTTAAAGGTAAATTATTTCAAACAGGTGTTTATTCTGTATACTTCAGCTAAGTCTACAGGTGGCAGACCTAACTCATTCCTAAAAGCTGGATCAACAGCTGGAAGGAATGTTCCCGGAATTCTTTTCCACTCTTTATTTTCTTGGAGGTAATGATAGATACTCATCAAACATAAATTATTTTCTGTACACTTCCATTCTGTCCTCTAAATTTTTGAATGATAACAATCATAATTCTTATTCAAGTGGGTCCT
This sequence comes from Arremon aurantiirostris, assembly GCA_035583995.1. Classification (NCBI taxonomy): domain Eukaryota; kingdom Metazoa; phylum Chordata; class Aves; order Passeriformes; family Passerellidae; genus Arremon; species Arremon aurantiirostris. The sequence goes on along the minus strand of JAXCLO010000001.1, from coordinate 14,031,575 downwards.
TGTAGACACTGCATCCATGCTAAGAGAAGCAGGAGTCTGGGTAAGGTGTTTTACCTTCAAAGACTGTAATTCTCTGGTGTGTTGTCCATAGTTCTGTAATGTAATGATTAAGAGCTTTCTGTATTCTGTAATGTAATGATTAAGAGCTTTCTGTAATGTAATGATTAAGAGCTTTCTGTATTTGGTTCCTTGTCATCAACATAAACTGTGGTAGATTAGTTCAAGAATGAATAGATACATGATCCACAATTGCTCAACGCACTTCTGTCTTTTCTTGTTCTTCAAAGGAAAAAATTCTTTTTCTTTAATCAGACATTTTCTGATTAATTCTGGAAAATCATGCATGTTATTAAGTGTTGAAATCACCAAGGCTCACTGAAGTCACTGAAGTTTTAAAGGTGTGGTCTTTCCCTGAATAATCACAGAGGTAATTTAACTTTCTTTTGTGAAATACAATATGCTGTCTTCTCTGACATTTTGGGGGGTGAAAATTTATTTACATCTCTGTTGTCAGATCTTTGTCTGATTTGGCATTTAATTTTTTTTTTTTTTTTGTTTGGTTTGATTTTGGTTTTGGTTATCCGGGGTTTTTTGTACCTGTAAGAGGAGGAGGATTTATATTATAACTCACCCAAAAATACTGCATTTATTTCCTTGAGGTAAAACTTGCTACAAAAATCTGTTGCAGATTCTCCACCCTTGTGAAATAGAGGTTCACAGGAGAGGAACCAGCTGGTTTTATAAAAGCAGTGAGAGATTTGTCCCTTCCAAATGTCACAGATGTGGCATACATATCCTCCAGTGTGCTACAAATGAACTGGATGGAAGATGCTTTTCATCTTGTAAGAGTTTGACTTACTTGTATTTCTCATCTCCTCTGAGATGAAACCCAAATCTTTCCATGCAGAGTTAGAATAATGAAATCATTAAGATTGGGAAAGACCTCCAAGGTCACTAAGTTTAACCTTTGAGTGATACCACCTTGTCAAGTACACTAAATGACACATCCAGTCACTCCTTGAACACCTCCGGGATGGTAAGCAGTTGGAGAGCATGTCTCAAAACATTGAAAAAATTTTACTCACCTGAGAAAATCACAGTTCAAAACATTCCTTTTCTGGAATCACTGCCCAGACTTGCTACACTCTCAGGGAGAATAATGTGTTTGTCTAATCAAAGTTTTCATCAAGTCCCCTCAAATTTCTAGTGATTTCCATATGTAAAAGACTAATCCTGCAAGGTTTTGTGTAAATTGAAGCACTGGCAAAATGTCTTTCTGTTAGTTATGACCAACATGGTAACCAACAGAAGGAATCCTGCTGTATCATGATCAAGATATACTTTCTCAATTCTTCCAAGCCTTAAAACAAATCGAATTACAATAGTTTTTTGTTTTGGTAGTTCTTCAGAATAGATTGTTATATTTTATCAGTTCATAGGCTGTATAAAAATATCCTACCTTCCTCTTATTTCTTTGCATATTTTTCTTATCTTTCTTCTTCATCTTATTTCCTTCTTTTTCCATTCTTTCTGTCTGAAAAATGTTTGTGATACTTTCAAAATTATTAACTTACCCATTGTTGAAAGAATGAAGCTTATACTGAAAGACCTCTAAAACTTTACAAAACTGACTGATTATTTCAGCTGCGACTAAGGCTATCTACCTACTAGGAGGTAGGTAGAAGTTGATGATGGCATATTGATTTAATTAAATTAAGTTGATAAGGGTATATTGATTTAATTAAAAATACCTTTCACTATTGCAAGATATTATCCTGCCACAGTCTTGCATTCCAGTCTGATGTCCTTTATTATCTTTGCCCAGTAAAGAAAGCATGACCCTAGAAGGAAAACAGCTACATTTTGTGCTGTGCCAATCTAAAAAGCGTGGTTCCACTTCCATGTAACCAGCACTAGTTTGACAATTTCTGCCCTCCATTATGTCCTATAAACACATAATTTCAAAACTAAGTGGCTCTGCCATGAGAGAGCTATACAGGTAGAGTGCATTCAGTGAAGGAAGAGAGGTGCTTGACTAATCATTCATGAATGCTGTAATTTTATTTTGAGGGACGTGCCATTTTCTCTGTGATATTGGATGTACTACAGTTCATAATCAGTTATTATGGCTACTGGGTAGCATGAAGCAGGAAGTGAATGGCAGAAGGAAATGTAGCGTCTGATAGGCTTTTCTGAGCTGAGCAGAAATCAGTTATAATGTCTAAAATGTCTAAATGTCTACATTTTAGATGTCTACATTCCCTGAATACAGATGCAAGTAGCAATTTTCATTGTCGATTCAGTAGTTCCCAATCTCTTCTGCTCTGCTGTCCCCTCCTGTCAAATACAGAAAGTCCCTGGCATGATGGAAATCTTTCAATAGTATAAATATAGACATTGTAGTGATGTTATTGTAGCTGTTTTATGAGAGGATGATGAAACAATAACTAAGTATATAATCTTCCACTTGTCAGGGCTTACCGTATCAGCCTTTTACTCATGGGCATTTTTTATTCTTGACATAAGGCATAACATCAGTTCATCTGCTATTTCAAATCAGAATGTGTTAGCAGCGTCCTGAGGTTTTCTCCTTTTTATGCCTGTAGTTGTAGCAGAAACTGTATTTCCTATATTTTGATACAGACAGGAGCTATCTCTTAAATTTTACAATTCTTAAGGTCCTTGGAATTTTATGACCCTTGTGGGACCATACCAACTTAGGATGTTCTATAATTTTACGGTTAAGTTTCTTCAAAATTATAATATAGATTTGAGAAGCTAACAAAATTTACTCAAACTTATTTTCTATTATGAAAGTGGACCTTACTTTCTCTAATTAAACGTGCTTAGCTACTGTATTTGTTATTTTTAGGAACATTTGAAGTTTGCATGGCTACAGTATCAGAGAAAAATAAACACTTTTTTTTCTCTATTAAATAGGTAATTATTAATTTTGCTGATACTGGTTCTATGTCAACAGGAGCTAAATAAATAACTTTATTTCCATTAGTGGCATACCAGCTGTATCTGAGGGTTAAAGAGCACAAGCCAGACCATCTCCCATTGTTGAATCTGACCCTGTAAGCATTGCACTGTCTTTCAGCTCTCTCATGCCATTTCTCAGTCACTTACCTTTGTTTTCAAGTCTTACTTTATTCACTTTTTGTGGTCTCTGGACTGACTGATCACCTAGAGACTCAACCATCAATTTGTTAATTTTCAGTCAAACATTTCTGCATTATCCTCTTGCCTGTCCTTATTTTTGGAAATGATCTTTCCTGAATTGTATCAAAGACAGCTACCTCAAACGTAGCTGTCTTTGAGCTTAGCTTTTCATTTTTTTATATCTGTGATTCATTACACACAAATCCTTTCTACTTGCCTGATGAATGCTGTATCACTGTTCACTTTTATTTCTTTATGTCTTCTCTCTTTATCAGTCTGTCTCTTACTTCAGATTAAATGCACTTAAAAAAAAATAGAATGTCTTTTTATCCTCTTTTTGTGTAGTCTCTGAGCAAGAGATTTGCTCTTGGGAGACAATCTGAGGCACTATAGTATTGTCTCCACCTCTCTTATTGTATATTCCTTATATATTAAAATGGTGCCCTAGAGTGATTGTATGATGGATATCCCCATTGTCAGTCTTTTTTTCCAGGTACAAGTCTTGGTTCTTTAAGAGCAAAAGTTGGGAGAGAAGAGGTGGAATGATTTTTGGCATGCAGTTTGTGTGTGCCGCAGCTTCACTTCCTCCCTGTCATGGTCCACTTGGGCAAGCGAGTCGTGATGTTTCATTTCCAGAGCCCAAAAATGCAAAAGACAAACAGCAGGAGACTGTCAGTTTAATCACAACAAATGCACCTTTATTGAGGGCCAACAGCAAATGCCATAGATGGATCAGAAAAGAAAATAAAGGATAGAAAGAAAAAGAGGGGAGGGCGAATATAGGTACCAATGAGATGGAATCCTCATGGTCCAGCCACAGAGATTCTCCGATGTCCATGGGGGCTCACCAAAGTCATCTCAAAAGTTACAGTTTATATAATCTCAATCCAAAGCAAGTGGCATCTGGCCAAAAGGTGGGGGAGATTCATGGGCCATTGTGTTGAGATCCCTTGGTCTGTGAGGGAGGTGCAGTTGTGCAAGGACAAGCCACTGCTTGTCAGAACTTGTGAGGCAGGTGCGAGCGTGCAAGAACAAGCCACCGCTCGTCAGAACCTGTTCAAACCAGTGTTCTATGAAGGTACAGAGAGCACACCTACAAACAATCACTTGGCATAACATCCAGAAAACATCCACCTCAGCCAGGCCAGAGCTCCTGTCGGGAGTCTTCCGGGTCCTTGCGACGATCATGAGGAAACTACGGACTGTGTCTTACTCTCCCCCAAATTCCTTTCTCTTGGGATGTTGTCTGCAGCATGGATAGAGGGAGGACAGCTTTCCTTTTTTTTTTAAGCTAGTTTCTTGTCTGTGAGCTGAGTCAAGAAAGCTTTTTCTGGGACAGCAGCTTTTTCTGGAGCTGTTCAGCTCTTCTCTGGTCTGGAACACCATCTGCCAGGGACCCCTTCTCACTGACAGCCTGGAGGGGCCTGGGCCTGGGATGCTGAACCCCAGCTCTGAGGAGAGAGAGGGAGAGAGAAAGAGAGAAAAAAAGATGAGAAAGAGAAAGAAAGAGAGAAAAAGAGAAAGAGAGAGAAAGAGAAAGAGAAAGAGAAAGAGAGAAAGAGAAAGAGAAAGAGAAAGAGAAAGAGAAAGAGAAAGAGAAAGA
>JAXCLO010000001.1:13984136-14001383 GCA_035583995.1 Arremon aurantiirostris | reverse complement strand
TTTTTCTTCCTGAGAAGCTGAGAGGCTTCAGGAACAAAATGTAAACATTGATTATCTGCTGCTGTGGAATGCAACAGATGCATCTGCGATTGGCCCATCTTGGATGGTTGTAATTAATGGCCAATCACAGCCCAGTTAGCTGGGACTCTCTGTTCAAGACACAAACCTTTATTATTCATTCCTTTCTATTCTTAGTTAGCTAGCCTTCTGAGATGAAACTTATCCTTCTATTCTTTTTAGTATAGTTTTAATGTAATATATATCATAAAATAATAAACCAAGCCTTCTGAAACATGGAGTCAACATTCTTATATCTTCCCTCGCCTGAAAACCCCTGTGAACACTGTCACATTTTAATAACATCATTTTTTAAAGAGAAATTGTGTGACCTAAAACTTCCTTGCCAACTCAGGTAAAGCTCCTTGATACGGTGGTACTGAACACTCAGTTTTAGCCAGAGCCAAGTTCAAATTCAGTTTCTTAACAGGAGGATTGATCAGAACACCACAGCTTTTTAGTGTTGGCTAGACATAAACTTTTTAAAAGGTCGCACTTTTCCCATATCTAAATGATACCTGCTTTTAATCTTGGTCAGTCTCAGAGGTAACCTACCGCAATCTTGTAAACATTTTGAAATTTATAATGATTCAATCCTTTTTTTTTGTTGTTAGTCAAAACTATAGTAGTCTAAACATATTTAGGAAGAGCTGAGATTTTAGTCATTGAAATGAAACAGACTTAGCCAGATTGTTTCTTTGCATTGAGCTCTTGACAGAACCAAACTGGCTTTGAACATAAGTTTATATTTTCCACTCTATTTTTAATCAAACACTATGACCCTTATGTGAGAATCTCACTTTTATTCTCTCTTGTTTTGGCAACAGAAAACATACAAGAAAAAAGGAGCAGATTCAGCTGAAACTGTTTGCTAGTGCACCTATGGCCAGATGGTTCAACACAAGACCTTTAAAATTCAAGTAGTCACATTTATGTGTACTTATATTTATACAAGTAATCCTGTATTCAACTTTTATATGCTACATATTTGAAATTTACAGTAGCTTGAACCCAGCACTCTGCTTCTAGTTTCTTTACTAAATTCAATGAAGAATTGTGTATATAACTGTTAAGAACTATTTAGAATTTGATATTTGAGATGGATTCAGTCTTTATATGTAAAATACCACAGGGAAATCAGAATGAAACTCTGCACATTTATGCATATCTATTTACTTGGAGTAAGCAGCACATTCTTGAGTCTTAAAACCCTTTGATAAACTTGTTTATTGCTCTGCTAGGTCATTTGATGAAAATAAACACTCCTGCAATTGCTTCTTGCTGAGATAGCTAGTAGCTGTTATATTTGAAGTTGTGGGCAGGAAGAATGGATGAAGCATTTGGTCCCTTATCTCTCATAAGAGTCTGCAAATCAAAGATTCTTACTGTATTTAAAGGGCCTCATGAATTATCCTTGGGCATTTGGATCAAAAGAAATAAATGCATGTATTCATGCATTCAATGAGAATTTTTTTTATATTAAAAGTTAGATCTCCATGTTAAAAAGCTTGTAACTGTTGATATAATCTCAAGTTTCCACATTTTTCTGTACTCTCAGACTGTCTGAAGTATTTGTACTGCAGATGTAGATCTTCTGGATACATTGTGCTATATTTACACTGCTTCTTCATTGAGAACTTTCAAAAGTGTCTCTGTGCAATTTTGGAACTTACTAAACAGCAAGCAACGATGGAGAGTAAAGCAACATCTACACTTATGACCTGTTCTCTATATTTCCTACATGGTTGTCTCAGGGAAATATAATAATTAAGGCCTGCTTTTAGTCCAGAAATGGAGGGAACTTTTCTGGCTTTTCTGGAAAGACTCTGAAGGGTATTGCCAACAGGTCAAGGGAGATGAACCTGCCGCTCTACTCAGCCCTGCTGAGGCACATCTGGAGTGCTGTGTCCAGTTTTGGGCTCCTCAGGACAAGAGAGACATGGAGCTCCTGGAGCAGCTCCAGTGGAGGTTTGCAGACATGATAAAGGGTCTGGAGCATCCTTCTTATGAGTGAAGGTTGAGGGAGCTGGGATTTTTCAGGCTTGAGAAGAGAACACTGAGAGGAGACTTCATCACGAAGAAAAAGGAAACACCAGCCAACCAAATAAGTATTAGCAAGTAATGTGCTAAAACAGATGTACTTTCTTACTGAATTTGGCTGGAGAAAGCAATGTGCTTCCAATAATGGAAAAGATTGAAAGTCCCTTTCTTTTGTACCTTTCTCTTTTTCCCACTGAACTTGGACGGAAAAAGCAATGTTCTTACAATAATGAAAGATATTAAAAGTTCCTTTTTTTTGTAGCTTTCTATTGTTTTACTTTGCTTCCTGGCTAGGGTTTACTTGGACTGCCCCAAAGCTGACTCAGAGAATGAACTTTATTTCAAATGTGTTTTCACAAGCTATGAAATAGTTTATCTACAATAATTATTTTGTATTACAGTGAGAGGAAGGTAATTTCTGGAAACAGCTCCTGTTCAATATTTAAACTACTATGATGAACTACTCAGTCTGTTGAACCTGTGATATTTGAAATAGGAGCCCAGAACAGTGTTAACATATCTACTGCTAAGAATTCCCTGTTCACTCCTAAGAAACTCGGTACAAGTTTTGAAATTGTTAATTTGAGATGTTCTTTGTGCCTTTTTGCCTCAGTAAAGGACATAGATTCCATTTCTCTGTAAAATGTTTCTTAGGTATCTGTAGTGAATTTAGGAATACCTATTATCTTCACTCAAGCAAAAAACCTGAAAATGTTCTTAGATGTAAATTGGTTGGGGTTTATGATTTTTCATTTTGTTTCTTTCTCTTGGGAAATTTTCTCCCATTTTGTTGATAAAAAACAATAATGAATGGTACTTGAGAGAGACGAAAGAAGTAACCACAGAGAAGGGGGAGGAATGCAGCTGGCTTTGCCATCATAGCTGAGGGACATTCTCCTGGGGAGGGCAGAGATACCATGAGACTTGTGTTGTGGAAAAGGGGTTGGGTGCAGCTCCCAGCCCTCTTGTGCTCTCAGCATTCAGAGGGGAGAGAGGCTGCAGTTGCTGTGGGCAGAATTCACCACCACTGCGGGGTTCCATCTCTCGCTGCTTTCTTCTACCGTGAGTGTGTTATGAACAAGCTTTTAGGTCAACTCAGTTAATCAATAGTTACCATGTTTGTTGGTTGTTAAATGTTAATCACCAGGTTGAATGCGTCAATTCTGTTAATTAGCAATATTGTTAATCACCCTACCCAACAGTCCCTTACCTGCACCCTTTTTTTAACTCATCAAGTATTGCCTCTGCTGTTTCCAATGGCCCTAGCTATAAACAAGAAGGTAAGGTCACAGGTGTATATGAGAATTGAGAGACCTCCAGTACCATTCAAAGGAATAACTCCCTAGAAAAGACGAGCCAACCTGCAGTTCAAGAGACTAAGTGACCTGTCCTGCTTGAGAACTGTCCTTCTATTCCATCGGCGTAATTCCAGATTGTTACCATAACCTGACAAGAACTGGAGCAGGGTGAGGACCTGAGACAACAAACCCAAAGGTGTCTTCCTAGGCATGCTGGTGAGGACAGAAGACCCAGCTCTGCTACACAGCAAAGCTGCCAACTTCCTCCTCCTTGTCATCAAAGGGAGCAGCAGTGATGGTATGTGTGACCCCTTGGGCCCCCACCCAGAGCTGATTTACAGCCATTTCAATGCTGTTTAGATACTTTATGGCCATAGTGTAATCTCTCCATCTTCCTGTACATCTATTTCCTAATAAATAGACCCTAATTTTGTCTTCTTTCCTTCTTGTTTATACAGTTAGTAGGCTGCTTATGGCTTTTCACAGGATCTCTGTGACTCTGTGATGCTGAACAGAAATCACATCTGATCCCATTAGGACGCCTGGGCACCACTCTAGCACACACACAGTAGTGTGTGTCACTTGCAAGATGAAGTGTGTCATTTTGCAGTCTAGCCTGGTAGTGGCTGGCATAACAAAGAAAAATGGCCATACTCTCTCCAGGAAATGGTTTCTAGCACTAGCACAGAGGATGACAAGTAATCCAGGCAGACATTAGTGTGGGCAGTCTGTAGGTGATGAACAGGAGCGAAGTTTCAGCAGCGCCGTAACAATTTTATGCAAAGCCATTACGATGCATTATGGTATTGATCTGCATTGAAAAACTCAGCAAGATTCTTTAAAGGAATGGCACTGCTAAATTTTTATCCACATTGCTAACAAATTGTTCTACAAGACTTCCTGAATTTATCCTTTGTCTTTTTACTAGTGTATATGGATCGAGACTGATGGTTTTTGTGTGTCTTCAACAATGATTTTGCTATGGGCATAGTGCCAATAGATACTGTGAAATGAAATCACAGTCCTTTGAAACTGCCCCTGTTCTCTTCAATGTGATAAGGATTTTGTCTTGTGCTAGGAATACAAGTGGGAAATCTCTTGGTAATTCAGACTGGTTAGTCATTCAGGGGTAGGTCCAAATAGAACATAAAGTAGAATTAAATGGATTTGATTACATCTGGTAAGTAGAAACTCAAAGGCTCTCTTTAGCTGTTGACTCTCATTCAAGCATTTTGAAAAATTACAGTTCACTTCATACCCAATATATTTTTTGGTCATTTTGTTTCTTGAGGGAGGACAGGGAGGAAATTAATGGCTTCAGGCCAAATCCATGTAGCTGAAAGCAGTATTCTCACAGGTATTCACACTTTGCCTAAACTGCTTAGACAGGAGCATAGTGAAGTCCAACAATGTCCAAGAAAACCTCAAAGTTACAGAAAAATCAGTGTTCCTTTGACCAATATAACAGATCAAAGCTCTGCTGTTTGCAGTGATACTTGAGAGAGAAATATATGTTCAGGGTGGTTAAATCTGCCTTGCAATGAATAGATATTTAACACAAAATTCATTGCAGCATTTTGAACCTAGTATTAAGAGAAAAAAATATTTGGAGCTACTTAAAATTAAAATAGTATACCATCTTATTATTTCCTAATTTAAGGAAAAAAGTGAAAATTTCCTCATGCAGAGATGAGGACTGTATTTGATAAGGTTTATACCATGGTTGTGGTATAAATTTGTTTTTTACTATAGGATCTGTGTTCTTCTATGGTGTTTAGGTGAGTTGAGTGAAAATTCTACCTTCTAATGTTTATAACATCATTTATGTACCTGTTTGGTTGTTTTTCTCCCTTCAGGTTACCCCATCCAAACTCAGGAAATTTCCTTTGGCTGTTGAGACATGCACATTTAGACATAGTGAGAGAGCTATTTCAGAACACCTCATTAGCCTGGGGTAGCTTATTGCTGTACTGCCTTGAAAGAAAATCAGTGAAAAACAGCAATGGAAGCCTCAGTACATTTACTTAGTGTCTATTTACTCCAGGGAGAGAATTACTTCTAGTAGCAAATTATTTGTCCCTGCATGTGTACTAATTTCTGGTATCTGACACAGTACAAGGAAAGTAATATTTTGCATATTTCTCAGTGTCATTTCTTTATTTCACCTCCAGTGCAAAGGGAAAAAGAGCAGTAACTACAAAGAGATTTCTCTACATATCTTATGTCCTATATTATGCCTTGCAGATAACCAAACCAGCAAGGAATTAAAAGACTTCTGTATTTCTTTGCTCCCCAGTGTCCCTGGAAGACAAGAGACAGTATTGTCTTTAAGCACTATATACATTTTAAGAGGATTCCAAAGCAGGCACATTGTGGAGTTTAATGAAGAATTAAAAGCTCTAGAATGTCTCAAGTTCTTTACATTAAGAAGTCATAGTTTAAGTTAAGCCCTAAGGATCTTGCTCCTAGTCGTGGCTATAGAATTTTTAAAGAAAGAGTTATACTGAAAAGCCAGTAGACGATTTCTTTTAGTACTTAAAACTTGGTTTACAGCAGTTTTAATGCAGTATCTGTCATGGATTCTCATTTTACAACACAAGAGCTGCAACATAACAGACTGTCTGTATATCCCAGGGGTTTTATGGGCATAGATTATTTTTATAATATTGTGTTTTTAATGTATTATACTTTTTCTCTAACTATTTTCTCACTGAGGACCATATACTGCTATTCATAATAAATAATTGTGCAGTGTTTAAAAATGAGAGAGTAGGCATTCAGCTAATAATTTAGAGTTCATTAGTTGTAAACAGTGCTGTGAAGCAAAGTTAAAAGAAACATTTTACTGACTGATGTCCAGGTGACAGCACTGGACAATTATTTCTACACAATAAAGACAATATAAGACGATATCTCAGTTTGCGTGTGATACATTATTCTTTCTATTGTCATAGGAAAAACTGTTCTTCCCTCCTCACCCATTGCATCAAAGTTTTTTTTTTGTGCATTCAAATGATTTTGGAAGTCTTGACCTAGCTTTTCTTCCTGCTAATATTATACAGGTAACTGTCTCTAGCTAAAACTTTATTTCTTTATTGGTAAGCCATGAAAAGGAATCATAAAATGTAACAGGAGTATGGCACCATGTGATCTCCTTGCTGAGTTTAAGTACTTTCAATGAGGCTGTATAAAACCTTCTTTAAGTGGGAGCACAATATGTTTGTTGCATCAAATAATGATCTGGGCTGAAGCAGACAGATCATGAGCAGACTGGTTTGCTGACTTTCCATAAATTTGGTGGATTATTTCTAGGGGATTAGCTGGAAGTACGAAACATTTAACATGATTCTGCAGAAACAAGCGCTACAGCTCCCTGGCACAACTAACAATTAAAATGCTTATTTTCAAGAATGCTCTTTTGTTCTTCTAACACTCTGTCCAAAGGAGTAATCTTTGGCTGAAATAATGATTCATATATATATAAGGCTCTTTCCTTAGGACAGCTGGAATAATTACATGCACAATGATCTTGATGGCATCTATTTTCTTTTATAAAGACATTAGAATATTTTAGGTTAACTTCAAATAACACAATGAAGCAAAGCAAAGATTTCTTTAACTGGAACATCAGAGGCAAAGCTTGAAGTAATAATTGTGTCATCAGGTTAAATGTTGTGGTGCTGACACCTGGAGTAGAAGATGGATGGATTTGCTTGTATGTGCTGTCCACACTGACCTGTGCTAAATTTGTTTCTGTTCTGATTTAGAAGATTCATTTCCCTTTGTCTAGATTGAGTGCTAATAATGTGTCTAACTCTTTAGTCTAATGCTAGCTGCAGAGTAAATAGGGGAATAGGTACATGCCTGTCTGAGAAAAAAGAGAAAACCATGTGTAGATCACTATTTCATCATTCTGCTACAGTGTGGGAGAAAGAGCTCAAACTACTGCATGTTTCTCACACTTTATACCAGTGACTTATGACTCAAGAGAAGGTACACTGTATTTTTCTAGTGAGGAGAAAGTATACACCTAGCAAGGATATTCAGAATTAGCAATGCAAGAAATAAAGGACGCCCAAATGAAGATTTTTGGAGGATCTGCAAGTATTTCACTCATTATGCCAACCTTGCTACTTGTCAAGGTTACAGTAATGCTTTTTAGTGTAGGTAGAAGATCTGTCTTTCTCTGGTTTCATTTTCTGGTGATTCCATCAAGTAATCTAGTAATTGCAGTGCTGGAGACAAGGGAACTAGATCAGATGAACTACTGATGTGGTCCAGTAGGGCATACATATCTGTACACTTCCTATGGATTCCTGCCTTCGAAGCAAAAGATTTCCATCATTTTTATGGGCCTAGATATGCATACTTGAAGTGTGCATGATATAAAGTCTTTGAAAATTTTAACTAGAGTATCTTATGGGGACAGTGTTTCGAGACATGTAAGTGCATTCTTTAAGTCCTCACAATCACAAGGTCAAATGAAAGGATTCTGTCACATTTTTGTCCTGTCAAAACAATTTTTTTGCTACATTTTATCAAGAATTTCTACCAGAATCTCTGAATCCATTTTTTTCTTTCCTGCTGAGCCTTTATTTCATGTTTGGACTGTCTTTTTTCATATGATACTACCATACCTTCTTCAGTGGATATCCAGCCTCACTGCTTCTAAGGTAATTTTGTACTCTCCTAATTTTGGTGCAACAACACTGCACTTCCTTTTCAAGTTCAGGTTGCTTTCATCCTTTTACAAGGACTCGTCTTTGGTACATTATCCTTGTGACTTAGAACCCTGTCCTCAAATCAGCCTGAGAAGATGGGACACCAGTCTGGGCTTCCAGTCTTCAGCCAGTACTTCTATCTCATACAAAAATAATAGAATTTACACTGAAAGTATCTACTTGGCAAAGAAATTGCCATTGCAGTTAAATTTGTGTTCCAAATTTTATCAGGGTTTACAGCCATTGAAAAGAGCATTGGCTTTTGGTTGTAGGTTTTTTTTGGGATTTATTGTGGGGTGTGTGTGTGTGTGTATTTTTTTTCTGTTCATTTGGTTTTGTGGGTTTTATTTTCTATTGATGGGGATTGTTTGAGGATTTTTTGTTGTTGTTGTTGTTTGCTTGGGGTTTTTTCTTTCTATTTTTTTTTTTAATTTTATTTTTTAATCACACAACATTCTCAATATCTAAATCTTTGTATTGCACAAAACAATTTTTTGTTACCCCCTAACCTGTAGAAGAATTCATGGTCATCAAGACACTTACACAAGGGCTTTTTTCAATGACTTTGACTTCCTTTGAAATGCAGAATCCTTTTAGGATCAGTAATCCATATACTCAGTATTCAGGCTACTCTCTCATTTTTTCCCCACCCTTTTTTCTCCCTTGCTTCTCTCTTGAGTTAAACCTGTGATTGAAGGTCTCACAAATTTCTTTGTCACCTCCTGAGTCTCTCTCACTCCTTAACAGAATGAATTATTTTTTCATCTGCCAGTTTCAACAGGACCTGTTTCAAAAATTTTTTCCAGAGGCCGATTATAATAATTTCCTTTATTGAAGTGAAAAATCAAAGAATGGTATGCAAATAGGTGACCTGGTCTCTCATTATGTGACCTATCAATTATGTCAATACTTATCAATATTTATTAATAATTTTTGTAATGTGATTATATGACATTGCAATGCAGAGAGATTCAACTTTTTACCTAAAAGCCTTATAAAATGCTTACACTGATGCCTTTGTGGGAAATGAGAAATTTAATCAAATAAGATGATATAGGAAATAATGCAACTAATTTTCTTTTAAAAACACATATCTGATTTCCCTTTTGTATATCTTCAAATCTCTATGTGGTTTTAGTTATGGCCGGTGATGCAGCGTTCTGTAGACCCCAGATGCTGTGATTTATATTTCTGTACTTAGGCTGGTTGACTGAGGGCAAGTGACCCATTTAAGAAGTAGAAAACAAATGGGGAAAAATGCTTTAAGAAAGTATTTCCATTGAAGCATTTTGTAGCATTTTTACTTGATGATTAATGTTAATAATCAATGTCAATTGTCAATGTCAATGTTATTAATGTCAATGTAATTTCAGAAATGGCTACATTATCATACCCTAAAAGAAACTCATAAAATCTGTCCATATTTTATGCATTAAGGGCTTCTAGCACAGGTAAAGAAATTTAGATATAATTTAGTTCACCTATTCAAGCTCAAGGGAGAATTTGAAAATATTTTCCTGAAGCTTTTTCTGGTTCCACACCAGTTTCTAGATTTGTCCACCTTTGTTGGCTTGCCTATTGAAAATTCATTTTGTGTAAACAAGATGAGGAAAAATGTTTTTACTTTACATCTGTCCAGTAGCTTGGACTTTGAGTCTCACAGAAAGACATTTATGCTGCTGTGTGACCCCATGAGAGCAAAACCTCTTATAAAGCTTTGATTTCAGCTTTAGGGACAAACCTATCAAGGGTTTTTAGTTTAAATGTTTTAACCTATTCCATTATCAAATTAAATTTTCATAAACAACAATTTTCTGGGTTGGAATGTTTACAGCTAATTATGTGAAAGGGCTTTACAATTTTAACTAGGCTCTCATTTATTGTCATCTCAAGAAACATTTGGTGGGTGTGACGATCTTGTGTTTATGGTTGTATGAGATGATCTTAAGGGTCTTTTCCAACTTAAATGATCAAAGAATTGAAATAAATATATTCTGTTGTTGGAAAATGGTTTCCCATAATAACTGAAAAATAAGATTTTCCTACTTTCTTAGAAAAAAATACTTTAAACTGAAAAATGAAAATCCCCAAACATTTTAAAAAGTGATTATGAAACATAAAAACAATGAAGAAAAAAGTGCTGATTTGAAGTTTGAAATACAGATAGCACAGATTTCCCTCTTCTGGAGAGATTGAGAACTAATAACAGTCTTACTAAGTTTAATTTTGAAAGACATTTCACGGCACCAAAATGCTTCTAAAAGAAATGTACTATAGAGCATGAAAAGCTCATGATCAGCAGTAGCTGGGTTTCCTGAATAGACTAATATTTTCCATGACATGATACCTCTTGCTGACCAAAGACTTGCAAAGACATTAGGTGACATGGAGCTGAACACTGTTTGATCAGTTAACAGAGGTTAGCTTTTTCTGCTTCTGATTTTTTTATGTGATCCATTACAATAAAAATTGACTGATGTATGTGAAGTTGAGTTCAATCACTGTGGTATTGCAATATCTGTGAAAGGGCAATCTTTTCCATTTGCAGACCTACACAGCAAGTGCATGAACAGATAAGTAAGAGACCATCCTTTTAAATACATGTTTCTATGAAAAAAATAAAAGAAAATAGCATGATAGACAGGCCTAATCACTCAAAGCAAAAATCCTCTGTACTCTGATGAGTTGGGATTTCACAAGGCACCAGTGTCAGAGAATTTCCTGAAATAAATTGGGTGCCTAGTTACCATGTTGCAGTCATATTTTCTTTCATGAAGCAAAGGAGCAACTCACTGAAAGGCCGCACAGAAACAGACGTGCTCCTAGGAGAACCTAGGGGCTTCTGTATTTCTTGCCATGTACTGCTGAAATGTCTGAGTGTCACAAGGAGTGTTCTTAGTGTTGGAAGTAGGCAGCAGCTCAGGTCCTGAAGTACTTTAACCATGTTAGCACAGTCCTGCAAAACCTGGATTCAGTAGTTCTGGCCTGGTTCTCTACAGTCTTCACAGACTCATCCTCCAGAGATGCTCACACCAATCCAGCTCACTTTGCATTTCCACCAAAGCTGCTGCCATGCAGGCTGGCTCAGGCAAAACCCTGAGCTGTCTTGGTGAGCTTCTCAAAAGGGTCTTAACTTACTTCAATTCTCTGAGGAGGCACAAAGGAGAGCCCTTCTCAGGAGGTTGAATAACAAACCTTTACTTGCAAATGTTAGAGCGTTAAGGCATAAAAAGATAGCTGACAAAATTTTAAAGCAACAATCAGTTAAAATAAGGCATTTCACAAAGCATTGACTGAGGAAACTCTAAGTCATCCAATTTTAAGACACCCAGATTTCAAGAAGAAGAATTTAGTAGGAGAGAGAGAGGGAAAGAGAGAAAGAAACATACAGAGAAAGATTAATATTCACCACTTGAATTTTAGTGCAATCCCAACTACTACACAATCAAAAACATTGGGCTGTGACCCTGTGTGTGCTTATGTGACTGCATTTATCTGTTCTGGTCTCCTGGGGCTCTTCCACCCAGGTGGGGCTTTGGGTGTGATGGTGGCTTGACCCATTCTGGGCTGGACTAGAGGCTTCAAGGGTTGGTGGCTAGAGCAGTGGCCATCCCACCTGCTCAGAAGTTACCTCCCTTCCTGCCCCCTAGTTTAGTTGTTTTGAGCCACCAAATATTTTCTCCAGTCTCTCACACCTTGCATATTTGTGCCACCCTTCTAAGCCTTTCTGGCTTCATTTGTAGAGGGATGGTGGTAACACAGCTGTGTGTAAGAAATGAAATTGTTACTCACACATTGAAAGCATTTTACTTAAGCTTAAAATTATTCGTATCTATGGTGTTAATGGAAAATAATTAATAAATGTTTGGGGAAAGACTCTGATTTAGTTTTGTTCAGAGAGACCAGCTAAGTGTCTCTGCACAGGAAGAGTCAGCACATCCTGGGGTACAGCATGACTATTTTCTTCTGCCTTTTCTGCTCTTTTGTGGCTGAGGTGCAGATATTGCAGGAGTCTGGATGAAAAAATGTTGAAGAAACACTGCTATGCCCAGCATGCACTTTCATACTTTACAATTTTAGGAGGAAATCTGTACTGTCTCCAGGCCCTTCTACAGAACAATGAAGGATGATGACAAACTGGAACTGTGCTTGAGCATGAAAGCACTATTCATGAGGCAGAAATAGCTTCACATACGCAGAAAAATAGCAAGTCTCCAAACACTAAATGATCATAAGTGACTTCTGTTGATCCCCTTCTGATGCCCAAAAGTCCACAAGCTCACAGAGCTGAAATAAATATGTACTTTACTGCAACTGATTCCTTCCCCATGTGGCTTAGACGGCAATTTGCATTCAGGCATTCTTTGAATGCTCCTAACAGCCATCCCTCTGCACAGTCCCTGGGCATTGCAGATGTCTCTGCCCTCTGCCTGGGTGATTTCAGCCTTTCCTTAGCTTCCTTGATATTTAGGATCTCAGCAGCACTGAACTGCAGAGGAAAGCAAGAAACAACCCAGTGAGTTCACAGATAAAATTAGCTTGAGTAGTCGCAATTTATTGATATGAAATTTTACGTTTTTCCAGGGTTTCAGCTCCTTGGACCTACTGAAAGGTGATGTAACTAGATATATACTGGAGAATCCCGTAACACCAAGGGAAATAAATATGTCAGGATTCCTCAGTCTCATCTTTGAAAGAGGAGGACAGCTGATTCACAGATAGAGTTTGAGAAAGGGGAGAGGTTAAAGATCTGGTTGAAAGAAAATGAATTTCTGTTTTTGGTGTGGAATTTGGCTCAGATGTTAGATCTCCCTTTGCCTTGCAAGAAAGATATAAAGAAGAGATGAAGAGGGATATGAAGAAGAGATATGACTCTATAAAACCTATGGCTCTTCACCTACCTAACCAAGATTCCATCCTGTACTTAGTATCCAGTCTGGGTAACTCTCTCAGCTGAGGTCACTGTGATAAAGTTGTAAAGATGTGCAGGATAATAACAGGATTCCACTGTGTATTAGAATCTAGTATGCAAAGAAAAAGTCTTGCTTTACCCTTCTTGGCATAATGGAGAAGGAGCAATGTGTCTGTGGCACTGATCTTCCTTTATAAGTTATT
Source organism: Arremon aurantiirostris (assembly GCA_035583995.1). NCBI lineage: Eukaryota > Metazoa > Chordata > Aves > Passeriformes > Passerellidae > Arremon > Arremon aurantiirostris. The sequence continues at coordinate 13,988,152 of JAXCLO010000001.1, read as the reverse complement.
CCACTGAACACTAAAATGAGAGAAAACTGTTGTTTCAAAATAGAATCATGCTTATTTACCTGTGACTACCAGTGTGACCTTGAGCAAGAACAAGCATTTTCATTGCATATTCAGCCCCAAAAAGATTTCCAGTATCCTTCAATTGTTAAAAATAAACCAGGACTGCTGTGTCTGAAAAGATCTTTCTAGAAACAAGAAAAGTGTGGCTGGGTTACAGAACCTTTGGTAAAGAAAAACTGTGAAGTGTCGCTGTGTGATGAAAAGTGTTTGAAAAGTGTTTATCCAAAGAGCAGAGCACCACACATAGATATGAACTAAAGCTAGATATGCTTTCTTTTTTTTTTTTTTATTTTTAATGTGAAAATAAGCAATGCTTTTAAAGACAGTAGAGTGAAATACAGCTTTACTCCTGCTGAGAATGTGCCCTCATGTAAAGAGACTCTATTTGGCACGTCATGGGTGTGCACAAATTGAAGAACTCAGGAGCACTTTGCTGTTCTCAGAATGGATCTGCACACTTGCTGTTTCTGCCTCGCATGTCAGGATCAGAGTTCATGTGTACTCACACTCTCCTTCAGGACAATGGCAGGTAGGGAGCAGGGGCCAGGCTAAAAGATTTATTTCTTTCATATTTATAGGGGTGTCTCATCTAGATTAATAAGAGTCCAAGATATTACATAGCAAGAACACACCTTGGTATGACTGGAACGACCTCCGCGTTTTTTGGACCTTAGAAGTTTCTGAAAAATTATTTTTTGACAAATAAATCCACAATCTAAAAGGTGAAGCACCCCTGACACCACCCTGCCAAAATTCCCCAATCCCAACTTTATTTTTTGGCCAAGATTTGTTGATCAAGGGAATATGAAATGTTCAGTGGTTGAGGTCCTGAGACAGCTGTCATTATATGTATGTATCTTCAAGTTAAAACTCTGTATTCTTGATTAAAGATGTTCTAGCCAACCTATGGTTGAGTGGCTACACATCACGATCATCTGGAGCGTGAGTAAGGAATTTGTGCTTGAAGTTCTCTCACAGCAGGGAAAACAGCAAGAGTGCATTATTTTGGAAAAACTGGCACAGGCATGTCCTTCAGCAGAAGAGAGAGCTAATACTTTCCTGCTCCAGGTCACTCCTCCCAAGGAGTCAAAACAGATGTTTTGTTACCCATCAGCTTAACAGAACACAGAGAGGACAATTGTTATTTGCAATCCTAGCTTTGAAAGTAAACCAGTTTTAGAAAAGGGTGCCTGAAATTTTGCAACAAGGCAGAACAGCTGCCACACTGATGAGCAAACAACAAATCAAGTCAAATGTGTTCTATATTCTTACTGATATCAATATGAATCCTGAGGAAACATATGTATGACAGCCATGGAATTAAATTCTGCTAATTCATTCAGCAGACATGCTTTATGCTTTATTCTGGGGGGAATCTGGGCCTTGTAGCAAGACAAAAGGGCTGATGGAAGACAGGTGTGTTGACAGAAGGACTGTATTCAGCCATTTAAAATGTTGCTTTTACGTTTTGGAGGACAGAATCATTGAACATCTTCAGTGTTTATGGATAATTTACAGAGAAGTGAAGCTTAGATTATCAAACCAGTGAACAGAACCAATACTGTGAGTCTTCAAAGCAGTCATACAGTATAAGGAAAATAAAAGCTTCAGATCCCTTCAAATTGAAGCAGGTGCTAATAGTCACACAAACTGACTGGGTGCAAAAAATAGGTTTACATATGAGTAAACAATCCACTAAGACATATGGGCTAATTAAAAATATTTATTGTTAGCTGAAGCACAATTAAAAATACATCGTAAAGCCAATTATGAGTAATACAATGCAGTATTTGGGCCAAAAAATTTTTCTCATGATTTTTTACTTTTCTACTTATTCTAAATAATGCAGACATATCTCTCTGCAATGAGTACAGGAAATATTTTAACTTTGTAGGCAATAGTTTAGCATTCTAATCAGTGCAATTAATGACAGATTTTGGTATGTCTCTAACTTTTTTTTGAGAAAAATTGCTTATGCTGTTGCAATATGTTCCAGTTAGTTAGCTCAAAAGCATTTTGGGGTCAATCAGAAATAGAAAGTTCTCTTCTGAAACGTAATAAGCTTCTACCATAACAGAGAATTAATTGGATTTTCTTCTTGCCTGTGATCTTCACTGACAATGTTCAATACATTTTAGTTGCAAACGGTCTAAGTAGTATCTCTACAAAGCTTTTCCTCTGTATATGTGTTCAAAAGCAAATGAAATGATGGGCTGGTCAGCAGAAACAGTTGAAGCTGGTTTTATGGTATGTGTTTTGCTGGAGCAGTGTGTGGGGGACTGAGTTCAGCAAACAATTGGAATGACATAGCTCATACTTGGAATCCTCTTTAAAGTACAAAGAGTTACTAGAGCATCTAATCTGAACATCTGTATGGAAAAAGCTCTAGAATTTCGTCGAGTTATTTATTAAGTCCAGAATTTATTAGGAGGGATAGGTTAGACCCTCATTAAAGGCTCATTCACATTAGTAGATATATGTACAATGAATCCATGTATTGAATTGGAGGAATCCATCTATTTTGAGGAAGAACTTTGGAAACTCTCTCTCTGCCAACGTGCTGCACACCCTGAGAGGTGCTTTGTATTCAGGAGGAGCTGCTGTTGGTGCACTCTGAAGATTTGGTAATATTATTTTGGCATCTGGCTCCCTGCAATCCACAAGTGGGTGTGGTTGCTGAAGACAGCATTTAGCTTTTATCAAAATTATGGAAACTAATTTGCATCATTTTACTTCATTACTTACATATAGATGGTGTATTTTCTAATTGACCAGTGAAATTTTAAGAGTAGGAGTAAAATAATTAACCAACACTGGATAACAAAATAAAAAAAGATAGCTTTTGTAGATGTCTTGTAGATGGTTTCAATGCACCTTTTCATTTTCATCTTTTTGCCTAGAAACCATAATGTTAAGTACATTATTACTGCCTATATAAATAAATTTGCTAGGACAAATTATTGAACATACTCTTCTTGCTTGTCATTCTAGAAGCATCTTGAAAATCATTAACTGTTTCATATAAAATGATATGACATCTACACAACACAGGGCAGCTGTAATGCCGGTTGTCTCACAGATATGCCCGTGGTGGTTGCCCTGTGCTGGGCCTGACTGGGATGGAGTTAAATCTGCAGTAAATGTAAGGTATTTGGTACCACAAGACCTTGTGATTTACAATAAAAGCCATGGTAGAGAACAGAGAGTGTGGGAGGATTGGGTTTGAAGGTGGTTGGCTGATCAAACACTGATCAAGTAGAGATTTGCCTGTAGGGAGTGGTGAATAATTTGATTTGCTTCGCTTTTTTTTTTGCCTTTTGCTGTTTGGTTTTGGTTTTTTATTCCACCCCTCTTCTTTTAATGTGTCAAACTGCCTTTGTCTTGACCCATGAGTTTTCTTGCATTTGGACATCCTGCTTTCCCCACCCATCTTGCTGGGGATGGGAGTAGAAGAGCAGCTGTGTGCACAGCGGGTGTCTGGGTCAAAACCACCACATATGTATAACATGAAGAAGATTGCTGGCAGGGGGTGTGTGTGTGCAAGAGAAAGGAAAAAAATATGAAATATTTTCTTTCTGATGTAAAACAAGAAAGAAAGAGTTCTAGTTCTGGAGGTAGTAAAATCTAAAAAAATGTGGCAAAAAAGCACATTGTCTTTTTTTTCTGAAAGAGAAAAACATATTCAGTGCATTGATAATCCCTTTGATACCTAAGTGTCTTGAAAGTCTCTTCTTTACTATGGATTTTTTTCTAGTGTATTATTAGAATTCCCTTGAAATTTGGCATGGCTATATAAGTGTATCCCAAAAATAGCCAAAATATTAGTATGTTCATTTTATGGTATCTTTCTTCTTCACTCAAATTTGTGTTATTAAAATATGCTTTCTTTTCTTTTCTTTTCTTTTCTTTTCTTTTCTTTTCTTTTCTTTTCTTTTCTTTTCTTTTCTTTTCTTTTC
>JAXCLO010000001.1:13941045-13977779 GCA_035583995.1 Arremon aurantiirostris | reverse complement strand
CTTAGCTGGATGCTCCCCCACAAATCAGATCTAGGGGGGGATTAGTGATCTTTTCCCTTGCATTGAAAATTCCTTAGGACAAAATCATGGTCCATGAAATGAATATTGCAAAGCTCAATTATCAGCAATGTTCTTGCCCCTAAAGCTGTGTTTAATTGCTATTTGGAATTTGAGTTTGTTGCTTTCACGTTTCATTTCAAGATATCCAGATGATACATGTAATCCCTTATTAATGCCCTGGGAAAGAATAATTCTTGGTTATGGTTTTCCTCATGTCTGTTTTACAGATGACTGAAGCATAAATTAACTTCAATGCATTGCTGGTACATTTATATTGTTCAGAAATAAACCTTCCATCCAAAGAAACGTACCTGTAAGGCTTTGTTCTACAAAGAATGTGTGAGTTTAAAAATTAACAAATATTGCAGATCTCAAGACTGTGCTCTGCCTCAGTACATTAGTCTGTTATTTTTTACAGAAAATCCTGAAAACTGAATAAAATCATGCATGCCAGGGGGTCAGTTCCTTGGATAGTAGCTGTAGAGAATGTGGATTTGTTCACAATAACCCAGGCCGACTGCACAATTGCAGCCTCAGAGACAACAGATGGCAGCCTTAGTCCGTGATGTTCCAAGTACTGCAGAAACATCAGCATCTCTTGTCTCTCACCCAATAAGCCACAGCTATCTTTCAGCACTTTGTAGGTCAATTTACAAACATGTCAGAAAGGTTCATTTCGAGGGTCTTTTCCTTCTACAAGCCTGGCTTGGTTTACATCCACCCTGCTATCACTATAAATGGATATCAAGGTGAGGGCTGATGGCATCAGGAAGTCAATGCTTTCCTTGCATTTAGCTCAGGAGGACACTACAGGGCTGTTGCACAGTGAATGTAGAGTATTTGCCACTGTGGGCACAGCCTGGTAAGCAAAACCCACAAGTGTAAGCACTACAGACCTCCCTGGATAGATTTTCCTGCAAGGTTCACAGAAGGAGAAAGAAGCCCTTCACCTCTGCACCAGTATTCCTTTTGAGGAATACTGCACCAGTATTCCTTTTGAGGAGGTCACACAGGAGGGTACACCTGCCTGCCTTCCCTCAAGCCAAAAAGCTTACATAGACTGACGAAAATGAATTTTGCTATGTGCTGTGACAGCTTTCTCTATTTTCTCTCAGCTAAAGGGTGGGTCCTCAAGGCACCCATTGCTGAACAGTGATTTTCTTTTCCTGTTCATATTCTGAGAAATAAATTCCTGAAGCAAATTTTTTCCTTCCCCTGCACTTTCACTAGGAATAGCATGATTATAAATGCTTCATAGGATTGGTAAGGGGCTTAATTAGTTAATAAATCAAGTAAATCACTGCTAGCAGAAGCAGCTGTGAGTTTAATCTCCCACTTCTATCTGTTTGTTCTTCTGTCTTCTCTGAGTAGAGCTGTGGAGCTGCTGGTACAACTTCCTTGTGCTTTCTGTGTTAGTCCTGCAGTGGAATGCCAGAGCATTTTTGTCACATTGAAACACAACATGCCTCATTATCATAACTAAACTCTGAGGCATGATATAAGTTCCCATGATTCTTGTCAAAAATGCCTCACTGTCCTCATATACTGATGTATCTCAGACTAGAGTCTGTGTTGTCAAGAATTGTTGCTGGATGGAGAAAATGCTTCTAAACTGCTGAGAGATAATAGAATTTTACAGACAGAATTACAATATTCTTGGTTATCATTTACAAGAATTCCCTTTGAAATACAGCCAAAGGAATTCTGGTGACAGAATTGATGTAGAATAATACTATTTAAGTTACTGTTGGCAAATACGTATAATCTAGGAGGATTATAAGAAGAAAAAACCAATTATACAGAATGATTAATAGTAGCTGCTCTTGCTAGCCAAACCAGATGAAAGTAGCTTAAGAGAAAGGAAAAGAATAAAAAGTCATTCACTGCATTTCAGGATTTGATTTAGTTTTCCTGTGGCACTGAAAATCAGATTCACTTGTCAGGCAAAATTTGTGGTTTGCTGTGTTTTGTTATAACAATTAGTAAATTGCTTTTTGTAGACAAAACTTTAATAGGACATTCATAAAATAAACAGAAGCAAATGTCTGACAAACTGGATTAATCTCTGGTTTTCCAAACAGAGACTTGGATGTTTGCTGTACAGTAATATTTTTATCTGTTGTATAAATATTTTCTTAATGTTTTCTGCAGAACATGTTATTTTGCTGATTTCTTTCTGTGAAAACCAATATTTTTTCCATTAATTTGCCACCATTTCTGTTTTATAGATACAGGGCAGCTGCCACTTGCATTTATGTGTTTATACATGATGATTTGCAGGTACCTTAGGTTTCATTAAACTGCACATGGAAGAAGTAACTTATTCCAGAAATATCACTGAGGAGTGAATGCTTGGTTTGAAGCCCAAGAAAAATCATTAATTAGCATGTATGTCTCTAGATGGTGATATTCACTGTGTCATACAAAAATGCTGTTTGTCACCCTGTTGATATTTTATTAGGAATGTATTTCTATACACTGCAGTTTTTCAAACTGAATTTTGAACAAAAATCTGCATGCCTTCATTCTACAGTTGGATGCTGTCACACAAAATGGGAGCAATTTATTTCTATTGAAATACATCTTTAACTTTCACTATACAAACTTTGGTTTCATAACTTGTTCTACCTGTAACTAAGTCTTCTGGACAGCACTGCAAAACAAATACAAAAAGATAAGACTCACAAAACCACACCTAATCAAAGCCACATTATAAAGAAAAAGGAAAGCAACAAGGAGAAGCACAAACAGACAAGACATAACAAAGGAAATGTGATCCCCAGACCATAAGAATAAGAAATTTATATGTTCAGCTGTGTTGTTCCATGAAGTGGAGAATCTCCCTGCTCCCCCCAAATCATCTTTCTCTATTTTTATGTCGTTTTGCATATTTTTATTTCCTGAGAAAACAAAGAGAGAACAGGAAGCAGGTAAGGCATAGCATTATTTCTGGCAATGACAGGCAATGCCAATATCTTTCAAGAAAACCTTATGGCAAACTGCAATTTCTAATGACTGAACCACTGCATATTTTTCAATAATGAAAAAAAAAAGTCTAAACCCAACACTATTTAGTGAATAATTTACTAGCAATTAAGAGCTAAATTAATTGACTCTCTATGTGCCCTGAATTGTTCACCCAGCAGCTCTGTCGGTTCATCTGCACAGTTGTTATTAAGCTCTGATTAATTTCATAAGCATAATTCTAAATCAGAGAGTTTGGTTAACCAAAATCCAGTAACAGAACTGCTTGGGATTTTTCAGAAAGACACTTTTGTCATGGAAAATACCAGCTGCTGAAATAAAATACCAGTTTTATGCAGAAAAATGTCATGTTGATAAAGAATTCATACAAAGGTCTTCTCAGGTTCAGGACAAAATTTTTATTCAACAAAAGTGATCAGAGAGAGAGAGGGGAAAAAAGGGAGAAGGGAAAATGGAGCCTGAACATTGTAGATTAGGGACTTTGCCCAAGAACTTTCCATATGTCAAAGCCACCAGTTGATTTGTTGTTCTCAGGTAGTACGGAATTTTAAACAGAAATTGCTATTTTGATTGACTGTTTCTTCCATCATTGAAATTCAATGATACACCGCCTTATCATAAACTTTAAATAAAGAAATATAAATATCACAGGATCACAGAATCACAAAATATGCTGACTCAGAAGGGACCCACAAGGATCCTTGAGGCCAACTCCTGGCCCTGTGCAGGACCATTCCCAAGAATGCCACCATGTGCCTGAAAGCATGGTCCAAATTCTTTGGGCCAGTTTGGTGGTTAAGAGGTTAAGAATGTTACCAGACTACAAATTGTCTGTGCCTGGTGAGTTCACACAATGCTTGTTCTACCAAAACCACTGGCCTATGGAACTGCACAGTGCCCATTGAGTAAGAGGGAGAAGTGGAAATTCACCAGGCCCAGTGTCCTGACAACTCAACCAGGTCACCTGGAACACGGGGGTCTATGCCCACCAGGGACCACCAGAGAGACCCCCAGGACAGAAAAATGCATGCATAAAGGGGAGGGGAAAAATGGTAAAGATTTCAGGAAAATGATTATCATATGTATGTTTAGTGTGGGACAATCAATGAATATGTATGCAAAAACCACTATATAAACAGAAAATTTCCTTTACTCAGTATGCATGGCTTTTGGGATAAGCTATTCCCTCCCTGCATCTGGCAGAATAAAGAATGCCTGCTTTTTAGTGCTACATTGGCATTAAAGAGTTTTTTTGTTTTACCCTATTTTTTGTAACAGTAAGGCATTGGTAGTATTTGTAACAACCAAAACCCTTAAACTATCTCTGAAAGTGTTGTTAAAATCCTCTTATCAATACCACACTGCTAATCAAGGTAAAAGGCAAAAAGCCCATTATCACAAATTAAAAACTTGATTGGTCCACTCATAAGACATGGATACATTTGTATATTTTTCAGGCATTTTAAAATATATAATGTTCTGCTTTTTCAGAACTAACAAGCTCATATAGCTGATGAGCATCTCCCAAAGTTGTATGTGTTTTATAACTACTGGGCTTCTCTACACCTTAGTCTCACCAAAAAATATTTTGTATTATAAATTACACCTACCGTGAAATCTGGGAAAATGTACGAGCTAGATGACAGCATGGTCTGCTGCACTTTGTTTATGAGACTGCCCTTCTAGCAATCTCCTATATGTCAGCTTGGAAATGGAAATAACATTTCTGTTCTGTCCTTGAGACATAGATCAAACAATATTGTCAGAAGAGGGGTTTCTCTGTCAAACATTCCTTTGATCCCGCTGGAGACTGCAGTGCTGAGCTTGTGTACCCTTCGGATCAGAGAATGTTCCTCACTCTGCTTTGTTAAACTGCTCTGTCTCTAGGTGGTGCAACCATGGCATTTACTAATAATCACATACAAGGATAAGAAGTGGTCATCACTGCACTGTTCCAACAGATTTCAGGTTCTTTTCTTCCTGTGCTTTTTCTGGGGATTATTCTTTTATTTGTTTTTCTCCAGGATCAAATCTAGTTATTGTATCATTTTCAGGGCCTGGTTTTGTTTGTAGTTAGTAAAGCACATTTTTTCCCCTTGAGCGAGGAGAAGACTTGTATTATTGAGAAGTTAGCAATCAGAACAGGGGAGATATTTTCATCCCTTTCAGGAACAGGAACTTCATAAATCTATCCTGCAGCAACTTAGGTACAATGCATTATTCAGAAATTCAAAATGCACTCACTTTTGCACTGATTTGACCATAGTCACACAATTTCTATTTACTTTTTGCCACATCTTGAGCATAAACAAGTAAACTGCAAATACACATTGGTGCTACTGCTGTGACCATACAGAGAGTGCAAGACTGTTATTGTCTGTCAATAAACGGAACCAGCAGTTTTAGTGATTGACTAAGCTGCTTGAGCTTCAATACCTCATTTAACATATGGCAGAAGTTTCCTGATGCACCAGCATGGACTGGGGGCTGATCTGCTGGAGAGCAGCTCTGCAGAGAAGGACCTGGGGTCCTGGTGGACAACGTGCTATTCCTGGTCAAGGAGGCAAACAGGATCCTGGGATGCATTGGGAAGAACTTGGCCAGCAGGTGGAGGGAGGTGATTCAGCCCCTCTATTCAGCCCTGGTGAGGCACGTCTGGAGTGCTGTGTGCAGTTTGGGTCTCCTCAGGGCAAGAGAGGCAGGGAGCTCCTGGAATGGCTCCAGTGGAGGCTGCAGAGATGATGAAGGAATGGAACTTCTCTCTTATGAGGAAAGGCTGAGGGATCTGGGGCTGTTCAGCCTTGAGAAGAGACGAGTGAGAGGGAACTTCATCAGTGTCTGTCAGTGCCTGCAGGAGGGGTCAGAGCAGAGACCAGGCTCTGCTCAGTGGTGCCCAGCAATGGGACAAGGACAGAACAGATGCACAGGAAGTTCCACCTGAGCATGAGGAATAACTTTCCTGTGCAGTGATCACACAGAGGAACAGATTGCACAGAGAGGGTGTGGAGTCTCCATCACTGGAGATGTTCCAGAACCATCTGGATGCAATCCTGTGCCACGTGCTCTGAGGTGACCCTGCTTCAGCAAGGAGGGGTTGGCCAGATGACCGACTCTGGTCCCTTCCAAACTGACCCATCCTGGGATTTTGTGATTCTGTGCTGAGAAATGTTTTCAGGAAGTACATGATAGTGTGTGTATCTATATATCAAAGTACTGTGTGTATATGTATGTTTTTTTCTGATTCTTGTAGATGGTTGGTTTTGGTGTGAGGTTGCATATGGACAGAACATAGGCTGTGCTGTGTCCTGGGGTCCTGATGATCCCAACTGGGAAGCTAGGCAGAGGGTGTGCAACACTCCCAGGATTCTTGCTGGCATGTTGCTGATACTTCTGCTGGCTGGTGGGAGCTGGGGAAGAGTTATACAAAAGAAAGAAGGAAGAAATTAGATACCATTAACTGTTTTGCCTTGACCTATAAATAGGATGAAATATAAATGTTCCATGACCATGAGCCACAACAGCTTGGTGACTCAATGTCCAAACACCAGCTTTGGGCTGATGCCACTGCCAGGTGCATATTGAACACTTATCCTCCTCAAGGATGCTGAATTTTTTCCAGTAGCCTTGTGGCTTTCAAAGGTTATGAATATATGTTACAATTGTGAAGGAATGTGACTGCATTCCACCACTGTGCCATGCATCTGAAATGACCTTTAAAATATTTGCGACTTTCACAAATGTAGATTCCAAAGTAAGAAATTCTCAAGTCTGGAAATTAGCTGTGGTCTAATTACTGGAGTCATAGCAATCCCTTCAATCACATCTGACTAATTCAAGCTGTCTGATGTTTTAAAGAAAAAAAAGAGTAAAGCAAAGAGCATTTCTTTGTCTTGTAACTGTGACAAAACAAAAATCTACTTAATTTGTAACCTAGACTATATTTTTTGTCTTGGACCAGAGCTGGGAATCAAAATTTGATTCAGCTGTAATGCAGATGTATCAGGTGAGTGGCCCCAAAGAAGGCTATAAGTTTTCTCTGCCATGCAGGGATTTCTCTAGTGGCCACATTTTCTGGCCCTGTAGCTCAGACTGGGCTGGAGGCTGTTCCTCACTGACAGATGGTTCAACACTGGCTGATAGCATTGTACTCTGGTAGTAGTGCTTTTCTGTATTAGATGTAATGTAATATTTCTTTATGCTTTTCCCAGGTAAAAAAATATATCCTGGGGATTATTTTTCTTCTCAAGGAAGGAGAAGGAATTCACTGGGGTCTCAGTTTACCCACTTTTTAAAAATTTCTGTCTAGAAGGGCTAGCTGTGAGAAAAGGAGGGTGGGATATTGCCTGCCTTGTTTCTCAGACATAGAATACTTCCGTTTTCCTTAAGCAGTTCCTGTTCAGTTTGTTCCTATTTTTATTGTGTAATTTTGTTAATGTGATCTTGTAAATTACTTCTTTTTAAGGAAAAAACATAATTCAACTTACCAAATTTAATTTTTGATTTAACCTTCTTGTCACTTTTTTTTTTGACTAATGGTTCTGGCATTGGACTTAAGAAATTAGGCCCAGTTTCAAACTGTTTCCAGAAACAAAAGAATTTCATTTCTGCTCCTCAGTGGTTGGGATGAGACATTACTTGCTGCAGTGTGGCTCACCAATTAATTATTTACTTTTTCACTTATCCTTCTTCAAATTTGAAGAAAACTGTGTTAACTAGTGTTGCTGAAAGGGCTTCCAGATCTGAACTAGTATATTACATACAGCTCTTTGAAAATATTTGTAATGTTTCTGAAAACAATTGCCCAGTAGAATGCTTGGATTATTTCCTTGAAACTGGGCATTTGCTCAGTCTTTCTAGCTATGGCTCCTGAGCACCTTATATGAGCAGCATCTTCCTATATTGGGAAGAAAGTTATTCTTGGTGTCTAAGGCCAGTAACAGAGATTCTTTTGGAGATATTCTTTTTTTTTTTTGGAGTAGAGATTTATTTGGAGGTCTACAGGGAAGCCCATGAGTCCTCTTCATGCTCTACCACCCTGGAAGGTATATCCTCAACCACCTTTGCCACCAGAATGAACTGCCAAGGCATCTGAACTCCCCAACTTAAGCCCACCCAAGGCATTGCTGAGAAAGAGAACAGGCAGAAATCTGTGTCCTTTGTATGTGCCAGACAACAATGAGTGGTACAGACAGGCTTATGCCTGCTGCCTACATGGTGCCAGCACCAGAGGTGTGAGCAGGCACAGAGGGAATTGTGGATGGTCAGTGATGACAAAAGATTTCTGAGACTGGGGTTTCCAGGAAAAAATATCAACTGACAGATGGGAACTGTGGGGGAAAAAAGAAAAAGAGGTTTTCAGAAGGGCAAGTGGTCTGTAGGAGGGAAGAAAAGTAAATTTTCATCCTAGGCTTTTAGAAGACTCTCATCTCTCTTGAAAATTTGCAGTTGTCCCAAAATTTTCCCTCCACTTTTCCAGCTGTAATTGCCCATGCCCTGCTGCAGAGGAAACCTCAGCTTAGTCTTATTGTCTTGGTCTGTTCCACCACCAAAACTGAGTTTTCCAATACGGTTCACAAACCTTGAATTGACACTGAATATGACTTTCAAGGAATTATATCAACAAATCTGGTACGGTTTTGGAATTGCCATCAGTGGATTCAATTTATTGAAAACTAATCTTTTAAAGTAGTGTTTAAGTTAGATTTGCTGATTGTTTGGATTATTACTGAAGTCATAACATCTGTATTTGTGCATATTCATATTTGTACAAACAGAGAGCTTTATCTCCCATATTCCCTGATGTAATGCTTTGTAGGTCATTGGAAAACTTCTCACTGAGTTTCTGCAAACACAGTCAGTGTCAATGGAGCTTTCACATCAAGTAACGAACTGGATAACATATATTTTGTAACTGTAAATATATTTTTTCTTATGAATTTGTTGAAATATGGAAGCATGAATAAGGCAGTCTGGAAATAGAATTATCTACAGAAGGTGATGTGTTAGTCTTTCATCTTAAACTGAATTTTGTGGCACTGATTGTTCCTCACTCTTATTAATAACCATAAAACAAAAAGGTTTTCAAATCAAACCGAGACATCTGTTGTTTGTTTATCTGAGTCGAAATGTCAAAATTATTATTTGAAATTTCTAGTAAAAAATTTGTTTTGCAATACTTTTTCACCATAGTAGTTGTTTGTACAAGTCTACTCTCACATTATAAGAAAAATTCTATTTTTTCGTGTAGTAGAGAAAAAATACTTTAGAATCACATGAAACTGGAAAACGTGTTATATCACCATCAGCAATTATTCAAATGATTTCAGATAGTCTCCAGTTACTAAGACAGGATTTCTCATTTGCATGTAAAAATTGCACATAATCCAGTTAGCAGCAGGATTTCTTTCTTAAACACTGTGGCACTTTGTCTACTTGATTCTGCATTAGCCCCTTCAGAAATAAATTTACCATATGAACCAATTGTTTTAAAGGTTTAGCCACTGAAATTTTGATGCCCTTTTCTTTGATTGTTTATTTAGTTTATCTTAAGAGTGCTTATCATGCTCATATATTGGCTTCTCAACCAGTAAATGTGACAGTAATCAGCTGTCTTTGAGTAGTGCATATTGGACATCAAAATTCAAACACTAGAATATATTTAACCAGATACCTTATAACCTTAGTCAATGCAGATCTTACTGTGATTTCCTAAATCAGAAATACATAATTGATGGTATTATAAAAATAAAACATAATCAAAACATTCAACCTATTGAGATGACTTTGTGTTCTTTAGTACAGGTGACTTATTGTTTGTTATAGGACTAAGTGGAGAGAATTTGACTGAATCTAAATGTGGCACCTTGATTACCATGAGCAGTTGTGCAGCTGTGCAGTTGTGCAGCTGCTTTCTGCCACTTACTATTCTGTACAGTAGTATTATGTAATTGTTTTCTCACAGTGAAACTACTTCTGTCCCTCTAAGATGTTTACTAATTCGGGTAGCTTTTATTACTTATTGGTCTAGGGTTATGTTTATATTGATGCCATTAGATTTCATTCATAGGACAGAAAGGAAGGAGGAAGCAACACTGACAAAAAAATGCAGCTTTTACTCAACGGTGTATTTTCTCTGATTGTAAAGAAAGCTTTGTAGCCTTCATGTCTTCATAAATGTCTCTTGGGGATGACTGCTTTATTGGATGTGCTATGAGCTGGTTGTTGTAAAGAGCTTTAATTGTATTTAATTCCTGTGTGTTTGTACAGTGACAAGAGCATGGAAATGGGGGTCCTTATTATGGGTTCAGACATTACTGATGGAATAGAAACATTTAGTAGAAATTTATTAACCTTATAATTAATATATAATATATTAAATAAAATATTAATTATATATTAATATATTTATGAAACTGTTCCTAGGTTTGAATATTGAAAACTGTGGGCCACCCATCCTCAGGCAAGATGGAATATACTTATTTGCTAAATATAAATTATATACTTGTCTACATTTTTTGAGGCTTGAACCTTGAAGCAGCTTTTGTGAATTTTTTTCTGAAAATAACTAAAATTACCAGTGTTTTCTGCTGTGCTGGACTGTCTAGAAGGATGTGGTCAATCTGTTGTTGGTGTTGTTCTTTTGACCAATACTCAGTCAATTTTCTTTTTTTTCATAACTGGCTTCAACCTCTTAAAATGTTACTGAGATTGGGATACACACATGCACAATACTTAATGACTAATTCCTACCTATTGCAACTTTTTGTCACTTAAAGCTCCGGCTTATATCTGCAGTTAGTTAAGACTCTTCTAAGAAGACTCTTCTAGAAAAGTGTTTGAATACTTACATTCTTTTATTGTAATTTCTGATGCTTTCTGACAGCTACTCTAAGCAGACAATGCACTTTAAGGCAGTTTTTCTGATTATTTTTTTCTACAACAATAGACAGGAAGTTTATTTTAAAATGCTGTTCTTTATATAAGAATTTTAAATAATCAGGAAGCTCTGATTTAACTCTCTCCTAATTTATTGACTGCAGGTATATGCTGCTGCTTGTTAAACATGGCCTTCTCTCTGCCTTGTCCTGTTCAGCCTGCTTTATTTTGAAACAGGAGTACTTCAAAGGAAGTTAGAAAACACAGGTTCAATTTGTTCTTTGACTATGGGAAGACATTTTCTCACACATCATTTGCTTTAGTTTTTCAGAACAGAATCAAGATTAATTGTTGTGTCTTCCCTTTCTAAAGAAGACACTGTGTCTTGTACTGAAAAGACCAAGTGAATGATTTTCCTATGCTTGAATTTCTGATTATTTTCCTTACTCTGCTGTGGATTTACACAATTTCTGTCAGGACTTTTTAATTTTACTTCCTTCTTGGATGAGGAATTTTGGCTGTCCAGTGTTCGTCAACAAGATATTGCTCAAAAATTCCAGATAAATGTCATAAAAGGGCTTCATCCACAGATTTTCTTGGCAAAGGTAACTGGAATTTGTTTAACTGATCCAAGCTCAATTCCACTTACACTCCTAATAATTCTGTTTTATAATGTGCCTCACTCTTAATTAGAGTAACCTTTAGTAAATCATACACTAGGATTTTAATAACATCTTCAAGAGTCCAAGACTCAGAAAACCAGTTTGAAATCTAACCACTTCAGAAAATATGTATATTACAAGAAGAAAGGTTTTTTACATATGTTTTTTGGTTTGTTGTTTCTTTTTAGACCCTCTATGAAGGATAATGTCTCATTTCTACATCTGTTTTCAGTATGTTACCCATATAGTCTCAAATGACAATCTGACACTACACTTCAACACAGTAGGTGGATTTATCTCTATTCCTAACAAGTTATTTCATTCTTCTGTGTTTCGTTTCCTGATCTGTAAAGTGACTCTTACTACCTTGTCCTTAGAAGAGTATTGTGAATATAAATTCATGAGCACGGAGGAATGTTAATGAACAAGAGGATTAAGAATTTACAAATGGAGAGTGTGAAGCATGTGGATGACAGGAAAAATTTCAGAAGTGATGAAATTAATACTTGGTATATAGTAGCATCTTTCTAAAGAATGACCAGAACATACTTTCCAGTCAGAAAGATAAACATAGCAGGCAACTCTTCATATACAGTTATGATAATTTTTAGTTCTTTGTTTCATAGTGAGGGCATATCAGACAATTTTATCCCACAGGTAAGACAACTTTTAAGTGTTAAGTGCCTATAACATTAAAGCATTAATGGGATTTGACTTGATGCATAACAGGAAGGTCATGCAAGCTCAGCCATCCTCTTCTATGACTATTGTTATTAAAAAGATCATAGAACTCATACTAGAGTATTTTTTAGATTTTCCAGTTACCAGAGCAGAACAAAACATTTTCTGTGTGTTATAAATGAAAACTATTTGTTTCCTTCCTTTTATCTAAACCATATTTCACAGCTCATGAGACAAAAATGGGGAGATGCTTTCAATAAAATATTCTTGGTATTTGCTCTGTGTAAAAATAAACAGATAAAATAAGAAAAGAACTTAGGAAAAGAAGTGAAGGGGAGGCTACAACAAACATGTAACAAAGATAAAAAATTAATAATTTTTTTTGCAATTAGCAAGATATATAGAATAAAGGGTAACTGGCAAAACATCAGTATGTTATATTTAATGCAATAAAAATGAATTACAGGAGATCAGAATCAACTTTTAAAAATGCAGTCCTTTTTCCTCTCCTATATTTTTGATATATATTTGTTGGTAAAACACTACTTCATTTAAAGATAAATCTGTGATAGATATGAAACAAGTGGTAAGTATAGACAAGAAAGTGAGAAGATCTGGGTGAAATATATAAGTCTAGAAAATAGGAACATTTTAGAAGCTGCATAGTTTTGTGAGACGGGGGGATATCAAATGTTTCTAATGAGTAAAAAAAAGAAAAGGTGCCAGTAATGTAAAAAAAAATAGAGAATAGTACATGATAGGGAGGTAGAAGTGCTTGAAGGTCCTGACCCACTTCGGTAACCAGAAAAAAAGGTAAAATTCCCAGACTATATCCCACTATCCAGCAGAACCTAAATTAATAGCTAGCTTTTACCACCTTCAGTGCAACTGCAGCTACTCCTCAGTGTGCTAGAGACTCCATTTGTATCTGGAGGTCTGTAAATACCACAGTTTCACTTTCCTCAGTATTTCCTCACATTCTGTTCCAAATGCAGCCACGTGGTTCTCATTTTCTAAATACAGATGCCCAACTACTCCTCACAAAAGCTGATTAACATGATGATTGGCCTACAAGGCAAAGTTCATGTGCTCATTTTTGTACATTGAAGTCAAGACATCGAGTGAAAAAAGAACCTCACAAGTTAATTGAGCAAAATTTGTATCCCCTCATAGTGCCTGGAGAAGGAATTACAGGAATAAAAGTGCTGGTAAGAGTTAATTTTATTCATGTGCCAGAGGGCTGCTCTGAAACATGTTGTAATGGATGTTTTCTTATTCTGCCTGAGTTCAGCTGCATTTCAATGCAGACAGAATTTCTTTCAGGTGGTTGGGTGCAAAGAATTTAAACAAATTCAGCAGCCTAGGGAGAAGGAGAGCATATCTGTTAAACATACAGCTTGGAGTCATGAGAGCTGACTTGTATGCCTAACTCCTAATTTATTTTCTATACATGACTTTCCTTGGCCTCTGCTATACTTCAATGCAAAAATTGAGAAGTGCTTTGAAATCTTTGGCTTGACATATACCTGTGTCATCAACAACCTTTGTCTGAGTTCCTTCATTATTACACATGCCCTTCTCAGCATGAACAATAATTTCATACTTGTAGAAATTCACATGTCCATAGGTTTATATTGAAAAATGATGATAAACAAAATTTGGACCTGATTTTTAAGTCTAAGAATAGCCATATAAAAATCTACAGATAATGTTTAATAGGTGGAATTCTCTGCTTTGCTTTTCTACAACTGACTGTCATTTGGGTGCGTGTAAGTTAGTAATAATTATTCAGATATGAACCTTTAAATAAATTCCATCCACCAACTGTACTAATACTCCAGATACTTACAATTTCAGTGTTCTCCAATGGTTCATATAAGCAGCTGATTGTTGCAAACAAAAAGTGTTTTTCCTCAACTGCCTCCATTAGTTTAATGCAGTTTTCAATAGTAAAAATGAATAGAAACTAGATTTTTGAGATGACAGGTTTTTGGGCACTTCTGGGTATTATCAATGCTCAAAAGGAAGAGGGAAAAATTCAGTAATCTCGAAGCAAAGCAGAAAAGAAGCAGTTAAATAGTTGCCTGGAAGCTGTGTAAGGCTAGTCCTTTGAGTATCTAAACAGGGAAAATGACAAATAAATTATACTTTTCCATGGCTTCATTGCAATTGTCTGCTTTCTAATACCTGATTAAAGAGAGAAACAACATTGTTTACCATTCTTATTTGCTCTTGATTTTTCTCTAAATCTGTTGCCTGCAAGGCTATGCTGGTAAACCTGCTAATCTTATTACAATTCCTAATAGATCACTCTCCATATTAAAAAACTCTTATTAATATGACTTGCTAGATATAGTTACCAAAACAGAGGAGGTTGTATTGCCAATGATGGATGTCCTTTCACTTAAATATTTAACTTTGGATCTACCTGGAGAGGGTGAGAAATCCCTCAGTTTGCATTTAACTCTGGCTCGTCTGTGAAACTCCATCTCATCTTTGCAGCTGAGCTGATCTCTTGGAATCATTTGGGCTCAACATTTCTTGCAAATTAATCCCTTATGGTGCAATGTAATGACACCTACATCTGAACTCATCCTGGGGCGGCTTAATTGCACCTCTATTTTCTTAGAGTTTATATACATGAAGAAATTTTGCCAGTTATGTTTGGGAAGTGATGGAAGTACAGCTTTCTTGCAAGACACTCCAATTTTTCAGTTAAAATGGTTTTACTGAATTTAATTGAAGCACCTTTCCCTGTAACATAAACAAACTGATAAAAACATTTCTGAGATAATCTGTACAGGTGATGCAGAGCCAAAATGTTAGATGTGTCAGTTAAGTGTTTCAGTTCACAATCCCATTTTGGGATTCCCCTACTGTACATAAGGCTTGTGGTATCCTTATGAATAAATATTAGAAATACTGCTCAAACACAGAGTTCTAATTTTGTATGATATCTTAATATTTCTATATTCTGTAACATAAAATATGTTTACAGTCTACAGCTTAAAATAGCAAGTCTTTAGCTTATGATTTAACCTGTCAAATATGGCGTCAAAAATATTTTCTCCATTCATGTTCAATGCCAAATACAGGTAATATTTTTGAAGAAAATAGGTATGTAGCCACATCATAAGCAGCACCATGAGGGTTATTAAGGACCTTGTCTCTCCATTAATAATGATTTCAAACTTACCAGGATGACTAAGACCTTGCTTAGTCCCTTAAGTCTTCATGGTTCCAGAGACAGACATAAATCTTTTTTCTTTGCAGTGCAGCTTTAGGTTTAATCTGATGAAAAATTCTGTTGCTATCCAGTCTGACAAAAGCAAACCCCACAGTGTTCTCAAGAGGGCAGTTACTTGAGTAAACAAATAGTTTGAAAACATGGATCACATCCTAGAACCAGGTATGGTAACAAGTTCCACAAAGGGAAAGTATTTTTAAGAAATTTGACAATCATGTAACTGTGCTATATTTCTGGGTCAAAATTACAAAAATACACAAAGGGTACTTGAACAAAGCCATTACTTACAATAAATGATGAGGCACTGGAACAGGTTTCCTAGAGAAGTTATAGATGCTCCATCCTTGGAAGTGTTCAATGCAAGGCTGGATGGGGCTCTAAGCAACATGGTCTAGTGGACAGCCATGGGCAGGGGGGCTGGGAACTAGACCTTTAAAGTCCCTTTCAATCCAAACCATTCCATGATTCTATGATTCTTTGACATAAAATAGATAATTAAGTAGTCCTCTGTAAGCCAGGGAAGACCCCCTTTATAAAACAATTTCATATTCAAATCTTTCCTCTCTCTTTCTGAGATTGTTAATAGCAGAAACTCAGAAGTTCAGTACTGCATGCCTCGGCATATGGTTTTTGATTTTCACATTCAAGCAATTCTTGTGGGGAACCTTATGCATCTGGATAGACTTACTATCTCAAATAAATATGATAATTTTATGTAAAGGCTTATGGAAGAGATTATCAGCTGATGCACATACACTCGTTACCTCTGAGTTCTTAATGCCTACTAGGAGATAAGAAGGCAATACTATAAGAAAAGAAAATGTTAAATTTCATTGTTTTTGAATGATGTAGTATATTGAAAACTAGATTTTTTTTCCCCTAATGATACTTGACTATTGAGAAAACTTCAGTTGTATTTTCTGTCTGCTATCTCTGTATGCTTGTTCCTATTGCTGTTTTCAAAAAATATTCCTGTGCTGGTACTGCATGGGTGTGAGGAGCAAATTTAATCTTGATTTCTGCCTCACAAGCTCTGGGGCTTTTTGGCTTTGGCTTTTTGAGTCTTGGCTTTTTGGGGCTTTTTTGAGTCTGGGGGGTTTCTTTGTGTCTAGTGTTTTTGCTCCGGCTCCTGCCCGCTGAGGTTGGTTTCTTGCCCTGGCATTAGTTTTTTTCTTGTAATTTTTGCCCTGGCTATAGTGTGCTTTTTGGCTCTTCTACCCTCTCTGGCCCTTGCTTGTCTTCACTCACTCCACTCTGGCTCTCTGACTGGGCCCTTGGCAGGACACTGTCTGATCTCGAGCCTCGTGTGTACCCTATGTCCTGCCCTACTGCTCTGCCCATCCCAGCCACTGCCTGTCCTGCCTCCCCGTGTTCCTGCCCGAGGCCTGCCTGCTCCATCTCTGCATCCCGGCCTGCTCCATCCCTGCATCCCTGCCTGCTCCATCCCTGCATTCCTGCCGCAGCCACCAGCCTCTCCCATCCAGCCCATGGTCGTAATCCCCGCCGTGACTCTGTCCAAGGTTCTGAACCTCCCGCCTGAGCGCCGACTCACCCTCCTGCCTCTCTGATCCAACCCCTTAATAAGAACTGAATATGCATATGAAAATGGCCAGGATCAGGCCCCCTTTTAACAACTAAAGAGGTGCCTTTTACAGTTATGGAGCTTATGAAACTGAAAATTGAATTCAGTTGCCACCCCCCCAAAACTGAGTATGTTTGATGTGTTTCCTTAAGTGTAGGAGACAAATCTTGCTCAGTGAGAAAGAAGCAGAGGGTTACTGGGGTCCCAATGTTTTGCTTACCAATGGAGACTGCTGGGTCCTGTGGTCCTTGACCCAGAGGGCAAACTGTGAACTAGTCTCCTTCCAAGAATCCCCCATCTCAGTAGATGCTGAGAGACTGACTCCTCTAATTCATGGGCGTTCCAACTCTCTAAAATACCAGTCAGTATTCAATTGCAGGGAAGGATACAGACTTTAGCACCCTCAGAAGAGGTCACTGCTGCTCAGAAAGTTACTTCCTCTTCCCTTGTTGGGAATGCCCCCACCCAGGGAGACAAGGTCTGAAACTGGAGAGATGTCATCCAAGAATTAATTGATTTTGGGCAAAAATATGGACCCTTAAAAGTAGCTGTAAGCAGATCAGAGACTCATGGGATGAGGCATACCCATCTCAGCCCAAGGGTATCACTCATAATTCCCCCCCTCACCTGCCAAACCAATCAAGGTGGATGAGATTGCCTGCCCACAAGACAGGTTAATCTGGATGCAGAGTGGGTGGAAGGGAATCTGGAAAATGGTGATGGATGGTCTCTCCACAGACCTATTGGAAAAGGCCTTGGAGACATTTTACTAACAGCAACTGCCAGACTTAAGAAACAATTAATAAAGTGTTTGGTTGACACTGGGGCTCAGATATCAGCCCTGACTAAGCAGGATGCTGCCACTCGTGGAGTTGTCCCATCTAAACAGTCCTTGCTTATAGTTCATGCATTGAGGGTACCACAGTCAGCAGACACTGCTGCAGTCAGTCTCATGCTACCAGGTGAAGAAACAAGAGTCACAGATATCATGGCAGTAGGGAAGTTTTCTCTAAACTTGCTGGGACTAGATGTTTTGAAAGGGAGAATGTGGTTCAACAACTTGGGGCTACAGTGGTCCTTTGGATCCACTAACCACCAAATCTGAGTCTTACAAGTGGCCCCAAATCTTGCCTCTTCAAAACTCGCAATTGTTAAACCATATCCATTGCCTTTGGGAGCCCAAGGGGGAATTACCCCAGTCCTTAGAAGCACATACTGAGGGTTGTCTTGTCACCAGGGAAAATTGCAGGACATGCATTTCATCCTGTGAAGAACGTCGAGTCTGGCTTGGAAGACGACCCCTAGAGGACCAGGCAAGAGTAACCTTTTTCAGAGCTTCAGAATTCCATCTGAGAACAAATAAATCTATGAATGCCAATTTTCTCCCAAGTCAGAGAAAAGAAAAAGTGAAAGCACATGAAGAAAACAAAAGGGCAACACCGAGGTCAGTGAAGAAGGAGGGACTGAAGCCCAAAAGAAAGACGGAGAGGAGATGGTGCGGTTTCAGAACTGAAAACCTTTTGCAAGCCAAGGTGAAGATATAATACACCAGATTATTTCCCTGTAATTCATACTGTGCATGGGAGGACAGAGTGTTCATCCGCAGCTCAGAAGAGACCTGGACAATATAGATGTTGAAAGAAGTTGTGATCTGACTTGAACAAAGAGAGACCCTTTGCTGACAGAAATAGAAGAAGAGAACATTTGCTTTCAGACATAGAAGAAAACTTTTCCTTCTATACTAGAACAGCTCATCCATAAAATTACACCCCATAAGACAGCGATCCACAGAGGCAGTTGTGGGAAGACTGCCAAAACATGGGAGGGATGTTGCAATTGCAGATTTCCAGGCAGGCTGCTATTTGTGAAAATTAAAACCATGAGAAACTGTTTCCTGTGGCATGGCGGGACACACTTCTATACCTAAGTGAACTGAAGAAGGATTTATTTTTTGGAAGTGGTAAACTGACTCAAAATTCCACGTTTTGTCTCTTTACATTGTTGGTGGGAAGAAGAGAGAGGCTAGGGGGAGGAAAGGTGTTCTGGAGGTTTATTTTAGTTCTTATCATTCACCTTTTAGTTTTGTTATTGAACGTTTCTTTACACATTATTAAGCTTTGAGCCTGTTTTACCCCTAAGGCATTTTCTCCTAATCCTTATCTCAACCCTATGAGTGTGGATATTCTCAGTTCAGTCAAAGAAAGAACAGAGACAACTTCTCCCAGGCTGAGTCTGGAAATCTTAGACAAAAGAATTCAAACAATTATTATCTCTCTTTCTGTAACCATTGCTTATAGTTATGGCTCTTCACAGCATGCTATTCATAGCACACCAATAATGTGAGATGTTTTCTACTTTGAGACCAATCTGGTCCCACTTAGTGAGTGAGACTTTAAAGCTCACTTCCTCTTTGCTAATAAAGATTCTTCTTGAGCCTTCTGAACCACCTGAAGACTGGAGTCTTTCTTTCTGCCCCTGACTCAACAGCATCATATGAACTTTAGTTTAACTGGATTTTTTCCTTCCTCTGCTCCACTTATAACAGAGGAAGATGAATAGGTGATTTTCGTGAGTACACTGGTGTTTGGCTAGCAGTCAACCTGCTACGTCTGTTTTTTGTCCTTTTTGTCCCGGCTCCTGCCTCCTGGCTCTCCTGCCCTTGCTGGCCCTTGCTTGTCCTCTCTCACTCCTCGCTCACGCTCTCACTTGGGTGCTTGGTGGCACACTGGTTGAAGTCCAAGCCATTTTCTTCCCTTCTTTTCTGTCTTGTCTAGTCCTCTTTAGTAAGGCAACACCTTTTTTCTTGCTTTTTTTTTTTCCTTTTCATTACCAATAAATGGTTCTCATATACAATGTTGTCTCATTTGACTTAATTTCATCCTAGACCATCTATTTTTAAAAGAACTACTCACAGTTCCCCACAGTGGAGTACAACAATGGGGCTTGTTTTCTTATTATGGTCCTCCCTCCTTGGAATTTCTACAGACAGGAAGAAACTTATGCCGACTTATTATTCACAGGCATCACATTTAAATTTACTCTCATTTTATGATCATTTGTTTAATGTTGCTAATGAGTGTAGTGGTGTAGTCTCATTCAAAAAAAATAACCAGTAAAATGTTTTCTTGGGGTAGAGTAATAATTTGGCAGAGTTCAGTATTTTTTATGGAATTTAACTAAGTTTAACAGTGTTTTACAATGGTTCAATAAGTTTGATGTCAAGGCTCACCTTATTAATTAATGCATGGCAGAAGCATAAGGGGAAAAACTGTGTTTAGGGTGATTGATGAAGAGATTGGAAATGCAAAAGATAAGGAAAATCCTCTCATAGAGTAATGAGGTACAGAAGGGACTCCCCTTATTTCCTAAACTTCTTGTGGATTCTAGGTGCAGCCCGGTTCTCTCTTAGTCTCAGACAATAGATTATGTCTAAAGGAATTATCTATACAAAGTTTATAATTATTAATATTGAGCAGCTACATGAATTAGGGATGTTTCATTAGTGTTAATTAGCATGTTATCAATTACTTACTGAACATTTGTCATGAATAAAGGATCTCTTCACCCAGGGCAAGGAAGAATTTCATTGTCTCAGATAAGGGCTCTCAGACCTTGACAGGAGTTGCTCCAGGGTGTAGTTGCTTGGTAAGCAGTCCAGCTTCAATTCAGGGAGATTTTAAACGGGGACCATCCTGATCAGAACATTTATAGAGTGAAGTACTTGGTTGCCAGTCAATAGCATAGACAAGATAGATTTCTTTGTTTTAGCTCTGGCGTCTTGTTCTGTACTTTGTTCCACTTTGATCTAACTTTTCTAAATATTATTCTAAGGCACTTTCAGTATCATGTCCATGAGTCAGGAACTGCTCTGCTCAGAAGGTCATTGTGGGACATGAGACCCGCTGCTCCTTAGTCAGACTCAACCAAACTACAGCCTGGGATCAAGCGTACCCATCACATTTACCTATCATTTAATACCTCTTCAAAACTGGAGGGTTTTTTTTTTTTTGATTGTCACACTTTCATTTTGAATCAGTTAATTAAACAGTTCTTAATAAATTTGTTAGTCTAGTTTCCAAATGACTAAGAGCATTTGGCATGTGGTATCTGATGACTCTGTTGCATTCCCATCATGTTTTATTGCAGTCTGAAATGGTTGCATATTACAGCCATTGTTTGCAACAAAAATGTGATCAGTTGTAGCAGTTGCATTTAAAGTCCAGTCTAACATGTATAACATGCAAAATTATACATGTCTAACGTATAATTTTATTACTAACATAATATAATGTGGTGAAAAAGGCAAGGTTTTCCTAGTGGGAGGGACTTCATTCATTCATATCACTGATTTGGTGTTTAGATCAAACTAAAGTGTTTGGTTCTTGCAATCAAATGATATACAACGTTGTTGGAAGTTGAGATTGTTTTTTTCGCTCTTGTTTCTTTCTCTCACGGAATTTTGTTCCATTTGTTGCTAGTAAGCATTAACTGTGGATACTTAAAAAAACAAAGATGTAGCTAGGTGTCACAACATTCCATTGAAATGACCCTGGCTAGGGGTGGGTGATAATGCAGGTGATAATGCCAGAAAGAAAGGGTGAGAGGGCTACCTCGGAGGTTTGTCTGGGTTTTTGGTCAGTCTAGTTTCCAGCTACAGGGGGGGAAAGAACTGCTTGCTGTGTTTTCCCTGCCACCTGACTGCTCGGAGCTCAGAACAAGCTCGTGTGGTACCAAAACATCTTTTCATAGATAAAACTTTCATAGGAAAGTTGCATGTGGTAAGCTCAAGCATCAAATGCAGATCAATACATTCTTATCAGTTCTACTGGCCCCTTCTGAAAAGCTATTCATGATGCCTGTAAATACCAAGTGGCTGAAAAGAAATTACAGCTCTGCTATCTCACTAAAATAAAACACAGAAGAAAGAGGCTCATAAATGCAAAAGCAAAAGTGAAATTTAGATTGATATGTGAATTGTTTACAGTATATTTTTGTCTTAAAGATCTTAAGTGTAAGATCAGAGAAAAGAAATCCATTTTCTTTCAAGGACCTTCATGAAATTGTTTAAGTATCACACATTCACAGGCATACAGATTTTCTGTTCATGATGCCAAAGAATTTAATCTGTTTTTACTTGAGGTCAAAGACATTATTTGTCACTTACTCTCAGAAAGCTGCTGTGAAAGATAACTGCTAAATGTGGAATGCTGAGAAATAAATGTGTATTTCACAATTCTACTTTATGTACCTGAAACTTGAGTAATTTTTCAATATCACTATAATCAGAAAGATGTCTGTCTCAATTTCTAATCAGCTCAAGAAATTATGAATTGAAGCATCAAATTTTAAATATAGATTCATATCCTTCTTGCATCCTCCTAAATGTAGCAGAAGCTACAAAGGAGCTTCCAGACCTGGATTAAAATTCCATCCTGCATGATAGAATTAAAATCCTTAAAAAAATAATTTAGTCTGTTTTAGAGGAGGGAAATTTCTTCCTGAATTAAGATTGGGATATCAGTTTTCTCCTTAGGCACATAAAGAAATTAGATTGAGGGAGAGAAAAGTGTGTGTGGGTGCACTGTAAATCAAAATCTGTTATGGTAGAGCAGTCCAAAAAGAGGTATTTGTCATTTCTCTCCCTGGACATTTGATGTTGGAAAATAAGGAAGTGAGTAAAGTAATCAAAAACTAAACCCCTCACTAATCTCAATTGTATTTTGTTTTTCAAGTTGCAAAATAATATAAAATATTTTTATAGTATACAAAAAATTCTAGCATTTTTATAAATTTCTATGTTAGAGAAAGAAAGAGCTTATATGTCCTTTTCAAGTTCACTTGACAAGGGATAGCATTAGGATAAGCTCCTCTTCATGTGGAAGTCTGAAAGAATACAAGTTAATCACTATAAAAATATTCACAACTTCCTGATAAATTGTGGATGTGCATTGTAGATTGAGAATTGCCCTTTGGCATTTCCAGGAGTTCTGTCGCATAAATCTTGAATGCTTCAGGTGAGATTGCTCCTTTAGGTGTTTGATGTGTTCTTGTCTTTCGTAGTGAGATTATGAAAATTTTGTAGGGCTTTGTAATCTAAGGTGTCCTTAAATATTCTCTTTAGAACAAAAATAAGCCTTAAATTTGCAGTAATGGCCATATGAAGATTGAGTCCCATCTTATCCATTTTAAATCTCTCTGATAAAGTTTTGGCATTTTTCTGTGTTATTTTGGAAAACACAAAAGCCTGTGACAAAATTCTCCGAAGTTATCTGAAGATGATGAAACATACAGCAATATCAATAGAACTATTGGAAAAGAATTTCATATCATATGCTGATTTGCTCCCTCTCCCCCTCCAACATGGAAGAAATAAAATAAATCTTGGAAACAGCTTTTGTCATAAAATTTTAATGCTAAGCTAGAATTTTATATTTTTACACAGGGAAGAAAACAAAGGGGCATAAAAATGAATCTATGCAACAGCTATTCCAAAATGAATGATGAAAATAATAAAATTTGTTAACATGCTAGCAACTGCATCAGAGAGAAAGCCCATTTACTTTTCTATGTTATATCAATTTTCTTCACAACTACCTGGCCTATCAAACTCAATCTCTCAGAAAGTAAAAGGGAATATGATCTGATTTCTTCCTGGAATAAAAACCCCTAATAATTGTCCTGTTCTGATTATGTAGCTGTATTTTGTTCTTTACGTATTTTACTTTTGCCAGCAAAGATACACAAATAAATTCCAAACTTTCTGGAAATGTACAGTTTTAGATATGGTTTGCAATGATGTACCATAGCTCCTTACCTCCTAGGTTCCTACCTTCATTAAAATCTGTATTCAATAATAAAAACTACTTTTAGTAAATTCTTGAAAATGTCCCCAAATTATAGACTGAATCTTGCGAGGGACTTTTTTAATAGTAAAAAATAAAATATCTTTTAAAGATACTGTTTCACTTCATGTCCCTAAGGAAGACAGGCAAATATGGGTGGATCACTTATCTTTCAAATGATCAGTTGATTTTAGATAACTATAGGATTATCAATAACTTTGTTTTTTTAATGGATACTTAGATTTTCATTTTGCTTCCACTTTGGACAACAAAGGCAATCAAATCAACTTTTCTGTTTCAGACCTCCTAAAAGTTAGGCAAATGTATATGCTTAGCAAAGAAGTGGTATGAAATCCTTTACATTGTAATAATTCTCTTTTCATTATGCTTTAACACGAGCTGTTATTCCCTGTATTGTCACTTACTTGCAGAAGCATAAAAATACTGAATAACATAATAGCAGGTTTATCTTAAATACATTTAAACAGACCAAACATATAATGAAATGAAAGGCAATTTTTTTATGTTATTGCCCTATAACTGAGAAGAAAAAAAAAACTAAACTAGTATTCAATTATACCTAGGGCTTTCAGGATATGTTTCTACTTTTATTACATTATTTAGTTGTCAATTGGATAGTGCTAGGCAGAAAATTCATAGAATGTGATCTCTTTCAAAGCCAAATCAGGACTATGGCTTTTGTGAAATTACTGACAGCAATGATAGTGCCAGAAAGAGTAGAACAGAAAAAGTTAAAAGAGTTGTTGCCTGTGTTTTTGTCCTGCTTGGTTAATGAGTTATCAACTTTGCATAAAGAAGCATAGAGCTTTGACCATGACTATTGCACAAAAAACAAACAGAAAGGTTCATAGCTTTGCTTATGTTGTGTTTCCTTACTGTGAACTGAGAGGAATAAAGATTTCTTAACATTTCCACTCACAGAAAACATGTAAACCAGCTTTTGTTGAAATATTGTGCCTAATCTCACAAATTGCACATATAAGCCTATTAGCACTGAAAAAACCATGTTTGGTTCTATATTTTACAGACATTATTTTAGGGATGTGTAGCTAATCAAAGGCCTTGCAGAAGCTGAGGATCCTCTATTTTCTTTGTATTCTGCTTTTTTTATAGGTAAGTTGAATAACATGTTCAGGCAACAAATAAGTACAGGAAAGTTTATTTTCTCTGAAGTCAGCCATCAGAATTAAGGCAAATCCATTTTCGTTTCATATAAAAATACTTTTCCCTTCACCTGTAGATCACATTTATTATGAAAAATGAATAGCTTTAAGAGTGGAATTATGCATTTGAAAATAGGAGTGTAATTTGAGGTTAGTTATGTTCTATTTCTAATGCAAAAGGCAGAAAGCATGATTTTGTTGTTCTTAAGGAAAATGGATGACCAAGAAAGATTTTGTGCTTAGAGACATTTCCTACCTAAAAAAAAAAATTTGTTCCTTTTGAGGCTATATTATTCAAAGAAATGGAACCAAATATACAAATATATTACATTTTTCCATCTTTGAGAACATATGTGACAGATGTTATTAAATTGTAGCATACATGGAAGTGTACATTTTATGTCATAAATGCTGTTTAATTCCAAGGAAACGATCTCAAAATAATATTCTGTAACCATTCATTAATAGTTCATGTTCCTCAAGCTGAAATTGGTAAGTTCCATGCTATGTTGTTGCTTCTGTTCTCTGTCTGGGGGACTCTGGAAATTCTATTAGAGAGACTACAATATGAAGGAAACTTTGGTTGCCATAGTTACTAATAAATGTTTCTTCCAATTTCTGTTCCTGCACACAGTTTTGTCCATAAAGCATAAGCACTCCTATGTTTATGAAGAGTGATTTCAGAAAGAATGTGGTCAAATTTTCTGTTATCAGTGTCATAAAGATTTGTGAAATATATTTTTTCCATATAATTTGACCATATGTGTTCAGTGAAATATGGTGCCAAGTATTCTATAGATCTAATTATTTTACTGTATACATGACACTAAAACTATAAGGTATAGGGGATTAGTTTAAGAATTAGTCTCACTGTCATTCTTATGGCATGAACAGCTATTGTTTAAATTTTTTCAGCTGAAAGACAACTGAATGTGTTAATTTAATAATTTTCCATTATTTTATATATGACAGATTGGGCAATTTTATTATATATATAAGCAATTGATGAAATGGTATATATAAGCAATTTAAAGTTACTTATAAACTAATGGAAAATTATTAAAATTAATGGAATTAATGAATAGATTTTAATACTATTTTATGAAATTAACAGGGAAGCAAACAAATGCAATAAATATGCATAGGACTTCAACTTTCTAGCAATAATTGATTACACAGTATTTGTAACACATAAAGCTTTAAAGTGCTGCACAATGAGAAGATTCACACTTTTAGCTTTACAGTGGAGAGGAACAGGGAGATTGTCAGTAATTTGCTCTAAATTACACATGCAATTGAAAGCACAGATATGAATAGAGCTGAGATGTTCAGAGGAGTAATCCACTGGCCAAGATAGCATTTACACACTTTATTATGTACCTGGAGGCATCAGCTGATAAATCTTTCCAATGACAGAGTAATAAGTGGGAACCCAGATGGTAGTAGTCTTTTTCATTCTTATCACTTCTGTTGCTTTTATCACTTTTATCACTTTAAGGCTGCTTTCCTCTAGGGTGAGTCCTCAGAATCCAAAGACCTGATAACCTGAGAAACAAGGGGTGTTGGTGGGGGGGACAAATTACCTCTGGAAATTTTGTGATTGTAATGGAGGAAGTTGCAAAGCCCAATTTAGTGGTGCCTGGCTGCTGGGCTTTTTTGGATTTTGAGGCATGGGAGTTATGTCAACATGTTCATATCAAGGAACTCCTGTTACATTTCGTCTGTCTCTTTCAATTTGCAAGTCTTTGCACACTGCCTCAAAGAAAGGGAATAAACTAAAGGTTGAACACTTTGGAGCAGATAGAAAATAGATATAGAAACAAATATGGGGAAATAGAGGGACAGTTAAAAAATACATGTTATCCACTCTAAGTATTCTGCTTTCCTAGACATGTTAGTTACCAAGAATTTTACAGATGATTTTACAAAACCTGAAATAACACTCCTAGCTCCTCAGACAGAAAACAAGTAAGATACTTGGTACAAAACAACATATTACTAATTCCTAAACCAAGTTACTATTTTATATTTTTGACCTTTCAGACGTTTTTTGGGTTTTACATTACCAAGAGAAATATAATTTTAACCTGCACTTCTGATTCTGTGATGCAAGATCACAGATCCTGCCTCCTCATTTGGAGATGTGAATATTTTGAATTTGACTTCAGAAATAGTACATATCACATGCAGAAAATATTTGCCTGAAAAAAAAATGCCTGAAGGACAAGAAGCAATCATCAAAAAAAGCATTTAGATTCCTCCAGGTACTGAGATGTCTAATGATCTAATACCACTTACCTTCTTATTTGTTCTAATTTCTACCAAATTAAAATAACTTGTAACCTCTCCTGCCATTGAATATATATTTCTTTTAGTAAAAGACAGATAGTAATAATTGATAGAGTTTATTGAATAGAACAAAAAGACATAAGTAGGAACTTCTGCCTATGTTAGAATAGAAATGGATAGTGCTTAAAAAATTGCAATGATCAGAAAACCCACATTGATGGTGCTATTTAGAGTGCAGAGTCCTAAATGTTCCTGCTCAGTTTATTCCCTTTCTAGTGAATAAAACCTACAAAGCAAAGAGATTTGAACTAGAAAAACCGAAGTTACCAAAAACCAAAACACATTCACTTGACTTTTCTAGCTTTGCTTTAAAGGATAAACTTGCACTTTAAATTACACATATTATAAGAAATGTAAACAGACTAGGTTACTAGAAATGGTCATTTCATAAACATCAATACAGTCACTTAAATCAAGGATTTAATGTTTTGTCTCTCCAAGCTGGTGAGAGTTAAAAAATTGCTACCTCTCTCAGTGCTTGCTAATAACATAAAAAATTGCAAAACTTAGGATCAGTTTGTGAACTTTGGGGTTTTTTTTTGGATTAGCTCATGAAGCATGAAGTAAAAGGAATGAGATGCACACACCAAATGTTTAAGCTACAGTAATAGATCTGAGATCTGTATCTAAACTCACAGGATCAGAAATGCTCACACCCTTGCCAGTGGTACCTAATGCATTACTTCTGAGAATGCATTACCACTTCCAGGACCATACTGGTTTTGTGCAATTTGCTTACTAGGGAACATTGGGAATTACTCTGAGAGAAGCATTTTTGATAAGGAACAACACTGAATGCTTTTGGTTACTTTTTTTGCTTTGTTTCTCTCCTTTTCTCCTAATTTTCTTCTGCAAGTTGCAAGACTAATGAGTGCAAAACCAAACAAACCTTGGATCATGTTTTTCTATCGTATAACAAGCCTGCCAAAGTCATTTTGTAGCTTTGTAGTAAACAGAAATTCAGCGCTTCCCAGTTATTGAAAGAGTAAGATTTAGACCATTAAAACAGAACCCTGTGGATTCATCATTTCCCATGGGGGGCATTAGATATCCCTTTGCTAATGCATTAATCATGTCCCTGGCTGCTGGCATTATTAAATTCTTCTCCCTTGTCTCTTATTACTCAACTTTTCTGTGGGGAGGTATGCATTCTAAAATTTACACCCTAAAGACTAGGCATCTGCTTTGAAGCCACTCCATCTATACTCTGAGAGACATCAGGAATTAAACATGAATGATAAGACTGTGTGTCACTGAGACACAGATAACTTAATTACTTTTTTAAAAGAGGACGCTTAGAGAATCCAAGGCTTATGGCAAGTACCTGCTGACCAGAAAACTCCATTTACACACAACAGATATATAATATTTTCTGTATGATACTTGGTGTTTTCTGGAAGACACCTGAGACCTGGAATTCCTTTTATTTTTTCTGACAGGCTATGTCCGAAGTTTATTCAAGAGAACCTGTGTGGCTCATAATCTTGTTCCCTAAAAGCCACCATTATTCAGCCCTTAAAATATTGAGGGCTGAATTTGACTTTTCACTTTTGTCTGTGTTTTCAAATTGACAATGTCATAGTACAAGCTGGTTTGTACTGGGCAATTAATTTGGCTATAAGTAAGAAACCCAGCTCAGTTCCACAAACAAGTCCTTGGCTGAGCAATGATAGGATGAATTTGAATACATACAGGGACTTCACCTAATCCCATTCCACCCTAAGCTGCAGACATCTCACTGGCACAGGGGCTGGGCAGTGTTTAAGCCAGACCAATGAGCTCTCTGGACCAGGAGATCCAAAATCCTCCTATTTAGGGAAGGTAAATGAAACAGGCAATAATAATAAAACGGACCATGAAACAGGCTGTGTCACATGAGAATCCTGGGGGGTGTGTCATCTCTGATATTTAGGGGATGAAAATGAGCTGAGGTTCCCACAGTCATGGCAGGACTGTGACTTAGGTAGATGTTTTTATAATTTCCATTTAAAGGAATAAATAGAGTTACATGTGTCTGACTTCCATTTCTATAGCTGGAAATATTTTCTCCATCAGTCCACAGAACAATACAGATACTTGGGATCCCAATTAAAAAAATCTGGATTTGGTAACTCCATTTCCAGCAATCTGATTGCTATAGATGATAACACTATCAGAGTCAGAGTCCACTGCCTCTTTAGAGGAGTACAATATAGAGTACACCTTTGGGGCCTAAAGACTAGAAGTCTTACAAAATAATGTTAAGCTTCACATTAACTCAGTAGATGATTTGCAAATATTGTCAAAACTTTTCCAAGTCACAAGGATCTAATCTAGCATAGGCAATTGCCCAAATTCTGTTTCATTTTGGTGTCTTTTTTTTAATTCCAGAAAGATACTGAACAGAGATGTGGAAAGGAGATAAGTGAAATAAAGAAGTAAAGTTAGACAATACAGATTAGAAGCTAAAAAGACACAGATTTGAATATATATAGATCCATCAGTGAAAAAGTACCATGGAGTTTCAGTCCTATCTTTTCTTCAGATTTTCTGAGAGGTTTTGCAGTGATTTTTGATTGTTTTGGTCCTCTTTCCCATGGAGGGCTACTGAAAGATTGGTGGCACCTAATTGATAAATGCAGACAAGATATGTTTGAGGAAAACTGATAGAAAGGTACGAGGGGAAAGCAACCACTCAGAGAATGGATGTTAAGGAACAGAATGCACTGCAGAGAAAGTATGACAGATGCTATATATCATGGGCAAAAAGTTGAGAAATGAGAAAGAATTGAAGAAATAGATACCAAATTAGGTAATTATTTATGCAAAATAGCAGTGTAATTAACTTTAAAATGGTGATTAAAAAAAAGACTCAGTAAAACAATGGATTAATTAAATATCATGTAATCCAAGACAAGGTAAAAAAAATAGGCAATTCAGAGTGCTTAAATCACAGAATATATTAGCTAATTAGTTTGGTAGTAGACACACCAAGTGAATGATCAATAAATTAATCTATTCATTAAGCAATAAGCTAGTTAGAGATCCATGTAATTAAACAAACAGAAAATACTGAGTTCAAAGAAAAATATCTCAAGAAGTCAGACAACTAGAAGGAGGTGAGAAAAGGGAGAGCTGGAATGCCAAGAGCAGACCAAGCCATGGAAGAGAGGAAGGGCAATGCTGGAGAGGCATGGGAGGCTTGGATAGGATGACATCTCCAGCAAACACCCAGGTAAGGTCTTTCCTCTTGAAAAGAATTACTGCTGCTGTGGTTGCTGACATTAACAGGCCATGTTTAGAAATAAGAAGACATGTTCTTATTTTTAGGATAATTGTGGGTGCTTATAGCAATTTCCAAACATTTGATCTCATAGTAATGCTATTCACTGGGGACACAGTTTGTTTAACAATACATGGTATTTCCAGACAGCAGAGAGAACTTGCCATGAAGGGATGAAAAATGACTTCACCACTGCGATATGATGTTCTGTGGCATTTCATTTTAAACGTGGAAGACATTTCTAGGGTTTTCTTCCAATGCTAATATCTCTGCAAAGTTACGTATTCTACTTTGTATTCCAATCAAGTAAGGAGAAGTTATGTCTTGTCCTTTCTTGAACATTTAACTTTCATGCACCACCGCTTTTCACATTGTGCCTTTGAAATTTCTTCAAATGTACACAGAGGTCTAATTCCAAGCACTGAAGGCATGTGCTGACTGACTTATAATTTAACCACTCTAAATCATGTTACTTGGAATAAAGAAGTTTTTCTGAAGAAAAATAAAATTCAAATATATTTGCTTTTACAGTGCTTTGATCATACTAAGCAACAAAAAGCCTGGTAAGATGCTCAATAATCTCTGTAGGGATAGTAACAGTTTTAAAACACA
Source organism: Arremon aurantiirostris (assembly GCA_035583995.1). Taxonomy (NCBI): domain Eukaryota; kingdom Metazoa; phylum Chordata; class Aves; order Passeriformes; family Passerellidae; genus Arremon; species Arremon aurantiirostris. The sequence goes on along the minus strand of JAXCLO010000001.1, from coordinate 13,946,438 downwards.
AAGCATTCAGAATAGTTCTTTCTCCTTCAGATTTTGCTTTTGTTTGTGTTTTTGTTGGTTTGGTTGGTTTGGGTTTTTGTTTTTGTGGGTTTTTCTTGTTTTTGTTTTTAAATAAATTCTTAGTATCAAATAAAGATGCAGCATTAAAAGAATAAAGAACCTGATACTTTAGAAAAACATTAGTAACAAATAACAGGGACTTTTTCAGCTAAACATATCTATATTTCATCATATAAATCTGTACTAATAGGTCTCTTAAGAACAGCAAAGGGCAAAGACTGTAGTGGGAATTCATCAGTTAATGGCAAAGTCCCTCAGCTTTGAGACATTCTGCCATGGGTGCTCTCAAATCTCATCAGTCTACTCTGCTCCTTCTAAAAAAGGAGCCCTCTAACTTCTGTACAGATAAGGGAGTTTGAATAACCACTGTGCAATTCATTTGGTGGTTTTTTTGGTTTTACTTTTGGTTTTTTTTTTGGTCTAGTTTGTGTAAATCTCACACTGGTAGTTTATTTTATGAAGTAGAACTGCCAAAGGGGGTGGCTGTTTTTTTGAAGGAGAGTGACATATAAGGATGCTACATAATCTTCAAAATAAAAATGTACACTTTTATATTGTCTAGCAAGTCTATTATTTGGTTTAATGGCTTGAGATGATTAAAGAGTTATTCAAGGCATTCTCAGGAAGTACAATGTTTTGGTCTTCTGTCTAGAAGACCATAGGATAGGCAGTTCAACTTTATAGTACAATAAAGTATAGGAGTAGAAGATAACAATAAATGGCTTATTTACTTGCTAGGATTCCATATGGCCTTCTCATAATCTGTTCTGTATGCAATAAATGAAATGTTTGTCAGTTGCTGTGCATGTTGCCTTTGACTGAGAAAAGAGATGACATTCTTCTGAATAAGGTAAAAAATACACTTATTTCCTTTTTGCTATTGCTTGTGACTTCTCTTTTTATGTGATTAAAAATTTTCTAACTTTTTTCACAGAAACAGTTTACTAGGAGAAGGCAGGTTTATAATTGGAAAGTTTCATGGTTAGCATAATAAACCCTCTAATTGCAATAAAATAGAATAGTAATTTGTAAAACCACTTTACCACTTTAGACTTAGTAAAAACATTAATAATTTCATCTGTATAGCTTCTTAAAAACTTAACTGTGGTAGCTGGGGTACTGTTAGGGGCAAGAAGTGGTGACAAGTCTGGTTATACTTCACAAGAAAAAAAAAAACCCAAACAAACTCTTTTGAGAATAGATTATTCAGAAGACATTTAAGAGTAAGAAACATCAAAACCTAATCCCCAGTCAGTGAAACCGTACTCTGTTTTGGTGTCAGAAACAGAAAAAAGTTATGAATATCTATGGTAGAAATGCGCATTTTGCCCATTATATTAAAAGAATTCTTAACTAATTTTTTTGACTGATGCAATGCCAGCAGTGTATAAACATGTGGGTTTGAGTTGAGTTAAAAACAAACAAACAAGTAACACAATGTTGCTTTATAAATAAATGTCTGCTTCTACCACTCACTCTGATCTTTCTTTCTGGAGCAAAGCTTCTGTAAGATTTGCAGATGAGCAACTGTAGAGTCCTTTCAATTTGCTTTAGATGTAAGTATGAAATGAAATTTAGTTAGCTCATGCTGATTGAAGTTTGAAGTTTTACAGTAAGATGCCGGATGACCATGCTGATTCTCCTGTGTCTGTCAACAGCTTTTTGGTGTTCATTAACCAGGAGCTCTTGTTGAGCTAACTTTCAACTCTGAAGGGGATGCACTGACGCTGGCTAGAATGTCACAGCTTTTTCTTCTACGGAGCTGCAGATGGCAAAAATATTCAGTCATGCTCTCACTCTCAAGGATTGCAGCTCCTGGTCTTCTGTGCCTTCTATGAGAGAAGAGAGGGTTTAGGCCAGCTGAAGGCCACTCATCAGCCCACAAATTGTGAATCAGTAATGTCTGGAGAGCACACTTGTATCTAGTATATTCTTTAAAATGCAAAGGGCTTGAATTCTGCCACTATGTCATGAACATGTGAGGGAGAGCATGAAAAGATCACATTTTCAGGGCAGGATAAACTATATCTGTCACTATAGGACACGGAATAACACGATGCGCACACACTACTCTTCTCAAGGTAAAAAAGGGAAGTTTATTTTCTGACCCCAACATTTATAGATTTCCAAAAGTGACAGTGGATTGGAGGGTGAAAGTGCCACCTCTCCAATGACACTGGATAAACCAACAGACCATCAAATTTCTCCTCCTCCATAAAAATGAGTAATTTACAGAAAGTAAAGAGAAAGTTTGTTACAAGAATGTAAACATCAGAAGGCTTAGAAAATCTTAAAATATCAGGGCCACATATATCTTTGAGTTTGTTTGAACTGGAGCCATCTTGATGACAACTGCTAAAGGAAATGTTGAAAGCAACAACTTCTTCCAAATGCTCCTGGATGTCAAATTGTTTGATCTTTTTACCATCATGTATTTCCAAGGGCAGCATTTGTTTCTGTTTTTGTCTGTGATCTTTATCACCTCAGTTCATCTTTTATGATAGTAGTAGAAGTGACTGCTGTTCAATATCTGCCTGAGAAAGCACACACCAAAGGATCATGACCAAGCCATTGTGGAGACCCTGGTGGGTATTCCCTGGTCAAGGGAGACACAAGAATATTCCCTCCAAAAGCTGTTGAGATCACACTGGCTCCTTCCCCTGTTCCTATGTCCCTGAGCCACTCCCTCCCTATTCCCTGATTGTCCCTTATCTTTGTACTGCCCTGAGACCAGGGTCACCCCCAAGGTCCCCTGGGAGAGAGAAACCTGGGACCATGAACATCTTACTGGGCAGCTGAATTAAACATCTCTGGATATCATGCAAAGGCCTTTTTTGCTTCCTTACCCTGGACTTTACTAGCAGCAGTTCAGGCTGCAACAAGCCATAAATACTTATGTGAGAATGGATGTGTGAAAGCGCCATAAGAGCAGAAACATCCTGCTCTGCCATTTCTTTGCAAGTTGGTTAGTGTCCTGCCTGTCTGCACATTTTTGATTCTAAATTGTAAACAGCAAAACAAAAAAAAATATCTTGTGATTAATAAAGTGATTCTGTTGCACTATAACAGGGTCCGTGTTTTCACTCGCTACAACTGTTTGTAGATCTTCCACTAGAGGCATCCAGACTTGTCATTGGTTATATAAAATTCATTTTGTCTCTAGGTGTCTTTCAAAGCCAGTTTGAAATACTCTTTTTCTACAGGTGTTTTCTTTTTCTTCAAATATTTTTATGAGAAAAATGGATTAATGAATCTGGAAATAATTGATATTGGAACAAAGCAGCTAAGCTTTAAGCAGACATAGATTCTGTCATGCATTGTTCCCAAATGAACTAGGATAACTAGCTAACCTTGCTGGAAATCTGTCTTTATTTTCTTTAGCCACAGAGTGTATAAAATCCTCCCATACATGTAGAATCTTTAGGAATTTGTTATATACTTATTTATTTGTAAAATCTGGACACATTCCCCTACAATTTTTTCTTTGTCTTTAGTTTTAATCCCATGTTTAGTGAATGATGATGAATGCCATGAGACACATTTCAGAGAATTCAATGCTTGAATTACAGTTTTTAAACTGTAGGTCTGAACAGCGTTAAGAAACAAAAAACACCACATAAAGTGAATCATCTGTGGTTGGCATCAACAAGACCTAGCAGATGCAATATGTAAACTACCTTATGAAAATGTAAGAGTGTGTTGCAGATGCTCCCTTGGCAATATTATTGGTTTTGTTTTTTTTGTTTTAATAACATGCTGCTGAAAGATATAATGGACACTGACACAATGTCTCCTATTTCTTCCATTCCAGCAGGTATTGAGGGAATGTAAAGACCAGAGGCAAACTGTTTCATATCCTCCTTTTCTTCCTTTCAGAACTGTTTTCCTCTAAACTTCATAAACACAAATCAATGCAAAGGTTTCATGTGGAAATCTGCTGAAATCTTTGCACATTTGAAAATGTGCAGAGAGAAATGCAGAGAACCTGATTTATTTTTCATAGATTGTGGGATAAATGCACTGTCATTAGAAATATATATATTTCCGTGGAAGAACAGTTTATCAAAAAATTATATTTACTAGGCAGTGCTGTTTCAAATATTGCATGGTCTGAAGATGTTCCATTTTCGTTTTGGTTAAATTCAGGGCAGCTGGCTTTTATATTTCTAAAGAGAGTTTTGGTTGTTGCTTTTTATCCAGCAAGTATATGGCAAGTTGATCATTGTGAATATAAACCTCCCATCTTCCATTCATGAATCACTGCATAGAGTCAGCAACACAAACCTACATAAAATCTGTGTTGTGTAAATTACTGTCATTCAGGAATCTCTCTCCATTTAACAAGAAAATAGTTAGCTTTGGTGTGTTTTCTATCTATATTATAGTAAAGAAGAAACTTTTCTTTCACGACGCCACAATGAATGAGTAATTGCCTTAAAGCAAGAAACAGTCTAAATGATTACTAAAATTGGTGCCATCTTATGTAGTGCAGAGAGAGCTTCAAAAGATTGTAAGGAAATAATCAGTAATCACTCTGAAAGAATTAAATGACACAATGTCATTTCAGTTTTTCTTTATTTTTTTGTTTTTCTTGTTTGCAAGCAAAATATATATGTTTTAGAAATAGGAGGAAAACTTGTATTTATGTAAGAGGGTACTCCTGCTTTTATCATTCCCATTTAAAGGATATTAAAATCCTTTAAAGGATTTTAAAAAAATATAAATATTTACCCTTTAAATTATTACCCTTTGCAGTACTGATATTTCTACTATAGGTAGGACTGTATTGCTAACAATATGTAAAGTAGAGTTTCATTTCCATTCAAAATATAGAGTCACAGAATCATAGAATGGTTTGGGTTTGAGATGACCCTAAAGATCATCTACATCCAACCCCCTTGTCATGGACATGGACACCTTTCAGGTTTCTCAGAGCTTCATCCAACCTTGCCTGGAACATTTCCAGGAATGGGGCATCCACTACTTCCCTGGGCCACCTGTGTCAGTTTCTCACCACTCTCACAGAGAAGAATTTCTTCCTAATATCCAAACAGAACCTACTCTTTCAGTTTGAAGCCGTTCCCCCTTGTTCGGTCACTCCAGGCCCTTTAAAGAGAGGGCCTGGAGTGACAGAGCAAGAGTCTCTCTCTCTCCATCTTTCCTGTAGACTCCCTCCAGGTACTGGAAGGCCAAAATCATGTCATCCCAAAGCCTTCTCTGTTCCAGGCAGAACAACCCCAGCTCTCCCAGCCTTTCCTCCCAGCAGAGCTGCTCCATCCCTCTGATGCCCTTGGTGCCTCCTCTGGGCTGGCTCCAGCAGGTCCCTGTCCTTG
>JAXCLO010000001.1:13803222-13933344 GCA_035583995.1 Arremon aurantiirostris | reverse complement strand
TTTTTCTGTGGGGGGGGGAGGGAGCAGTGTTGACTGTTCAAAGATGTGAAGTCTCTTTCAGATGTGCCACTTGTTGCAGAAAGAAAATATTCTTCCATGCTGTTAAACTTATTGTTTTAGTAAACCCTATTTTTTCTCTTTATTTCTGCAGTTGTTAAACTATGCTGAGAGTAATTTTCCAATCTCTTTACAGGTGATCTAGGGTTATGATAGAAAATTATCAAAATATCAATTATTGCTTTTTTTATGAACTGTATGAGGAGACAGGTGAATTTGAATGCTGACATTGAAAAGAAACTGCTGCAGGAATAAGCAAGTTTGAGCTTAAATTAAGTCAAGTGTCACACATGAATATTGGCACTCTTTCTGAAAGAGCTTCTTTGACCCTAAAATTAACAGACGAGACAAACCATTGCAATCTTCATAATTAAAGGTATAAGAGAAAATGGAAGGAAGCAGGCAGAGCTATGGTAGAATTTAGAGAGAAAAATAAAATAAGGACATTAGTATGAGATATTAATGTTAAATCTCTGTTCTTAAATTATGAATTTACCTACAGGTTTTACCATTCTATTGTTTTCTATATGGCATCATTTTCTATTCAACCAATTTTAGAGGTGGAAATGTGAAAATCTTGAGTGATGTTGAAATAACTGAGAAAGGACTAAAAGTATTACATTGCAATTTGCCAGTTAGTTTTTTAATTTATATGTTCTTTAGGTTGAAATGGTACAAAAGCCTTTGCTAGGAGAAACAAAGATTATGTGAAAGTGTAAGTAAAAATCCAATCCAAGACATATACATTGTCTTGAAAAATTATTCTATTTGTAAAAATATCAAGCTATGCAAATCTGTCTGATGATCTACTCAGACATATTTTTTTTTACCTCCATATGATGAATTTCTATGCTTATCAACTCACTAGACAAAAGTGCAATTCAAAAGGAAAACAATTTTTTTCTGTTCTCTGAATATCTGCAAAATGTGGTGATTTAGTTTTATTGATGTAATTTTTAAAATGGCTTATTCATGTTGATCTAGATCTAAATCCTAGAAATAGGAAAAATCAAATACAACAAAATCAAACCTAAAGACTGAATTACTTTGCCAAACTGCAACTCCCTTTCCATCAACATATCCATAACAGAGTACATAATTTTAATAAAATATAGTTGTACTGTGTAAATAGTGTTTATGGAAAAAAGGAAATGTAAATGTACAACATTAGTGGTTTTGTAGAAAAAAAATCAATTGACTTGTTTTTAATGTTACCACATAATATTGAAAAATTAAAAACAGGGAAAAATATGACATAACAAGTAAAAGTGTTTCAAATTTAATTAAATACTCTTTTCTTTCTAAATCTGCACATATTTCCCTCATGGTGAAATTTTTTAAATGAAAACAGTAGTCTAATGCAGTATCTGCTAGGCAGCAATGAAAAATAAAGGAATAGAAGTGTTTACCAATACTTCCACAGAGGTGTCTGTCTTTAATCCCAAATGGATTAATCTGTAAAAGTTTGTCCAGCCAAGTAAAAATTTCTGATTTCTGAGGCAAATAAGTTATTTTAATTTTTATATCCAATTGAGGATAGGAGTTGCAAACTCTCTAGAAATCTTGCTATTTTTGTTGGGAAATTCCTGCCTGTTAGTTTCATTGGTTTCATTTGAGATTCTGTAAAAGGAAATAAAAAACCATTTTTCACACCCTCAAAGATTTAGGAGAGCAAAACTATGATATGCTAATGTTTGCTTGCTTCTGAGAAAACATGAGTTTTCATTTTTTAGCTACTTTTTTCCACATTAAGACATTCCTCCTTTTCTTCTCTCAGCTTTATTTTGGTGAGGGATGCTGTTGAGAGCTTATAGGAGCCTGCCAGATCCCTCTCTGTACCTTTGCTGGTGGAAGCCTCCAAAGACAATGTCTTCCTGAATTTTGTGGCCTCCATACCCTTTGTTAGGGCAGTTTTTACCTTCCCCTAGTCCTATTCAGCCAAGTGATTGTTACTTCCATACTTTATAACATCTGCCAACAATTTACTGATATTGGTGACTTGTTCACAATTCCCTCAATGTATTGTTGGGTTAATTTTAAATAATGATGTCATTATATGAAAATATTAATGATGTTTTCCTCATTAAACCTGCCCTTTGAGTACAGAGGGCATCTATGGTATATGTTGACATGATGGCTGTTATTGTGACATATAATGGTATACTACAAGAAAAATTAAAACATGAAGTATACACAGGCTATAAATTAATAAATGTATGATTGAATATGTATTATCTCTAATAGCAAGATATATTTTAATGTTCAGTGTAAGTTTGTACTCTTCTGTATCTGTTTCACAGTCACTGTGAAATCTTGGTGGGTAAGTGTTCCTCCCCTTTGCTTCCTATACTTCCAGTTTGTGTGTAAAAGTATTTGACTAGAACTATATTTTTTGAGCACATGTTATAATATTTTTTCCTCTTGAACCACAGAAATGCTCATCTGACTCAGAAAGGCGAAATGCGCTCCAACCTGAACTTTGTCTATGTGAGCAAATCCTTTCAGTGTAGCAACAGTCCAACAAAACTCCCATGTGTATGTAGCCTTCAATAGGCAGGTAACACCAAGTGGACTTACAGGTTTTTTGGAGTAGAATATGTATTTTTTGTACAAGGACAGTAGTGATTTGCTCCCTACTTTAAAATGAGAGTAATAGCATTTGAAATCTCACCAAGCTTTTGGTCACAGTAAATGAATAAATGTTTAATGCACTCAGATGCTATAGTAAAATATTCTCATCTTCTGGCAGCAAAGAGCATGACTTGAAAAATACAATTTGCTAATTAGGTGAAATTATACTTCCCCTAGGAAATTTGTACAACAAATCTTCCTTGAAGCCATTGTGTGGCAAAAGTCTCTTGCACATGACTTTTAAAATGTTCTTCATTAAAAGAAAGAATCACAAAGTACTTGGTCAGATTGAGTAATTTGGGAGGGATTTCTGGATGTAAATGTCTCCAGTACTGACAGTTTTAAATCTCTGTACTGGTTTTAACTGTGGTAGAGTTAATTTTCTTTTCTTCTTACATGGTGCTGTGTTTTGGATCTGTGACTAAAAGAGTGTTGATAACACAAAGGGTTTTAGATGTTGCTGAGCAGAGCTAATACAGAATCAAGGGATTTTCTGCTTTTCACACCACCCCAACAGTGAACCCGCTGAGTGGTATGCAGGAATTTGGGAGGGGACACAGCCAGGACAGCTGCCCCAGGTGATCAAAGGGATATTCCATAGCATAAGACATCATGCTCAGTACATAAATTACATGGAAGGAGGAAGGGAGGGTGTTTGGAGTCATGGCGTTTGTCTTCTCAAGTCACAGTTCTATGTGATGGGACCCAGCTCTCCCTGGATGAGCACCTCCCAGATGCTGAACACCTGCCTGCCCATGGGAAATTGTGAATTAATTCCTTGCTTCTCTGTACTTGTGTGCATGGCTTTTGATTTCCCTATTAAATTGTCTTTTTCTCAATCCACTAGTTTTCACACTCCTGCCCTTCTGATTCTCTCCTTGGTCCCACTTCTGCAGTGGTGGTGGGTGAACAAGGACAGGGCTGAGATGTCTGCATGGGTTAAACAATGATGGTCCATTTAAAAGAAAGTGAGGAACAGAAAACTAATTTTCACTACTTTGATATCGCAGTGCTCCAATAGAATGTGCAAAACTCAGCAAGCAATGAATTTATAAGGTTTTTTTTTGCCAGCAGTTACCCTGTTGAAATATTGAGAAAATAATCTGTGATATTTTTTAAAGACTTATTTTATTTGTCATCCACAACTATATGGCTTAGGGGATTCACACAGGACTTTTGTAGGTCAACTTTGTAAGGCAAGCCATTCCTACAATTCCGACAATGTCATGAGAAGTGTAGCAAATATTGTTGGAATCAAATGTCAGAGGTTAGTCTTGAGCCCATTATTTTTTTAGTGTGTAGTCAGAAATAATCAAAAGCCCAAATCTGTCCCAGTAAAATTGGGAAGTAAAATTGGGAATAAGGAATCTGAAATGTAATTTAAACTTCTTTAAATCTTATAGTTTACAATAAAGCCTCTTCAGATTCTCAGTACTTTGGATTCTGAAGTCTTCTTTTTAATGCTAGAGCTCTGAAGTTTAGATAAAAGATTCCCTTCCTAAGAACAGACTTATTTCTCTTCATGATCTATATAGCATTGGACACTGTACAAAGTGTAGCTTCTCTATTAAATAGCAGCAATGAAAGCTAGAGTCTTTACTGAAAAATAATTCCCTGATAAAAGCAAACACGAGTTGTATCATTTGAGTTGTATTCAGCAGACAGAGGGAATTTTAAATTCTATTGTATTAAGTACTGATTGACCTAATTTTGAACCCTGCAGAGTTTTGATTGGTTGTTTTCAAGAATAATTAACTCTTACTGAAACAAGAAATTGTTTCAAGGATCACCAAGAGAAAGAAGAGTGTATAAAATAAAAGAAAAATAGGCTGGCATTCTTAAATTAATCCACTATGTTGCAGAGAATCTTGGTTGTTTTGTATATGTCCAATGGGGCATGGTGGGAATGTGATGCGCACTCCAGAGAGGAAGATCAAAGTCATGCTGGCAAAAAAAAGATAGACAAAAACTGATTCCAACTAAGTTCTGTTTGGGCACTAGAAAGAAACATCTAGAAAGTAGAGCAATATGTTTCTGCAGATTCAGTCAAACTAAAAGTCACGGAGAATAACAGAAAAATTCAAAAATATTTTCAAAATGGAGGCCATACACTTATAAATGTAGTCTTATAACACAACACACCAACCACACAGGCCTGGAGACCTCCCAGACCTGTGCTTCCATGGATTTTTACCCATGGAAAGATCTTCTTTCTTTGTTCTTGGGCAATTCATGTAGATGCACACACAAAAATATTTATCAATAAAGAGGCTTGTATGTCAAATATTATTATTTTTAAAAAAAGTTTGTCTAGACTAGTGAAATAGAGAATTCTTCTATAGAAGATGACCTCAATTTGGGAAAGTGTTGAAACACAAATACTACCTAAATCTTATAAGTAAGTCTTACATATTCCAGTGTTACCTTGTGTCCATACAAAAGTGTGTGCATTTGCAATTTCTTCTGTGAGACCAGCATAACACAGAAATTAAATGAGTGCATAAGTGAAGCTTATTGCAGTAGAAGGGAAAACCAGAAATTGTCTTTTTTGCTGTAATTTTCCTTTTTTTTTTTTTTGTATACCTGGGCTTATGGTGATGGTTTTATTTTCATAAGCTTATGGTGATTTTTGTTGTTTGTTTTCAATTATACATCCTTAGAAAGACTGTTTTCTTGAATTATCAGAATTTATTCTTCTACCTTTAACTTTTGGAAAATAAATACAATTTTTTCTTGTGGGACAATAATTATTATGTTTTTTTTAATGTAGAAACATTTTTAAGGTCTTATTGACTTTAATGGTATAGACAAAACAATGCAGATACTGTACTAACAATACTATAAAACTGTACAGGTTCTCAGTCTTGGAAGAACTTTCAACACTTCAGGTACTGCAGGAATGTAGGGATGTTTCACTTGTCAAAAAAAAATTGTTTTTAATGTTACTGTTACAGAAAGATTTTGTGTCTCTTTTTAAGTAGTTTTCTCTATACATTCAAGAAACCATATCTCAATATTGTCTGCATGGGCAGACAATTTACTGTACTTTCGTCCTTTGTAAGACTATGATATCTACTACTGATTTGAAGAAAATGGGGAAATACAGTTCTGTTTTGAAATACATAGTGCTTTTCATGGTTACCAAAGTGTTTTTGGCACTATCTTCATTTCTCTGAGTCACTCTAGCAGGTTGACTTTAACAACAGAAGAAAACAAGAAACGTGAATTGAAGAATAAACTAAAGCTAAATTATGCTATACAGTATCCCCAAAATATTTTTAACTTGAGAACCAGGGTGAAAAATATAATGATATTAATTTCAATTTTTCTGGTGTTTAATTGTGCTGGGATAAGATTATTAAAATATGAATTGGTTCTTCAAAAGCAGTAGAAAGATTTAATGAATGTCCTCTTAAAACCTCGACTTTCTAGGAGTATTACTGAAGTGTTAGGCTAAAGAAAAGCCAAACTATTCTATTTACTATAGTACGATGTAGTTTCAGAATAGGCAAACAACAATTTATGGTAGCCATTTTTCAAGACAGAAAATCAGAAAATGAGATTACTTTCTGGAATTAGACTTTCAAGTTATTTCTGGATGTACTCATGGAAAAAGCAAGAACCATGTCCAAGACTGGTTGCAGAGACCTGCAGCTTGTAAATAGATGCAAATCCAATGAGGATTTCTAATTCCTTATGAAGTCAAATATTGTTTCATAATTGAGCCCCAGTCCACTTTGAGAACTTATTTGTTTGGGAAAATTTCATAACAAATTTCAAATCCACAGTGGTCCTAAAGTGAGTCATCCCATTTCTTGTGAAAAATAAGGATTTGAAGAGTCAGGTATAGTAAGAAAATTACTTGTCCTGCTTCCTGTTGCCAGGGCCAGGCTATTTTCAGAACCAGAGTTAGCTCCTCACAATTCACTCCTGTATTGTCTGTATCACATGTGAGCAAAGATATCCCTTTGTAAAGTGCATTGCTATGCTCTGCAAGCGTGGCCATAATGAATGCATCACCAATTAAAAATGTTTTGACTTGGTTTTCCCAACAGAAAAAGATTATTTATAAACCTTCAAGAGTAATTTTTTCATACTAATCTTTTAGAAATCATTATTGTGACTGGCCACTTTAATTGCAAGTTTGTGATTACTCTTGCTGGTGATTAGCTTTTAGAAGTGATTATCACTACAGGTGAAAATACACACATTTATTTAAAATTAGAAGCATTTAAAAATACTGCATAAACAAACTTGCATACACTGTCTAAAATTTTTAATATTAAAATGTAAATTAGGGAAATTAAACCAGAATTATTGTACTGATAGTGTTCAATATTTTCAATCATTCATATCCTTTCTGTGTAAACTTTGTAATAAAACATTCTGATAGTGCACAAAACTGTAAAATACAAAAGGTTCACTTTGTAACTATTCAATGTTATTAAAAACTATAGCAAAATCAGAGCATGAAACATGATAGAAAGGAGAAATCACACTGTAATGTTTCAGTTTGCATATGCAAACTCAGCCCATGGAGGGTTATTTAAAATGCTGGGGTACTCCATTGGGGTGAATCCATTAATCCCTCAGAAATCACATATAAAGGTGTAGCTTTTCTTTGAAACTGCTTTCATTCAAGCCAGAAATCTTTTCCTGGGCTGTAGGATTTTTAGACACACTGTGGAAACAAAGAAATCTCTGTCTTTTCTGTCTGCTGTCACATATAATACCATTGTAAAATGACAAAGTTCTCCACATTCATATCATAAGGCTTGCCGTGTTTTTTTTGACATTCAGAGAATTTTACTGATGATCTCATGAAATATCAGTTTGCATTCATCCTGTTATATCCAAGCTTTGAAACTTCATCAAAGACACCTAAATGTTAGATTTTTTAATAGTTTTGTCACTAGTGTAGCTCTGAACAGGTAATCCATTTTAAAAGCCATTTAAAAGCTGGAGAACATGGAAAGGGTTTTTGCAATTCAATCTAGCAATTCACATTTTGTATTTCTGTATGGTCCAGCAGAGACACAGACATTACCCTTCTAAGACAGTGCTGCTCTTGACAGACACAAAGAACCACTTAGTACAAGAGAATCCAACAAAAATTCCTTATACATTTCTTTTCACAATATCCTAGAAACACTGTCCAGCACTGCCACCACTGTACTCCATTATCTTCAAATTATCTTCTGCAATAATAAGCAGATTAGAAATTTTAAAGGATATTAGGATATTAAAAGGTCTTTAAACCTGTTGAAAAAGGTTTAAACTAACCTGTTGGTTAAAGGTTAGCGCATTATTAAAATAATTATTAGAATATTTACTTATTTCTTGCTGTGAGATAGGATCTATGAGGAGAGCAAAGTAGGTTCAAACTTTGAAGGGTATAAAGAAAACTTTATAAGCAGAACTAAAAGAAAAAAGAAAAAAAATGAGAAATTAGAATAAATCTTTAGAACACTTCTTTTTTTTTAACCTTTTCTTTCATTATCACTGACAATGTAAAGAGATAAATCTGACATTTTCAGTTCATTTACTACTTTAGAATAGTCTTTTACTATTTTTTTTTAGGGAGAGCTATTGGCATGGTAATAAGCCAGGCTTCTCTAAAAGCCCTGACTACTGAGGCTATTACAATGGGGAGGGGAAAGAGAACTGTGGGGGGACATGTTACAATAACATCACTATACATCTTAACATGCACATAATATCTACCTCTTAATTGTGAGAGCCAACCATTACATTACTCATCTATAACAGTAGGAACGCTTATCTCCCTTTTTTTTTAATCAATAAACAGTTCTCAGATATAATATTGCCCCATTGGCACTTTATTTTTGTCCAAAAACTCTATTAAAAGAATCCTCCCTGACTCCTGCTTTTACAGTGGAATGGAACACAGGTGTAGATATTTGTTTGGGGTTTTGGGGGGCAGAAAGTATTCTGGGATTATTTTTGTGTTTTGTTTGTTTCTTTTATGGGCCACATGAAAGAACTGAGACTTTCTAAAGGTATCTTCTGTCTCTAGCTTTGTCCTGATTTGCATACAAAGCCTGATTTTTTACCAGATCAAAAATTCACATTTTGAGTACTGAGACCTGCTTATTTCTCCATATTTCCCACTGAAATGCACATTTGATTTGTTACACATAGTATCAAAATGGTGCCTTGTAACGAAAGATTGTTTTTCAAAGAGTCCTGCTACCTGGACTATCATGTTTGCACTCTGAAGCCCTGATGCATTTCTCTTCATCCTCAGAGTGTGAAAGATCTGTCCACAGTGAAATTTGGTTCTAGAATGTTGGACAAAATTGCTGGTGTTGGAAGCAGAGGTGTGATATTTTTAATTAGAAAATAAAAGAACAAAAATCTAGTAAAATGCAAATAAGAACAGAAGATCTGATTGGAAAAATCTGCATTATTTTTAAACCCAATTATAAAAACTTACTTGCAGGCCTCAGGTCTCTCTGACTATAACTCCCTGGGTGAAAACTTAAATTTTATATTTGTATGATTTAAATAGCATAATTTAAAAGTATATCTTATGTTGATTTATGCATTTATAAAAAAAAAAACCCAGTTTTTTTTGCTCCAGTTAGTCTGCAGTTCTTCAAATCTGATGTGTTCATATTCTAAAACATTACTCACGTAAGATATCAGCCACAAATGTGGTATGTCTCGAGTCACTAGCTTGAAGGAGTCTCCTTAATTCCTTTTTGGGCCCTTTACAGTGCTATAAAGAGCAGATAACTGTACTGTTCTTGCCGGCATCCTTATATCCTGGTGTAGGCTCCAATAACTGAACGCTGACCTGAATCAGGATCTCACTTTTCCCTCTTACTCTGTAGTCTAGAAGTCACACAAGAGATTAGCTACTTGGGATTTACTAGGTGAATAGATAAATAAGCACAGAAAAAATACAACTTGAAAGCTTCAAAATATTAAATCTTAAGTATTTTCCTTATGAAAAGCAAAGTCAATTAGGTCTTTGACCTTTGTCTGCATTGTACTTTGGACTACACTATATGCTGAGTGTTTTTTACTGACTCCCTTAGTTGCTTTAACACTTCCTGCTTAGCTACTACCAGGAAATAATGCTTGGTTGGTGTAAATTGATCAGGTAGCCTGAAACTTTTTATTATGAATTATTTTTATTATGATATAGTCTTTTGAGTTATACTGTTTTCTTAGTCATGTATCTCACACTGCAGATATGACATGACAATTCTTAACTGTGGGGGTGGTGAGGCCCTGGCACAGGTGGCCCAGAGAAGCTATGGATGCCCCATCCCTGGAAGTGTTCAAGGCCAGGTTAGGTGGGGTTCTGACCAACATGGTGAAAAGTGTTCCTGTCCTAATCCGTCATGGCAGGAGGGTTGGAATTAGAAGATTTTTAAAGTCCCATCTAACCCAAACGCTTCTATTATTCCATGATTTTATAGTTTTGACAAAAATAAATAGTTGTGTGCACCCACTGGGTCAAGTTTTGAAAATTAAGAAGACATAATCATGTTAACTCGGGTATATACTAATATTAAATGTAGAGAATGCCTTAAAATGTTTTAAATGAACCTAATTCAGATCTTGACAGTTATTTTGGCAACTAATAACATCGCTGACTCTGAGAGCATTAGGAAAGATCCATGCATCCTCTTCTTCTGGCAATTATTCAATGTGAATTGACACTACAATTTTGAGGTCCAAGTCTATGGGTATTTTTCATGGAATACTGGTCATAAGCACCCTTGTCAATGCCTCTTAATCATATTGAAAACCTTTAAAACTGTGAAGCACTGATATTGCTGCTATGTGCCACTGTGCCACCAGGCTCTTTGGGTCTGAATTTAAAATACATAAGTGAATAAAAAATCACTGCACGTTGCAGTACAAAACAGGCAGAGAGTGCTGAAAGAGTCTGCTATGCCCCAATGAAAAACACAAGTACATTAGATATTGCACTTTGTACCTTTGTATACTAAGATCAAAAGCTCTGTCTCAGAAATTAACATTATTTCTAGAGCTTGTTAAACCTGTGGTTTAAATGGGCAAATGAGTCTTTTCAAGTTTCAGATAACTCTTCCAAAGATCTTTGGGAAGTTTTGTAAGAAAACATCACTAAGTGAAAACCAGTGTTTTAGAAGGCAGTTTTGCTTTCATCACATCAGAAAAAATGTCACGTTCTTGTTATACATGGGGTGTAGTAATTGGCTCATGCAAATGAGAGAAAGTTATCTATTATGCTGGAAAGTTCTATTAAAGTTTGGGGTTCTTTTAAAATGTCCTTTTGTTGTTTTCAGTTTTTTGGCCCTTTTCTGGCCTCCCTTCAATCCTTCCCTCCCCCTGGGTGGTTGCTGCCTGGCAGCTCTGGCCCACAGAGCTGTCAAAAGGTGGGGGAAGAAGGGTGTACGCCTGCCCCTTGCCAGAGGCAGCAGAGGTGGGGAGGCTTTGTTGCTGGGAGGCTTGGCACAGTCACATCACACCACCAGTCAAGGCAGGAGAAGGGCTCCACCAAGGAAGGACCCAGAGGAGCTGATGGACAGACCTTGGAGGGCTCCAATTCTTTATATAAGGACTGCTCATAAATATTGATGAGGCTGGTGCAATCTCAGGCACATAAAAGGGGGAGATGCCATTTTTTGAGCCAAGCCTCTGGTGGGCAGGAGTCCCATCAAGCTCCCAGCATGCCCCCCCCCCCCCTTTTGCTTTGTGTTTTTAACTGGGTCTTTATAAAATTTTTATTACTCATTCCCGCCCATGGTCTAAGTTGTTAACAACATTCTGTTTCCTCTTTGGTTCTGGCAATACCATTGAGACACTAATAAAAGGAAAGAGGAAAGAAGAAGTAAGTGTCTGTGATCATAAATCTACGTCAAAAAGGTAATTGTGAGCAGGATTTGGCGTTTGGGGAAGGTGTTTTACTGCATACTACTGATTGCCAAAACTGTAGAAGCAAAGAACTGAAATACCCGCCCTCAATATCATTTTGATAAAATAAGAAAAATGGAGAAAATCTCAAATGGTGTTTGGAGAACAGCTAACACAGATTTATCTGAAACAGCTCTTTCAGATCAAAACTGTAGTCAATTCATTTGGGAAAAATTTTTCTGGTGTTTTATCTCTACAGCAGAGATCATTTGGGTATGGTATTTGTGAAAAGCGAGTGGGCACTACCAGCTAGCTATCAATCAATGAAGTTTCCTTTGTCTTTACAATGAAGTGATAATGGAGTTTTATTTAACCCTGCCAACCACTCAACCTGTTGTGCCCTAGTACACCTTATAACAAGGACATTCCATACTATTTGTGTAAATGACTTCCTGTTTAAGAGCATATTTGTGTGTGCTATTGTAGTCCAAATTTAAAAGATGAAGCCTTGTTTCTAGGGTATCAAACTGGGTAGATAAAATTTGCCTGTGATGCCCTCAATATTATCTAACCAGTGCAAATTTTATATTCCATCAGTCTGATTACCCATTTTTAACTAGCTAACAGAATTGTTAAATATCAGCTAATATCAGCTAACAGAATTGTTAAAAATTTGTGCTGTTATTTGCTTAATATGAAGAAGTGAGTAGGATGTAATGAATCCATAAAAAGGCAGACCAGCTAAGAATCATTTCCCTTTGAGCCACTTGTGCAACTGTCAGGTTTCACCAGAAACAGAAGGGAAAGAGAATAATTTCTTTTGCTGTGAGGCATAAGGCATTTTTCTCTGAAAAAATTAATAAACAGGAGAACACTTCAGGCATGTGTTTTGAGCTGTATATTTTGCTAATTACCCCTGCCTTGCTCAGTTAGAATGATCAGCAGGAATGGGTGAATACTTTGTTGGCTTCAAGAGCTCCATTAATGGCTTTTTCTTTTCCTTCTGCTATCAGCATATCATTCTATTCCAACACCTCCCAGCTGCTTCTTCCTCCCTCTGTATTCTGGTCTCTGACTGTTTTTAATTCTGTCTAATTAATTTTGAATAAATCAAGCTTGCAAATTTTTGTTAATGAAGAAGGTTGAATTCATTAGAATCCATTAAAAATAAAACCTTTGGAGATTTCTAGTAGGATTTAATGCTGCTCTTTTGGAGCGAAGACATAAGGCTAGTTAAAGCATGCACTTAGGCTGGGACAGTCTTTATTGTCTGAGGTTGAATATTTAATGTTGATAGCTTCAAATGAATTCATGAGATATTTTCATTTAATATTTTTTAATCCTTTTCCCTGAAGTCAGATTGCTTATATGTTTTTTTTTTTTCTTAAGACTACTAGCAGTGATTACTAATAAACTAAATGAGAAAATTTGTGGAAAGCTGAGCTAAACAAATCTTCTGGAACTTACAATGTCTATGTCAACATGTGAAAATATAGTAGGCATTCATTTTATTAGTAGTTCTATTCTATATCTGTTAGTAGATATTTTTCTAGTATTAATCCAAAATGAGAAAAAGAAAATTATGTATTTAGTCTTCAAAATTGCTGCAAAGCAGTCTTCTTTCTTCCTCTTTGGTTTGTTTTGGTTTTGTTGTGTTTTTTTTTTTGTGTTATTTTTTTTTGTTGGATTTTTTTTTGTTTTTGTTGGGTTTTTTGGGGTTTTGTTTGTTTGTTTGTTGGGTTTTTTTTGTTTTTTTGGTAAGTGCTCAGTTAAAATCACCACTCACTACTTTACAAAGCTATGATTTTCACTGTATCAACACATGTGAATAGTAATTGCTATTCCATTTGCTGGCCAAACAACAACGAAAATTAAGATTGTTATAGTGAGGTAGCCCCCAGCTTTTTAATAAGTTAGCACTTTTGAACTTTTGAACCTACAAAAAGGGCCACCCCCCCTATTTAAAATGTACGTCACATTATTCATTATTATTGTAGATCACTTTATTGTTGAATTATTATTGAAACTGATGAATATTTTATTCAAAATGATTAGAAGAAGTGATTTGGTAAAGCCAGATTATATTGTCACCAGATATTGTGCAGTGCAAAAGTATAACAGGGTTTAAAAAGGAAAATTCAAAGCAGATACGAGCTTTTAATAGCAAGAATCTAAATTCTGCTTAAGGGATGATTGACAGAGTACTGTAAATGGCTGCTTTAGAATTGAGCTCTCTCCTAGAAATGTGCTAGTGGTAACTGTCAGAGTGCAGTCGGAGAGGCAGAAGGACATAGGGCATGGACCCACATTACTGTCCCAGTGTGGTGCAGTAGAAGTGGGTCTGCAAACTGAAGCAGCTGATGTTGTGCTGCCTAAATGTAACCCATGAGAATTATCAGGTATTTATGACTGACTCCATGTGGACTGTTCCCAAATATGGAAGATCCTTTGATATTCAAAGTGTCTGAAGGAAAGATCTCCCACAGGCTTCTGTTTTGCTGATGGTGGGTCCTGTAGAGTCCACCTCCAGAAATGCTTGATGACTATTTACCATCTACCTCATGCCAATGACTTAAGCACTGCCACAAGAACTCAGAGGCCTGGTTTCAGTTTCTGCTCCTCTTTCTCCTTACATTTCTTCCCCCTTGTCTTGTTCCATCTCATTTCCAAGGGAGAGTGGAGGGCTTAACGCTGCAGCTTTAGCAATTACCATGTATGGACGTGCCAAAAGTCACTGTCTTTCTTAGACTGTTTGTTCTTTCACACCTTTTTTGAACTCTGTCATTGCAATTACATATCTCTAGCTCAGCTGGAAGGTTTAGGACTGATAAAGAAATGTCGACCGATAGTCCAGTGCGTCTTTGTGATGCTGCTCAAGCCACAGTAGCTCCAAAATTTCTAGATGTGAAGGGACAAAATAGAGATCGGTATTGACAGCTGATGTCCTAATGTTGTCATGTTTATGCTGGATTTTGGGAACATAAACCCATGTTCAAGAGATTGACCATTGCATGGCAACCTCTTGATTCTCTCTAGGAACGGTTTATTAGCGCGGTGTGGGTAAACCTGCCAAAGGCAAAGCTGTGATTAAGGCTACCAAGCCTGCTCTCAAAGTCCTCTTCCTTTGAACAGAGCAAGTGGGAGACAAATCAATAATATCTAGGTATTATTATCACTGCTTTAATTGAAGGGATGGGACCACAACTCGGCTAAAAATGATTTATTGCTCAAATAAACATTTACATGCACACATATACACACACACACATATATAAATACAAAGTCTTAGGGCATTTTTCTACAGAAGCAGACTTTACATAGTCTCACTTTCTGTGTGCATAACAGCTGATCTCCATCAGACCAATCTGAATTTGATTTAATAAAAGAAGTTCCAAATGTAATTGCATTCCTATAAGGGTGATGAAATAAATGGATGTGTAAGGAGGAAAGACTCAGCAAGGGCCCAGGGTGAGCTTTCACCATATTAGACACACGAAATGATCTAAATGGAAGAAAATCTCAGACAAAAGTGAAGCTCTGGAAAGCTCTGAGAGCCTCTTAGCTATCAAAAGAATCAACTACAAAATATAAAAATGTCAGAATAATTAACTCTGACAGGTCTTTTTGTTTTTTCATAAGCAACAAAATGATGAAGAAGAGGACACAACAGTTTTGGAATTGCACAGGGATCTTTAGCATATTTTTGCAGAGCTTCATTTGAGAGAGACAGGCTAAGCAAACGAAATAGAAAGTGGAACTTCACCATCTCTTGAAGGGATAAGTATATAAAATATTATTTTATGTTAACTTTGATCTTTCATAACACCTACTGAAACAGTCATGGCTGGAGATTTTTATGTTCTATTTTCTTTTTTTTATAATTTTATTGTCGTGTCAGTATTAATAAATCCTGACACATTAATTTTCAATGCTTAAAAAAGATCTCCAAACAGCTGATTATTATAAAAGCTCTGATTAGACCTGTGAGAATGCAAGTGTTAATGGCAAAGTTACTAAGCGAGTTTATTTTGTATTGATGTAATTTCCTATTGACATAATTTTCTATTCAGAGGAGTTTGCAGTATATTCCACTCTTTCTACGCCATGATATCATGATTTCGGCCAGATGCAGCTATAAATTGCTTGCAGCTAAATATTGCTTGTCACTTCAATGTTATGCTATGCTAGGCTTAAAGTTCTTCAAACTGAGGCTCTCTGATCTTGATATTTATAGAGGTTTGTATATTCTCATAATTGTTCTATAGATTCTCTGCAAATGGGTCTTTCTTGACATGAAAGTCCAGAAAAGGCCTTACCTGTTTTGGATATGACTATGGCTCATGATGGATTTACATAGCAGGGTCGGTATGTAGCTCAGAAACATTTTCTATTTGCTCATTTTGTAATCAAACTGGAGTCTTCAAGCCTTTACTATATAAATTTGATTTAATTAATTGCTCTTGTCATGTGTTCAGATAATTTACTTGCCAATTTACTGAGCTAACTTTGAACTCCATTCCTGCCTTCTAGCATAAAATAATTCCCACTTTGTTATGTTTTAAAAATATAAACCATAGCTACACAATCTTCCAGATAATTAAGAAGAGAAAAGTGAAGTGGTAATGCAGACAAATCACATCAGAACTGTATTTGGTAACATCCTCCTTTTTTTATAGTGAACCAGCCATAACTGTTTTTTAAATGTACTTTACCAATGAATTTATCATCTACTTGTTAGTGAGTCACCTACAGTGGTCTAATCAGATACATTTCTAATTAATCTATGCTATTTTCTTCTATGCTTAAAACCAAGAATTTATTATTTTTACGAAAATATTTCTGTGAATTTAAACAATTCCCCAGAATGTGATTCCTCTCTTTCAGATAAATAAAAAGCTACCATAATGGGTTCCTGATAATTTTCTTATCTTTCTATGTTGAAAAGCAGTCTAAGATTTAGTCTTAATCTAAGATTTCATCAGCCAATTTTGTGAGAAGGTCCAGCTGTATGTGTGACACATTTCTCGTGTCTGCACACTATGTAACCTTTCCTTTTTTCACTTGATGCTGTCAGTGATGGTAACTCTGTTAGCTGTATGTCAGTAGATGACCTTTCTAGTGAAGACTGATTTATAAGGAATTAGTACTTTAGCTTTCTGGGGGTTATCTTTTATTTCCCATTGGAGTGATCGATGTCTGGATCTTTTCCTTGGTATTTCTTGTACTTTCAGTGCTTTGATACTGTTTAGCTGTTCTTGATTCCTTGTTGCTGTGTACAATTGTGAACCTTGAATTTTATAATTTTATATTATATTATAACTCTAAGCATATATTGCTGTAAGTTTTTGTTTAGCTTTTGATTATTTAGCCAAAAGCCGTGATAAATTGATTTTGATAATTTGCCCTGTGGACCATTCTGCTATCTACTTTTTCTAATAAAAGTTAAAACAGTTAAACATCAATCATAATCATCAAGTCCTTTGTATGAATCACATACTTAGGAACAGCATCATCTGCCCAAAATTTCCTCAGATACAGTAGATCACAGATCACCACAATAATAGCAAGTACATTTTTTTTTTCTCAGTCATAACCCAGAAAAAGCATTGATAGTTGGACCTATTGGGACTATTGTCTACAAGGTAACTACTCCTACACAGCCCCAGTATAATTTCAAAATAATTTTTAAGTTTCTGTTTGAAAATTCCACTAGTTGGTCACTGCTCAGGATAGACACTCTTCTCCATGTTCAGGTGGAACGTCCTGTGCACAAGTTTCTGCCCATGGCCTCTTGTCCTATTGCTGGGCACCACTGAGCAGAGCTTGGTTCATCTTGGATGGATGTCCTACATAGCTTTTAAACCCTGATTTTTTTTCAGTGAAATATCTTACATATATGGATTCAAAAATCATAGCCAATATGCGGAAGTTTATGAACCAGGGGATTAAAATATGAAATCTTTTTTTTTTAGCCAAAAGTGCAGGTAGGACATGAAGTCTCAGAGCTTTTGTACAGTATTAAGGAGAAATGAAAATGTTGGACATAATACAAAGAGGTTTTGTTTTCTCAGAAAGAAGACAACAGGCACACGTGTTATAATAAATGTGAGCGCTCATAAAAGAACTTACACAATGGGATGGGTCCAGACTTTTCTCTTGAACTACTCACAAATGGGCTACCCTCCTCCCAATAAAATGGCCCCTGTTTTTGTAAGATAACAGACTTAATGATGGGAAAGGTATTTTTCGTTCCAGGAAGCAGAGAAAGGTATATTATTGAGAAGAAGGAAGGAGAAAGATGCCATTGGTGGTTCTAAGAGAGATCGTGTTATCACACAAGTCATGAACAATCACCCTGTGGATGGTGGTGAGAGCAGGATTATGGACCTGGGCCCAACTAGAGAAGACAGCCTCATCATAAGGATAGCATCTATAACATTTTTTTTCCACATGACATGGAAATCCATATGAATACTAAGAGCTAAGTAGTAGTCACTGAGTTGCTCAGTCCACCATTCCTTAGCATGAGTAGCATCAGCGTAGAGTTTTTGGATGGTGGCTTCTGTTTGATATTGCTATTAAACAATGTATGTCAATAGTATAAAAAGCCATCACACTGCTCACATCAGTATAGATCCACTGAAATAGATCAGTTAGCCTTCCCACAGGGGGAAAGCTGGAAATTTGTGCCACAGTACAGTTGAGGCCAAAGTGTTGAGTGGATCTTCATGGCTGGGGGCAGAGCACATGAACAACTGCTTCCTGAGACAAAAAGCAGGATGGTTTCAGGGAATTATGAACACTACACCCTAATGCAAAGACATCTGGTCAGGCTGATTGATTCAGTGAACCTGAAACTGAAATCAAGTGCACCCATGACATCCAATATAAAATCATAAAATCAGACAATATGGGTCTTCATATATCTGTGGCCACATTTCACAGCAAACTCTGTATTTTACTTTTTCTTCTTACAACTGCCACTTTACTTTAGGCAGGTGTTCCACCTTAATCACTTTCTTTGCTGAATTGTTATGCTGAAAGACATCTTAACTGAGAAATCCTATTTACTATGCCATTGAAGTCATTGTTTGTTTTGAATATTTGCCCACAATATTTAGGGAAAAAAGTAAGTGTACTCGCAGCACTATTTATGGTTTATTTGATGCTTATTCAGCTGAGTCACAGATATCTTTTTTCTCAATATTCTTTCCTCTTTTTTAATTAATGCATTTTCCTGTTCCTCCTTGCTCTTATGACTTTCCTCTTTCCATTCCTTTGAAATTTAGGTTGTGTTTCTACTTTTTATATGATTATTTATTTACATGCACACATTTTTGTTTCCTCCATATTGTTTTACAATGTTGTATTGGGAAGGTAATTTCTTGAATTTGTATGAAAAATCTATTCAAAGAAAGAAAGATAAAGTGGAAGAAGCCATCAAGCGCCTTCCAGATATGTTTTTCCCTGACATGATGAGATTATAAAGACCCCTCTGTCCTCAGTTTTGTCTGTGAAATGGTTTGTTTGGTGTTATTTATCCCCTTGCCCCTCCATGACAGGGTAAATGGAAAAGTGTAAATTCATGACTGGCAAACATAGAAGTTGTTGAGGCACAATATAAAGTTTCCTGTACTATAATACTCTGTTAGAAAAGCATTTGGTATATGATCAATATTCTTATGTGTACTGGGGAGAGGGGTCTGGAGTCCAGGACGGGAGCTGAGCCTTGGGAAGGAGAAGGGATGTGTTTTCCCTAAATTAGTATATATTTGCTTCTTTTGTTGTTGCTTTTCTTTCCCCATACCCAAAAGAATAATTTTCTATTTGTTTTGTATTGCAGGTTAATATTCCCAAGTCAAGTCTGTTTTGCCTGCAAAAGCACCCGTTAAGAGATCTTCCTGTCTGTATCTCAGCACAAGAGTTTTCTCACTCTCATGTTTCCTCGTGTTCTTCCTCGTCCCAAGGAGGAGGGGATGGGCAGTGAGTGACTGTGTGGGGGCATGGCTGCCAGCTGGGACCAGCCCATCATAGCATGCAATGAATGTTTTAATATTCTCCAAAATGTCACACAAAATGATGACATAACTGATTATTGAGCACCTGCCTTTTCACATCTTATGCCATGAAAAGTGATTTTTTTTTAATTTTTGCTGTCTTAATGTGTTTCCTAATCACACATATGCACTATTATCCACAAAGTCTAAATCTGTTCTGCATTTCTCAGCTAGTGCTCCTGCAGTTATGTTGTGAAAAGATGCTCTCTAATTTCACAGGAACATTTAGAAGAAATAAAGAAGGATCTTACACTGATGAAATATTCATTGCCACTCAATACCTTTGTTTTGGTTGTCTGTGTCTCAATTATCACATTATGTGGGAGATGATTTAAGACATGCTTTTGTGCAGTAAGTAATTATAAATGATTAAAGTAGATGAGAGCTCAATGCAGAAGGGTCACACAGAGCTGGGAGAAACAATTGCCAACTTCATGTGAGATATTCTTTTTTCATGATGGTTATTAAGGTTTTTCTGCCTTCCAAAGCTTCTGTCTCATAGTTTATAATAAACAGTGTGAACCTATGAATCCAAACCCTCTGGATTTGAAGACCTTCAATTATTGCGAGATGGTACTAAAAGTCAAAATGGGCAATTTTCAATCATTTAATAAAATTATGTGTCCAACCTTTTCTTGACATGAACTGGGAATTGTGGCTGAGAGCATATTTTACCAAATGAGAATGAAACATACAGCCCTAAAATGCTTCAGCAGCTTTGAAATTCCAGGTTATAAAGTACATTGGTCTTTTAGGGAACTCAGACATTAAGTATTGCATGTGATCAACAGTTGTTGCATTTTGATAGGAACCACAGGGAAATTTTTACTATTTTCTTTTTCTACAATGGATTTATAAACAGTTTTCAAATATTTCTTTAACTTGGACATAAGAATATATGGGTGTTGCTGCAGAAGTTGAGGCCAGGGATGGCCTTCAAGGGGAAGCTCTGCTAAGACATGATTTTAAGAAGATTTCAACTGGCCTTTGTCTTCCTATACTCTGTTATATTTACTTAGTCTTTCACACAGGGGAGTAAGTGATGGCTATTGTATTCAGATACAGGAAGATGTGATCCCTATATGGTGACAAAAAGTGGAGTGATCCAAGAAATTGAGAAAGTGATTAAATTAATTGCCATAAGTTTTTCCTTAGCATCTATGACATTCCTTAGGATTTTCTTATGGCGATAACTCATTAAAAAAAACAAACCCTCAACTGAAAACAACCCACCAGATGTTTTCCATGGTCAACAATCATAAGGAAAAACAAATGTCCTTTTCCTCCTGTGAAGTTTGTCTAGATTAGGAGTAAGAATAAAATAAACCCCCAATTACTTGTCAGACCTTTCTTCAGCTTCAGAGCAGGAATCAGAAATGTAGAATATCTCATTAAAATAGAAATGTCAAGCCTAAGATGAGTTCCTAAGGACAGAAAAAGTTAAAGATTCCTCTTAAATACCATGGCCCTGCTAGTTCATTAAGTTGGGACTAGAATTGTTAACTAAGTTGTCAGCTGGTACTGAGAAGGAATTACACTGAAACAGCACTTTGATATACTCTGTGGGTGCAAAGATTCAAATACCACCTTTTTGTGCCTAATGAGAATTAGATATTGAACAAAATGTCCCAAAATGTCCCAAATTCTCAACAGAACATGTGCTGTTGAGAATTTTTTTTTCAGGAGGCAAGTAGAGGGACCAATTAATGTTTCTAAAACTATAGAAAGGACCTCTTTAGATGGTCTTTAAGGGATATAACAAGCAAATGTGGTGAAGAAATCACTTAGGAATCATCAATAGCATGATCTTTGGATTACAGGATTCTTCTCTGAGTTAGAAACCCATTATCTGTTACTTAATTTGCAACCAGTCTTCCTGTATTTTAGTTCCTTACATATACATAACAGTAACAACAGCAGAACTAATTAGATAAGGTATTTCTGGGCTATAATGTGTTTGATTTAAACAGATTTTTCCCCATTATTAATTTCAATGATGAACTAAATATTTTTATTTTACAAGAAAATTGCTAGATAAAACCGTTTTGAGAAAACTGAAATTTTGCATTCCATTATATTCTACCTAATTTCTTTTTATTTGAGCATTCTGTAAAAAGAATTAATAACAGCCCATTGATCTATGAAGCATTAAAATTAAAAGTAATAAACTCCCTAATATTTTGAAACCATTTTTCTTTGCAAATTAAATTACATTAAACCCTATACAATTTTAACACAAAAAATATGTTGAACAATATTTGCTACAAATTTTGTCAGTTTGTCTATGAGTATATTATGGGAGAGGATTTGAATACGTTTTCTGTGCTTTTTATCAGTGGTTCCCCTGCTCCATTCAGCAGTGGGGTCACAGTTTTCCAAATCTTTGTTTTGCTACTGATAAACCTGTAGAGACACTTATTGACCTGCATATTTCACTTATTACATTCAACTTCAAGCGCCCAGACAATAACCTTGTTTATTCAAACAGGTTTTCTACTACCTTAGGCTTGCTCTACATGGGGTTGGACCCTCCTTGGGTGTGGAGCAGGTTATCCTGGATCCCTCTTCTCTACAGAACCATATTCTAGGGGATCTTTCCAAATGTGTCTCTGAATAAGACAAAAACCATCTCCTCAAATCCGGGGAAATCATGCTTTTTGGTTTTTTCCGCTCCTGAATATTTCCACCCCATGGTCACTAAAGTCACAGTTGCCAACCTTAACCCTTAATCCACACCCACTTCTTTCTTGTTTCTAGTTATAAACTCTGGCAGCTCATCTCTCCTCAGGAGCTGCTTAATGACCTGTGCCAGTCCAGAAGCTCTCATCAGTGTACTCCTGAAACCTCATTGCTTTCTTATGCCCCACTGAGTTGCCCCACCATCAAATATCAAGGTGGTTCAAATCCTCCACAAGGACAAGAGCCTGCAAATGCAAGACTCCCTCCAGTTGTCTGTAGAAGGTCTTACCTGCATCTTCTCCCTGTTTAAGCTGTCAGTAGTACACCAGTCTTGTTCTCTAATCCTGATCCCTCCTTCTCAACTATCTCCTCACTCCCAGGGTGCAATCCCACTGCTCTCTCATCATCTAAAGGATGGCTTCCTGTAAATCCTAAAAGACCTAAAAGACACTCCTACTGGCATCAGTTGACTCGTGGTAGCCACCTGTGATACAGTGAGACAGTAAAAATGTGCTATACAAAATCACACAAACATTCTGGTGAGTAATGAATTATCTTTACAGGGTAGAATAAGACATTGCCATGCAATCTCTCATGAAGGCAATATTAGGAGTGTTATTAAATGTTTTTAATACAAAATATAGTCTTGGGTATAGGGCAATAGAAGGAATTCATTTCCAAACTCGCAAATGGGGCACACTCAGTGTCATATGTGCAGCATTTGTTTTGGGGTGTTTTCCCACACAATGATTGTAAATCTACATGTTCACTTCTGAAAATGAGAGTAGAGTCAGGCCCAGCACTGGTGGAAAAGTTCTGTGAAACAAGCTGAAACCAGATCTAGTGGCTTGTGCAGTAAATTACTGTGTGATTCAACATATGCACAGCACATACAAGCATCGTCATTTCACACTTCCTCTTGGTTAAACAGATTCTAATGCTGAAGCACCTTTTATCATGGTCTTTTTTATTAACCTATTCAGTTTCACTCTCCCCTGTCACAAGGGGTGCAAATTATTTTCTTAACACTTGTTTTCAGTGGTTAATAATTACATCTATTTAATAAAAAGTGAGTATTTTCTCTTAGTTCACACTCTATACTGGTCTGTCTTACTTTTCTACTTGATTTCTGCTATTATTTATTAGTGCAAGACACTAATGTATAAGTAGTACATAATCATAATGGGCTACTATTATGGATGAATAATGCATAAGTTTAACAACAATATTTTGCTGTAATCTGTGGGTGATAAAAAGTGAATAGCTATGGTAGTTGCCAAAATATGTATCTGTAGTTTTCTATAGCTTTTTAAAATTATGCTGGTTTTTAACTCTAGCTGTTGAAACAGTTTTGAAACTGTTTTTATAGTTTTTCATTAACATGTATTTGAATATACCAGTATTAAACACAGAGAAAGTATAATGAAGGACTTTGTTTCATAAAAGAAAAAAATAGAAGTTAACAGTATCTTTTGCCATTTTAAAATTAAACAAATAATTGAATGCCTATCCCACAGCTTCAACCAATGATTAAACCTGTTTTGCAAAATCTGACTAGTAACAGCAGAAAAAAAATATATCTCATTTCTTCATTCTTCTCTACTGTATGCATTTCACTACTGTGAATACACTGACTGATTTAGCAGCGGAAATCAGAAGAGATTTTGAGACATTTCACTGCTGTAATTAATGGAACTTTACTGTCTGGTGGCCCAGAGCAACCTGAAATTATACCATACAGGAAAGTGATTGAGTCTTTTCTCTTTTCCAAAACCCTGCGTGCCTACTGAATCAGCTCTTTTCTCTTTTTCACTTGAAAATATTATTATGTATGAAAAGGAGACACAATATGTAAAGCCAAACATTTATTTTTAGTATAGCTGAAATCTTAACAGTTTAGTCAGAAAAATTATGAGCAGTCCAGATTTATCTCACTCTTCCAGTGCTCTGAGCCCTCATCTCTGTAACTACAGGGGACAAAATTACAATCCTTTCATTATAGACATGCTTATGCCTGAATTCAGGTGCAAACAAGACCAGATGCTGAAATCAGTTGAATGGATTTTATTTAATGGTAAGTTTGAGGGAGAGAGAGGAAGAGCGAGAAAGAGGAAGAAGAGAAGGTGTGGAGAAAGAAGAGAGAGTGACAGAGAATTTTTGGCGTTTGTCCCATGAAGCACAAAGTTCAATGGGCTAATGTACATTCAGGTTTATGTGGGAATCACCAGGTAACTCCTCTGGGTGGGGGGTGTTTTATGCAATGTTTTGCAACACTGTGGATCATGTGCAAGGCCCAGAAATTAGTCTGGGGGCACTTTGTGGGTCTTTGATGGTTTGTGACTCCTTCTAAGATATGGCAGCTGCACCTCATGTCAGTGGAGATTATCTTAGCTACCTTTGATCTGACAATAACATTAGGAAAGAGAAAAATTCTCAACTGATTAAATGAATAGCCACTCTGTAAAAAAATTCTTACACTTTAAGACTTGTTTTGTTTTCAGCAAGGACAGGAAGTCATAATGTCAGTTATAAAAGAATGAAATTTTTAAAATAGTTCATTAAGAAGCCATCACAGCTTTTTGGTATTTTTGGAATATTTCTCATGATTTTAATGAGCTTAAAACACTATTTCATTGAGGAGAGAACATTTCCCTTAGATACATGACATTAGAAATTCTCTATTTTCATTAAAACATGCTCACCTTGGTTTATCAATGCAACTTTTGTTTATTTGCCTGGATTGAAAAAACTTTAACTGTGGTGTCAAAAACTAGAATAAGTTTGCTTATTTGTGGCTTAAAGGAATATATGCGTATGATTAAAATTGTCTCCCTATGAAATGATGAAATCCATTAACAATCAGAAATGGGGTAATTCAGAAAGTGACAAACATGGGACAATTGCAATAACTAGAAGGGAAGGTTGTGGCTTTCTGGCTTTAGGAGGTGATAATTTAGCTCTCTTGCTTTGCACCTTAAGAGCAGTTCTAGGTGGCTAATACATGCTGACTTCTTTCAGAAATTTGTCTTTGATGTGATCAATGCTTTCACTAGAGATAAAGGGTTTTTGAGGGCTTGCTTCAAGGGATTTTCATGAGGGAGGTTGGTGCAATCGGAAACTTTATCTCATGCTGCAGTTCTTGACCTGTGAAACAGGGGACATGAAAACCTAATAAGAAGTTACTTTCAAGGAATGTATGGAAAGGACAAATTTACAACAGTACTCTAGGAAACTTCAACAACAATATTTAGATCATGATTAGCCACTTTTGGTCCATCCAATGGGCTAAAATAAACCACGGAATATTAGCAATTAGTAGGGATACATTGGTAGGTTTTGACAGCATTTATAACCATAGAAATACGTAGTGCTTTTTAAGGTTGAGAAGTACAACCCCAGTAATTATCCATGAATATTCCCATAAAGAGGACTCCACCCTGATTAAAACTGAGGATGTGGAGAGTCTCTTGCCATGTATGTCCACAGGGATGGGCCCTGCCTGGTAGATTCAACAATAGGCTTGGGCCCTAGATAGGTAGATGAACTTCTAAGGTGCATTGCACAATGCATTCTTCTTCACCTGAACAGCCTCCTACATCTCTTAAATTTTCATGTGCAATAGATTTATTTAGCTCATAAAACTCAAGAATTTATCATGATTCATAATTCATGTTTCATAATTCATTGTGGAAATAAAGTTGCCACTGACATTTAACACTTTGAAGTGATTTTGCTTAAAGGTCACCTTTACAAATAACTAATCTTTTACTTGAGTGAAGCATTTTAACAAAACAGGTTGGGGTTTTTTCAGTTTGATAATTCTCATCATAATAGCACAAGCTCCAAAGAATTCTTAAAAGGAAATGCAGCCTGGGTAGACCAAGTGAGAAATGCTTGATATTTATGACCTATTTTTTTTCTGAAGTGACATTGAGAATTTTTCCACCCCTTGTTTTTGCTGGTCACACACAAAATTTTGAAGTCCAAATTCAACCCCCTTTTTCTTTCCTTTTGAATTCATATGAATCAATCCATTCTTCATGGATTTCTACCTTCTTGCAGTGACAAAACCAAAAAAACCCTTTTGATGTGGGATGCTGATATCTGTCCACTATTTTAGGGTTTGATTAAAAATTTATATAATTTTGTAGGGCATCAAAAGGATAGATGGGTAGTGCTGCACTTAAGTGTACCCTTAATCATGGCCATTAGGCCATTATTCCTTGCAGAGTTCACATCTCCCAGGAAATTAAGTAACTCCCAAGATGGAAGTATTCACTTCAACTTTTTGCTTTACAACTTTTGGATAAAAGAAAAGAGCTGCACTCGCCTTTCCTACTGAGCTAATTTTTAATTTCCAGTTACCTTCACACAGATACATGTACAAACCCCAAGGGCCATTCTGGTTGACTTCTTTTTTCCATTTCAGAGAAAATGGAAAAAGATATCAATTTTCTCCAAAAGTTTGTTGAACTTTTTTGGCTTCATCTGAGCTGAAATTTTGTCATTATAGGAATAAGGGAGAAAAATGCAATAATTTAATGATATATTAACTTTCAGGAACTAGGAGTTCCTGAAACTTAATATATCAGTGTCCTTCATTAACTAGATTTTCAACAGGGAGAGCCAGCACTTACTGATAACATAATTTTGATTATTTTCTCAATATGTTTTTCAATGACAATTCCTTTAACCTGTTTTTCCTGCACCTTATGAAGTATTTCAAGCTACTGTTACCTCTTCAACTCTTATCTGCTTACAGCAGAGAGTATAATGTTGTATTATACTAGCAATAACAGTGCTGAAAATTGTGGAAAATGAATTTTTATATGCTATAAGTGATATATGGGAAAATCTGCTTTAAATATAATTACCTGACTGATGCCCTTTCCTTTTTTTTTTTCCAATTTAATGCAGAGAAGGGCTTCAAACCTTGTGACGTATCATATCAATCTATATGATGAAATTCTTACCTTTCTGCTTATTTGATAGATAAATCTAGAACAAAGATAACTAAGCCTTACAGGAGTCCTACATCCAGGTAAAGACCCATGATATTTTGTGGCTGGACATAGAGTTTCAGCAGTGAAATAAGTAGCATTCAGTTCTGAAAAACAGGAGTCTTGGACTTTTCCTTGGTATTGTATCTAGTGCTCCACTCCTAAAATACAAGGTACTGATTTCTTGGACACATTTCTACAAGCTTTCAAAATGGAAATAACATTCTGATCAAGCAGCAAATCCAAGTGGGACAAGGGTAGGGTATAATTCTCATTCCTTTTTTCCCTGCTGAGTTCTTTGGATTGCTAGAAAAACAAGCAAGCAATACATTTCACTGTCAATCACTCGAAAAAGAAATTACTTTTCCTTACATCTTTTCAAGATCTTTCAGTATGTATGCCCAGATGCTTTTCTTTATTATGTATTTGTTCAAAATATGCTGAACTATTTGAAATAGCTTTCGGTAGGAGCACAAAGGCCATAAAAGCAGCATCTTGATGAATTTTTATTTTGCACTGTGTGCTATTCATGTAGAATGTTAGAAAAATATTGTTTAAAGTTTTGAAATTCACGGATGATAAAGAAACTTCCAAGGAAAAAAGACTTTTTCAGGTCCTCTTGATTTATGAGTCTGGGTTTGTGCCAAGAACAGCAACAAAATGAGATGTTTCAAATCACCCATCTTTCTAGTATGGCTGTAGCACCACAAGGCAGAGTAGCCTCTGATACCAGTAAGGACTGATAGTAAGACAATGGATGACCTACTTAACTCTGCAGGGAATTTAACCTCTGAAATAGTATAAGTAGATACCAAGAGTCAAAACACAGTCTTACATGAAGCTTATAAAGATCAGGTAGTTGCTGCTTTTAATGCATGTATTGTCTATACTCTAGTCCCTGAAAAAACTGCTGAATTTCACTCATATTTGCACTGTGTTGATTTTTTTTAGTATGCCAACTTATAGGAACTAATAAAAATAATTGTGGATAGAGTACATTAAAATTTAAAAAAAAACCCACAACAACATACTGGAGTGATTGGTTATCCATTTCCCATTTTTGGTTCTCTGGAACAAAATATTTGAACCTGAAAATTAATCTTCTTGTACTCTTAACACTTACTAGTCCAAATATATTTGAATTAATGCAAAAAACAATAAGTCGAAAAAGTGACTTCAGGAATTCTGAAACCTGTTACCACTTTTTCAATTAATAAATTAAAGAGTTTTAAAAATTTATTTTAATGCTTTTGATTATTTATATTTATCTTGAAGACAAATTCTATTCTAGACTCTTAAAAACAAGAAGAGGATATGCTATTTCCTAAATTGTTAAAAAAAGCCTAATCCAAATTCTTGAACCAGAAATCAAAGTGTTTGAAAACCTGAACAGGAAAACTCAAGACATAGTTTAAAAGAGTGTTTTTTATCCTGCCTCAGAACAGCCCTTTTGCATCATGAAATGATGGAACAATCTTGTGAAACATTTGAGATAAATTCTTATTCCCATTAATCTTCCTAGTTTTGATAATATTTAAAAAAATACTGTTAGTTTTGTCACGGCAGTGCTAAAGGTTTAAAGCATCTTACATGTTCCTATAAACATTCTTAAAAGAGCACAGATTCTGTTTTAACAGTGTCTCACTCAATTTCTATGACAGTGCCTTACATTTATCTTTCATTTTATATACTTGAAAGCAGGGGAAAAAGTATGACTTAATTTTAAAAAGGATATATCATTCCAAAGAAACATATTACCTATAAAAATACAACAAGTTTTCTGTAGAAAAGGACATAGAGTAGCTCAAATTTACCCAAGCTTAATTTTCCTTGAGAATTCATGTGAAATTATTAAATCAAAAAAGAGGACAATGTGATAGAGTTTTAGAAGGGTAGGGTGGATAAGGCAGATTTATAAAACGACTAAATTGGTTTCCCTGCAAGACAGAGAATAATATTTGTACTGAAAGATAAAGAACATGGAGAGTTTTATATGTGGAGTAACACAGACTACTCCTCAACTGTATTTAATATTTTAATTTAAAAATTTGGCACACGAGCTGAAAAAAAGAATTTAACGGATGACAAAAATATATTAGAGAAATTCAGCAAGAATGGAATAAAATCCATAAAGTAGAAATCACAGACTCCAAAAGTGCAAATTTTTCATGTCCAGTGCTGTGCTCTTTTTCTGAAAGTGACAGGAGAAAAGAGATGTAGTTACATGTCACAGACTGTGGGATTCATTTGTATCCTTTCTATTTAACATTTAACATCTATTAACATTTCTATTTTCTGATGACAAGCAAGACTGCTTTTGCTGATTTTTAGACGGTTCCAGCACAGACACATTGGTTCTATCTTTCCATACAATACTGTACAAATGTTTCAGATCACTCAGAGCCAGTTTGGGCATCTTTATGTCTTTCCCTTACACAAAATAATTTCACCTAAGGAGGATGTGATTGCAGTTCACATATGGGATTGCAGTTCATCTAGCAGTTAAGAACACAACTACATTATTGACATAAGAAGAAATAAACCAATTTTACTGTTGAAAATAAACCTGAAATTGGAAAAAAAAGATTTGGTTTTTTTTCAGAAACGTGTCTGGGAAAGAAATTGAATCGTTAGAAGACTGATTCTGACATTTATGATCAGACGATGAGCCCAATGAAATAATAGCAAATTTCTAGTTCTCTATTTTTCTATTTCATTGGATCTGTAATTTCCATGAGACAATATGATATCACTTAAATCAGATTACATTAACTACTGTAGAAACGTAAATAACTGAGGGATGAGAACTTTATGGTTTTATAGATTGAGCCTCCTGAGTAAAAACAGAAGATGAAGAACAATTTTTATGATGTGCTAGCTATTCCCACCTACAAAGCTGCAGGAATGTTGCTTTTAAATCATTGAATGAATTTCAGTTGTATCATAATTTTGGAGCTTTTACTCTGTGGAAAGATTTATTTTTCCATTACCTTTAAATGGAACATTTTTATAATCTCACAATAAAAATACAGAAGAATAATAAATGCTAACAAAGCAATAGAAATTTTCCACTAAAACATAAAAAAATTAGGAGAGAGATATCTAACATGGGTGGATTTGGAGAAGAAAAATCTGTCTTATTTCTTTGAAAAACGAATTACTCAAGAGAAAAAAAATCACATGAAGTGAACAGGACTCTGGAATTGTAAGACTGGAAATGGCTAAAAAACACACTAAATCATTTAAACAGACCAACATATTTTATATTTTCTTAGATGTGCAAATTGTAAAATAAATTAGAATTTTTCTTGGTTTTTGGAAAGGAGAAAAGGTCAATATCATGTTACTTTTAGTTTATTACATCGAAAAAATAAAAGGAGTGTTAGTTACAGTCATCTAGAGAGAAATTGCTGCAGTGAGGTCATAAAACTTCACCACACCAAGGAAAAAATCCAGTTGCAGTGCCAAAAAGCCCACTACAATAGAATTAATGGTTCCCCACTCTTAAACCACTTAAATAAAAAAATACATTGGTTTAATGCAAATTTTAAAACAAAATAAAAAAATAAAATAGAGCAGGTTGGAAGAAAAGTGGAAGAAAACCTCGGGTGATAAACTGACCAAAACTCCAGCCCCATCTCCCTGCGCTGCCAGTGGGAAGGAGGGAGAGGTTGGGTGAAGAAAAGATGCTTTTAAAGGCTTATTTTGCTTTTCATTATGCTCCTCCGATGTTGTTAGTAATAAACTCACCTTGTATCTCTAAATTGATCTTGTTTTCCCCTTGGAGTGTTTTTTCCCGGTCCTTATCTCAACTCATGCGCCTTTCATTAAATTTTCCTCTCCTCCGTCCAGCTGCAGCAGGAGAAGGGCCAATGAACAACCTGGGGGTGCCTGGCATTTGTCCAGTGTCAAACCACAAACACATGGTGAGGGGAACAGTGTGAGACAGCCCTGAGATCACTGAGATGATGAGACATTGCACTGGGCTGCCCAGGGAGGTGTTTAGGAGAGATGTGACACTCAGTGCTATGGTCTGGTTAACGAGGTGGTGACTGGTCACAGGTTGGACTCAATGATCTCAGAGATCTTTCCAGCCTAATTGATTCTGTGATTCTGTGAGGGGACAAGGAGAAATAGGCAAGGACATGCTCCAGCTGTCCCAGCAGGGATTTCTCTGCAATCTGTGCAGGAGATCAGGTTGGAACAGGTAGCCCATGGAGAGATTGCAGCAGAGCAGATCTCAGCACTCAGCAGACCATGGAGAATTACATGCTGAAGCTGGAGCACGAGCAGGACACTGGACAGTCAGTGTTGGAACGGGCTCATCCTAAAGGACTGCTGCTCATGGTAAAGAACTTCATTGGACCTTGAAGAAAAGAGTTCAAAGGAAAGAACAACAGAAGAGAACAGTTACAGACTGCCTATTCCCCATCCCACCTGCACCACTCAGAGGTAGGAGAGGGAGGGATGAGGGAGTGAAGTTGAGCCTGGGAAGAAGGTGACTGGGGAAGGATGTGTTTTGGTTGTCTTCTTTCCATTCAAGTGTATCTTAATTGGCAATAAATCAAGTTACTTTTACAACTGGGTCTGTTTTGCCCATGACAATAACTGGTATATGATCTCCTTTGTGTCAGTCCACAAACTGAATTTTATTTTCTCCTCCTGTCCTATTGAGGAGTGGGAAAAAGCGAGCAGGCATATAGTATATCTTTTACCATCCTACTTCAACTGCAGCCAGAAATCATGGCAATAGTTTTTATCTTCCTTTGTACTTAAAAAGAATCAAATCTATTTTCTAAA
The DNA here is from genome assembly GCA_035583995.1 of Arremon aurantiirostris. Lineage (NCBI taxonomy): Eukaryota > Metazoa > Chordata > Aves > Passeriformes > Passerellidae > Arremon > Arremon aurantiirostris. The sequence goes on along the minus strand of JAXCLO010000001.1, from coordinate 13,901,246 downwards.
ATAGCCATTGTGTAGCATACCATGGGGTTGCATGTCATCTTATGGGTGAGGATTGTTACAATGAAGAATGGTCTTTCCAGTTACCAACTAAAGCTATTGCAGGTTTTCCAGCCTTTCAGTATTTGCATCTTTTTTGTCCAAATGCTTTTTTGTGCAAAACCTATAAATACTTCCTGAAGCAGAGAACAGTCAGACTAACAGATTGCAAAAAAAAAATCTAAGAAAAAATGGAGACTTCCTCTAAAAATGTAGTTTGCAGCTGAAATAGTCTTTGCAAAATGATGCAGGAGTGGGTGAATAATTGTTTCTTCTCCACACCTTGTCTAGTTCCACACTCACTGATGTACTTGGAGCATTTATCACAGCAAGGGGTCATCATATACAGGGCATGTCACCTCCATCTCCTCAATCTCTTTTGAAGCTCCTCTTCAACACTTTAGTTTTGAATTCCTTCATGTCTATACTTGTAAATTGGTCTTCTTTATTTACTATTGATGTGGTTTCATTGAACTCTTTTTGTTGTGGGAAGAGTTTTGTACCACCCTCTGCACAGTTCTAATTTTTTCTTGCACCAAAGTGCAATCTTTGACTTTCTCTTTTCTCTTTTCTCTCTCTAATTTGACAGCCACTTTGCACTCAGGAGTAAAGTGCTTTGATTGATTCAGTGTTTCTGTTTTGTTCTGTGTGTAACACAGTTGACTCCAACTTTCTGCTCTCACCCACAAAGCTGCCACAAAACCACACAGAACACTTTTTCCCTTCTCCATAATTTGGGACTGTTATATTAGTGATATTTTCCTTATGTTCATATGTATCTTTTGTTCAACCTGACTGCTGTGGCAGGGAACTTAAGTTGTTCTAAGAATTGTGCTCTGTCTGCTTCATAAATATTTTAAATCAGCAATTTGCCCACATTTTCCAAAAGATTGGTCCCTTTGTTAGAGAACGCATTTATTGTATATGGATGACAAGGATATGCAACTGCAATTCCTTAATATAAATACATAACTTTATGGTATTACAACAAACAATAAAACAAATTCAGATTAAGCAGAGCTCATCTTGAAAATGATATAACAATTTTCCTACAATCACAAGAATATTGACTGTGAAAATAAAATTTTCTCAATGCTGAAATTTAATGTGTTTCTAGAGACACCATTATCTTAGTGTAATGGTAAATAATGGAAAGAGTTCTTTGGTTTGGAAAATAATTAAAGTTGCTCATACATCTCTAAATGTTTCTGGTGAGCTTGGTAATTAGTTGTTTCCAGGAATAAAACCTTGGGCTGGCTTTTAGTAGCCCACTAAGAATACACACGCACATCTCTGTTTGCATTCTGGTCATAAAATAACAGCAAGAAAAAAGAGCATGCAACATTTAAATAGTCATTAGAGATGGCTATTCTCAATATGCAAAAGGCAGCATCTTTCATAAGGTTGACATCAACATAAGCAATCTGAGACCAACTTCTCCCTGAAATGTTAACAACTTCTCAAGGGAATAAAAAAACAAACGAGGTTTTGTAGATCTTGCTTAATGCTCCCAGAGACTGAGCACATTGCTGATGAATCTGAATAGACAGGAGTGTAAACCACAATAGTTTTCTTCCTCTGCTCTCATTAAAGATGCAATTATGTCATTATATCTAAAGGTACTTGCAGCTGTATTTAGGAGAAGACTCATCAATCTTGTCCAGGTGTGTGTTGAATGACAGTGAAGATTCTGCATATTTACTCCTCCCAGTAAAACAGAATTCCGTTAATTCCTCTAGCTGTCAACTGCTTTATCCCTGTAAGTAGTAAATTTCATGTAAAAGCTAACTGCAACAATGGCTTGGATGCCTGAAAGTACTGGCAAAGGAGAAAAATGAGAAATCCAACAACAAGAAGAAAGTTCTGGTTTATGCACTCTTAATGGCTAACTTTGTCATATCTCAAGTATGCTTTATCCAGGAAACTTCTGCTGGTACTGATATAAAATATGGTCACTAAACAGTCTTCAATAAGTTACTGTTGGTGAATTAAAAATGCCTATACATTGCCTGAGCTTTGAAAATGTATGCACAAGGAAATATTTTCTAAAAGTCTGATGGAAGCTCTTTGGACAGAATATGACATGTTGGAAAAAATTAATAGCACAGAGGCTTCCGGTGTCTTACTAGGTTTCCTTGGATTACTTAGAAATTATTTAGTTTTAAAATGGTTAGTATCCTTATTTCTGAGTATGTAGACTTCATGAGGTTCTGAACTTCCTTTTGACTTCCTAAAACCTTACTTAAAACCCTTTAGGATTTCAAACTTCATAGTATTAATGTAACTGAAGATAGAATCTGTAAAATGTAATTGAAAAACTTGGTCTAAGTTATACATATCTGGAGTCCAATCTTCAGTATACTCATTTGACAGATATTTCAGAGCTTGAAGACAACTTTACAATGAAGGCAGAACTCGATTAATTCTGATGGGTTGAGAACTGCTGGGAAAGAGAGAATAGCCATAGTGCTAAGGGTAAACTCCAGATCAACCCAACAATTCTTGGAATCCAAGTATTCTACAAGTGAAGAAAGGAAAATATCAATTTATATTGAGATGATGTTTTGCCAAGAAACATGGACAAAATATATGCAGAGTTCTTTTTTTTTTTACTTTTGTGAAGGGAAGACAGGGAGTTTTAAAAAAAAGGCATTGTAGTGCCAGGAGTAGGGGAAGATGAAAGCAAGCAAGCAGTCAGGAAGAAATCAGATAAACAAGAAAAAATTTACTACTCTCTGCCAATCCCTCATTTTGTTATTGCTGGAACAGCTTTTTTGGCTTCACTCTACAGTTTCTCTTCCAAACCTGTAAGGTTTAAAGAAAAATACAAACTTGAAATATCTTCAATGATGTGAGTGAAGGAGCTGTCAAAGGAGATCTTCTCAAGTCAGATACAAGGGCTGAAATGCTGTTCTTGGCTTTGGTTTTGGACCAGTGCATTCCAGAAAGACTTTCTCTCAATGCTCTTTTACGGAAGATCGGTTTGACAACAAAAGTGTCTAGGAATATCTTACCACTGAAGTAGGAATGTTCTGTTGGTGTGGCACAGTGTACTATCAAAGATTAATGGAGAATATTTATTTATTTATTTATTTTTTTATTTCCACTGGATTTAATTAATGTTTTTAATAGATAATATAGTAAGAGCATAGTAACATATACAGTAAATGAGATGATTGTAGAGAAAATATTGCCTTTCCTTCAATTAAACAAAAATGCTTTCCTTAGGAGTCAAACCCCACTTTTCAAAGTCTTCTGAACACTTAAGTATTTAAAATAGAAAAAGTTATTATCACAATGTTTGACAGTGGGTTTCAAACTGCTTTGTGGGACTGCTAAAGGAACAAAACACCCTCTAAAATATATAGATGCCTAGCAGTATTTAAAAGCTGTTTTGTGGCAGGAAAAAAATTGTGTTTTCCTAGGTGCATTTGTTTAGGAAACTGATAAAACCACCAAGTTTATTTCAGAACTCAATTGCAAGCACATGTGCATCAAGAACAAAACTGAAGTGAATCACCTCAAAAAGCAGCTCAAGGGACTGTGTTTGCATGCACAGGTGTGTTTTTTTTACAAGTACAGCATAATTCTGCAGGATGAAGGCTAAACTGCCTCAGTTTAGACAAGATTTCTGGCACCTTTTTCATACAGCAATTTCTTTAGTTTTATTGGATACCTTTTTTTTCCCCAGAAGAAGAGTCTTCTAGCTAAAACCTTAATTTTAAGCTATTTTAGTCTAGCTGTGTGGTGAGTATGGTGTAATCTGTAACCAAGGAGACACAGTTCCTCAAGCTGACCACAACAGCTTCTGCCACTTGTCCACTCCTGAGATTTCCCTATTTGCAACCCAGGCAGCAGGTGGGGTCCTCTTGTCACTAAGAGTTACAAGTGACAAAAAAGTAATAAATAAACTGAAAATTTCACAAGACATGCTACTGTTTTATGTGATATGGAGTTTAGCTACTTCAGGAAAGTAAATGACAGGAGAAGTGTAGATAGAAAATGCTTTTATTTATAGACCAAGAAGAAAATCAAAGATTTTCAAGGACCTGCAAGCTTGTATTGAGGGATTGAAACTTAAACAAGATGGCCCTACAGTTTCTGAATGGCTTTAAAAATGAAATAGGTCTTTTTTCTGCCTTAATCTGGGGGAGAATATGGACAATTTTCCTTTCTTAAGCTGCCATATAAGTGGTTGCTACTTTTACCAGCATCCTTCTAAACAGCATGTGGGTGTTTTTATAAGGATTTGAACACAGCAAAGGAAATTTTGAACAATTCTTCTCTCTTCCCCTGTAGTTATTTAAATATTTTGAAGCCTGAGAGTTGGATTAGAAAATATCTACTTATTCTACTTCTTTAACCTTTGATTTTATTTCGTGCAGATTTTCAGCCATTTTTTTTAAATTGGGGACGAGATGATAACTTTGAATATGGCCACAATGTTCATAAAAGATTCCAGTTCAGTTTGTTTCTTCCTAAATACTGTAGAGTAGATATGTGAATAGCTTTATAAATTGTGTGTAGATAAATTGGTGTTATGGTTTTGGCCCCATCCCTGCTGCCTCCTGGACAACCTGTTCCCCTTCCAGTCTCCCAGCACTTCCTGCTGGAGTTTGAGTGAAAACTCATATTTTTAAAAAGTATTTAGATTAATTAAGCTTATGTTATGCTTATATAATCTTTATTGATTAAATAAAATTTGCTACCTTCTCTGGTGTTATGACTTTTCTGGTCACAGAACTATGAGATTCTGTAGGCAAGGTTATAGAACATAAAACATAGGCTGTCATCGTTATGATTTTGTACCATTTAAATTGGAAAAAATGTTACTAATTTTCTTGATATTTTGCATGTACTGGATGATGGCACAATTTTTTTTCTATGAGGTAGATAAAATTTATATTGACAAGTACATAACCTCCTCCATAGGGTCTGACTTAATTTACTTTTCTTTTATATAAACTTCATGCAATGAGTATTTTAAACTGTATTATTATCTTGCAGGTGAGATAACCATTAAAAACTTTTATTAAGTACAGTGGATGAAAGTGACTCCTGAAGGAGTTTTTTGATCATTCTGTGTTGGGATATGAGTGATCTGGTCCAGAATGAGGGAATGCTGACAGCAATAGCAGTTAGGGAGAAGTGTTGACAATATGAAAGTAATTTCATGAGAGACAGTAGTATTCTTTATTTCTATTAATTGAAATCTGTCTGAGGAAACAGCTGACACTACAGCTACTAAATACAATCAGTGACATTTAGGCCATGAAAGCTTGTAGTCTCTTTGAAGGTTATGTTTAGAAATAACCTGAATATCAGTGACTAATCTATGCATTAAGCAAGGAAGAAATGTGGCACTTCAGGGGCGTGAAAAAGAAGTTACAGAAGTGTCTATTGCTCCCATCATTAATGCAAGCTCATAATTTGTCATCCTTAAAAAAATTGAGGGGCTAATGAACTTGTCCTATGCCATGCAAATTGGATATGAAAGACTTTGTGGAAGAGTCATTTTTATGTTATAATCATTAAATACAAAATAATTAGGCAATCATTAGTCATGTTTCTATGTGTTTTTATACCATCTCAACAAGTTTTTGAGAATAGAAGAATACAATTAGAATGTATTCTTAAGGGAAACCATATTGAAATGATTTTTGTGGGATGTCTTACTTTTGTTTGTTTAATATAGGTCTTGGAGGTCATAACTTTCTCAGCTTTTTGCATCCTATCCATGTGGATATGGAACAACCAGCTTAGCTTTGCTTCCACTGAGCACTAGTCTAAACAGATGCATGGTTTAAGAGTAGAAAGAGAAAACATTGTGGATGTGCTTTGAAAAAGCTCCAGCTTTTTCAACATTTCTTTACAGTCCTGCTTTTCATGAGCTGCTGGAGTCTGTGTGACAACCTATAGTATACAGAGACTGCTGTGGAAGAACTTACAAGGAACTGGATATTCCTAAGCACATTTTTCCACCTCTCTAATCTTGTCAGTTTTTACTTTTGCAAACTCATTTCAACTACAGAAATCTGAATTAAAAAATGAGTTGACATCATAAAAGGATGTTTAATTAAAATTCTGCTTCTTCATCATCTCAGATTTGGATGCACTGATTAAGTTTTCTGTGTTCTCAAAGGGACCTAAGGACTTGCCTACTCTCTTTTTTAACCAAGACAGAAATCTCAGATGTGTCAGGTCTAGGCATCATTCCTGACATTCACAACTAAAACCATACCTAGCACAAAGATCACTTGTGGACTCAAGTGCTGTTGCTGCAAAAACCTCTTGGCTCCTTGCAGCATCTCTGACCTTTATTAAAATTAAACACTACTGAAAAATATTGGCCTACTTTTGTCTAGATTGTTAGAGTTGAAGGCTGGCCTTTGAGCCAGAATTGTCCTTTTCAATGCTTCCAGCTGCATCCTTTCTTAAACAGTGTTCTGCTTTGGCACATAATATCCTAGAGAAAACTTTTTTGTTTTCCTCTAACTCCAGAGAAAACCACCTGCATTTCATGTGCTACATTGGTTTGTACTGGAACTGAACCATGGATTCCTAAAGCAAATATTAAATAATTTTTGGGCTATATCATTTCTGAGTATTCTCCAGGACTTTTTCAAGCATTCTTTTGTAGGGAAAGAACTTACCATATAAACCTTTTCTTTGTATAACTCCTCTTTTACAATCTTCAACTTTTCTTCCTTATAGTCTAGAATATTTTTAGAACTTCATTTTACTGAGTTAGTTAGGGAGATATGAGTAGGGGAAAAGTACTATTTATGTAGTTGCTCTTTTACAATTTGTAAACACGAGCTAATGCAGCTTGCTTTGCATGGGCAGTCTTTCAAGTTTTTGTTGTACTTGATTTGCCATCTGTGTTTTTTCACACTCCAGTGCATTCTGCCTCTAATTAGGCCATAGATAACAGAGAGGGCAAAATATGAGGGGGGAAAATGAATGGCAGGTGAAATATGATGCTAATCTTGAAATTCACAAGAATTATTTCAAAAGTAAATTGGGATTATCGTGAATGTGCACTAAAAATCTGTTTTTGCATTTTACTTCAGAAATGCACTTGCCCCCATTCTGCAGAAATGCACTTGCCCCCATTCTATATTCCTGCCCTAAAATTAGACATCAAACTGGCTAAATTCCACACCTCTTTGCAACTTTGATAGTTGAAATGGCACTTCATTGTGTAACCCAGTTTAAAATTTGGCCTTATGTTTTTGCCATATGTTTTCATAAATTATGTTGGCTTAAGATCATGAAAAACAAAAGTTCTACTTTTTTTTTGATAGCACTTGTCTGATGGCTTGTGCTTGTTTTTTTAAAAGATTTAAAGATTTGTAATTTGTTAAGTATAAACATACTTTCTATCTCTATGTGTGTATATATATATATACTTATATGTATCTATAACATGAATAACTTTATATATGTACATGCACGCACCAACTTCAAACACACAGAACAAAGATATTGGCAGCAATCATGTCATTTCAGGACCCGAATATTCAAAGTATTCCTTTCAAAACTGACTAATAACTGATAAATGGTTGAAAAGGCTGTATGTTGCCATGAAATAAGTGTTCACTTCCGTTCTCCTTTTTATCAGAAGCAGAGCTTGGATACATTTGCTGTTAAGCCCTTGTGGATCTAAGTAATCTCTCACCCATGCATCTTCCTGCTCCTGAGAAGAGTATTATATTGTTCAGGGGGATCATAGTCTCATTAATTCACTAAAGCACTTCCTCATAATGAAATTATTTTCTTCCATGTGGAGGTGGGATATCTTTTAGAAAACTTTACTGTAACAGTGAAAACAGTATGACATTCATAGCGATAAATGAAAATAGAAATGAAATTAAGTAAAAAAGAAATATTCATTGTTTGCCTCTGATTTAAAGAAAGAAAAATACATTTTTCCAAGTTTGACTGACCTGTGCTGTTAATGGCTACTTAGAGTATGTGAGTTTAGGCAGGCAAAGTGTGTAGCACTAATTGTACATATTTTTGATTATTACAATTTATTTTGATGCTTCTTTCTGCAAAAAGTATTTGCTCACTCATCTCTTGCTCCACAAAATGTCCTAGTGAAAGACAAATTGCATTCCCATAACAGACTCATGTACTGGTTTCTTACATTGCATTTCATGGAGAAACTGAATGAACTGCCTTTCTATTTTTAACAAAGCTAGTACACTTTGCTACCCAGACTAAATAAAATCATACTCCTGTAGTACTGACACTGATAAAATATGCTATTTTTAAAATACAGTGATTCTTCACTGTAAAATAAACTACCACTATTTCTGCAATCTGTTATTTACTAAAGTTGTATATAAGCACTGTCTGAGCAGTTGAACTGTTAATAATCACTAAATGTATGGCAATGAATTTACTCAGAAGGGAAAGAGATATCCACTTTTCTGAGCTTTTAGAGATCTTCTATTAAATTAACCAGAGTCTTTAGGGACTGGCTTCCCTTGGTCCTTACCTGTTGCTCCTACTAAATAGTACCTGTGGAATATATATGTTAATTTTCATTCATATAAAATAGATTCTGTGATTTCAATGTCACTTGTTTTCAAACCTTATAAAAACTGCAGCACATACTGAAGGCTATGAATGTATAAAATCTCATACTTTCTACTTTGAGCTCAAAAAGTTTTAGAAGTAGGAAGTATTATTCAAAAACACTGTGCATATTTTGATCATATTTTTCTAGCTGAAATTCTTCTATCTTGTGAAGAAAATAAGGTTGACCCTTTTATCCAGCACATACACATTTTCCTACTTTAACTTGAATACGTGATTTTAAAACAAAAAGTTAAAAAAAAATAAACTGGTTGTTTCTTCTTCCTTTACCATTGTAGTATACTTCTTGGACTTGGCCTTTTCTCTGGTCAGTTCATAGAGTGCTGTATACCAAACCTTGTCAGTTTGTTACTTGAAGTTTTACACTGGTTATAACCTGTTGAACATCATTAGTTTTTCTGTTTAATTCAGTGAATTAAACAGAAAAATGTTTAATTTTTCTGTTTAATTCACTGAAAAACAACAGTGAAATGTTGTTTGACTTGGAATTAAAATGGAAGTGTCTGGAATGCATGACCTCAGTAAGATGCTGCAAAATAGAATGAATTGAACTGTTGAGCAGGTAAAGAACAAGGGGGACAATCAAGACAGTCAGGTCTCAAATAAGCTTCAGGTAGGGATAACTTGACACAAGGGAAACCAAACCAGATTTTGCCCACAAGAAACCATTGAAATGTTCATGCCATAAAGAAATGAAACTGTAGGAAGGATTCAGATTTCTATATGGCAGAGGGGGAGAAGTGTTTAATATAAGGGAAATAAGGGGGAGACGAAAAAAAATTAAGAGAATTTATTAAAGGAAAAACCTTGCCAAAATACCTCAAGGTAGATGGGGACTCATAGTCACATTATTATGTGAAATGGCAATACTTGACTGAATGAAACACTGCCTAATTCAAAAACATGTTTTGTTTCAGGACATGTCTTTCTTCTCTTTTAGATTGTGAAAACTTGTTCATCATTGGTTTATGTATTTAGCAAGTGGTCCCTAACTGTAGCAGGAGAAGTTTAGTAGGCCTTTGACACAGTGCATATTTCCTCATAGTAGAATTTTTCTGACTGTGGGTCACAAATTGTTTTCTCTCTTCATTTGCTGATATTTTCATCAATATGTCGACTTCTTCATCAACTGTTCTTTTCCCAGCTTGCTGCTTGGTGACAGAAGGGCAAACAGGCGGCACTTTGGCTTTGGTAGCTGCTAAACAAAACAGCTGAGTCTCCAAATGACTGCTAAGCCTCTGAATATTGCAATTTAACAGTCTAGGGTAAGCCCACTCTTGAAATATCAATTTCAGAGCAGCAGCAATAAAACTAAAATCTCTGTTTCTCAGCCAATTGCCATGTTGTGTATAGCCTGGAAGAAAGCTGATGCTACCAGTGCAGAAACACAGCAAAGGAGACTGGATTTGTTGCTCTGTTCTTTAGGGTGCTAGTATGCCACATATCTCTAGAGAACTTAATCTGTTACAGTCGATTTTCTATCTGTTCCAAATGTACAATTCTGTGATAAGTAACGAAGAAAAGTTTTACAATGCAAGGGGCTTATTTTTTATCAATACAGATTAAAAAAATCCCTCTGGGAAAAGATTTATAAAGGCTTTTAGGATGTGCTTCATAACACAGTGTTTTTAATAATTAATTAAAAGTCATTGCATCAATTGCATAAGCCTGACTGTATTAGTTTTTTTGAATTTGTTTATTGAGTATGAATTACCATTAAAATACCAGAGACGTATTCTTGAATAACCAGAACAAGAATAAAATTTCTCCAATTCAAATACAATTTTCAATCTCCTTAAATAGCAATGAGGCTAATTTTTGCATACATCACTGTCTCTTAGACCTCATCTTTGTTTGCCATGTAATCCAAATATCCTAACAATGTGTTTTTTTCTATTTTTATAGGAATTAGCCAATGAAGAGATAAAAGATGTATAAATTAAGTTTCCCTTTATAAAAACATGTTATTAGAACACTTCCTTGATTTGGAACCTCTTTACAGATCATAGGGTAGGTATGTTCAAAATTTTTATTATTCAGATCTTCATACAGCAAGGCTCTTTCAGTCTGAAAGATCAAAAGGGATCCTGTGTTCTATGATACTGAAGAGATTAATTAGACCCTCTATTTGTGTCAAAATACCTGTACAATGATGGAATTGGGGTCAGGGAGAAGATGTGTAACCTTAACTAGCTAATGTGAAATGTTAAACTATTATTTTATTTTATACTATGATGATTTTTCCCTTTCTTAATGTTAGAAGTCAGAACAGACACCTCACATGAATCATTGAGTCACAGTAAAAGCAATGTTTAATAGTTCATTGTAGTAGTCAATAAATGCGTTATTGATTAATGTTATTAATAAAATTAATAAACATTAATTTTAGTTTTGTATTATTCTTTGGAAGCTGCATTACATTTTAAAAATTCCAAGCCACCTATCTTTACAGTAAATCAATACCTCTTTCTCCACTGACAAAAACAAATGCACTGTGCGTGTTTTTATCAGTCTAATTGTGATCAATATCTTTATTCATGTGGGTTTTGCTGGTGAAAAACTATTTAAATTTGTGAATATAAACCCTTCTTTCAGCATGCTTGTGAAATGCCAATTGATTCTGGAGAGAGAAACACATGGGTATACATATCAGTATAATTGACCTATAATGTAGCAATGTGTCTCCAGAAGTAAAGAGTGTGGTTGTTACTTGTGCCAATGTTTATGTATGAATATTTTCTCAGTGCAGCATTGAAGAATGAACAATTGATTTAACTAGGTATGTTTACATTTTTGAAAGATGTGAGTGGAAGTTAAAGCAATATAATTAATTCCCAAATTGTTTTTCAAGCTCTGAATCTTCACTACCTGCTACAGTAAGGCCACTTCATAAATTATGAACACTGTAAAGGCTAACGAAAATTCTAGGTGAGCTATTGAGATCTTTCTTTGTAAGATAATGGTTACTCTCACATTACCTTGGTTTCAACTGGAACTGGTTGTAACTCAGCCTATCCCTTCAGAAATGTTCCCTTAAATTATCCTTGCTAAAGTGTGCTCCAGCCAAAATTTTTTATTCACATAGAGAGTATGGAAATCTGTTTTGCAACACACACATATGAAATCATGGAAAACTTTCAATGTTCTTGTAGTCTTAGTAAGTTATTAATTATAAAAGTGTGATTTCTATAAAACTCGAAATATTCCTTAGCTTTCACTTGAAATCTAATTGTTTGTGTTGAAGTATTTGAGGAAGGAATCACTGCTGATAGCTGTAAAATCTGCAAGTTTTTGAAACCCCTTTTTATGTCAATTTTGTCCACCAATGTAGCAAAAAGCTATTGGATATTTATTGATAAATTAAATTTTATAGCTTGAGTACAGTGCTGTGTCAAAGAAGTGCTTTTTGATTTCTTATTAAAATTGTACAATCATTCAGGTTGAAAAGTATCCCTAAGATCCAGTCCAACCACTAAGCCAGCATTGCCAAGGCCATGTCCCCAAGTGCCATACCTACACATCTTTTAAATTCTTCCAGGAATGTTGACTCCACCACTGCCCCAAGAAATCTATTCCAGGGCTTGACAATCCTTTCAGTGATGAAATGTTTCCTAATATCAAATCTAAATCTTCCCTGGCACAACTTGACACCATTTCCTCTTTTTCTCACTTGCTAGATGGGACAAGAGACCAACTCTCACCTGGCTGCATCCTCTGTTCAGGGAGTTGTGGAGAGCATTAAGGTCCTCCCTGCGTGTCCTTTTCTCCAGGTTGAAGACTCCCAGCTCCCTCAGTATAGGAGGGAGTCTTCCCCTTCTTCTTCTAGAAACACCTGTAATCCAGACCAGTTTTGCCTTGTTTTGTTTGGATCTATTAGAGTTTGACAAGTGGAAGTTTGCAAAGTGCCTTATTATATCTGGGTAGTCTAAAGTTTGCAAGGAAAAGTTGTTTGTTACTTAATCTGTTGGGAATTCTGTTGTTTCACCAATTCACCACCCACAATAAATCCTCTAAAAAAACCTGCTAAGTGGGCTAGAGCCTTACACTCATCTTCTTCTCATCAGACTTTTACTTCAGAACCTTCCCCAGCTCTGCTGCCCTTCTCTGGACACACTCCAACACACCAATGTCTTGCTTGGAGTGAGGGACCAAACCCTTACTAAAACCAAGATTTTTTTTTTAACTTTGAATGCTTTGCAGAACTAACAGTAATTTGTGTCTTGCATGCCTCCAGGGAATGCCTCTACTTTTACCAGAGGGAGCATGTGGCAAGCAAAGTCTGATGAGTTAGAATTTTTTCTTTTTGCATATGCATGTTCACTTGTGTGAACATTATGAACTTCAGATGGGGAAAAATGTCCTCCTTTAAAGAAATATGTAAAGGTATATTGTGCATGTGCATCTAGTTACTTGATCTAATTTGCTTTATAAAAACTTCCATTATTTTCAACCAGCAGGGAGCTTGCATATGGTGTTTTATAGGATGATTCTCTGGTATTTTAGAATATGCTTACAGATCTGAATTTACCTGAAAAGCCATTAATTTTTGGTTAACTTATTTTAAGTACTCTCAGAAATCTTCTGCTTTTATTGCTCAAAGAAATAAACAGCTCTGTACTGGAAATTCTGTCCGTACATCTGAAAGATGAATTCTTGTCTTCCCTTGTAACATTTTCCCCCTTTTTGGCTTAATATAATTTATGTTATCTTTCACATCATAATAATTCAATAATGTATGATACATAAGTTTTATAGCAAATTCACATCAAAAAATCTCATTTTTAGTACATAGAATTCTTTCTCATGTTTGTTTTTTTTTGTCCAACATGAGTGGTGCTGGTTACTTCTTTCCATTTTGGAAATTTTTCTTCCTTGAATTCATGCTTAAACTGTATTAGCTTTATCCTTGCACAATATGTTTTTTAAACTCCCATGTGTTACAGTCTGCAGTGTTCAGGCTTATGATAAATAGCCTATCACCACTCATACTGGCAACACCTCTGCCCATAGGGTTTTCTATCCTAATCACCTACATAAATTCTGAAGAAGATAGTTTGCTTCAGAGCTCATAGTTTGCCTCATCAGTTATCAGAATCATCAATTAAATGTCTTTTGGGGCTTGTGTGTGAAAGATTTTAGTGTCAAAGTTTCTTTTTAGAAAATAAATCCCAGCCTCTGGGCGTGAAATCAAGACTTATTTGATGATGACAAAGTATCAGCAAAAAATTCATTTAGTTTGCACAGTTGTCAAGACAAATTCAGGAAATAGTTAGTATCCAGTGGTTACCAATATCTTAATATCCGGTGGTTATTTCAAGGTTTTGGGTAGCTGGGGAGTGTAGATGAGGAGAGAATTGGAGGAGCTGGCTTTGGGGTTTAGTGTTTATGGGTGTGTTTGATTTTGTATGGACAGTATGAATCAATAGAGTTGTGGTGAGATGCTTCTACACCTCTTAAGCAAAGTTCTCATTGTCTGACTCATGACTTCTTACAGATGAACTTTGCATTATGACACAGGGATCAACAAGTAGACACTGTTGGTGAATAACAAACTTTAGTCTACTTTTTACTTATCATTCATGTTTTAGCATAGATAACAAAATGTATAGTTTATTTGTGTATACTTTGTTTTATTTTCTTTATTGAACTATGCATTCAAATGTTCACTAATCCACCTGATCTTCCATTAATAGTGAAATCCCCAAGCTAATGAGCTAGCTCTCCTCTGACAAAATAGCTCTTTCTCACCCTGTCTTTGCAATCAAACCCAGGTATTGAGGAAATGGAGGAGAGGTAATGAAGGAGGTAGATAGTGTGTTAAGAGTGAAGTGAATTGGCCTTGACTGAATGCCAGTTGGCCACCAAGCCACTCTATCTCTCTTCTCTTCATCAGGACACAGGGTGGAGAAAATAAGATGGGAAAAAAATTGTGTCAAGCAAAGGGATGTTTAATAAAGCAACAAGAAAGACTTTTGCGCATGAAAGCAAAGGAAAAGAGAGAATTTATTCTCTGCTTCTCATCAACGGGCAATGTCTGGCCACTTCCTGGGAGCAGAGCTTCGGTATGTGTACTGATTTCTCCAGAAGACAAATGTCATAATAACAAATGCCACTCCTACTCCTTTAATTTAGATTTTATACCTGAGTAAATGTCACATAGGGTGAGAAATACCTTTGGTCAGTTTTGGGTCAGCTGTCCTGGTTGTGTTCCCTCACAAGATCTTTCCCACCTTCAGTTTAAGGGGTGAGGGGGAGTATGTTGGAGAGACATAGAAACCTAAAGAAAAATTTGGATGAGAATGTTACTTTTGTTTAGATCTCATATTGCTCATATTATAGGGCAATTACACAGGATTTGTGGGATACAATTGTAATATTTTGATTGTTTTAATGACCACTGAAGAAATTTCAGTCCCAGGAGAGAAAACAGTAACCTCGAAGTTCACAGCCTCGAACCTTGTGACTCTCATGTTATTGTGGTAGAAAATACTAAGCACTAATAATAATTTCAGATTCTAGACGTTTCCCACATCTCTAGAAGTTGTACTGAAACAAAATTTTTATACTGAGAAAATACTTATGACCATGAAGGCTGTCCTGAATATGCAAGCAGAAGAGATGCATGATCAAAAGTAAGTGTGGCAGTCTAGTAGACCCATTCTGATTTTTAATGCAATTCTTTAAAGCTTCTTTTTTCATGCTAAATAAAGAAGCTTCCAATGTCAGCCAGTCTGCTTGGTAAAGACTACATATTTTTGTACATAAATACTTTTGCCTAGTATTCTGAATGTGAGGTAGCTTGAGTTGAGAGCAATTATTGCAAGGATTTTGCCTCTTGTACATGCCAGTTTCAGTATTTTCACTTAGGCTTTGAGGCTGACAGCTTGAGACAAGGTGATAACTGACTCATGTTTTTGTTGCTGCCCTTCAGGGGATGCTATGCAAATGATCAACTTCCTGCAACCAGGTCTATAACTCACCAGCAATGTTGGTGTGAAAGTAGTGAATGATGAGGAAAAACAGGTGCTGGGGAAGAAGCTGACCAGCAGTGGATATCTTCAAATTAAATAAGTTACCAGGGTTTTTGAATATTCAAATCCAACCCAACCACCCCAAAGTAACAAAGACTAAAATATGTTTGAAAAAATCTCTTGCAGATGGTAGAATCTTGCTGGAATATGGCATTATAGAGAAGTGACTCCAATATCCAGCAAGAAGTGTATGAGAAGTAAAGTGTTGTGCTATGCTTTGTGGGGAATAAAAGAGAAGTTAAAGGTCCATTTATCAGTAAAAACCTGCTTGAAAGAAGTAAATTTCAATATTTGGGTGCAAAATGATCCTGTTCATAAGGATTTGATGTGTATTTTTTGGAGGAGGTGTTTGTGGATTGAAACTGATATTTAATTGTGGTAAGGTGCACGTTTCCTGAAAAAAAACTTGAAGTTTTTATTTGTTTGGTGTATCCTCGGAATCTAAATTAAAACTTCAAATTTTTATTGTAAGAATCAGATACCCAAGAGATTTTGACCATAAATGAAAACCTCAAAACTCTAACAGAACAAAGAACATGAAGTCATGTGAGAATAAGGATTCATTTTTTGTTTTCCCAAAACAGGAATCCTTGACGCTGGGGAAGTAAGTGGGAGTTAAATACTTGGGTTTTTTCTAGACTTCTTGATTTTAAAGGTACTTCATTAGGATCATAAAGAGTTGGTAATAAAAAGAAAAATATTAAAGATAAAAAGGGATCTTTAGATACATTTTATTTAGGCATGAAAGATCCAGATTCAGATGCTTGCAATGGATTGAGAAAAGGAATGGATCCTCCTGCATCTCAGAAAACTTCTTAAAACTCACCTGGGGGTGAGAAGACACCATGCCATTTCCTCTGCCATCCTTTTTAGAAAAGTTACACAGGAGGTACCAAGTTTCTTTAAAGAAAATAAATATTAACGTAGCTGCTCATTTTGGAGAGATGTGGGAACTGGGGCGAGGAGAAAGTTTTCATTTCAAATGTTTTCTTTCTCTCAGTTTAGTCATAATTTACAATTTTGACACAATGCATTAGACAGTCTGTTCCAACAACAACTGAAAATTTAAAAAAATATTAAGCTACTTAAAGAAAAACATTGTCCAACTATATTGATTATTAATTTTAAAAATTAAATTTTAAATCCCCAAAGATAACCCCTGTGCATAGGAATTGTTCCTCCCTGTGAAATACAATCACCACATAGTCTCTTATAGCAGCTGTCATGGGCTGACCCCATTTCTCATGCCCTCTCAGGGCTTGGAGAAGAGGAGGTAAAGAAGTCAGGAATGAACAAGTGAAATTGAGCCTGGAAAAAAAGGGTGCAGAATGTTGTTTCTCACCAGCCAACTTGATTTTTAATTTGCAACAAATTAACTTTCCCTAGGTCAAATCTGTTTTTCTTGTAATGGCTAATTGTTCAGTGATTGCCCTGTCTATCTCAACCCACAGGCTTTTTCATATTATTTTCTCCCTCTGTTTGAGGAGGAGGAGTGAGAGGGTGGCTGGTGGATGGCAGCTGGCCAATGTCAGCCCACCATAGTTTGGGTGGTGATTTCTCTGAAGGTTCCTAGCAGGGAAGAAACAATCAAGTACAGTTATAAATAGATTATGTAATTATGACATGAGCATCCCCTTTAACCTCATCAAATACAGAGGCTTTTGGGCAAGAGTTGCAACCTGTGATGCCCAATAATTATTACAATTTATGTGTAGACAAATGCTGGCATTCTAGAATCCTGATGGCAGGAAAAAAAATAAGCAAGGATTATATTAAAAATACTGTTAATATTAAACATTGTAGTGCTTAATTGAAGAATAAAACCACATATTTTCATTAGAAAAATACCACTGTGTTATTATGTCAATAAAAAACCTTTTTGCAAAATCTCCATGTGAAATTTGAAGGTATAGAGTAAAAAAAATTAGCAAAACCCCTTTGTGCTTTCAAATATTAACCGACTTGTATTTGAATTCTCACAGAAATATGGCTTTGGGGACAGTAATAACTTCATTTCTCTGTGCAGATAAGCATTTCATATTTTGGGCTTGAATAAGACTAAAGTGGAAGTGGTTTTGGTTAAATTGTTTTATTTTTTTATGCAAGGTATTCCAGAAGGAATTGAAATAACTGATTGAAAAATAATTTTTTAGCACTTAGTTACAACAACTGTGCTTTTGCTCTGATGAATTCTGCGGGTAAGCCACGTTTCAAAATTTATTGGAATAGGAAATTAATTCCCAGGCATGACCTGTCTTTGTAAGAATGTAACTCATCTCCTCCTCCCTCTGCTTCCCTTCTCGCTCTCAAAGCTTGGTCCCAAGTATCTTTTCTGCTTTTCCAATAGATGTTTCATTAAAGAGATCCTATTACTCTTCCACAATTACTAGAAGTATTCTGATAAACAAAAGAGAATGCACAGAGTAAACTGTGTGGTTAGAAACTGACTTTTTTTTGAAGCTAGTGATATTATGAATGTCACTCTGTAAAATTGCTGCAGTCATACAGAACAGCCTTGTAAAAGCAATATGAAAAGTTTTTCATGTTAGTGATGGGAGAGGAAGAAAACTCAGAAACCCCTAAAATAACCCCAAAATTGCAGAGTTCAAAAGATACTGTGCAAAGAAGTCAAAAGGTTAAGTTCAGCAATTTTATATCGACTTGTTTGCCACTATGACCTGGAACATCAGCACAGTATCTGTAAGGACTTAGATATTGCTATCTCTGCTGGCATTGGATGCTTTGAAAAGCCTTGAAAAAAGTGATAGCTGTAGCTTTTGAAGAAAGCATGCTGTGCACTTACTTGTCAAAAAAATATTTGGGAAGGATTTCACATTTCTTATGAAACTGCAAAAGTATTGAAAAAAACCCACTCAATAACAGTCATGAAAAAAGACAGAGGAAATACTTGTCTCTTGCTTTTTGAGACCACAGTTTACTAAATCAAATTATTTAAAATATGTTGTGTCTTTTATCAAGTTATGATTTTCTGTCTACAAAATATAAAAAATGTTTTTGGGAGGAGGGAGTTCTTGTGAGATTCAAAAGAATCATAGAATAAGTTTGGTGGCTTTGAAAGAGCTCTTGCTACATTCCAGAGTTTTCATCTGATTGCAGATACATCGGAGCCATTGAACAGTTTTTTGAGGAAAGAACTGACAACCTGATTGCCTACATAATACTGTAGAAATAGAACCTCTATTTCTACAGTATTATGGGGCCTCAGTCTATTTTTTCCTTTCACTCTTTTTTTTCAGAGCACAACTGATGTATAAATTCAAAAGCCTCTTCATGTGTCCTGTAGTTTCATAATTTCTGCGAGTGGAAGGTTATCTCTGCTTTTCTAACTGCACAAGAACTTTAGTTTTACCTTTAATTTCTTTAGGCCTATTTTGCATAAATCTTCAGGGGTTTTGTATAAGGCTTTGAAATGTGATACTGAAGCATCTGGAAAGTTAAAAATGTGTTGATAATTTTACTGTTTGGAGGTTTTTATTTGAATGTTGTTTGAAGACTTTAAGATTTTTTAGTACTTATTGAAAATATTCAGGAAGACTATTGTAAATATTCAAGCAGTCTATTGTTTTTCTATAGTCCTTTAGAGAATTTGAGTGCTGCTCAGGTTTGGGGTTTGATTAGTATATCTGCACTCTCATGAAAGCTATTAGTCTAAATATGTGATGAAAGATGTTTACCTATAGCAGGTGCTGGGAACTGACCTGTAGAGAACTCTGTACAGAGCCCTTTATAACTTCTCTGCAGAATGAAAATTATTCTTTCTTTCTAAATGGGAAAGAATAATTTCAGGGCTGGAAGATTCACTTTCTCATGTTTTTGGGGGAATCTTAGAGCTACCTTTAAGCCTGTTGGCACACGCTGATGCTGTAGGTTTCCTTGTCCTTAGGTCAATGCTGAAAGTAAGCTGCAGAGTTTGGAATCAAGACTGTCCTCTTAGACTGTCCTGATTGCTACAAAAGCTGCAAGACCCAGGTTTTGTAGCACAGGCTGCATGTGCCTCAAGCACAAATAACAACAACATCAGTAAAAGCAGTGGGGTATTGCTCTTGAAAGGCCAAGATTATTATCTGGTGCAGAGGAGTTCTGTAGGAGTTCTGTAGTCAGCAGGAGCCCGGTGGTGAAAGGGCTGACAGCTGGGTTATGACAAAGACTCGCGAGGGTGGTAGGAAGAGAAGTGATGACTGTGCTGGGAAGGCTGTGGCCTTTCACAGGGAATAGAGCTACCACATTCTTAAAAACAAGGTCATTAATTAGTACAGCTATGAAACTTTCTTGAGGCGTGAAACATTAGGCAAATTAGATTTGCCTTCAAAAGTTGTGACTACCTGCGAGGTGCAGGAGCAGGATAGTGCTGATTAAAGGATTTATGTATTATACAAATTATACACATTAACCATCCTATAAAGTTTTAAAAGTATATATTATACAGATGTTATGTTAATAGATAAAATTATGTATCTATGTATAAAAGAGAAAAATACGAATTCATACATCTTTGTATAGACCTTCGTAAAGATCTGTGTATGTCTCTGTATATATAAAGGACAAAAAAACTGGGGCCAGGCAGAGAAGGTTGGAGCAGTTTAGCCTGGAGAAGAGAAGGCTGCAAGGAGACCTCACAGCAACCTTCCAATATCTGAAGTGGGCCTACAGGGAAGCCAGAGGCAGATTCTTTATCAGGAAATGAAGTTAGCTATATGGCAGAAATTCTTTACTGTGAGGGTGCTGAGGCACTGGAATGGGTTGCCCAGAGAAGCTGTGGTTGCCCTATCCCTTATGATCAGGTGTCATAGTTTAACATGAGAAAAATTTAGAGAAGTAAACCAGAAAATTTTAATATAACTAACTCTCTATTAAACCACTAAGAAACTGGATACACCTCTGTGAAAAACGCATATTAAAGACAAAAAAAAAACCCCAGAAAAGAACTTCCTCTTTCTTTCCCAACCATTGGCTACCAGGCAAGAGGAGTACTGCGGGGCCATCCCCTTTCTGGGAAGCCCACCAAACCCCATCCTGGACCAGGCCAGACAAACTCTGCCACGTTGGGTTGAGCTCCGCTCCAGGGAATCCAAGGGACACCAAAACCTATTCTAACTAAACAAAACCCCGACAGTTACCAAGCAAGAAAGAAGGAAAAGCTACAGAACCCTAACCAGAACAGAACCAGCCACAACTCTTAAGATCTTACCATCAAGTACCCTTCCCCCAATGCAACGAAAACCAGAAAAAACCTTAAAACCCATGCAGAGTGGTTTTACAGCTAAAACTATACACAAAAGAACCCCAAAACCAACCACGAAACCAGTCCTAACATAACCCCAACCACAACTCTCACCACAAGTAACTGGCCAGTCAGGTAGCCTTTTAAGCAACCCAAAAAACATATTAGGTGTTCTTCTAAAGTTCTTCTAAGCCTTCTGATGTTTACATTTTTGTAATGTACTTTTCATGTAAATAATGATTGTTTTGCATTCCTTTCTGAAGGAGGAGAGAATTGATGGACTGTTGGTTTTACCAGTGTGGTTGGAGAGGTGGCAATTTAATCCTCCAACCCATGGGCACCTTTGGAATTCTATAAATATTGAGGTCAGGAAATAAATGTGCTCTTCTTTCCCTTGGACATCTCAGTGCGTGAGTGTCGTTCATTTCACGTTGTATTGCAACAATTAAACCTTTCAGTACTTCAATCCTCCCTTGAGTAACAGAAAAAAAACAAAATACAAGCACATAAAAAACAACATAAAACCATAAAATTTAATTAAAGTTTTTAGAGCAATGTCTCTGCCTGAGATAGGTACAAATAAGATCATGTGCCAAAGTCAATAGTATGGATTTTATTTAACAATTAATGAGAGAGAGAAAGATAGAGAAAGAAAAAGAGAAAAATAAATAGAAAAGAGGTGGGGAATGAGAAAATATCACCACTCCATGAATCCCAATGGCATCCTGTTGATCCTTTCTGGGGGATTAATATACCCAAATGTATATTAATCCGTGGGACTTTATATTTTCTGGGGGACCCTTACTACCAAGAATACCTAAAGATGTAATATATACAATATACATTTGGGTCAGGCGCCTCCCCTGGAGAGTGAGCAAGTTTGTCACTGTCTCTTGCAATAGAGTCTGGATTTGTTGCATTACTTGCAACACTTGCAGTGTTCTTATGCAAGGCCTCAGAAAGATGTCTGGGGGGAGCTTCAGGGGTCTTTGATGACACTCCCTCAGCTGCCTCTCGCGTGAAAGTCCTGTGGATGTGGCCTTCCAGGGGTGAGGAGGTTTTGAGCTGAGCCAGTTTGTATAAAGGAGGATGGATGTTCACTGTCTCTGACCAGAGGTTACACCATATACCCAAAACTCTCCTCCCTCTGCCTTGGTTGTGGGGGAACCTGTGCAATCCTGCAAACCTGCCCTCAGCAGATGAGCCTGTGGGCTATAGCCTCCCCCACCACAAACACAGCCAGGGATGATTTTCAGGACATCCTGAAAATGGGTTTTGGCTGAGTTTGGCTTTCTAGTGAATGTATTCTTCTCTCTTAGCCTTGTTTACTTCTCCCTAGACCTGAGATAATTGGACATTTGACCTAAGCGTCACATTTATCTTATCTCAAGTTCCCTTAGGCAGCTTAACCCACAGTCCAAAATTACAGTCAGGAATCTTAAGGTGGGCTTCTGTAGTCACAGCTTCTTTATGCAGTTTTGCCATAATGCAGTTTTAAGACATTAACCATAACATTTCAGTCTCTGACATCATCCCTGGAAGTGTTCAAGGCCAGGTTGATCAGGGCTTGGAGGAACCTGGTCTAGTTGAAGGTGTACCTGCCTAAGGAAGGGGAGTGGAATGAGATGTCCCTTTCACCCAAATAATTCTGTGATTCACTGTATGATTCTTTATTGAACATTTCTTGGTCCAAAGGAAGGGGCAGTAAATCACAGGACTGCCTGTGAGAACACGTGGATATGGCAGAGCCAAGAAATTTGTGTCAGTCAGCCACAACACAAAAACTTGCAAGGAATGACTCTTTCAAAAGGAGCATGTAATGACAGGGGGCTTTGCTTTCTGATGTGCTTCTGGGGGCACTGGAACCAGCAGCATTTCCTGCTGTCCAGCACAGGGCTGCCTGAGAGCATGAGAGCATGATGGCATCAAGAAAGCTGTGAGCCAAAGGAGCAGAATGATTATTATTACCACAAATGACATCTCTCTGGCATAAAATGGTGGACTCCCTCCATAAAATGAAAAAAAAACCTGGTGCATGTAGAGGAAGGGTTGTCCTGGCCTGATGTACTTCTGAATAAACTGGAGGGGCTAAATGATCTTCTCAGCCAACCATGTCAGATCACATCACTGGAAGAAAGGGAGACAAATGGCCCTTGAAGCTGCAGGGAGGGGGTGGGATTTTTGCCAGAAGCTGAGGAGTGCAGCATCATCATCTTGCCCTTGGTGAACTGGTTCAAACAAAATGCTTGTTTTCTATATTAATTGATATATCCTGTAGTTTTGCAGTTGCTTGTTCAGGAATTCTTAGTGGAGTGGAGGTGATGTGGTCACGACAGGTGTGTGCTATCTTTTGTTTGAACTTCAAAGCTAACAGTTCAATAATCTTAATGCATTGCTGAGTGAATGTCAACAAAGGTATTTGCTGGTTACAGCATGTTTTGTGAACACTATGGAGATGAGGTAGATTAACTTCCATTGATCAGTACAAGCACCTTTGCCACCTTGAACTTTGATTTTAACCATACAGGCTGCTGTCACTGTAACTGCTATCCTACAGCAGGAAAAATGTGAAAGAGAGGAAAAGAACAAGATGAATTTACATATTTCCTTTACAAAGAATGCCTTGACACTTGCCTTGTTCACCATAAAGAGAACAAATAAGAGATATTTCCATGTTTTTTGAAAATAGAAAGTAGGTGGGTGTATGCGAAGAGGTAAAGATGCTTAAAGGCCAGAATTACTAAGACTGCAGAACAACAAAGGAATAAGTCAAAAGTGCTCTCCTATAAACAGCATTTTGATATACCAACACAGTGATGTGTAATGGGTGTTTTTAAATTTTGTACAATTTTTTTTGTATATGTTCTTCCATTGTAAAAAGCCAATGTGTATTTATTGCCCCCAAGGAGTAACCCACTGAAGAGTGTAACTAACAGTTTATCCATTGTTGAATGGCTGGCAGGCTGATGCAGAAAGGTACATGCCTTCACCACTGGCATATATACTTCTGGATTCAGTGATATCACAGAAATGTATACCTTTTTAATAATATCATGGTGATAGATTTTGCATAGGAAAAACAGGGCTGAGGTATTATTTGAGTTTAACTGTGCCAGATTTTAGTTCTCAAATGTAAAAAATAATCTGTGTTGTAGTTTGGATCTACTCAAACTAAAGCTTATACCATTGGAAAAAAGACTGATATGTGTGTTTGAATAAGGATGGCAAATTTAAGTACTTGAAATAAAGAAGTTATTATCCAAGCCGCAGTAAAGTAGCCTTTCCCTCTATTTCTTTTAACATTAAAGACATCAAGTATGATATTGAGTCTTTTATATGCATAAAAACAATGTTCTACCATCATTGTATCATGTAAAATAGAAATGATGGATATTATGAGCACTTTAAAGCTTATTATGTGCACTGTGCAAAACATCTTGGGAGGCTTACAAAAGATAAGTGGTGAACAAGTGCTCTAATGAGAAATATGTTCTTATGTCACTCTACCAGTCTTGCAAATCTGTCTGTGTGTCAAGACTTTTATGGAAGTGAAAGATGAGAATTCAGGACACAGTCTCTTGCCTTTCACTAGGTCATTTACACATCGATACTTCCCTATAATATGAAATTTTTCTCTCAGTCTGTTAATTTTGAAGGTCTTAAATATCCTCTGTCCTCCTAGGAATTAATGGAAAATGTTAATTATTTTTTTAAAATTTTGTATTTCCAATTTGGCCGCTGGTTTCATAGGACTACCTATTTTTATAAGCAACTTTTACATAAGATTGCTACACAACTTGTGAGGGCATATTGGTTGGGTTTGGGTTGGTTTTTCTTACTGATTTTAATATTTTGCTGTGTTTTGTCCACTGAAAACATGCCAGTATCTCAGATGCCAGTTAGCCCTGAGCATTTTTCCTTCTATATAACAAATATTTCTATTATCAGAAAATTTTGATGGTTTCATATAGGCTGAATAAAACCTTCTGCCAATGTAGTGACCATCAGAGAAGGTCAAATAAGTACTAATAGGAAATTTGAATCACAGGCTCTCAGAATGGGTCAGGTTGGAAGGGACCAGAGTGGGTCATCCAGTCCCAATCAAACAGGGTGATCACAGAGCACATGGCACAGGATTGTGTCCAGAAAGTTCAATATCTCCAGTGAGAGAGACTCCACATCCTCTCTGGGCAATCTGTTCTGCTGTGTGATCACTGCAAGGGAAAAAATTTCTTCTTCATGTTCAGGTGGAACTTCCTGTGCATCCATTCCTGCCCCTTGCCTCTTGTCCCATTGCTGGGCACCACTGAGCAGAGCCTGGTCCCTGCTCTGACCCCTCCTGCAGGCACTGACAGACACTGATGAAGTTCCCTCTCAGTCTCTTCCTGAGGCTGAACAGCCCCAGCTCCCTCAACCTTTCCTCATAAGAGAGAAGCTCCATCCCTTCATCATCTCTGTAAGCTCCACTAAAGCTGCTCCAGGAGCTCCCTGTCTCTCTTATCCTGAGGATCCCAGATCTCATCAGGCTGCAATCTCTCTGCTCTCTTTGATTCTCAGGTGCCTTCCTAGACACAGGCATTCACCTGTAAAAGATGCAGAGTATCTCCACAACCACACTACCTTCACTCCTTGGGGACATAACTGTCCAAAGATGTCTCTTCAAAACATTTTAGAGATATGCATCAATAGAAGCAAATAAGCACAGAAATTGGCAGCAAATTGTAAAACAAGTTCATGTCAGATGCCCTGCAAAAATACAAATGTATTTCCCTGTCTCATGTTTACCTACCAATTCTGATCCTCCAGTGCAAGTCATGTAAGTCAGAGCCCTGGACCTCGGGCAGAGGTCACTCTATAAAGCATTGGACTTCTCTTCTAATTAGAAAATTTAAGTAGTTTTTGTAGGCACCACAATGAAGAGAATTAAAAGGGTACTGAGATTAGCACATAACTACATTGCCAAAATCAGAAGTGTCACAAGATTCCATTTACTGTTGCTCAGCAGCACCTCGCCAGTTATTAAGCAAAGCATTCTGACCATGAGCTGAAGTCTGTCAGTAACCTCCAGCATAAGTTACCTACATTAAGCAAAGTATCATAAAGCTAGAATACATATACACCTAACCATATCTTATTTTCCCTTTAAAAAATGGTTGTGAATCCTTCAAGCTAACCTGTCAAAATTCAGGAAATTCTGTAGTCAAGAGAGATCACAACTTCTTGCCTGCTTGATTTTCAAGTTCAGGCCTGAAATGTTTCTTATGCAGGAACTAGAAAGGGCAATACACATCTTTTTCTCCAAAAGATATTTCTTTCTAATAGACAGTTAATATTAGACCATCCCCTGTAGTTATCTCTATGCCAGATTTTGTTCTGACACCTCCTGTGAGTTTAGCTCAGTATGAAAACAGAAGACAGACATGGCAGAAAACAAACTGCACAGTCAAAATGCAGTTTGCAGTCTGACACCCAGACACAGAGCCTCTAACACCAGGAAAGATCTGGTGCATAAACACTTTCCCTAGGCTGTTAAAATAACATTACAAACCAAAAGGTTTATGCAATGCTTTCTTCAGCTGACATTTAAAGCACTGTCTCATTTAATTTATGCTGCCCCCTCTGTATTTATCCTCCTCAGAAGAATGTTTGGGTGGCTCAGAATTGTCATGACTTGAGAGTCATTGTACAGAGGCAGAACAATAAAAAAAATTTATTCCTGGATTTACTGTATATAATTAAGACTTTAAATTATGTGCCCAACACAAAAGCTATGCAAGCAGCTGACTCTGACATACAGAGTAAGTGCTTAATGTGTAAAAGCACATTCTACACATTTACACAGAATCTATAATGTTTCAAGCCCTTTTCCAATCCTAATTTTATCTGTGTCACCTACACTGAATGTACATCAGTAAGACAGGATATTTCCAAACATGCTTAACTATTCTGTAAAGCAATGAGAGGGCTAGACTTGCTTACCACCATTTCAAACTGTAAATAGAAGTAATCCCTCCTGCTCATTAGAAAATCTGAACCACATTCAGGCTCTCCTGTGGGTAGCAGGGAAATGCAAGCCAAACATTTCCTGCTCCAGTACTTGATTATAGACCTGAACTGAAGTGTGAAATACTGTAAATTTCCAGTAACTAGATTGAAATAAGGTTGTTTCTCAAGGCACACTTTTGTGTGTTGCTTTTATATTGCCATTGTTGGCAGTGGCTAAACTCCAGCAGACGGGATCTAAAAATCAAGATGGAGATTTCTCCTGATCTTGCACAGACAAACTTCTCAATAACTTCAATGGTGATACTATCTGTACAGTCTTCAGCATCAAGCTCTTCAGCATCAGCAGATATAATTGGGCACTTCCTGAGAAGTCAAACATTTTTCCTTCTTCCTATCTCTTGCTTGAACTTTTCTTTAGAATCCTTCTGACAATTACTGTGAAAATTCTCAGTGTAGGGGTAAATGGAGTTGGGGTTTATGTATTTCATTATTTTTTCCAGCTGTATTTTCATAATGGCACAGTATTGCTCATTTTTAATGGCATTTCAAGAGTCTTAATTTCTTTTAAAATATAATAGATACTGAAAAATTGATTTTAATGCTATGGGTTTACCTTACAGCCCCTGTGCTATGATAAATTATACATATAACTATTCCCTGTATTGTGCCTGATTTTCCATACTGACTACTGGGAGGCACTCATTTGATTGACAAAATAACATTATTTCTTCTTTACTCAAACTGCTGAAGTGCAACAAAAAAATATGGAAATAAACTAAGAAATGCAGTTTTCATTTCGTTAGAATTTATTTTTGCTGGGAGGTTGAGGGAATGGGGACACTCATGACTTTTTCCAGAAATTTCAGTGTCAAATAGAAGCATTGTCACCAAAAATTACTCTGCTTTTAATTCTGTGCTGCTAACCAAAGTGCTTTGACTACATAAGTGTATTCTCTACATTGCATTATGAATTGTGGTACTAATCTCAGGAGCCCTAGGCAAATAGTACAATGCACAATAGTGGTTTTTTATCTAATAAAAGCTGTTTTCAGCTGCATGGATGTACCAGGTAACGCCAGTCTTCAGTAAGCAATGCATTTTGAAAATGTATTTATGTGGCATAAATAAGTTCAGAGTGAATGTAAACAACTGCAGATATTCCACATTGCTTTGTTACCCTAGGAACCTGGGAAAAATGCTTTATGATTTTGGTTGAGAGCACTGGCCTTGACAGCTCTGCATGTTTCTCCCCTAAAACATACATGATAAAAGTCACAGATAAAAGCTTTCACTGCAGCAGCTCCTGGATTTTTGTCATTTCCACAAGCATAATACTTATAATCATCAAATTTTTACTCCTCATGTAGCTGAGCACTGAATTCAGTCCCAGAAATTAGGCAGATTCACCTGTATCAGAAAGGTCTACAAAAGCAGCTTGCCTTACATAAAGACAGGCTGTTTAGAAGCTCCAAGAATTTATTAAAAGAGGGATATCCCTGGGAATGGTCATAAGTGCCTCTCCCTTTCCTGTAGATAGCAGTGACTGCTGCTTAGGGTTGCTACCTAAGGGCAAAATCTACACACAACCTAATTCAAACCTTGTAATTTATATTTTCTGTCCTTCACAGGTAAAAAGCTGCCAGGAGCTGTCTGGCTTAAGTCATGGAGATACCACTGAAGTTCAAAGACACTCTGAGGGTTCTGATTCAGCGTTTAATGCAAACCTGACCTTGAAAGTACCGGGAAGAATTTCCATTAATATCTATGGGAATTGCATATGCATGCCATGGAGACCACGAGGCTCTAAATGCTTTTATTGCATGATTTAGAATCCCCTTAAACTGGGTATCATGGTATTTTAGGGCCTAATTCCTCCTGCCTCATCCAGCCAAAACTCACATGAGGAAGAAAGGTCTGGATCCATAAAGCATACTGAATTAAAGCCCATAAAAGAAACCAATTGCTTACCAGAATGATTAAATTCAGAGATGGTTCCACTGGGAAAATAAGAAGCTTCCTTGCAAAAAATTCACTGCCAATAGTAGCTAAAATTCCCTTTAGAGATAGTCACACTTTTCTTGAAGTATTTCTAACAGACAGTGAGGGAGTCATGAAACTTAATGCTTCCTTTCCTTTTCATATGTCAACCTCTTCCCTCCTCCCCTGCTCTACTCAGTGTACTTTTTATTCTTTGAGACAGAGAACACAAACACACACAAAGTATTAGACAGGTCCATTCTTCGATCTTCATCTTTTTTATAATCTGCTCCTATTCCCCATAAAAGTCCTTGTCAACAAACATCATTTTCTCTGTAATACAGTTCTATTTTGCAGCCAAAGGTTTGACAAAATGAGAGAAGCATCACTTTTGTGTTTTCCCTGTATTAGTGTATGATGGGCCGGCATCACCTATTGCAGCACAAAGCCGTGAAGGTATCTGAAGGACTGCAATTTTTCCTCACAAAACAGAAGAATTATAGAAACTTCTATTTTGACTTTAAAAGTTTCAAAAAAACCTGAACCTCTAAAATTTATGAAAGAGCATTCATTTTCCTGAAAATAATGTTAAACTATCATTTCAGATGAAAAAGTTATACTAGCAAGTAGAGTTTTACTATTGGGCACTTTTATATCAACCATTAGTATTTTATCTGTTGCTATTTTGTCCTTTTTGAACATATCTGAATTAAAAGAATACCTAATTAATTTTCTCTTAGAAATGGTACATTTTCATCATCTTTCAACTTTTTTTGGCCTTCAATATGACATTTGAAGATTCAAGGAATATCTTTATCCTTTACAACATAACCTGAATTATTCATTTCCATAAAATCATATTCCCAACATCAATTTTTGTTACACATACAGTACAAGAAGCTCTTTTCTTTACATGCCATGGATTAATGAAATTGATTAATTTTTAAACTGATTTATCATTGTACCCCTAACTAACTGGAAGTCATGGTGTTGGAATTAAAAAGAAGAATTTTCTAAGAAGTCCAATAGAAATGGTCAAGACTAAGAAACACTATAACTGTGAAAATATTATTTCTAGACCTAGGTGTCTGCAGTAATACTAAGAAGTCAGCAAGGAGCATAAAAAATGGAAAAGGACAAAAACACATATCAGTATTCAGGAAGAAAAGAGAAAGGTATGATTTCATTACCCTTCCACTTTAAAGGACTGATACACTCAGATTTTGACCAACACCTAGCCTCTAAGGAGCCACAGAAATTCATGAACCTGACAGAAATCCTGTATCTCAAAATCTTCAAGACAACTAGTAAATACAAACTGGGGAATCTGATGATTCAAAAGCCTTATGATCAGGAAAAGGAAAACAAACAAAAAAACCCCAAGCACTGCTCAGATCATAAAGAGAAGACAGAAAGTTCCAAATTGGAAACAATCCTCAAATGACCATACATTCCTTTATGTTGTGAATATAAAAGCATGTTCTACGTGAGCTTTCTGTGGTACATATGTCATTCCTTTAGACCCACACCAAACTGGGGAGTGGCTGTTATACTCTTAGGAACAATAACATGGAATAAAATTGTGTGTCTCATTCCAGCCAATTGTCATTAATAAACAAATGGAGGCTTAGTGCAAAACAGTATTTAGCTCTTTTTGTAACTGGGTCTCCTATTCATTCTATCATAGCAGAAGTTTGGCAGTGAACTGCCCGCAATCAGTGTGAACTCTCAACAATGCCAAAACCCTGCAGCTGACTCTTTATGCTACTTGATGCATGGGAGCTGCCTTCCCAGAGCTTAGAATGCTTACTTTGTGTGTTAATTTTTAGTCAGCAGATACTAAGACGTAGATATTGTCACTTCTCCTGAGGGCTCTACTAGGAGGAGAAAGCCTCTGGTGTCTCTGCTGCAGATCACTCTGTATTCCATGGCAGCTGAAATCATTCCAGCAAATACAAAACACATCCCCAGCCCTACCAGCAACACAC
The DNA here is from genome assembly GCA_035583995.1 of Arremon aurantiirostris. Classification (NCBI taxonomy): domain Eukaryota; kingdom Metazoa; phylum Chordata; class Aves; order Passeriformes; family Passerellidae; genus Arremon; species Arremon aurantiirostris. Next base: position 13,870,359 of record JAXCLO010000001.1, on the reverse strand, counting down.
ATCTGTGGGGCTAATAAACCAACTGCTAGTTCCACTAGGATATCCAACTCCTTCTCCACAGAGCTTTTATCCATCCATCCATCCATCCATCCATCCATCCATCCATCCATCCATCCATCCATCCATCCATCCATCTGTTAGCATTCAGGAACACATAATCACAGAATGATTATATGCAGGTGCTTTAATTAAAGGGCTCTGGGTGTCAGGGATGCACAGACCCAAATCTGACCTGCCATGGTTTTGAGCCAAACATGTTTTATATTCTATTATTTTATAACTCACATATTAATTATTAAACTTACATTGTTCTGTTGTATACATTGATTTCATCCAAGTATGGGTTTCTCGTGATCTCCCTCAAACCCCTAACATTGTTTCTTATGATTATTTAAACAATAATTATATCTAATCACTTATAACAATCATATCATTTATCATATATTGATTACAGAGGTGCAGTTTCACATGATGTAGCAAACACAAGGCCTAACATTTCCTAGGGCTATCTTTAACATTTTCCCAGGGCCTAATAAGCCTAACTTTCTTTCTATCTCCCCAAATTTTCTATGATTTTAAAATCTTGTATTATCACATCCATCCATCCATCCATCCATCCATCCATCCATCCATCCATCCATCCATCCGTCCATCCGTCCATCCATCCGTCCATCCTGTAGTCTGTAAACCAAGAATTGCCCCAACTCACGTGCAAGACATTGCACTTGACCTGTTGGATCTCCTGAGGCTCACATGGGACCATTTCTCAAGCCTGTTAAAATTCTACTGGATGGAATCCCTTCTTTCCAGGGTAACCATCATGCAACTTCACGTCATTCACAAATTGGGTGAGTTTTCAGTCTAATTGTCTGTGTCCCCAATAAAGATCACAAAGGTAGAGGAGAGTCCCTTCAGACTGAGGGAATGATGTCTTCAGACATAAATGAAGAAATCCTGGAGAGGGAAGAGCAGCAGGCCAGGACAGAGAATTTCAGAATATGCTAAAAAACAAAAAACAATTGAACAAGCAGTGAGAATGTCTTGATCAGAAAATTAAGCTGTTGGGATTAATGGCTGAATTCCTAGGGCTGCTGGCCATCCTAATGCATCATTCCTGGTATTTGTGGGCTTGTCTCCAGGTTATGATCATCCCTAATATTTGCTCCATGGAAAGAGGTAAAAGGCTAAAATCAGAGACATCTGCTGCAACCATTGAGTACTCTGTTTGCTAAAACAAACAAGAGCAAAAGCCTGTAATAGCTCAGCTGTTCTCTTTCTGTCATAATTAGGAAATAGAACTTGATTTCATGGAAGAAGAAAACAAGGACAGGGAGACAACAAAATGCAAGGCTCCAATAAGAGCTAAGTTGAGGAAGTTCTGGTTTCTTTTTCCCAGAAAACAGGTTGCATGGTGGGAAAAAAACATGTCAATCTGTCTCAATTTAATTTTAAAAAAAGGCAAACTTGAATTGGTATAATTACCTCTCACCTGAGAAGCTAATGGTACTTTTGGTCTTATTTTACCTAAATTCAGTTATCTATGCATCTTTTTCTCTATGTAATTATGACAGAAAAGAACCCCACATTCTCCAATTTGGAACCAATATTTTCCACCCTTTTCAGATGCATTCTGTTATTCCAAAAATAAAAAATAATGCTAAACCAGGTCTTCAGAGTAGTATCATACATGAAATATTTTTTTTAAAAATTATTCATTCATGATAAGATTCCAAAACAAGTTTATAAAAGAGACTTGTAGGCCTGAATTGTTTGAATGGTATTCCTTTTATTCCCAAGAGCCTTATCAGTAGCACACACAAATAAGCTTTTACCGGGGTGTACTTCCATCACTTTCCTTCAAAAGGTGGAAACATTTTTTCCTGTTTGTTTTGTCTGTTTGAACGTTTTTTTTTTTTCCTTCTGTCTCTTAATACTCATACAGAACTTTAAATAGCAACAGGTCTACTTTTTAAAATTCGCCTGATGGGAAGCATGGTATTAATTAAAACACAGGAACAATCAGTTGTCAGGGGGATGGGAGAGAACTCGAACACACATATAAACACTTGAAATTCGAGTTTTCTGTTGGGAGCAAGATAAGAGTTCTCAACCTGAACCTGGGGGAAAGGACATGCTGTTCCTCCAGATGTTCAATTAAACATCACACACCGAGGCAGGAAAATTAGATAGAAGGTGATCTCTCTCAGGGCAGATGAGTTCAGATGATGAGACCTTTGCTTCTCTTGATAGATTGAAAGAATTCCTAAGAGATGCTTTCGAAACGTTTTTAGGAATTTCCATGTGCTCCAGATTACAGAAGCAAAGATAAACAGACAGCCAAGAAAAAAATGTTTACCACAGTTATTTCTACCCTTTTAATAAAAGAAAGGGCCTAATACCCCAGTTCCTTCTGGGGCTGGACTATTGAGCAGATCATTAAAACATCTAAGATAAAATAAGCCCCATAACTGGTAGACACTCTTTCATGTGCTGGGGTGAAGGATAAGTTATAAAAGTATTGAGAACCTCCAAATCAGATGATTTCAGTGAGACTGGTGTCTGAACAGCATCCACAGATACTTTACAAATACAAACAAACCCCATATCCAGTCTCAAAAATAACTGTGGTTTCATTATTAAAAACAAAGAAAAAAAACCAAACCAAAAACAAATCCTACACCAAGACAAACCAAAAAGCAACCCCTCTAAAACTTCACTAAGCAAACAAAACCGAAGTTTCAACATTGTAACAGTTAATGTCATTCTAAAAACAGAATACAAGTGCAATAGCTGCCAAAACCATGCGTCTTATAATTGCATCTTAAGTTTCCTAGGAACTCCAAATAAACAAAACACCTATGGAAAATGTTATTGCACAGGGCAGTTAGACACCTGACAGACTTCAGCTGAAATGTAGTCTCGTTTAGCAAATAAAAAAGAAGCATTAAAACTAAAAGATAAGAGATCAAGCAATGGCACCTTCTCAGTTTTAATTTCTTTAAACTGAATCTGCAGGGTTTCTCTCTGTTTTCCCTGTGAATCAGGATTAAGGTGCTTTTCAGATATGATTGCAATAAATTGAATGTACATTACCAACATCTGCTGGGAGAGACTGTCACACTCAAAATCTCAGTATGGGTAAAAGTGAGCACACTGCACATGTGGAGCCAAGAATTTGTTGACAGCCTAGTGAAAGTTTTGACATTCAGTTGAGCCAAATAATCAAACACAGAAAATTTGCAGTGGTTAAAATGTCACATGTATACTTATATATGACTGTATTAAAGAAGACATTCTCTCAGTCCTTCCTTTCTCTGGCATGCCCGTGTTCCCAGAGTCTGTGTGGGTCCAATGGTGTTCCCCAAGCAGAGAGCTGGGGAATGTCACATGTCACAGACATATCTTCTGAAAAATCCTATGCTAGGATTTTTTCTCCTGAGAAGCTGAGAACCCTCAGAGGGAAAGAAAAACAATAATTACCTGTTGCTGTGGAATGCAACAAGTGCATCTGTGATTGGTCTCATGTGGTTGTTTTTAATTAATGGCCAGTTACAGTCCAGCTGTCTTGGACACTCTGGTCAGTCACAAGATTCTATTATCATTCCATTCCATTCCTTGCTTTGCTAGCCTTCTGATGAAATCCTTTCTTCTATTCTTTTAGTATAGTTTTAGTACATAATTTTATTTTAATATAAAATATATGATAAAATAATAAATCAGCCTTCTGAAACATGGAGTCTAGACTCTCATCTCTTCCTGGGACCCCTGTGAACACCACCACAGTCATGGACACATCAGCGTTCTCAGTGCTCTCTCTTTGGGGCAGATGGAATGCTGGTGGTGGCTTCCTTCCCTTGTCAGAGCCAGCTCAGGATCCTTTGCCTACATTTGCCTACTGTGGCCTTCTCCCTTCTGCCAGGGCAGAGGTGAAATCTCCCCTGCAGCCACCCAGCATCCCTGGGGCTGTCAGCCCTTCCCCAGGGGCATTCCCAGAGCTGGACTAAGGCACTCTGGGCAATGGGAGCCCTATGCTCAGCCCCCTGCAAGGGCAGCCCAGTCACCCCTGGGACCCAGCACAGCCCAATTCCTGCCCTGACAGCATGTACATGTTAACATGATTTTGCTCTTCCCAGGTACCTGTAGCTACCTGCTTTAATAGATTTATTCTCCAGCTGCTCTCCAGCATGATTCATCTGCTAAATAAAGAGATTGGCACCATTTGGAATGTGTGCTAGACATGGCTAGCTGGGGAGCTATAATTCATATTTCATTTTCTGAACTCATTTCAGTGCTTGATTGCCAGACTTTTAAAGTTACTCAGGATTATCTGTCTCTCACTTTCACCCAGTTCAGTAAGAGTCTTAATCAGGATAAGACTCATTTGCTTCAATAGGATTTACTGCTTAAATTAGGCAGATGCTTAAGGCTCTAATTCAGCAAGGTGTTTAATCATTACAGCCTGCCTGTCAAAACAGTAATCCCAATGGGAACAGTGATTTAACACTTATTTAAACTCTTAAATATATATTTAATTATTTTTTTTTAGAACTGTTCAGAATACAAAGGAACATAAGCACATGCTTAAACTCATATACTACATGCTTTGATGCATGGATTTCATATTATTTGAAATACCACATTAACAAGTTAGGAAAAGGATTTACAAACTCATCTATCCTTTTTTCCTGATAGTCTCACCACAAAATCCATTACACATATATACAAAAGCTTCAGTTAAAGGGGAGAAAATCCTACATTTTTTATTAATAATAGAAGAGTTATTTGACTAGCATTTTGGCAAAGAATATGAGCCCTTTACGCTGTTATGCAGGTGCTCATAAAATAGGTGAAAATGAAAACTTGGGAAGGCTATAAAATGTTATTACCATGGTGAACTTACTTGAACAGAGATGAAAGTCAACTCAAAGTTATCAAAACTTTTAAGAACTGCACAACTATACCAATATCTCCTTTTAATTAAAGTATTTATAGGGGGAGAAAAGTTACCACTCAATCAGTATCTATCATAGCCCTCATGATAAAAGTTTTAACTCTTTTTCTTACTCAAAACACTTTTATTTAGTGTTAGTATGTGGGGCAAAGGACTGATCAGCAGGCTTCTGGGCATTCATTCTTCCTTCTGCTTTGTTTACTAGTATGAATGCTCAACTGCTTCTGGACATCTCACTGACATTACTGCATGCAAACTCCAGGTCCAATAAGTTTGTATATAAAATTTATTAATTTTATGAGGTAACAGAATCATTCCAGCCTAGGGATAGGGTACAGGAATATTCTTAGTCATGTTTTGCATGCCTTTCTGAGTTGTGACTCGAGCAGTTTCCTAAATGGAGATAATCTCCCAAACTGGAAGTGAGGCCAGCAGGGCTTGCTTCAATAAACAAGCCCTAGCAGTCTAACAAGCCTAACAAGGGAACAGTCCCTCCAGGTAATAACAAAAATATCTGGAACCCAATAACCTGAAAGTTCATTTACTTTTTTAGAGATACTACCACACTGAGATCAAGGAATACAAAGTAGCTGCTTTCAAAGTAAACAAGATACAACGCTGGAACAGTCTCTGGGGAACCTTAGTTAAGTAGAACTATGTCCAGTGAAACCTCCTTTTATACACATATTTTTTACCCAACTTTATTAAAACTGCTGAGTAGCACATAGTCTGCCGTAGCAAAGTTTGGGGATTTTTTTCCATTTATATCCTACAATAAATATGACTGAAGATATGATTTGGAAACGAGGACTACTTTTCAAAGTACCCTAAGCAGGAATTTACACAGATTAGGTTTTTGAGAAGAAAACGACCAGAAGAGCAGCAATAAAGATAAACTCTCTCCTTAATGGCAGGTCTGAAGATGTGTATTTACTGTAATGACACCAGATAAGTATATATATTTATCAGAATACAACATGACAGCAATAGTACCTATTACCTTGCACTGTGGAATTACTACACTTGCCAATAAAATTCCTGCTGGGATGTCATACCTCAATAGTATCTAGACTTGTATCAACAACTTTCTTAAAGAAAAAATGAAGATTTCTTTTTTCCTTAAGGAAAAGGGATTCCTTTCCTTGTAAAACCATGTGCAACTTAACATTTCATAAGTATTCAGCTCACAGAATTTTTTACTTGAATCCCAAACAATAAGAGCAAATGGATGGAGACGTACTAAGTAAATGCAGAATTTTGTCTTGTGAAAACTGGGCTCTTAATAAGTAGACTTTTTTTTAATCATTTTTTTGAGACGTGTGAGCAATACCTACCAAAATGGGGCTGAGTGATACAGCTTCCCAAGCCTTCATGCACTAAATGAGCACAGGAAAATGATAATAACAAAGTTATTTGGTTTTGACTCCTTCAAAGACTTGAATTAAAGCAGCAGGTTTGAAACTACCACCTTAAACACAAGAGGTAAGGGAAGAATTCTTCTAAATTGATTTTCATCTCAGTTTTTTATTGAAAAAGAATGCTGAATCCTGTCAGGAAAAGCCCAAATTTATTTTTGTTTATGCATACCAATGAATTCTGACAGGTATAATTCATAGTCTGTTTGTAATTTATGCCTCCACCTGTAGACAGTGGTGGATTTAAAGTTTTAATATTAAGTCAGCAAAGAAGGAGATATAGCACATATTATTAAGTATGTGCAGATGTTTTATACTGTGATACTTAGCCAATAAATTTCACAAGTAGCAAATCCATGAACGGATGGAGACAAACCAAAAAATATATGGAATTTCTTCTTGTGAAAACTGGGGTCTTAATAAGCGGATTTCTTCAAAATAATTTTTGAGGCATGTGTAAGCAATATCTAATACAATTTCTTTTTAATCTTTGGGAATACACACATTTGCTACTCCTCTCCATCAAAATCAAAGTAGAGGGTAGCAGGACTAAAGACATAATCTGTGAAGTAGTTTTCTCCAGGGTTCCATTTTATCTGCAGATGCAGAATTGCAATAAATCATCCCATGTACAGCAACCAAGATGATCCCAAAAAGCTGTGCCTGAATTATTCTGAGAAGTTCAGCACTGAGGTTTGAATGGCCTGTAATAATTTGGAAGTAACTACTCTTCACTTTTCCCTTCAGATAGTGCAATTTTATCTTATTTTCAGATAATTTTCTGAGAAATGTTAAAATATCTCCATTAAATTTCTGAATTTTAAACAGCAAAGGTATAGAACATTTTTCATGTTTATGTCATCTCTAGGATTTTTTTAAAACCACATGAAATTTTCTTGTACTTTGAACATTTCACATTGACATCCTGTAGTTTTACTGAAATAATACACCTCATATTTAGGTACAAGCTTTTAGTCCATTTCCTTTAAGAGTGATTCACAGAGGTGTGAGGTTCAGTCACTGCACACTTCCAGAAGAAATCTCTTTCTCTCGGATGTCCTGCTTCGAGCCCAAGCCTTGTTGTGCTGTCTTATTTTCAGCCTTACCAGACATTTAATTTTCACTCCTACTTTTAGTTGAACAAACTATTGCTTATCCAAGAAGAGGCTGGGGGAAGAGGAAAGAAAGGCAGAAGAAGACATCCAAATTTGTATTTTAAATGAGACTGTGATAGTCAGCCCATCCATGGTACATGACTTGTCTTCCCTAATCAGCATTCCTCAGCTTGACACTAATGTGCCCTAACAAGGACAGCCAGAAGTTGTGTAAAAATAAAGAGATTTGGCAAAGAGCTGAAGTTGTCAATAAAATCTTACAAGTGACTCAAGGTCACTGTGTCAAATAACTCACTTCAGCTTGTGTAGAACTGCAAATTGACACGGGGAGACAAACAGTTTTTCAGGGCCCTGTCTGCCTGCTGCAAGACAGATTCCAGGCAGATTTCAAATTGGGTGTTTTGAAATCTAAACACTGAAGTATCACAGTTTCATCAGCTCTATCATTTCTGCCTGTGGGCAAAGTAAATTGAAGGCTTCCAAGAAATGTTTCATTCAAAGTTAACTTAAGTATGTGTTGTGCCTCATGAACAGGACTTGGAAAGGTATGTCTGCCACACCACTATGAAGCATAAATGAAAAAGGCAGATTAAAAGTATAGAAAAGTGATACTGAATGTCAGGGACAAAACAACAATGTCATTTTAGTCATAGAAGACATGAGAAAGATATAAGCGGTAAAAATTTCAGAATTATATTACTTTTAATTACACAATAACAAAAGAGGCTCCAACTGGAACTTGGGTGTGGTTATTCATGAGGGAGAACTAGATACAATATGATTTAGATTAGATTTTATATTAGAAAGAAACTGGTCAGTTGAAATAAACTACAGATAGAGGAAAGACTAAGATAAGCTAAGAGCTGAAATTAAAAAAAAATTAGCATAAGGTATCACAGGAAACTTGTGTATAAACTGAGTAAAGCCTCTCAGTATAGGAATTAAATATTATGGTAAAGTCAAAAGAATTTATAAGGATATAGACTCTATTAAACTAACATAATTAAGAGTAATTTCTAAAAGTTATTCTGGACATTATGGCCATACAGAAAGTTTTGACCTTAAACATAGAGAGTTTTATTACTGCAATGATATTCCTGTCCATACTTCTTTGGTCTAAGCTGTATATATGTGATATGTATTTCACTATTTCTTTTATTTATTTTTTGTAGTCAAAATATGAAAAGATGCAATATTTCTGAAAAATGCCAGGTGAATGACTCTGAGAAGGGATTAGGGGTTCACACCAATATACTGTTGATTTTGCCACTGGAAATTCTTCTGTGTATATTGACAGCTTCAAATACAGAAAAAAACTGCAAATATCTGAGAAAAAAAAAAGAGTTTTGCATTATACATTTTGCATTACGTTAAAAGCGAAGAGCCCAGGCTGTCACTATTCCATTAAAGAACAATATCATCCACATTTGACAGGAAAAAGTTCTGTATCTCTGTGCCTTATAGATGAAAACATGTTACTGGATTCAGAAAATTGGGACCTCCTGGGGCATTTGATGGAGTTAATAGCAGCTGTTTCATTGAAACAAACATTTTGGAATGTAAAAAAAAAATCCCACCATATTAAAACTAGCATTTGTAGCTATTTTGCAACATAATAATAAATTAAGCAATGAACAAAGTTGGTTTTAAATACAAAAATAATTTGTAAAGAGATACTTTAAATAATCTGTGTTATTTTTCTTTCTAAAAAGCTGTTGTTTCTAATTATAGAAAGGAAAAAAGGCCAACAAAGCCAACCTGCTCTTATCTTGGATAAAGAAAACAAACCAAACTCACAGCTAAAAAAGACCATTCAAAGTAATTTTTTTCTGCTTCTTGTTTTATATTTAATTTTTGGTATGTTTTCCAAAATGTCTAGTGGTTAAAAAAGAAAACATTTTTATGTTACAAGTCGTCTTTAATCTTATGCCCTGTTTGTACTATCCAGCTCAGCTCGTCTAGTACATGTAATTTGCTGAAACTCACTTGCTTACTGAGCAAGGTATATTAGCAAAGGCCATTAATCTAATATTTTTGAACAATGAATAGATGTTCTTTTATATTGTACCCTTGATAAAGTCAAAAGGAAAAAAGGTAAAACATTCATCAAATAAATTATTCATTAGAAATTAACCACCAAGTTCTAAGAGTAGAGGGCTGATATTTGTATGTTTATGGTGACTTTCTGAGTGCACTGAAACTGAAAGTATCTCCGGAGACTCTTAAAATTAAAACCTGAGTTTATGAATTTGGCAAAATAATGGAGGACTTTAAGACGCATAGTTGGAGACACTTAGCTTAATTACATATGTGTGTATTTTCCTTTTAACATTGTTTTTATTCTAGTATTTTTCTTTCTGGAAGATTAAGTTAGCCTGTTAAAAAAAATTGCAAAGCAAGTCACGCAAAAGCTCCTTTCTGCATTCTTTGATTTCAATGACATTTGAATTAGGAAAAGGGAATAGAAAATCTAGACTGCAGACAGCATTTGCATTGAATTTCAGACTATAGATTAAATACCTGGAATGATCTTAAACCAAACCCAGAGAGGAAAGCTTTGCCATTAAAGTGCTGTATAAACATACATTTTCATTAAATCTTCCTCATACTGCAGATTAAAATTTATAGAAGTTGATTAGTAGCTAGTAAACACTTAGACTGTGCCAAAATGTTGCTGTGTGACCTCTGTGATGTGACTACCAATCAGGAGTTGTGAGAGCAAACAGAAGAAGAATAAATAGTGCACAGTGTGGACATGCTTGTGTTTATTTATGCAATCAGAGCTTCTCAAGTCTTTCTTCCTGATGAACTACTACTCAGCTGAGAGAAAAAAGAAAAAAACAGGTTATAGAGACAGTGCAGATTGCCTGCTGGAGTGATTACACACGAGGACCAAAGTTGCATGAGTAAAACATTAAACATAAGACAGCTTCAAAATTATGTTTTGAAAGAGTTCACAGCACAATTATGAAACCTAGAAAATTAATTGAGGATACAATCCTGTCAACATGTATTATGAATTAATAGTGATAATTTTTTCTCTTTTATATTCTTGGAGGACTCATTTCTATCTGTTAGATCGAAATAAGTTTGTTAAAAAACCCCATCCACCTACATATGTATTAAGACACTGATGTCTCCTCATGGATCCCTCTACTTAAAGAGAAAATAGTTTGATATTTCAGAATTCAAGTTGCATTCAAGAAAATTAACTGTATCTTAGCCCACACTAGCACAAGAGGGTCCAATTAAAAAATCTTTTAATAATTGCATGTAGAAGACATCAGAAGATATCAGTAAGAGATCCTTCATATGCTCCTTCATATTTCATATGCAGATGACAATAAAGCCCTGGTATCTTAGCAAGATCATTGATTTCAAAATATCTCCATATTTAGGGTCAATATTTTGGTCTGAAAGCTTCCTGAATTGGCAGCAGCCTGTGAGTGTGCCTGTTACAAAAATATTTTATTAAATAGGAGACAAGGGTCAGTCAATTAAATTTAAGAACAGCAGGAATAAACAGCTCCTGTTAAAATCAGATGGAATATTCTTCAGCTCAAACTTGACTATCAGATCCAGGGAGGTATTTGAGGGGCAAGCATAATACAAAAAATAAGTTATCATATTTAACAATTTTAATGGCATTATTATTAATGAGGGTTTTTTGTACTAATTAGGACTGTGTTCTTACAGCTGGACAAGTAGTAACTGCCATATTGTGATTAGGTTTTATCAATTTCTGTTAGGTTAACAATAAATTCTTGGCAGTCCTTCCCCTGTGTGTGATGTAGTCTTTCTCTGCAATAACAACTTTGTACATCTCAGTTTATTTTCTTGAACTATATCCCAGAAGCTCAAACAAACTGCATGTACAATTGTTTTAAGTTCTGTGCATAGACATCAGAAAAGCTGGCAGTCCAAAGCTGCAGTCCTGTTAAACATGATATGACAAGCCAGGAAAAAACATTAGGAAAACAAACAACTGTGTTGTATCTAGCAAAGTGAGGGGGAAAAAAAGAGGTTAAAATAACTGCCTTGAAAGCATGTAATAAACCAAAACTTTAAGTTCTTCCTCCTTATCCAGAGCTGTGTTTTTTCCTCCTTGTACTTTAGGATGATAGAATCAAAATGTGACTTGGTGATGCTTTCTCACCTGTATCTTTTAATCCTTATTAAATATTTGATTACTGTCCTTTTTGGATACAAGGCCAGTTTAAGAAGTTTTTTCTTCATTACCATTGCATCTAGTTTTTCATACATCATGACATGAAAAACCACAATTACAATTTCCACAACCAAAAAAACAGGAGGACTAAGTTAGGTATGAAATTCAGGGTGCAAGAAGCAGAATGCTTGCAAAATGTAAATGCAGTTGTCTGGATCTGGTTTGGCTTTGGTAGGACTTTTTCAGCACACACCAGCAGCTTGATCTGCTTCGGGCACTAACCAGACCTCTTTATTCACCCATTTAAATGTCTTTTCAAGGGCTGACATCAAAAATCGGGATGGAGGAAATCCTTGCCTCCAGACAGGTTGAGAACACGTGCCTGGAACACTGGTTTTGCAGAGCTGCAGCCTTAAATGTTACCAATGTGAGGAGGAACAATCACCTGAAATGCCCAACACGTGGGGATACAACTGTTCCAGTTTCAGCATGTGCAGTTCTGAGCAGTCATTTCAGAGGCTGCATCTTTCCTACCTGCAGGATGTGTGGAGCCATTTACAACCACGTTCCCTGCAAGGTGAGCAAAGCCAAAGAACTCACCCTGGTGCTCTCTAGAATTCCTGCAGCAAATGTGTCAAAGAAAAAAGTGAGAAGAGAAGGAATTTCTGTTGATTAACTCACAGCTCAGAGAGAACTGGACATGGACAATCCTGCTACCAACTAAATCTAGAGTCCCCTTATCCATACAGAGATCAATCTAATTGCTGTGGCATCTTATCATCCTCTCTTCATTAACATAAAATCGCACACCAAGTCAACAAGCATTAATTTGGATCACAGAAGAAGAGGTTATTTTCCAACTGGGAGAACAGAGAATTAAAACCAAACCTAAAATGATCTTCCCTCTTATGGGAAGCAGCTCGCTATCCAGCTTTTCTCTCTGCCTTCCTGCTCCATGGTTTTCCTTCTTCATTTCCTTACATAAACAGAATACACATGGAATATAAATTCTTTTGTATCTCTGGCTAACATTTTGTATACAATGAATTGCTATTTAAGCCATCAGGAATGTAATTAGGATAATAACTAACTAGGCAGTAAAAAACTTTTCTTCTTCCTCTATTCAGCCTCCCCTCCCTCCCCCATGTTTCTGCACAACTGGAGGATGTTAATTATCTTTAACAAAAGGTAAAAAATCCCTCTAGTGAATGTTAAAAAAACCCCAAACTACATGGTTTTAAATTAGCTGCTATGTTAACTCTTGCATATCAGTAAATTAATTTTAGCTTAGCAAATATAGCAGACCTAGCTCAAAACATGTGTACATAGAAGTCTTAGGCAAGAGCTGCACTGAAAGACAGATGTACTTATAAGCCATTGATGAATACAGAGCACGAGTTGTGGGGTATCAGCACTTCAGTTTCTGCACCAGCTCTGTTGCTCCAAGTGTGAGAGGAAGCTCAGACAGACTGCAGTACTTGGGAATGGGTTACACCTGTACAAACACAGGTCTGCTGATGTTAAACGGAAGATATAGGAGAAAATCTGCATGGTGAATTAGTATTAATAGTAAGACTGTCCATTATCTTTTCTATTTCTGTAGAGTAAAGCATAACAAAAAGACTGCTTCTAGGGTCCTTAAATGGGTTGGGTTCCACCCCAAAAGCAAAGCTTTGAGAAAATTGCCATTGCAGTCAATTTGCCTCCCTTTGCTCTCTGTGGATTCCCCAGCATATCTGACATAGTCTTTCTAATTTTGGGTTTAATTTTAGGTGGCAAATTCTGTGATGGCTATTTAACCATTCCAGGGACTGACTTAACTCAATTTAGGTATATTGTGTTAGGTCTTGTAACAGCCTAGCTGGGATTTTTCTATTCCTACTTTCATCCCGATGCAACACTGAAAACCTCAGCACAGATGGTTCAGCTTTATAATACGGTAATTTAAAGTGTATTATCTCAGATGTTTTGGCAGTTCTGGATGGTCTGAGGAGGTTTTCTGGCAAAAGAAGTCAAGCTGGTACAATATTGTGATGAAAAGGAAGCAATTATGATGTTTATTTCTGATATATTTTGTAGCAAATGATGACTCAATCTTAATTCAAATGCAGACAGATATTTATCTCACTGAAGAAATTAAACTTCTAAGAAAAAAAAGCAAAGCAAACAATCCATAGCTATCTGCCTGTATCTAAAAAGTGTAAACCTTTGCTTTGAGAAAATGCTACCTCTTCATGCTATGGCAGAGTAACATGTGGTGGACCATAAAAATCAGGAAGAGAAGCTGTGCATAGAGGCTGTAACTCCTCTGCATCCATCCCAACTCAGATCTAACAAAACCTTAAATTATACTGCTATTAAATTTTGAGCCTAACAAAATAACTGATGAAATCCAGACGTATGGTATATCTTGACAAGCTTTTATTTTTCTATTAAATTTATTTTAAAGTCTGTTATTACTCCTTGCAGAACTTAATGCAGCGCTGTGTGATGGCAGTTGTGTAAAGAGAAGAGACTGCAGCTGAGATAGAAAATTTCTAGATTTGAACAAATTTGTGGTTACACATGCTAGCACTCAGAGAAGAGATTGACAACCTAATATTAACAGACTTTGCAATAGGCAAATAAAGTGTGATCAATTTGGCTATAAGGAAAACACAGGACAGAAATAAATTTTAACATGATTTTGAACTAATTTTTAGAGAATTTTTTTATTACTATATACAATGGACAAAAATATAAATTTTTTGGCTACAGGAAGGCAGTCCATTTTGCTTCTAGAAAATCCCAGCCTGGTCTCAACTAATTGGAAGGGATATGAGTGAGATTTAACAAAAGGAAGTATACAAATATTCATATTAGCTATTCATAATAGAGTCCTGTGGTTTTTTTTAATTGTAGTAAAGAGTTTTTGAGACACATGTACTGTATAGTCATTCTGTAAACATGTCGAGTAATAGCCAAATAAATGGAAATCAATTTAAAAAGAAATCAACCCTCTTCCAACAGATAGCTTTGTTCAAACACTCAATTTGAGTAAAACTCTACAAAGACTGCCAGTCCACCCAGTCCATTCCCATCTGATCTGCCCAAGAGGGCACTTCTAGATTGGGGAATAGTTGCAAAGAAAAAGCCAAAACCTTCTAAAGCTGCATATACTTAATTCTCCAGAATGTTGGTGCCACCTGCCTGGTTGCTCAGCTAAATGAGTGAAGTAATCAACAACAATTCTAACACAACCTGTCTGCCTGACACTTCTTTGAAGTTGAAGCAATGGAGTCATGACCACAAGTGCAGGAAGAACAGAAGGTCATGCCACAGGCTCATCAGTCAAGAGATCCATAAGTGGTTCAAAGAAAATGTCTGTGCACAGAGAAAGGAACAAGGAAAATACAGAATTCTTCTCATGTTTGTATTTTTTTTATTCAAGCTTAACAGCAAAAAAATTACATAGTAGAATAAATGTTCAATTATGTAAATCGAGCTTAATCCATCCTTAAGGCTACTCTAAAATAATCCATAAAAAGAAAAGATGCAGGGAATATAATTTATCTGTGCTAAGCAAAAATTCCACCTCAGAAATGCTCCGGAGCACACCTAGGTGCTGTGCAGCTTTCAGAAGAAATAGTGAAAGGGAGCCTGAAAGCAATGTATTTTTAGCAGAAAAGAAAAGTTTGGGTTTTGTGCTCAGCACTTTAGGAATAGGTGATGTTACACAGGTCAGAGTGCTGAAGGTGTAACAACATGTACTTACCTCTGGGAAAGAGCCAAGTTACATGTACCAGCCAGCTGCAAAATAGTCACACCACACTTGCATTTGTTTAACCCCATAAAAGGTGCCCTCAAAAGGCATAGTAAAGAAGAAAAATCCTTGAATATGTTAATTCTGCTATCACAGATAGCAAATAATTTTAAAATAGGTTAGCTAGGATAAGTTCATGTTTCTTTTGTTGTCTGTTAATCTGCTCAAGCACCTCCAGGGAAATTTGGTTGGTGTGGTATAGGAGATATTGTTTCTATTCTCTGAACAATAATTTAATTCATGACTACCCTTTCACATAGAAGTAACTGCCAACACCACAGAGGAATATGTCTCAACAGGCAGCATTACATGTTGATACAGCAGAGGTCTGGGAAGCTAAGCACAGGCATTCAGTTTCTCATCATTTGATAAAGAATTCATAACTCTTTGGGGTGAAATTAACAACATCACCATTATTGATAACATTCTACTTTGTCCAGCTTGCCACTTAAATATCTTACAGAGCACATATTCTCATCTCAGGATTTGGTTATTGCTCTCATGCTCAGACAGTGGTTCCAAGTCAGCTGTTAAATGTGCTCAGTAACACAGGTATTGCAAGAGCTGAATGCTCCAATATGTTCAAACACAAACACACTCACACTCCATGAAGCAGCGGGAGAATGATTTCTCACAAAACACAGCAAAACCCTCTTTTAATCTAAGGTGTAAATCTGGCAAACTGTTTATGCTGCTTCTTATATTTATTGAGAGTGGTCTCACTGAAATCAGTAGGATAAACGGGTCCATGAATCTTCAGCAAAAAATAGCCAAGGAGAGGAAAGAAACATTACACTTTCCTTTCAATTGATTTGCTGAATCCAAGCAACTGTCACCCAGAATGGAAATCAGACCCTCTGACCCCTAATCCAGTGCTACAGCCCTTCTCATTGCTCTCCCACCTCAGACAAATTACAAACTACAAGGACCTTATCTCCCAGGAATCTCATACAGAATAAAAGCAATCTGCAAAGGGGATGATCAGTCTACTTGTAGCACTATATTTTCCTCAGCTGAGAATTGTGCTTAACCTGAAACACCTCAATAATCAATATCTTATTGCTTTAATGTGTTGGCAATGGGCACTTACCCAATAGCTATCTCCAAAGCCTTTTTTTGTTTGTTTGTTTGTTTGTTTGTTTCCTCCTCAACATCTAACCCAACCTGAGAATAGATTAAATTCTTTGTGAAGTTGTTCTCTACCTTTTCAGGCTCTGGGAGCCCTCACTGAGCCTGGAGCTTATCCACAACCCAAAACTCTTATCAACCTCCCAGGGCCATCAAACCCTGTTCCCACCTCAGCTTCACTCACACACCAGGGGATCCTGGCTTGATTTTAACCCTGAGATCACTGGGGCTGAGGCTGCCTCACCCACTGCTCCCCTTTGTCCTGGCTGTCTTGTTCCTGGGATAGGGATGGGGTGAGAGATTCTGGCTGCCAAAGCCTCCCAGATCCCTCATGGGTCCCCCAACACCCCAGTGCCAAGGAGCTCCCAGACATCATAGCACCTCAACACTGAAATTTCAGCAACATCAGAGAAATCTAATACTAGCTTCTAATTGCTTCATGGGTTTTATGGATATTTTTAGTTAACAGAGTTAACAGCAAATTCGTCAGTAATTGATGGAGTGGCTTTCATGCCTCTATAGTATTGCTTCCTTCTTATTCCCACATCCAGCAAGTGAATTCCTAGTCTGATGCTGGAATCAAACTCCCAGAAAACAATCACCTTCTGTGATCAAATTTGCAACATGTTTGCAGCATGCAAATACAAAAAATATTTGTATTTTTTTTGTAGCATAAGACAAGACCATAGATCATTCAGCTAGCAATAGGATGTTTCAGATTTAGAAGTTTATGTTGACTTGAAGAACACAAGTGACCATGTGCATGGCAGGGATGATAATATCTGAGTGCTGTAACACCAGAATATACAAGTGATTTTTGTCTATTTTCCTTTATACAAAGAAAAAAAAATCATATTTTCCAGAGTAAATGCCTTTAATTTTTCAAAAGATTCCACTTTCTACTGAGTATATACTTCACAGAAAGAAGGATAGGAGAAAATGCTGCAGATGGGTGTGTCATGAATTCCAAGAAGGGCAGAACCCTGACTTCAGTGTGACAACTGACACATCCCATTAGGGAATGGCCTCATTACAAAACTTGTCTGTAATTAAAAGTTTTGCATAGGAAAACGCTAAAATACTTCACCAGTTTTATTCTGTGCTACTTATCACACAGCAGTTTGAATTTCAGTGCAAGTGCCTTGTCAATTAAATTTACGGTACGCTGTGTGCAAGTGTAATTACTTTCTCTAAATTCTTTTTTTCTTAAAGAGATCTGTAACTCATAAAAAAAATTGAAAACAAATTTTAAATAATCCTGATGTTTATTTCTGATGGTTTTGGAGAATATATAGTAGGACATAGCAACTTTCTATTTCTTGTGATTAAAGATTATTTAGGCCTTCAGATACAAGTTAATGATGAAGTGTTATTTCCATGCTCTATGATAAAAATAAGTGTCAAAGTAAAATTCATTCATCATGATGTGGTGTATGAGAATGGATAACTTTTTAAATTTTAAAATAATAAGATATAATTTCTCAATTCCCAGTTTAACCCTAAAAGATGGCATTTGCTTAGTAGAATAAGGTTTTCTTTTTCATTCCAAAATTTTGTTCTCTTTATCATCAGATTGCCTGAGAGAATTCTACAAATTTGTGGCTGACCTGATCACTCTCCTGCCAGATGTGATTCATTCTGCTTTCCCAGCAACACCACTGGCATTGCTTTTTATTGGCACTGAGTCTGAATGGGCTTCAGTGCTTTGTTTAATCAAAGACAGTTTTCTTTTTGCTGCATAAAAGATTTTTACAGAAATTAAAGTTTGACACTATGCACAGTCTAGAGGTTTGGTTTTTTCTAGAAATTGTTGAATAAATCAACAAAGAAATTTTAACCATACCCCCCCAAAATAAGCATTTTCCACATAGGAATGAGCTTCCGAATGCAACTTGTTTTTCAGGATCTGCTAGGGCTCCAATAAGAGAGTTAGTCATCTTTTGCCAAGAATCGAAGTGTGACTTTTTTTTCATTTTGTTTGGGTTTTCTTGGTGCAGTGCTAGCTGTGTCTAATTTAGGAATGACACAGATAAACAAACTATCATTATCAAGGTACCTGACTATAATTTATCTTGTGTTTTGAGTAGCACGTCTGAAGCTTGTGAGAGCATGATATATTTTGACAAGGTTAAATTTTAAAAAGTTGAATCTGTTTCTGAACATGCCTTACATTACCTTTTTGTTAGCAGCAATTTGCAATAATTGTATTAATACCCACCTGTAAATTAAAGGAGAAACCTCTCTTGTGGCCAGTGAACTGTACTGATTGGCTTTCAAGAAATCTGAAACTGAATGTGTGCATCATTTCAGGACATCTGGGGTTTTTTATGATCAATAAACATGATTATATGAAAAGCTTTCAGTGACAAGCTGATGTTGAGAGGACACCGAAGCAGTTCCCTCATGTTCAGTTTTTCAATTGAAAGAGACATTTTTGCTAATTGTTAATGCTGCCACTGGCACTTAGAGAAGTACATGCCTAAGACATCTGCAGAGGCAGAGCTTAAGGATCTGTGGAAGGAAGAAAATGAAGGTGTGAAGACTTTGTTGGGCGATAAAATATATTTCTCCTAAGTACTACCCCTCCATTCTTAGGCTGGTGTGGTTTTTTAAGAGCTTAGGTTACACTCAGAAAACTGATCCTTAGGCATGAATACGCAATCTAGCAAGTTTCTAATTTTATTGGTGGTAATATGGATGCCACAGACACCCCTCTGCCATTTCAGGGACATGGCTGAGCTATATTCTCTGGGCTGTTCTTTGTCCATTTTCCATCTTCAGTGGAATAAAATCCAGCACTACAGTAAAAGCCCATTTAATTGTAATTTCCATCATCTCCTGGTGGTGCTAACACAGTTACAAGACTTTTGGAAGGTTCTAGGTTTGACAAAATAAGGTGGCTTCTGTTGATAAAATCTTTTCTCTGGCATAAACTAAATACCTCTAAAATGTCATGCTTGCATGTCACCCTGGTTTTTTAAGATTTTCTAAGCCTTCTGATGTTGATATTCTTGTAGCGAACTTTCTCACACACTTTCTGTAAATAACTCATTGTTTTGTATTCCTTTATGGAGGAGGAGAAAGTTGATGGACTGTTAGTTTGTCCAGTGTCATTGGAGAGGTGGCACTGTCACCCTCCAATCCACTGCCACTTTTGGAAATCTATAAATGTTGGAGTCAGAAAATAAACTCCCCTTTTTTCTTCACCTTGACAACAGCAGTGTGTGCTTGTGTTTTTTCGTGTCCTATAGTGACACTTGCATTATTTGGAAAAAAAATAATATTATCTATCAGCACATTCTCTATTGGGGATGATCATATGGGCCTCAAGCTCAGCTGCAGACTCAGGATGATAACAATAGATGTATTTTGACAGAAAAGAGAATAATAAATTGCAGGTCTGTGTGAGCATTATTCAGTAATTCTATAACAGGGGTAATATAAGGGTTATGTTTCTTTTTGGAAATGAGACTTCCAATGAATCAGACATCTTGACAGAAAGACACAGCAAAAATAAATATAACTACAACACTTCATTAAAGTAAAAGTATCTTTACTATTAATATACAAATGGTGAAGAGTGACAAATAATTGATATACTTTAAGCCATACTTTCAATGTCTTTCATAAATACAAAACCAGCATCTGCGATATTACTTCTTTTTACAGTATAGAGATATATATATATACACACAGCATTTCATAGGGACATAAGATTCTGAAACAATAAACAAACTAGCTCCAGTGGTAGCTAACTTATCAATATATAATTCAGGTGGCAGATATCGCAAGTGGGCTGTTGACAACGTGTGGAATAACAAAAACAATAGATGGTATGCTTTAGCTCATACTGTACATAGCATACAAATACGTACCGACTGCTCAGTGCAGCAGGAAAGCCTTTTTTATTTTTTTCTCCTTTTAAAACGTTGTCTAAGTAGTTCAAAACTCTTAGTGAGAACTCTATACCATGAGCAATAAAATTATCTTCTGGGGGAATCTGACTCCCCTATGTATTTGTCATTGATCTGTAGAGACTCTGTGGGTTCGTCTTGCCTTCCTCCAACCCTGAATTTTACATCCGAAAAACCATAGCCTTACTACATGGGGGAGTTAAAGGATGTGGCAGGGTTAATTCCTCCTCTTCCCTGGTTTTCAGAGCTCTCATCACCCTGCCTTTTGGCAGTGCCCTTCAGCAGCCTCCCTTGCTTCTGTTGCTCCCCTTTTCCCTTGTCAATGGTAAGGAGAGATGCTCCCAGCCCTCTCCTGGCTCCCTCTTTGGCACCTGGTCTCCCTGGCTTCCCTGAGCTCTGTCGGCACCGCGTCTGGTCGCCTCGCCCGCTCCCCAT
Organism: Arremon aurantiirostris; assembly: GCA_035583995.1. Taxonomy (NCBI): domain Eukaryota; kingdom Metazoa; phylum Chordata; class Aves; order Passeriformes; family Passerellidae; genus Arremon; species Arremon aurantiirostris. The sequence continues at coordinate 13,849,431 of JAXCLO010000001.1, read as the reverse complement.
CTCACCTGTCACCTAAAAGCTGCCAATACAAATTTGGCAATAAATATTTATCTCATTTCTCTGGGCTAAAAATGGCCAATATTCAAGTTTGAAAGTCAAACATTATGAGGATCTCAATGCCTCTTAAGAGAAAAGATAGACTGCTAAACTGAGAATTCTCAGAACCTGATCCAAAGCCAAATTTGAAAGGCTTAGTTTGGCTCAGGTCCAAGTAAATTGATATAAGAACACATATGAGCAGTGGAAATACTGAAGATCACTTAAAACTTACAGAACTGCTGTCAAGTGGACAGGGTATTTCAGGAACTTGAACAAATCTGAAAAAGGGGTGAAGAGTTTTTTAAAAAGGTTTATGTAACCATGGTAGCTTTTCATCTATCAGAAAGATTATCTGAAGCTAAACAAGGAGATTTAAGAAGTATCATTACTTACTTACAACGTTTTCATCTTCACCTAAAGAAATATTGCAACCACAATGAGTTATTTAAAGAGATGTTTTCTTTCTGGACATAGTATTGTCATTGGATATTCTATCATAATTTCCTGATTGGTGAAAACTCCTGATAGAAAAACCTCCTCTGTGCAAAATGTGAGTAGGAGTCTGGCAGGACATTTGAGTTCCACTTACACCTGGAAATCTGGTTCACAAAAACAGCTCCATTAGCTGAGGACACATAGAGCCTCACTGAGATGGATAAATAAAATCCAGGTCCTGCTGGAATCAGTTTTTGTCTTAAATCCCGGGGCCTGGATTGAGACCTGTTTTCCTGCACTGTGACCCTTTGTGCATCGCTCTTAGTATCTCTCCATAGATCAAAGAGGTCTTGAGCTTTCTCAGAAAATGGTCTTTTTGGAGGTCCTTTAATCAGGAGTGAATATCCAACAGACACAACTATTGTGCAAAGAGGTTTCGTCCTACAGCAGCTTACATAGCAATGGTGAGGCTGCAAATGACTGCAAAATGAACATTCTCTCCAGTTTATCTCCAGAGGTAAAGTGCTGGGAAGATGCTCCATAGCATCTTTCAGATTTGAGGATTTAATGTTTCAGATTTAATGTTTTAGGTCTAAGCACTTAAATAGAACTAAGGAGACTTTCTATCTGACTCTTGAACTTGAGAAATTGGTCAAAACACCCCTACACATCCACTACATTCTTCATCTATTTGAAACTTTTCAGCATTAAGACATCCACCATGACCTTCATTGGAATCGGGATCTCAAAAGATTTTTGCAAATTTTGTGTTTCAAATATTTATGTCATTTGAAAATAATACCTTCAGTTTGATTTAAATGAATATTTGAGAATATTTGAGCAGAAAAGTATGTGACAGCAAAGATTTCAATTATTTTAAACAGCCTTTGTAGACAAATTATTGAAGATTTTTCTTTAATAAAGCAGAGTGGCATGCTATCAAAAGGCACAAATACATTTCCATTATCTGGTTTAGGAAACAGAAAAAAATGGCATGATGATTATACTACAGTTTGATGATTGGCACTTAAATAAATAATCAAACTAATTACCATCATAAAAAGAAAGCCACTTTTGTTTGGACGAACATTGATGCAGAGGCTGAAGACAGCAGTTGGGATTTACTGCACCAGGGGCTGGTGTCAAACAGCCTTTGGAGATGATGGCCACGGTGTAACTACGTTGTAGATATCTATGAAGAGATAGAAAGTTGGCCCAATCCTGCAAGGTTTCTTATGAAAGTACATCCATCTTCCTGCTCACATCCACCCCAATAATGTCAGTGTGGTGCCATATAAGGGGTGGGTTCGACCACACAAAATTTCTTGCAAGACCGAGGCCTGAATAAATTAATCTTTGTCACATTAGGCATTAGCATCACCAGAATAGCAAATATTTCTGCAACAACAAAAAAAATCTTATAAGTCAAAAAAGGCAAATAAACAAACAAAACCAGGAAAAATCTCTCCAGGGTACATTTGATTACTAAATTGTAAAATATTAATTAAAAATTTCTTGTTATTGTGGAAAATCAGAACTCAAGTCCACTAAAAACTAAAAAAATACCAAGGAGCTTTAAGTAATTTCACTTAATTGCACTCCTTTTTTTTTTTTTTGAAAAGAGATTGTCACTGCCACATTTTGTTCAGTACTAATTTCAATGGCTCCCTCCCACCTTGGTCCCTGGAGTATGTTAGTGTAACAACTCAGATTACTTTTACAAATAGTTATAATTTGTCAACTCTTCTGACATTTCATACTAACACTTAAAATTACTTTAGACAGTAAAAGTGACATTTATACAGATACCTGTTTTTGTTTGTTTTGTTTTTTTAATCTAGAATAGGAAAAGAAAATAAACAAATGTTGTTATTCCAGTTCTACATATATCTTACAAATTACTATGCCAAATTATTTCCTCACTTGGAAATATTTGGAACTATTTGAAATATCAGTATTCTTCAGCATTCTTTCATAGTGAGAGTTTGGTTTTCTCCTGCACAGCACAGAGTTAAAGCACAAGAGATAACCTCTTAATCCATAGACCAAAAAGGTGTGCTTGGACAGCCCATCAGAAATTTAGAGCTGTTTTATTCTCAGCCCTCACACAGATACACTGCCAAGAGACATAACAGCAAGAAAAAATTAAATACTCCTGGAAACATCTTTTTATTTGTAATGCAGCATAGTGGGAAATGATTTTGCTTCCAATATTGAAATAATACTGCAATATATTTTGCTTGTAAAGAGTAGCACAGGTGTATTAGCAATAAATGTGCTGACAAGACCTCTTAAATCTTCCAATCCCTTCACACTGTAATTAGAGGTCGTATAAGGAAAAAAAAAAGAAGAAAAAAACAAAACAGAAAAAACCACCAATATAGAACTGTTAGGTCATTTTTTTTGGGTTTTCTTTGTGTAAGTTCAGCTAAAAAGTACTAAAATTTGAAATGCATCTGCAGTTGAGCCTAGACGCTGTTAGTTCTGCTACATTGTATAGGCACCTTCTTTTGGAAATGATCAGGCTAGCTTCAGAAAAAACACCATTTGTGTAGAGAAGATTGAATGGTACCATGCACATTTGTCTCAGCTGGTGAAGAGGAAACTATGTCTACCATCTTCATCCTCATCCTGGTAAAAATATTGTGTGAGAGGAGGTTCAAGCCACACCAACCACATTATTCCCAGCTGCTGGAGTTGTCCAGGTTCCTTCTGTGCATTTTGATAGAAGAAGAAAGCCCAGCTGCAAATACATACTTTCTGGAAAGACTACAAGTCCATATAGATAAATAAAACAACTGTTCTCCTAATTATATGTTATAAGCAGGCCTGCTTGCTGTGTGCTTAGAGAGAACCAGGAAATCTGATTAGAAATTATCAGAAATCTGATAATTTCAAGCAGTTATTTAGTAGTACTGCCTGCCCATTATGTGGGAGTAACATTTAGTATTCATAAATTAATATCTTCGTCTTTCCTTCATCCAGAATTAGTGTCTCAGCATTTAGAGATACTTCTTTTCAGCAGTTTTCAATTGTAATCTTCCATGACTTTCATCCCATATTGCCATCTCCTTTTACCCTTTTTTTTTTCATTGGTACTGATTTTGTGGGAACTTGGCCTCCTATCCTAGCCACACCAGCAGTATGCCTCTGTCCTCAACTCCTTGGTTCATTTTAGCTATTTCTCAAACTGAGGAAAAGTTGTAAAAAACTCATAAAATAACTTGGTTTTGAAAAATAAGAAATACCTACGAAGTAAATATAAATATATTTATATATATATATATATATTCTCCTCAGCTCTTTCAAATGCACTTCAACTTGGGTTAACAAGAAGGTTATTATGATATATTCCTCAAATTTAAGGAGATCCTTTTACATTTCACATTCAGTTTTACTGTACAAAAGTCAAAAATTACAAAGACTTCAAATATGATCAAAATTCAGATGGAGCAAACACAATTTGATGAGTAAAAGTACACTTAAACCTCACGCATGACTTAGATGTGGAAAATTCACAACTTACTCTACCAATTACTTCTGACAAGTAGAATTTTCCAGTCTAGTTTTCTATATGGTTTATCTACTTCTTTCAAAGCAAGGCTTTGAAGAGTTTGGTAGGTGTGGATACACTATGCTGGAATGGAAACAAATTATATTGCTCCAGTTAGTGACACCACTAAATCAATTATTAATTCATATGAATGAATTTAAGATCAAATAAATCAGTAAGATTTCCTGGTGGGGAGTGTTGATCGGAATAATAAAAAGGAATATCTTAAAGAAAGCTTGATATGAAAAACATATATTTGGTTGAATATAAGATTGAATTACTCAATAATTTAAAATTGTTCCAAATTGCTTCGATAAAGTCGTCTTTCCATCTGTTCTCACATTGTTCTTAAGACAAAGGGTATAAAATCATAAAGGGAAAAGTCCTGATTCAAAAATACCAAGTTTAATATTTTATATAATGATTGGGGAGAAAAGGTATTTGCTTCATTAAACTACAGTTTTATCCCTTAGCTAAATGGTTTGAACTAAGACCAAAATGAAAACCCTGTATGTATAAATATGTTGGGACAAATTTTGTAAGTTTTCATTTGAAGTGAAGATTATGATTAAAAGCAGATTTCTTTTTACGCCTTGGCTGCATTTTAGTTCACATGTAACTTCCAAACTTTCATACAGAAAACCTGAATCACTGAAAATCCTGGAGCCTTTCAGAGTCACACTCTTGTAGTTAGGATGAGGCCAATGGACTGTTGTGAAATATTTAGCCAATTTTTGAGTTTGTATATTGTGAGTACTAGCTTTTTTAAAATGTATTGATTGAAGAACCCAGGAGAAACTGCAGTGGGACCTGGTTCTGTGCTGAAGTGTTTTCTTTTTTTGAGTGCCTGAAATGATAATCGCAGCTGGAATGGCTATGGAGTGTCAGCCAGAGCTAAGGTCTTAAACATTATACTGAGACTGGTTTAGTTGTTTTTTTTTTCTAAAGGCAACCTAAAATTTCATTTTATTATAAATGGAAATAAATACATTATCATATTTATGCACTTTGTGTATGTAGCTTGCATTGTAAGATCTGGAAAGGCCTGATGTGATTTTTTGTGGTCAGGGGTGCTTCAGAATTTTTCTTCTAAGTAGACACTCTTTTTCATATAATAAATTACAGTTCTTATTCTGCAGATTTTCCAGATTTACAGCATGGGACTTGGTGTCAGCAAAATTGCATACTAAAACCATTAACAACCAAACAAGAAAAAAAAAAAATAGAAAAGAACTGTAGACAGGAACTGTTTCATCGTATGTACACATGTACTAACTATTCCAAGCTTAAGTTTCCCAAGAAATTAAGGTCAGCTGTAAAGTTTTGGTCACAGGATTACTTCAATCCAAATGCATTATCCAGACAGCTGTAGTTTATCTTATTATGCTTTGCTATCATCTTCTTTTGACTGGATGATGTCATTAGCAACTTTGATTTCTATGGTTTCTGGATTTAAAGCTTCTTTGCCATTTTCCTCCTTTAGTGGCAGCTTCCTATTGAAAAAAAAGAGGAATCATGGTATCACAAAAATAAAACAATCTGTAATCTAAGTCTATAACATATATACAGTTCATATAGGTCACAGTGTAGAACAACAGTTTTTTTTTAAAGTAATGTATAGTTATTTTTTTTATGAGCACTGAGGTTCTTTACTTTTAAAACAGTTCATATTAACTCTTTCCATTTCTATAAAGCCACGAAAATCACGTGGTAAGAACATGGGTGCTTCTCAAAATGCAGTTCTTCAATAAGACAAAAAAAAACAAAGTCTAATTACCTGACCCAGGAGAGTACAGAGGTATATGTTGCCTGTAAATACTGTGAAACACAGTCAAGCTTTTTGCTTGACTTTTAAATCTCGATTAAACTCTTTTTAATGCCTTTTCTAATTGTAAATTCAGTTGTATGCAAAAGAACACAGCTATTATTGGAGATTATGGATTATGCCAAGACATAGGTAAAGAATTTCTTATAGTGCAGGAGGTAATGGAAGTTATCATTAGAAAGTTCTACAGTTTAATTTTCATGGATCACACATGTAGCATCGTTAATAACTTACAGCTCTTTTAAGACTTGTAAAAACTCTGAGGATCTGGCAAGAGTCCCCACCCTCTTGAATGTGATCTCATTGAGAAAGGTCTTTAAAAATCATTGATTCCCTTCTGCCAGTAATTAGCTGTCAAAAAATATAGCTGCCAAAAAGATGTATGGTTTACTGAGATGTTCCTGTAATCATGTGTCCTGGGCATAATAGCTCTTAATCATGATTCCAGTTTGGGTTTGCTTTCTGTTTTTTTACTAGGGAATAGTATGAATATGCCTTTTTTTATTCATAATAACTGTTAAATGTTTCAGTAAATTTCTTCTTTGCTTGATTCAATGTCCCAAAGAGCAATACACTGTTCAAAACCTGTCTGGGGAATCTTGTAGGAATGTCTTATTACGAGGCAGCGTTTAATTACAGAAAATAAAACAAAACAGAACCTGAATTCCCAGTCTTATGAAATTTAAGTTGTCTGAAATTAACTAAGAAAGAAGCTGTCTATCCAGAAGTTAAACAATGAGCACACCATGTATCTGAGAGAAATCAAAGATTAACTTGTTCTACTACAGTAAAATACATGGGATATATCATCAGATCTCTGGCTCTGAGCACAGAGGGAGGTATCTGCTAATTGTCTGTTTCTCATGGCAAACCCAAAGGAAACAGATTTCAGGCCACAGAAAGATGTCTGAAAGAATGGAAACAACAGAATCAACATAAATCTATTTTTAACAGAAGGTAAAACACTGGGGCAGAGGAAGGGTGGCTCATGAGATGCATTTTTGGTAAGCAGGCATGTGTGTCAAAAATCTGATTAGGCAAAACACTAAAACAAGTAATAAAAGAACCTCCCACACCTAATTTAATGTAGTTTTGAGAAAAGCAGAGTGATTTCTCAAAAGATGGTGCTGGAAAGAAGGAACTATTTAGTCAAAGACAAAACGGGGGAATTGACAAATTATACTGTGTGGAAATTTAAAGAAATTAGTTTAAGTGGATTAAAACATTTGAAATAGGAAGATTTGCTACAAACCTGTTGAAGGATATTTGACCTCATTGAAATCCATTCTCATGCAAACAGTGAGATAAAATTAACCTTGCTTTTACGTGCAAACAAAGAACACCAACCCAACAAAAGCTATACACAAGTAAAAGCTTTTATGCATAAAAACTTTTCTCATCACAAAGTCCATGTGCCATTCTTAAACCTTATTGTATTTTAAACTTGTTGTTTTGAGTTTTTTTTTAATAGGGTGTGAGTTATGAATGCAAGTTATCATTAGACATTGTTCTTTTTCCCTATGACAACATTTTTATTTTGGAATTTTTGTTTCCATTTGCTTTAAATACATATTTAATCTCTATTAAGAGATTAAATAATTTTCCTCTTTCAATTAACTAATTCAAGTTTAAGTGTTTTAATTATACCAATCTTTCTACACCAAATTTTTTTTTGGCAACATTAGAAAGAATTTTATATTTTTCAGCTGAGCAGACTAATCCTTTCAAAGGTTTATTCATTTTATAATAAAAAGATTTGTAAAAAAAATCCCACAAAAACCCAACAAAAAAAATTTTCACTTTAATCAGATGTTGGCTGCTATCAATTATTAAGAATATTGACTTATCTAGCACTGCATGTGGCCTAACATCAACAGTCTGCTGATACCCATACAAACTTTAGCTTCATATTTACTTTCTTATTTTATAGAAAAAATGACTCCTAGCCATTTTGATACTGGAATTCGCCCAACTGCATTAATACTAACAAAAACCTCAACCAAAATTAGAAACATATTAATGTCAGACTAGGAATATAATTATTGTACCACATTGGATGTGGCATTTTATTCATATTACAAAAGTGTGATATGAAATGCACAGCTTAAACTGATTTCCTGCCAGCATGATTAAAACTTGTTGACTTGCCGATAAAGTGCTTTGAGATAATCTGTCATACGTGGATTCCAAATGTGGCTTTGACAAGGATCATCTGAGATAAGGTAAAAAATAGTTTGCCAAATAATATACTGAGCAATATAATAAAGAATATTGTTGTTAGAAGAAATAATGTCTTTACTAATTAGTTCCCACAACTTCTTAAATTACATATGAATTTCTGAAGTGTAATTTGCTATTATTCAACATAATTCAGTAATTGTTTAAAATATTTTATCTAATTTAACCGCAAGGCTTATCTTGTATATCTTTAAGACACCAGAATTACTCATAATGAACCCCAGCTTTTTTCACTCTCTGCCTGAAATGTCCTTGAAATTTTCTTTCCTGCAAGCTAAGCTCTCCCCTCCAAGATCCCTTCTGGTCATCCTCACCCTGCCCAGCATGTGTTTTTCTGACTGTTGTTGACAATGTATTTTTGTATTATTCCTACCTAGAGGCTGATTTCTCCTCTACTGCATCTTCCCTTTGTGTGTCTCATTTGTGCTTTACATTATTGCCCTGTTTCATTGGGTATGACCTATGGCTGAATCAAAGATGTTTCCATATTCCCCTGGTATCAATGGCCCTTCACCATCTCTTGCACCCTCTTCTCATCTTTATTTTCACAAGTGACACTGTCCCAAATCTTTAGCTGTCTTCTGTACAGCTGTGCTTTGGGCTGCTGATGCCTTTTGCCATTGGTTGTGAGGGAAGAAATTACCAAGAAGGAAGCTGTCGTCATTATTAATATCTCTTAGTAGTTCTACTTTTTCCAAGCACATAATGTCCATCAAATACTTATCAGCTGTTCCTGGGATTTAGTTTTTCAGAGATTTTGTTGGTTCTTTTTTTGTTTTGTTGTTTTTGTTTTTGTTTTTGTTTTTTTTTCTGTCATGACAAAATATTTTTGATTTTAACTTTCTCATATTTCACTACTGACAGCTGATCTAATGATTGTGACAAGCAGAAAGAAGTGAACTGGATCTTTCCTGGTATCATGTTTCCTGCAAGATGCATCTGATTTGCAAACTCTGGTGCTAGAAATAGTCTTGAATCATGAACAAACATGGACCTGGTGCTTTACCCACTAACATATCCAAGGTTTGCTGGACTTGTACAATGTTTACACCTACATTCCCCTGACTCTTTAGATAACTGTGGGCTTTCCACTGTGCCCCTGATTATAAATTCTAATATGAAGAGCAAACGTATCAGTAGTCACTCAACACATTGCATAATTATTTCATTAACACAAGTTCAAACTCTCTGTGCACAGCTTCTTCAAAGAACTATACAGCTTAATGCACTGCTACTTAACTCCCTATTTACTAAAAATATCAATGGCAGCTGGTAGCAAACCTTTTTTTTAATTAAAGGTTCTGGCTCTTACAGTTTTACATAATGGTAAAAAAAATTAAATGTCTTCATATTTTCAGAAAATAAAAAGACTGTTTTGAAAGAACACCCTCTCCTTATAAAAACTATGATTTCATCAAATTATCAACAGGTGAATTTCTGCATTTACTACATAATCTTCATAACCTTGTTGCCTTGAAGATGTCATGAGATAGGAGATTTTCCCAACATGTGGAAAGCGTTGGGCTCAAAGCAAAGAAAACTTAGATGTTTCTTCAGGAATTTCATCCCTGGGCACAAGGCTGGTGGTATTATTCAGAAGGCCAGGGCCTGTGAGCATGGCTGCAAACTGCAAACTGGTTTCTGTGCTGAGAGAAGGTTGTAGGAACAGGAAGGGGGGATGAGGAAAAGGAGCAGAGGCTGCCCTTCAGCACAATTAATCCAAATCCACTGTGTGGACTTAAATACCAAACTAAGTTCTCAGTTACATGTATGAAAGCAGGAAGGGACCACTCCAGTGAGGAGGTGGGTTTCTGGAGCACAGCATCCTGGTGCCCCATCTTCAGGATATGTGGGAAGATGCATGAGAGACTCAATTTAAGATCATTCCTGAGAGCTAGGAGATTGTTCCCACAGGGCAGTTAAAAATTGCTGGGTAGGTGGTAAAGACAAGGTGCAACCAAGTAAAAAATCCTTGTACTGCTGTGCTGAGCCAGCGTTGGTAAAGTACCATGATTTAAGCTGGTTATTGTGAAAACCACACCAATCAAACAAACCCTACACTCCCACACTGCCTTGCCACAGCAGACAACTCTGGTGATGCTGTGTACCTCCCCTCAGAGTGTGGGAAGTTCAGTCTGTCCACACAGCCAAGATCAGCTCATGTGAAACTCCAGGGAATATCAGGCTACTTACTCTGGTTCTGTGAGGGGAGTTGTCTCATTTGGCTCATTTACTGGACTCCCATCTTCATGGCTGGTGATTCTTTCATCCTCTGTTCTCATTTCCACTATTGGCTCTTTTGATCCATCTTTCCTAAAAATTATTAAAAGAGTTTTAGTCTCTTATCATGACATTAACCACGTACATTGCACATAAAGAATTACTAAGATCCTTTCTCTCAAAAGCTGGCAAAGAAAAAGCAGAACTAATTATCAGTGACTAACACCACCAAGACACATTTAACAGCGTGTTCCCAATTCCTTGAAGTCTTCAAAGCATCCTGTATCCATGGTTACTTCCCTAACTCTGTAAACATGATGAATTAGCATCTCAAAAGAGCATTTTGTTTATGACTAATAATAAGGTGACAGCTTCTTCATGGGAATGGATGTAAACTTCCCTAACCTAGTAAAATAACGATTGGATTTGATGCCTAGTTATATTTGAACTTTTCTGGCAGTGTTAAAGAGCTGTTATGTGAGTATACACACCACAAAAGTGTGCTTTAATCTCCTGGATTGTGACAACTCCAGCTGCCATTAATGCAAAGAGTCCTCGTGTGGTAAAAATCGAAGCCTTTCTGCTTTTGCAGGTAGAAAAAACTGTTTCTACATCATATTTCCCCCATTTGAGGAACTGCTAGTCTCTCAAGTAAGTAAATGTACAAATATTGTGCTAATGACACAATTAATTATAAGGAGATGGAGCAGTGAGTGCTGTCATTATGATTTTGTTGGTAAACAAAGAATCATAGAATAGTTTGGGTTGGACGGGACATTTATCATCAGGGACATTTGTCATCTAGTCCATTGCCCCTGCAGCTAGCAAATCAGGTTCTTCAGGGCTTCATTCAACTCTGATTTTGAGTGTTTCAAGCAATGGAATATCTACAGGCTGTCTCTGGGCAACCTGTTCAAATGTTTCACCATCCTCATGGTAAAACAGATTTTCCTCATGTCCAGTCTAAATCTACCCACTTTCACTTCAAAATCATCATCCCTCGACTTTGTAAAAAGTCTGTCCCCATCTTTTTTCATAAATTCTCTTTCAAAGGGACCCAGAACAATCTTTATCTCAGCCTGACCACACAGAGAGTGCTTCATCCCTCTGATCATCTTTGTGCCCTCCTCTGGACTTGATCCAACAAATCCATGTCTTTCCTTTACCAAGGACTGCTGAGCTGGATGCAGCACTCCAGGTGAGTTCCCACCAGAGCAGAGGGGCAGAATCACCTCTCCTGAATTTCTGGTCATGCTGCTTCTGATGCAGCCTGGGACACCTTTGGATTTCTGGGATGTGAGCTCATATCCAACTTTTCATGAACCAGAGTCCCCAAGTCCTTCTCTGCAGGGCTGCTCTCAGAAATACGGATGTGATCTGGAAATATCTGTTCACTGCCACAAAGTATTAACAATACATATGAATTAACAATACTTATTTAAAGTAATAATTAACTTTTATACAGTTTTGCTCTGAAAAAGTTCAGATGATACCTGATATATATATATATATATGCATGTATATATATATGTATGTATATATGTATATACATATAAATACATATATACATATATACATACATATGTATATATACACATATATATACATATATATGCATTTATATACTTTTTTTTTTCAAAAAAAACTTTTGATGAAAATATTTTCTTCTTGTATCCTGGAAGAGCATAAGCTGCAGTCCAGAAACAGAGGGTAACAGAGTTACAATTACTTTTATATTTAACAGATTCTTTTCTGGACTGGCATGTTGTAGGGAGCTGTTAGACTGCTACAGGCCACACCGAAGACCTGGCTAAATTCTTCTCTAATTCATGTCTCACGTTTTCATACTGTTTCTTCAAGATAATGGATAAAACAGGCTTTTGCAACAGGAAGTATCAGGAAAAATCTACCGTACTCTGACAGGTATCCTTAAGGAAAATCTTTCTAGGTTAATAAGAATGTAGCCCAGATAGAGAAATAGTGTGAAGAAGAATTAATAGGTAGAAATCTAAAATATTTCTCTCTATTAAAAAACCCCAAAATTACATGTGCTTATTTATGTCCGCAAGGGACACTTAAGATACACAAATGGATACCAAGCTCATTTTGGTAGATGATGCACTTAACATTCATGGCTACCTCATATCTGGGAAAAGATTAGGGATCTAAGTTGGACTGGTGGCTGGATTGGTGAGTTCTTCTTGCTTTGTTGATACATCTACAGTCTTACAAACAGTGTTGCATGACAAAAGGACTAAAAAAGATGCTACTTGTGACCATCAGTGTTGTATATTTACAGAAGGTAGAAACTGTAGCATTTCAAATTTTAAAGAAGGGAAAGTGATTTGTAGGAAATTCATTATGTCATGGATGTCTCTGTGTGTTACATGGATTGTATAATCATCATTCATTATGTATAGAACATTATCATTTACTATATATATATATATATTGCCTACAAAATGTAACCAAGAACCATATCATAAACCACCCAAAAATCCAGAATGCAAACTAGCGTATTTAAAACAGACAAATGTCAGTGTATTTTACGCAATATCAGTTACCATTATATATATTTAAATGTTGACTCTTCAGGTATCTCCTGGGAGTTTAGTCTGACAGTTTATTACTGCAGAGAATAGGCTAAAATAAGAACGTCCCAAATATTTTAAGCTCTGACTGACTGGAGACCATTCTGACAAGGAAAGAAATATGATTTAACAGCATATTTGTTCTTGCAGAAGAAGTGCAACAGAAGAATTAATATCAAGAGACGAGCTCAGTGCTTTTTTGGGACAGCCTGGAATGGCATTTGATAATAAGATGTTGATAGCAAGGTATAAACTGCTGTCAAGTGACATTTCCAACTTTATCTCCCTAAGATCTTCCCATTTAGGAGAGTCTGTACACCAATTTATAGTTGGCCACTCCTTGAATGGGAAACTTCAGCATAAACTGAACTGCTGTGCTCAATAGGAAAGGACAGCTGGGTCAGGGCCAGAAGCTTCACATCTTGATTCTATCAATCTGGACAGGCTGGCTTCACAGGATGGAAAAAACACTGCTAGTCTTCCTCTCACTGTCAGATGTGAAGAATCAGGAAATAGCTAGTTTATGTAATTAATTCTATTAAGAAGCATTATAAATACTTTTGTGTCCTCTCACAACTGGTTTTGTCCTGTGGAGTTGTTTCTGAAATGGCAACTCTTTCAAGAGGAACCCAACCAAGATGTGTAGCCAAGTTATTAAGAAAGACACAACCTGAAACCAAATAGCCAGAATTAAATCCCCAAAAGGGACTTACACCTCCACTACTGGCAGTGGAGACACCTGCTCAGCTATGAATAATGAGGGCTGAAAGATCTAGTGTGCTCTACATCCATCTGAAAATGGATGGGACCTAGGAAGCTGAAGGATAATGAACAATAAAGCCTGATTATTGGGAGAGTAACATAGCAGTTGGACCAGCAAATGTTATTTAAACCACACACAGACAGCATTCTCAAATATTACAGCGCATGTGTAAGTTGCCTACCAGGTGAACAGGATGCGAAAATTATGGATTTTTTTCCTAGTAGGAAAAGGAAATGTTTAAAATGAAGGACCGTATGTAATCTTCTTTCTAGTTTGCTTATTGAAAACTCAGTAAATGTCACGACCCTAAAGTGTGATTATTTTATGTAATCAGTACTTGAACTGTTTTGCCAGAAATCTCACTATCCACTCTAATAATTTAAGAGACCATACTCTCACCATATTTTCACCAATGATCAGTTCATTCACATTTGTGTGATGGAGTAGCCACTACAAAAGAGTATTTGTGAGAATCAATATCAATTATTTCCCATTCATGTTTAGCAATCATTGACTGTTGCTATAAAGAACAATCACCCACCACCATTTCACCTACATCCAGCTCAGATCTCCTATTAAAAGAAAAAACCAGACAAGATCTTTCATTGCTAATGTCCACAGACAAGAATCAAGGTTTTCCATCAAGTGCTATATCTAAGAAGAAAAACTCCCTCATGGATTTTCTATAATACCATGTCCTTCACTCGTGGATTTACTGGCACTGTCATAGCCACAGGTCGAGTTTCTGCATGTTTAGCAGCTCAAAGATGGATTTGCAGAAATGGAGTTACAATGATCCATTACCCGCTTCTCATGAACCAAATCTGTGTCTCCAGCTAGTACTGAATTACAATTGATTTCCTTTGTGTTGAGCTGGACAAAGAGGTCATCCTAAACTGAGCTACAGCGTATTTCTTCTTTGTGTCTCAACTTTTCTTTTAAAGGCAATAAACAACTCTACACACTTCAGAGCAGCACTTTTCCAAGTAGTAGAAGCATTTTATTAATTCCCTTTGCGACACTACAAAATGGCCATAAAGTTAATGTAAGTTGGACAGCCAACTTCTTCTTTTAAGGATGTTTCCAACCCACGTGATTAATACTCACAAGTAAGCAGCTTTTCCTTCTTCCAGTTCTTTACTTTTTCCACTTGAACCACTCTTCTTCCCGCAGATTCTCCTGGTGATGCACATGAGCAATCCGCATTGTCGTACAAAGAAGCAGCTAACATCAGTCACAACCAGGATTAACAAAAGGGCTGCCACTCCCAGGCCAATGACAGCACCAAGTCCAAGACCATTAAAAAGAGTGTCTTCAAGGAAAGAAAATTAAGATATATTAACAACACTAGTCCTAAAATGGAATTTTCTAAGCTGTTGGTCAGGAGAGTAAAAAATGTTTAGGAATGAACCATTCAGAAATTATTGGAAATAAACAGTTCTGATGATTACACATATATAGTACCTGATTAAAATCACAAAAAAACCCAAACATTTCTTCTGCATAATATTTTCCAAATGCCAAAATTCCAGTAAGTTAAAAAGAAATAAATGGCACTAATTAATATCAAACAATATCACATCTTAACATTCCATGAGTAGGAGTATCAATAAGCAGCCCAAGGAAAATATTTTCAATGTTCAACATGAACATTGATGTAAGTTATCTTTTCTGCATTTCAAATACAATTAATTAGCAGTGATGCTAAGCAGAATTACTGAAAAGTTTAAGAGACTGGCAAACCATTATTTATGCTTGTAATATTCTGAATTAGAGTGAAAAATAAATTATTTAATCTGCAAAGAGTTGCATGCTCTTAGTCTTAAATAATTTAATATGGGGAAAAATATGCATATCGTCAAATGATTATAGGGTCAGGACCTTATCTTGTTCAGTCTTGTACCTTGAAAATGAAATCATACACTTCAAAATAAACACATTCCACACCCAATCTTGCTTTCTGTGTTTGAATTTTGAGAACTGGTGTTTAGCTAATTTTACTTCATTACAAATCTCAGGAAAAATATTTTCATGTTTTGCCTCGGTTGATTTTCCCATGACAGCAATGCTACAAACCCTTTTGAATAGTGCGATTCTCAGGAGTCTGTGAACTCAGATGGGGCTTATAGAGGAGAGGATTTGTATCATGGTCTAGGGGAAAAAAGGCTCATGCACCCAGCTGATTCAAGAAGATGCCAAGCTAGCTCAGCCATTGGACAGTGACGATTTCCTGATATAAGACTGTGCTCAGTAAACCCCAGGGGAGTGGAACTGGGTGAGTTTGCCCCTGAGTGTTGCACACCAGCATTGCTTCCCTCCCATGTCCTGGAGTGACGCCTGAGCCAGCACCACTCACTGGGACATTTCCATCTGCCAAAATAAGAGCAAGATTATTCTGACCAGAGATTACTTGAACTGTTCTAACAGACAGCAAACAATTTCATAATTTAATATATTTTAAATATTTTGACTGGGTTACTAATATCATCATCCCCCTCTTTCTCTTCCTACTCTCCTATACACTATAGATTGTTTTCAGATTAAGCACAGATTTTCATATTTCTGCTTAAACAATTTCAATGATAAAACCTTTACCACTTCAAATGTAATTTGAAAGTTATCTTAAATCAATGAATATATATTCTTTGTCTAGTCTTTGTTTAGAACTCTAAAATGGAAAAGTAAAAACTTTTTTCAGAAGAAGGGGAGCATTTTACTTTTTAACCAATTGACTTCAATGTCTGTTATATGAGTTGTTTTATTATAGAAATGATCTTCACAATGTTATTATACAACAAGCTAGAATTCAATGTATATATTTTCATGGATAGATAAGCAGAAAAGCAGGCATATTATTTCAAAGTTATTCTCCTTTGTTCAGAAGGACTTTAAAACCACTACACAAATTATAAAAATACTGGTGCATCAATGCAATGATTTATCATTTATGCATTTTCCCATCAGCAATGTCAAAACTTGAAGTTTTGTTTTTTTTTTCCTTTTTAAACAGCTGCATTCCTATTTAAATATTATACTTTCTGATATGTATTCCAAAACTTATTTTATTCCTATGTCCACCCACATATTTGGTGAATCCCTTTGTAACCTTCAGTAATTTTTTTGCCAGTATGAATTGTCAGAAATATACAAGTAGATATTTATTTCCAGTTCATTAAAAAGCTCATATATTTCAATTGTTATAATACCAGTAAATTTTATAGTCAGCTTTAGAGACCTCATACAGCGAGGTCTTCTCAATCATCAACTAGAATGTGAAGGAGAAAAATTAGCGTGATTTAATCCAAATGTTGAAAGAAATTCAGGGGCATTTTACTGGTTTAGTTTTATGGGGTTTTTTTCTTAATAAAGTGTTAAAAAGTTTTTACTATGAAGAGACACATTTTCCACTGCTGTGAACAGCACTTTCAGTGTCCTTGGAACATTGTGAAATGTCAAGGTTCTCATTCTAAGTGATCCAGAGGCAGAAATGACTACAAGGTATCTTCACAGGAGAGTGAAGGGAATGTTTCCAGTCACAATATTGCTCCTTTGTTTTGCCGTAGTTGCCATAGTGGAACACTGTTTTATTTTATTTTTAGATTTCCTTGTATGGGTGCTGCATAATTCTCCATCTCTTCATGGCTGATGATTTCCTTTACATTCAGCATTCCCCCTCCTTGCTACTGCTCTACCAGTCCTAAGTAATTTTTTTTTCCTACTTGAAACCCTTTTGTTCTTGCAGGTTTCTGTAACTCCTATTTATTAAAGTTGTCAACACTTTCCCAACATTTCTCTCCTTTATTTTCTGTGCCCCAAAAGGTGAGAGTAACGTGGCCAAATCCAGAGGTGAGGTGAGGAGCACGGCTGTGATGAGCCTTCTCACCTGTCTGAGGATCTGATGTACTTCTTCTGAAAACAGATAGAAACTGGACAGCCTTGTTCTTTAAATCTACCTGTGTTATGGTTTATCTTTAATCTTAATGAAAACATATAAAACGAATTTTTTACAAGTTTATCTGTGGCTTAATTCCTTTCTTTCTTGAATTGCTTTGATTTTGTACTTGCCTATCTGCTTCCACCAAAATCAGCTGTAAAACTAATCCAAATAACTTTTAAAGCAGATTAAGGCCTCTCCTCACTGGTTTCAAAAATCATATCCTAATATATATGTAATTTCAAAACAATGTGAATTTTTCCTTTATAAGTTATGTCATCAACAGAAATTCTAATTCTGTGACAGGATGAAATACTAATGTCATACTACAAAAAGCATTCCCACCAACTTTGACAAGCAATGCTGTTATCAAAGGAAGTGTTGCCTTAAATTAAATTAAATTATTATGTTGTTATTATAGTTGTATTACAGAAGCTATTTTAAATATTTCGTGTTTTTACAGCTTCCCAGTATGTACCAAACAAACTCAAAATAATAGTTCTACTTTGTGCTCTAAAATAACAAAGTATTTGTGCATTATATACTTTTTTATTTTCCTCATTGAACAAAACCACTTCAAATCATAAAAATTCAATGTTAATGTGAAAGAATTGGTTATTAGAAACTTTTTGAAAATGTTTATTGTATACCTGTCTTAGTTATCTAACTAGAGAGGGCCTTCTAAAACACTTTTTGTTAAAAAGAAAAAACCAGGGAAGTATAAATTCCATAGTCCTGAATGAGATTTATTTGTATTTTCTTAAAAATACGCTAAATTAAAAAGGATATGTTTTTTTAATACAGAATGTGGAAAATGTAATGTAATACCTTGATATGACGATGAAGGAAAATGACAACTTAAAAGACACTTTTTTCACCCACTTCTTCAAATAAATGACCATCAATGAATGGAAATATGATTTAAATACTTCCAGAAATGTAAAAAATAAACTAAAAAAAAGCCAAAACCAAGTTTCTACAAATGTCATTGAAAATTTTGGCAATATTTAAGTTCTTATTCAATAAAATTATGTTTCTAATGATTTCCAATGAGATAATTGAACATTTTTTCAGGAATCATTATTTGATGAGAAAGAGGAATGAAGAGCTTTGGCAAGTAAAATGAAATTTTCCAGTGAAAAGAACGAAATGAAAAAATAAATTTTCTGGACTCTCAAATATAAGTTCGGACTAAATTCCTGTAAAGGTTCTGCACCAGATACTCTACGGGAAAAAAGGGAGAATCTCCATCTGGTATGTGTGTACAGAATCAGAGAATGGTTTGGGTCGGAAGGGATGTTAAAGCTCCTCTCATTACAGCTCCCTTGCCATGGGCACCTCCCTCTAGACCAGGTTACTCAGAGCCCCACCCAACCTGGCCTTGAACACTTCCAGGGTTGGGGCATCCAGAGCTTCCCTGGGCAGCTCTGGATGCTTTATTTTACATATGGCAAAATAAAGTTTTTGCTTCTGCACAGGAACAAAACATGCAACATCAATATAATCAAAGTGGTGTTAAATGAACCTCTGTCCTTTGAGGTGACAGAATTTCTCTGTGTGCTTACAGAATCACATTGTATATATTTAATTACTGCTACAATAAAATAGTAATTGCAAGCTTTACAACAAGCACTCTGTGTGATCTTGGGGGTCGGATAAGGTGGCAGCCAGACATGCTTTTCACACCTTCAGTGATATTAAGTTTTGTCGGGGAGAAAAAAACATGTTAGCAACTTGTTGTGCATTATTCCCTTCCATCCTCCTTGGAAGGCATGGATTGAAGTTAAGATAAAAGACAGATGATTACCCAAACCTCCCTTTTACAGTAATTTGAGTTTTTAGGGGAAAAAAAAGGCAAGACTGTAAAATACTTTCCTAGCTTACAGGGCAACACGTGGCTGCTTCAAATACATGGTGTAGAGTTATGATACATGATTTTCCTTTCTTTCAAGGCAGTCAGAAGATATAGTAAACTGCTCCAAATCTAAAGTAAAAATTTGAAAATTATGATCTTACTAAAGGGTGAAATTGAATTACTGCACTAGGTCGTGTCAGGAAAAAAAAAATTCTTGCTTATCAAACTGAACTACACTTCTGTATTGGCACTTAAAAATGTGCCCAACAATGATGGTTATTTCTGCACTGCCTCTGAATATTGTCTTTGATTTTATATCTGATCTGGAACCTTTCTTACACTCCAAGTCTTACAAAATGTGTATGCTTACTCAAAATCTCTAAAAAGACAGAAAATACAGGTCTTAAATTTTTTATCCATTGATGAGCACCAAAAAAAATCATAATGCAGTACCAAAAAGTTAAACAGCTCTATAAAATTTTCTACCAGTTAACAGTAAAACAGTGGAAGTCCATGACCAAAAGAAGTAATGAACCAGTAATCCCTCCTCACTATCCTAAGAAGCTCCAATACTTTGACTTCCACATCCAGAGCTGCATGACCTGTTTTTAGCAATTTATATCAATAAAGCTTTTCTTTTGAGCCAGGTAAATGCCCAGAAGCAAAATGTCTTCCTTCAAATGAAATAAACAAATCATTATATTTGCAACATCAGCTTGCAAGAAATCATTAGGATTCTGCACAACATTTACTGGGGGACTCTTTGATGCAGAAGAGAATGTGACAGCAAGGTGCACTCTTTTCTATCCCATTCCTTAATGCAAAAAGATGCTAACAAGGCTAGAATCGACATTAATTGTAATGCTTTTTTCTTCCTGAGTGGTTTTTCCTACAACTCTGTGCTAGGACAGATTCTGCTGAAGGGCAGTGGACAAACACATGGATGTGTGCTCTGAGCTGCTGCACTGAGTAATGTGCTCTGACAGATACACTTGACACACAACTTTGAAAAATAAGGGGACAGTACTACTGGTTTCCTCTACTTTTCTTCTGCTCATCAGTGACAGATCTCCATTGTGTCCCCATCTCAGATGAAGTCTGAGCTGCAGTGAGTCAGGGGAGCCTGTGGTGCCACCGGGACTATCGGTTACAAAGATGTGAGCTACTGAAATAAGTGTCTCTAAAAGCTTGTACTTTTCTGATGCTTATCTAAGTGAAGGAGTTTTTCTTCGTTATGGCTGAAATCCTCTTGCCTACAAATTTTCTGAAATGGATTTTTGCCTTTAAATTTTACAGGAAAATGTCTTGTATTATGAGTCTCTCAGGATACTGAGTAAGTAGGACTTGAATTCATATCTCCTCTAATGGCCCTTAACAACATTTTTCACAGGAAGGTGTCTTAATAGACATAAATGCAATAGCTAAGTGTAAGAAATGTAATGTAAATAGCAGCTTGAGTATTTCTGGCAACAGTGCTTTGTCTGTGGTCATTGAGGGATAACAAGGGAAAGGATAGCAAAAAATCCTTTCTTTACTACAAAAAGGATTCTGTGTTGTGAAAATGTTTTCTGGTGTTGTCATTTACTATGTTTTAAGCAAAGTTTTAAAAAAAGAGATCCTTTGCATGGTCAAACTCTCCCTAAGCAGACTTCAGGAGCATTTTCAATATGCCTTAGAAGTTATCCAGTTACAGCTACAGCAGCTTTTTCTTTGTATTTACTCATCATAGTAAAGGGTATTTTTTAGCATTGTGTCCTTCCATGGGAAGCCCCAGAAAAATGCAGGCAGAGAGATCCCAATCCTCCTGTGCCTTGAGAGGGAAAGGCTGCACTGTGGGTTCGTAGAATCAGCACTGCTTCCAGTTTTGGTTTTCAGTAGATTTGGGAAAATAAGTTTCTGTGTCCCAGTTTCCTCCACTCAAACTGACAGCAGATTTACTGAGCACCTCTCTTGGAGGAGTTCCTAAGAACCTCTGCAGATTAATTAAGATTGATGTGAGTATTGAGAACATACACTTATGTGTGGTTTCAGTACTGCTATTACATAAAAGGATAAATTATTTTAATTGCTTCATTTAGGAGAATTCAAAACCATGCTGTGCATATACCACAGAGACATGGGAAATTTTTGCATCTTTATAGTGGATGACAACCCTAAGTAGAGTACTGCAGCCAGGAGAACTGAAAAAGATCAAACTATCTCAGGATTTTATTTAAATTAAGAAAATATTCCAAGTTTGACAGCATTTTCTATAAGACCTATGTAAATTCAAGAAGAACAACAGTTTTAAGAAGTAATACTTGGAATATTATGTTAAATATATAATTATTTTATAGCATTAGCTACAAAAAGAGCAGCTTAATATTATAAATGCTGCCATTATATGGTGCATGTTTTTACTTTAGAAGGTTCAATTGCTACAACTGCAACTGCAGCAGAGTCCTGCTTGGTAGGGCAGATTTTCTCAGTATTAAAACTTCCTTTGGGGATACAACTTCAATCAGGCAGATTAAATCAGAATGGATCAAGCTCAGGAGGCATATTTATACACACAATGCACATACTTGCTTCATTAGTGAGTAGCATGGCAGCCACCTAATATGAGCAAAACTTAAAATTCATGAATTATAATTTTAGTAACTTTGATGTTTGTGGTGGGGTGGGGTTTTTTTGTTTGTTGGTTTGTTTGGTTTTGTTTTTTTTGATTTTTTTTTTTTTTTTATTTTGTTGGTTTGGGTTTTTAAAAATATTCACTCTCGGATAAAACCCTATAGTTAAAATGTATATACAATGCTAAAAATTATCTCTGCAGATACAAAATACATCATGTAGATAGTACAAGAGGAAAAGAGCATTTATCAGCAATAAAGAAAATACAGATAGTAATGCTTTAAGTCAGTTTTCTTTATTACAAAAAATGAAGACAGAAGTTGCATGAACTAAAATGAACTTTGAACAACAGATGAAAGCCACACGAAGTTACATATATTTCTTGACATTGTGTTTGGAAAGGTGCTGAGGGACATCACAGTTACACCATGCACACGTTCTTCAGGGAAAAAGCAGAGATGACAACAAGTGCTGCATGCATGACAAACTCAGTGGAGCAAAATGGTAGTGAATTATGAATAAGATAAAAATAAGCAATGTTTCACAAATGAAAATTAACTACTTTAAATCCAGATTTTTTCCTTGCCTTTCACACTGTTTTTGAAAACAAAAACTTACAGATGTTGCAGTGTATTCAATATTTTTCACAAAATTAGTTTTTATTACATTGTATGTATTGTCATTTGTAATTCTGTTGGATACATACACTGAGAAAGATTTACTTTGCTTTTATTATGAACATTTAATACATGCATTAAAATTAAAACTTTACGTAAATAAAATATGTGCTGGAAATTGCCTCTACAAAAATATTAAATGTGTAAAATAAATATGCAGAACTGTTAATAAGAATATAACATAATGGTAGTATGGTGACAAGCAGCTTCTTGGGACTTCAGACCCAATAATAAATGAACAAAAATGGATATTCCTACCTCAGTTTCTTGCTTTTGTTGTAAAATATCTAAACTTAGCACAGCACTCAAGTGCACAGCTTACATTCAGCTACTGTTTCTAAATAAGCAAAGTTGGTTCAGCTCTACACCTGGTATTTGATGCCATAAGCTTCATATTAAGATGTCATTGACATTAAAGGGAAAATGTGATTTTCCATCACTTATACATTATGTCTGATAAATATATAGCAATGGAAAACTGAACATTCCTTTCATGCCTGAAGAAAATGAATAGATAAAGTAAATGTGATAAGCATAAAGGAGCCCTACACATAGGAAAGATTTCAGTGATGTCATTATACACCTCAACTGCTACATTTCTCTATATATTACTCAACTTGCATCCTAAAAGTAACATTTTCTTTTTTTCCTTTGCTCCTAAAATTCCTGAAAAAATGAACAATCAGAACTCATCAACATACTGGACAGCAGATAGAGAATTGACAACTATTAGCACAATCACAAATTGTATACAATCTCCGTTATGTCTTTAAAAAACCCCAAAAAAACAAACAAACAAAAACAAAAACGAAAAACAAACAAAGAAAACAAAAAAAAAAAAAAAAGAAAAAGCAGCAACTGCTTTTTTAGGCTTCATTATTTAACTTTACATTTGCAGACCCATTTGAGTGATGCCTATGCAGGTTTCCATGGTGGAGAGAGAGTACATGGTAAGACCATGAAAACTGACTGAGAATTGGTCAAGATGTTATGTGTTTAATTAAATCACCATATCTGTTTATCTTTTAAATGCATATAATATTTTTTACATCAGTTCTTGGCCTTATATTTTCACAAAAAAAATTGAAAGTTATTTTGTTTTTTGGTAATAGTATGTTTTGTACACCTCCAAAAACCATTCAGAAGTTATATTTTATACCTAATATATGCAATATGTGTGTCTATTTCTGGGCAATATTTTTCCTATTTAGAGGGACAGCGATTTATATTCTTACAACCCTACAGCAGTAAAAAAAGGATGGCATTTGAAGTTGCATTATATAAATACTTTGATTTGTGAACAATTTGTAAATGTTAGGAACTTGTCAAAACTCTGGAAAGAAGAAAGACAACAAATAAAATCTGATTAGGAAAGAAGCCAGCCTTAGACTCTAAAGGTTGTAAATCAGAACACTTTAAAAATATTGTTCCTTAGAGATATACTGCTATATCACAGAATAATCATAACCCTTTTTAAGTTTCTGTGCCACCAATTTGGATTTAAGGCACAAGCTCAGCATAGCATATTTTAGGACTTCAGCGTTACAGACAGTTTAATATTAGCATTTCAAAATATGTGACAATGTTAAAAAAATTGTAATATTTTACACTGTCAGTCATAAGACCGAAAATCTGTTTTACAATTACAACATTTAAAGGAACAAATTTAGTTATCTAACATTTAAATACCAATGTCAAAAGTAAATTGAATTCAATTTGTAAAGACATATTTATCATTTTAATAGAGTTTAAATTACAATTTTAAGCTGTTCAGTCTATACCTATGAATTATAATTTAATTTGAAAA
Organism: Arremon aurantiirostris; assembly: GCA_035583995.1. NCBI lineage: Eukaryota > Metazoa > Chordata > Aves > Passeriformes > Passerellidae > Arremon > Arremon aurantiirostris. Next base: position 13,824,884 of record JAXCLO010000001.1, on the reverse strand, counting down.
TGTCTCTGTTCATTTTTTCCTCATTCTTGTCTGTGTGAAGCCAAGATTTCAAAATCTTCAGAATATTCACGCAGATTGCACAAAATACTGTGAAATAATCTCACTCTCTTTGTTTTTAAAGATACAATTATGAAATGCTCATAAAGAGAACTACAAACAAAGCTGTACTAGTCATTCATCTGAGGAGATACATGACAACCCAAGGACATTATTCTCTTCCACTTTTTCTTTCTCATTACAGCGGTTCTGGGTCATTGCCCAGAACTGCCTGGCTCTGCAGTCACATAATCCCCGCAATATTGCTTTAAGTCATTCTCTTTGGAATTTGATGGGAAGAGGAGGGCCAAAAGAAAAGGATCACATTCAAACTACTTGATAACCTCAAAATACAAAGCCCCGAATAATTTAAATTGGAGCAGACCTAAAATTTCTCTCACTTAACAGAGCAAATTTATCTAGGTCCCAGCTGAAGCTACTATCAGTTGGAAAAAAAGATAAGTGATCCAAATTTGTCTCTTTATCCCACTGGCATTGTGACACTGAGGATAAAAGACAACTTGCCATTCATAATGTATATTTAGCTTCTAAAATTTCTCAAGGCTTTTCATTATCTCCTTCACAGCATGTTTGGAGAGCTCACAGTCAATCAGTCTCTGCGCCCTAATTCCTATCTTGTCTCCTTATATACTTATCTGCAATGTTAGAATGACTTGCTAAGATAATAAATTTATAGCCTGTAAAGAGCTCTTCAAATGTCTTACTGGAGTAGAAAAATGATATGGGAACTTTCATTTTTCTGCTTTTCTGCACACCTGTAGGTGCCCAGTCTTGCTTTATTAAAAAAAATTAAGAACAGTGACATGTATGCAGAAGGTGAAAATATATTAGACAACATTTAGTAGAATCACATCAAGGTTTCAAGTTTCAGAAAATTAGGAAACTCTACAAAATAAGGAAATGCTGGGATCAGACTGTCTGTGCAACCTTATAAGATCCTATTTTACTTTTCAGTTTATGAGACAATATATGTGTTGCTCAGGACTCTTTAATCAAGTGGGAGGTGCCCATTAGTTTTGATTGGATTCACAATTTTATGTTCTTTACGGTTCAGAACAGCAACTGTGTGTCCACAAGAGAAGATTCTGTTCCCTCACGTGCATGCTGTGCCTGTCTCAAAGTGGGATCAGAATGCAAAAGGGATGGGACTGCAAAGAGGAGCCCCCAGAAAGAATTTGCTGCTCCCCTGGACCAAAAGGGAGTCCCAGTGTTTGTGCACCACTGAGCTCCTGCAGACTGAGAAAGATCTCCCAGTATTGGTTTTTAGTGTGCTTAAACTGTGGGTTTCTTACCCCTGAACAACTACTACAACATCTACTTAGTAAATATTGGCCAGTCATCAGTTCTTGGACAATAAGTAGAGATATCTTTGATATTTTGTAACCTCAGAAGGCAGCAGTGGCAATAGTGACAGCAAACAAACATTTTCACTATCTGGATTTTTGAAATGAAAAGAGAAAAAAAGGAAAACCTCTTGCAAATGTTCCTGCCCAATGTGATTCTTTCACTAAAAACAAATTTAGCATTAGCAACAACATTTGTCCAAGTTATACTCAATTGAAAATATGTTCTCACATCTGAAAGTTTTTGGTAACTTATGCGTAGCTAGCAATTCCAAATCTGCTGTAACATAGTTAAGATTAAAGGTTTCATTAAAAATATTATCTAGCCTTCATTAGTTACATCTCTTGGTTCAATAAGAACTTAATCATTTAAAAAAATAAATAGTATATATTGGAAGAACACCTATACAACTAAATTACAAAGTCATATATATATTAACATTATTTGTGCATGGAAAAATGGGCTTTCACCTGGGTGGCCCTAAATAGGAACCCAAAGTTTCAATTCCTACAAAATTAGAAGAGAAAATGTCTTTCTTTACCACCCTCTGTCAGGCACTCATCAATGTAATTAATTTCAAAGTAATATCATGACATTAAATCAAAGTGACAGAACATACTGGCAAGGGCCATGGATGGAGCAGTGGCTTGACTTTAAGTGAGAGCTTATCTGCAGATCACAATGAAACTAATGTTTTCTAGACAGCAATCTTTTCAATTCCAGCCACTTCATTACACTAAATATGGGAACTATTTAAAAAAGTATTTCTGTCAATAAATTATTCCATAGAATTACACAGTGAAGACACCTTACTTGTGACATAGTCCAGTTTTCTGAAATGATTGTTTGCTGGTTTAGATGAGGATAGTTTTTTTATTTTTTTTTATGTCCTAAAGGAAAGAGTTCCAAAAATATTTCAAATCATCATTATCAATATTTCTTAGAAATAAGAAAATTCTTTAACTGAGTGAAGATATATAGATACTTAAATTTGACCAATTGATTTCCAATTTGTAAGATAACTTTTTTTAGGTCTCAAAAGGTATGAGCTATAATGAGGAAAAAATCATCATATACAGGTAATTCATCATGTTTGTTGTATTAAGTAACAATTTGAAGGGAGCTGTCTTAAAATAAATATTTAACTCTGCCTTAGTTTTAAAGTGCATTGCTTTCTTGGGTTATTCTGTATGCAACAGAGAAATGAACCATAAACCTAGACAACTACATAAATTTTAAAATCAAATATATGTAATAAAATATGTATATGGACTATTGTTAAATAAAATCTTTTTCCTGAGGTTTTGCACACACTGCTGCAGAGCTCATAAGCCATACTTTTAATATATAAAACAGGAAAAAATGCTTTTTCCATTTTTACTACTGGTCAAAATTGAACCCCTGGAGCTTCTAAGTCCTACAGATGCCATGAAATGAAATGTGGCACCTTTGCAGCCACAAGAAGTGACTTTGGTGGGCAGGGACCTGTTTTATGTGCTGAGGCATGTCAGTGGAGAGGCACAGAAAAAGTATTTTAAATGAACCACTACAAACTAAAACAATTCATAAATAATTGGTTAGGGAAGACATGCTTGTTAAAATCCATTAGAAAGCACAAAACATGTCTGTATTCACAGAACCACAGAATGGCCTGGATTTTGAGGGACCTTAAAGATCATCCAAGCCTCTGCTGTGGACAGGGACACCTGTCCTTCCACTAGACCAGGTTTCTCAGAGCTCCATCCAGCCTGGACTTAAACCATTTTTATTAAGCATAAAGTTTTAAGCACCTTGTTTCAGGAACCAGTGAAAGGAAAATGTTTTGCAAAGCATTAGTACAAAATGAAAATACTCTCCTGGAAGATGAATTGGTGGTGTAGCTGGAAAGCCATATGACTGACAATGGTAAGGTCTCTGCATGAATTTGTTATAATCAAAATCTAGTTGAGAAAATAGAACCAAACCACCTTGATCAAATTCAGTAAGTCAGATTCTCCATGCTCTGTCTGACCAGAGTGTCAAGCATCATCTTTTGAATTTGTCACAAAACTCACCAGGCTTCCTAAAAGCCCCATGAATAATTTTGCATGCACAGACTGAAGTAATTACTCTATTTAGGATCTTGACTAGGAATGGAAATTTTGGAAGAGCTATAGAAAAGTACAAATTTTATAAGGTCTAAGTTTATTTTCCAGCAAATAAAAAATTAGGAAGAATACATATTGCTTGTCTTATCATCAACAGTATAAAAACATGCACCAGAAACTTATGACTACAGTGAGAGAGAAAACAGCAGCATTCAGCTGCAGGGACTGGCCTCCATTTTCACGTCTAGTAGCTTCACAGCATCTGTCTGTGTGGATAAGAATAGTTACAGAAAATCAAGAGTGTGAAAAAGAAGTAAATTTTAGGAAGAAAAAGTGGAAAAGTTGAGATGACATGAAAAAGAAAGTATCAAAAGGGAACAAAAGTGACAGTGGGAAAGAAAAAAGAAAAAAAATAATATTTACATTGTGCCAAAGACAGTCACTTGATACACATTACTCTAACAGAAACATCAAATTATGAGTAAAGCATAGATGGAATGGCAACAATTGAATTATCCCAGCCAAATCTGTATAATCTAGTGCATGGAAAAATGCACTAAAACTGTGGCAAAGGTATACCTCCAATGTGGTCCTCCTCAGCAATCAAAGCAGCAAACTGTTTGGTCTAATTTTAAAACTATTTATTTAAGGGCTTAACGTGAATCACGTTTCTTGCTTCCCCCTGAGACCATTCAGCCAAGCCCAACCTAAAATACAATTTTGACTTTTATGTTGGAGGCACTTGGAAGTCACAAAACTGCCATGTAACACTGCCCTGTAACTATCAGAAATAGTGACTACTGACTGTTTAAAGCAAGGAGAAACACCAGCCTGTAGGCTGAAAGGAGAAACTAGAACTGTGCCAATAATTACACAAAAAGAAGTTTTCATTCATACACAAGAGACAAACTTATCTGTTTCTCCTTGCTAATGGCTTTATCTTGTTCCTGAATTATTGTAGGAGATCACAATGGGCCACCAGGAAAACTGGCTTCAATAATATGGACACAGGTCTAATTAAAATATGAATGACCTGTGCAATTAACACATGCAGCTCAGTAATTAGATATTGACTTTGGCATTAAAGTGGGAACAAAGAAGTTTCTTAGATATTCACATCCTCACAGTATGTCGGATTACAATTACAAAGTTTGAATATATTTTTTCTACAAATATTTATATTGAAGTTTCATTTTTTGGCATATAATAGAGTCAAATTTATTCAATATATAGTGTATTGACTAGATTTTTTTCCCAGCTACAGTGACACAATAATTATGTTGGTAGTGATTAATACCATTGTTAAACTAATATTTTGAAAAAAATTTCAAAAGAAATGAAAATGTATAAAACCTTATATTGCAGTATAAGCAACAACCTTGGTTAAATCTTTACCTTAAAACTGATTTAAGAAATTGTAATGGAAGCAACTATAAAGCAAATGGAAGCAAACTGTAAAGCCATATATAGTCTTATATGCATAATATTTAACCAATGCATTATCTTATCACAGAAATGCCCCTGTTGAACAAATACATGCATAACTATCATATGTAGATAAGTACCAAGTATAAAAGGCAGCAATATAAATATAATCTTGGACAACTAAGAACAATGGACATTATTCAATCCTCACCCATATCTCTACTGTGATGTTTCCAGTGATACATATTGTGTTCAAGCCATTCAAAATTCACAACCAATTCTTTTTCTTAAGACTTAAATAGTTTGGTCCAAATACTCATAGAAAAAAAAAACAAAACACAAAAACCCACAAATTTTGAGCACATTAAACTTCCACATTTACTTCAATAAATCATCTTTTAAATATTTTTAGAGGATATACTTAAACATCTTTAATTGGCACTCAGATATTTTTAATCAGGGATATTTTAATTAGAAAGCATCATAATGCTAACAATTACTGCAACAAATAATAAGGATTAGAGTACCAGAAATGTAAAATGTGGCCTTGCACTTCAACATTGAACATCTAGAGTGATTTTCTTTTTTCTTCATAGCATTCAAAAAGATAAGCAAACTAAAATTCATATGATAAAAGAAAAAAATTAAATTCCTTTTGAAGCAGAAATTCCGAGAATACACAATAGCTCTTTGATTGCTTCTCCACTGCTATTCAGTGGTAGTTAATATCTGTGATAGCTGTACCATAAGAATTACATTTTATTATTTTTTTTTTTCTGTTAACATTTTTGATGGTGCAAGCCTTTTTGTCTCTCTCTCTGATTCATATCAAATAAGTTCTATCAGTTTTAGTGAGGGATTTCTATCCCTTTTCATGTAATAACTTTATTCTTTGCAGGGAATGGAGCAAACAGCTGGTTTGAGCCTAGAGCAAGAACATGCCCTATCACTTTCAACAACGATCATCTCCAGGATTTGATGAGAAATGGCTCTTACTCAGCAAATTCTACTACTAGTTTGAAAAACAAAACCAAATAGGTTTTGTGAGGGGTGTTATCTTTCTGAAGTTTTAGATACTAGTTAATCTGATTGGTGTGAGTCCTACCAACTTTTTTTCTCAAAGCAGGAGACCTCAAAGATATATTTCATCTCTCTATTCTTTTCAGAAAATAACAAAATTATTCTTTCATCACAGCAATATCGGCTGAAGAATTTAATTTACACTTTTGGCTCAGGATTAAGATCTGAACAAAAGTCAGACAAAAGCCTTCATTTTCAAACTCTTATTATGGAATTACAATATCCTTCAGCCTATGAGAAAATGAGTCACGTAACTTCACAAGGATAATGTTGCAGCTCTTCCTTGCCTTGGGAATATGATCAGAGCTCCAGGGGGACTGACATGCCACAGGTTTTCCTTTTTCACTCCTGCATTTTGTTCTTCATTTTAGATTTAGCTAAAACCCTAACTAGTCAGATCTGTAGAGACAGACTGAGAAATCCTGTAATGCACAAAATCATACAAAAGAGACACTAATTACCAACTTAAAATATTCAGATCTGTGGGATGGAAATTTTGCCTGTGAAAATCCTCCAAACTTCTTCAGTGCTTTTAAGTTTTCTTTTGTGGTTTACATTTAAGGTGGTTGTCAAGGTTGGTTTAAGGATCAAAGGTCAGAAAATTCAAACTAGTCTTTTCCAAATCATTCCAATTGTTAGAAATATGTGAGGGTTTAATACAATATTTTGCCTACTGCACTACAGAGAATTTTACTTCTATTTTCAGATAAGATTTTATAAGGAAATTACAGGAATGCTTTAATTTTGAAGCCCCTGCTCACTGAAAAATGTAGCGAAATTTTCAGCTATATCCAGAAGTTTTCAGAAGCCACAAACTGATGGATGTTTGTGCATGCACACACAAACACAGAAAGGCAGTGTAGTCACAAAACATAGGCTTAAAATCAGGCCAGTACTGAAAGATTCTACAGTCTTTTTATGGAGATTTAAGCAGGCAATTTGTAAGCCACAAGTGATGACATTTGATCCTGGCTCAAGTACCTACTGGCAGCCTTTATAGCTTTTTCTATGGAAAGAGAATACAAAAGAAGACTAAAAGTCCCCATAATTCCTCTAATTTAACTTTTAATGATGAAATTTCCTAGAATTGAGAATAGGTACCAAGAGTCAAATTGGGGGTCAATATGGGTTTCAATACTGCTCAACATCATTAATGATTTGGGTGATGGGGCACTGTGTACACTCAGCAACTTTTCTGAGGGCACACAGAGGAGTGGCTGAGGAACCAGACAGTTGTGCTGGCACACAGAGGGACCTTGGCGGGCCAGAGAAATGGGCTCACAGGAACATTGGGAAGTTCAACAAGAGGAAATACAAACCTCTGTCCCAGGAAAAAGCAATCCTGGTCACCAGTTCACAGCTAAGGGCACCCAACTGGAATTCAGCTTTGCAGGAAAAGGTCCTGGGGGTCCTACTGGACACCAAGCTCAACAAGAGGAAGCAATGTACTCTCCAGGCAAGAAAGGTTAAAGGAAATGACAGCAGAGGCCTTGGCCATGTAAGTCTGCTCTCATGGGATACACTGACCTTGAGGCTTGATTGTAAGCACATAAAATCTAATCTCAAACAGATATGAAATGATTTAAAATCTAGGAAAAGTGCTTCAAAGGACACAAGAGCTGCTCAGTTTGCAAGTCCGCCCATAGAAATGGTCAGTCAACAAATGTTACATTTTTGTGGTGGAGAGCAGAACATGAGTGAGGAAGGTGTATTTTCGGCTTCTCTTAGTGGATATATGGTCAGGGGTAAGTCCACATTTTAGAGAAGGGGTAAATGCCCTTCAGAGCTTGGGAAACTGTGCCAGAGCATCCACGTAGCCCATGGATTGAAGGGGTCTGAGAGATAGGGTGCAGAAAGGGAATATGCTCTGGGATTGCAAGAGGTGGCAGAAAAAAACCAAAACCTACCCCAGATACACAGATGGGATCATATAGCATTTATTTCTATCCTCAAAAGGTCACCTGATTGCTTGACTGAGAGAAAAATTTAAGGAAAATACTTGCCCTGAAAGAAAACTGTGAGAATCAGGGAAATTTGTTTCTGTTTTAATTTTTTCAAAATTAGTAATTTTGAGTTTCGGTCTGAAAAACCTTCTTAGCTTCTATTCTAACAAAACACTGTCCATATAGCTCAAAAGCACTAGTAATACATCATAAAAGGTATATACATAAATGCAACCCCAAATATATACACACATACTTGAAGCAATGATAAGAGCTGCTTTTATTTTTCATTCATGTCAAGACCACTGCAGATCCCATTGTATTTTTGTAAAAACTACTGATGAAAATCATCATGATTTGACATCATGATTATCATCTTTGCCATTGGTGGTGATGAGAGAATATACTATGTATTATTATCCCTTTTGCCTCCCAGTATATGATTCAAAGTGTGGTGATACACATACACAGAAAAAAATAAATGAGATGTTCAAGGGATTAAAACATTTTCAGACAACAAAAAATTAGACTCACAGTTCATGCAGTATTGGAAAAAAACAACCAACTAACAAAAAAAATCTCAAACAAGCAATATCACAAAGTAAGAAAAATAGATCTAAGAGGTTCTTGTTATATCCAAATATTTTTTCATTTTCCCACTATTGCACCAAGTTATTAACTTTTAGTGAAGAAGAAAAAAAACTGTGATAAAACACAACTTGCAACCATTTTTAATATATCTACTGGCCTTTCAAAGTAACAGCACTGACTGGGTAAGAGCCTTTGGAAAATGGTACTTTCATAAATCTGCTGGTAATTCCTGAAAATATATTTAACACTTGTAGAAAGGATCTTTTTTAGCACCTTCCATTCCATCTTCTTTTGAGATTCAGTATTAACCTGTACATGTGTTTTTAGGTTGCAACTGTAATGGACGACAGCAGATTTGGACACTTTTATACCAGATGTAGGGTACAAAGACAGGATCCCTTTTCTCACTGCAGAGAAAGAATGAAAGGGCCCAAACAAAGGGGGTGTAGAATCAGGTCTAGGAGATAATGGACTTGAGCTGCTCCCAGGGGCTTTTATGGCTGCAGAGGTTAGTGCATGCTCTCCTAATGTGGATGAAAAACTAAAGCACACTGCTCCTTTGAGAATCCCACAGAGCTAGAAGCTTAGCAGTATAGGTAAACCAGAAGCAAATTTTATAAAACATTACAACTCAGCACTGAAAGTGTGATAAATACTTCACTCAGAGGCAAACACACTGAGGTTAGAGTTGTACCTGCCTGCAAGCGTTGCTAGCTGACATCCCTAGTGAGATTATGGAACACATAAAATACTACATTTAAGACTGTTTCTTTCTCCAAGCATGATTCTGAAATACATATCCATATGCCTAAGTGAAATGTGAAATTCAGATATAGAATTGTAACCACACAAAATAACTCAGAAAAGTAGGGAAGGAAAATGGTGTGTGTGTATATATATATAATATTTATATATATACATATATATACACACATGAACAAATTTATACATACAGTTATTTAACTCAAAATGTTTTAAGAAGGTTTTTTGCTGGCATTTCTCAAAGTCAGTGCAAGTTTCCATTGATGAACTGTTTAGAAAACCAGGACACTTTTATTAAAAGGATTACAAATTGTAAGGAACTAAGCACAAATATGAGAGGCTCAGTGAATGGATACTGTGTCACAGGCCTAGGAAGATACATTATGAAGTAAGTAGATCTACATTTGGAGGCTGCTGAGGCCAACCATATGAAAATTTAAGGGAATGTCTGTCTCATTTATGCACCTCCCTGATGCCAGAGAGCAGTTTGCAGCCTCAAGCTCCTTCCCAGACCTAAGACTATTACTGGAAGATCATCATTTTGTGCTGCCATGGGATTTGACTTGCAGCCAGGAGCTGGTACTTGCACACTTCACTAGGAAGCAGAAGCTGTGGATTCAGTGCCCACAGGAGCTGTATATTCTCATAAGTGGAGTTTTGGCTCCCAGTTCCTGTCCCCAGGGATTGCTACTTCTGCCTGATATCCAATGGCTTTTGAAAGCACAAACAAGCTCCTTCTGCAGAATTTAGAAGCAAGGTTTTACTTCTTGTGACTACTCCTATTCCCCTATTAAGTGCACACTGAAGGACAGCCAACATGTCCTTGCTTCCATCTCCCTTCAGTCTTGTTTCAACCTCCCTGATTTATTGCATTAGCTTGCTACACTTCACCAGGGTATTTTTTATATGTAGTTAACCAACAGGATGCTTGTGATAAGTAATATTCATGAGATTGCATACATAGGGTCTGCAGATTTATTTCTCTTTAAATTTAGGACCAGACATCAACACTCAGTTCAGCTGAAGTGCCACAAATTTGGGCAAATACAGATGAACACTTTCAGGAGTCTTAGAGGTTTTTCTAACAATTGCATTAATAATATGAAAGGAAATGTCAGTTACTGTAGCTACTGAGAGAGCACAGGACAAATGATGAAGATTTCATCCACAAGTCTACCCAGTTTCATCCTTATTGCCTATGACTTGTTTAAAATTTATCACTAGACACCTAGCTGTTAATACCAAAGCCTCAAACAAATAGTGCATCATCGGTGTTAACTGACATCAGAAAGAACATTTCTGCTCAAACTTAAGCATTTTATACATAAACTCTATTGTGTTTTAATAGATTACACTCATATTTTTGCAGCATTATGTACATATGTATATAATGTTATATCATAGTTATAATATTATGTCATTTCAAAACAAGATAATCATGCTGACTCATGAATATGAAGACTAATGTTCCACTGATTCAAAATGTCTTCTGACATACTTTAAAAAATTGCCTACAGAATGTTCTTGTGATGGGAATTTCACACTCTTTTTCAGGCTTTGAAAAAACAGTTGTCAAGGAAACTAATTAGTTCCACAATCATAATTGCAGTAATGATCCATATAAAGAAGACTTGAAGTTAAATAGTGTAACAGAGTTCTTACAACTACTTAGAGGTTATGTTAGAGCACTGAAAGGAAAAAGCCCCTAAGCACCTATAAAACTCTTTTTAGAGAGAAATGCTCTATCTTCCTTCTGAAATTAAATTAACTAAGCTACTTTTTACTTGAATGTCTAGAGACCACCTATGGTATCATTTACTGAGGAGAATTAAGTTTCTCTGCTACAGCAGCTATGGCAATAGTACAGAATAGTTTACATAATTATAACAGGCTAAAGTTGGAATTCATTGCAAAAGAAGTAATATTTTTTTTCACATATGCAAAATTGAAAAGTGGCTTATCCCTTCCCTCAGTAAGTTTTTACTTATTTTTCTACTTGACAGATATTCCTCAGGACAATGAATTTCCCTACATTTTTTTCTCCCTTTTCTTTTTCAATCACAGGGAATTTTATTTCTGAATGATAGCAATCACAAGGCCCTGCCTGTTTAAAAACAAGTACACAGAACCTATTGAGACCCTGAATTTCAATCAAGATGCAAATCAACTTTACTTCAATTCAAGTGCATAAACAAATATTTGTACTAGAAGTGGATCTGAGTTTGTGAATATATTACACATGTGTTTTCTTCACAATAAATAAAAGGTAAGGATGTTTCCAATATTAAAAACAAAATTCTATGGAATATTCAAAGGTTGCAGAGATCTTGAGATAAATTTCCTGAAAATACATTGGAAGGAAACTTACAATAAACAAGAAAAAAAATAGCCAGTTATTTCAAAATTTTCATTACTCATTCCAGCTCATTGGCACTATATCAGTGCTAGTCAAGTATTCAGATTGAAATACAGGTATAAATAAGGTTTACATTTTAATATATTTGCCATTGTATTTATTTGGCAAGTTCTTTGTTGATTCTAATACAGTAACAATTTGAAAAATGGTAGTCAGAAAGTACCACGTTAGAGGAGTTAGAACTTGATTTTTCAAGTGGTAATGATGATACTGATCTAATTTGGAAATAATCATAAAGATGTTGCTCATAATTTTAATTAAAAGTTTAAAATCTTTTCCTCATAGCATTTTCTTAATAAAAATTAAAATTACTCAGAATACTCCAGAAAATACCTTATTTTCGGTTTATTGTTAACTAAAGAATTTTTCATTGTTGTATTAAAGAAAAAAAACCCTTTTATTGGGAATCATTAAAACTCATACACTCACTCTTAACTAAAATGCAGTTTTCGTAAATGGAATTTCAAGTCTTCCTATTTACAGATTTAAAAATAAGAACAAAGTTTCTACAGATTTCAAATGTTGTAAATCAGCCTCATACAAGACTGCTTGGTCACTCTGTTAGGGCGAATCATCCAGTCAGTATCTAAACAAGACTATTTGAAGTCTTAACCTCATCAGACACTAAAGTAAATCCTTTATAGCATGTGTAGCTAAAAGAACATGTAGAGATGGAAATTAAATAAAGAATTCGAGAAAACTGGCTTAACCAGACAACAGGCAGTACAAGGCAACTGGAAAAGCAGGTGTATTTGTTGAGTGTCATCAAGAGGGTTGAAGAATCAATGTTTCTCACATACTTCAAAATTACTTTATTACTAAGAGAAAAGTGGGAGACAGGGTCCCATTTAAGAGTCTTGAATCAATTTTTTTGCTGATAATAAAATTTGGGGCCTCATGTTTTTCCAGTCCAAGACTTCAGTTACATTATGCTCAACTATACACGGTGTACTAGGAGTTGGAAATAATTAATAGAGAGAAAACACAATGAAATTAACTTACCTGTAATAATGTTGGGCTTTGGTGGCATGCTGAATTCATACAATGTTGGCTCAGAATAACCCAGTCTGTTGGCAGCTGTAATTTGTACTTCGTAGCCCATGGTCCACTGAAGATGCTCTAAGATGATGTGGTCTCTACTACCCTGTACTTTTTTCTCTAGCCACTGGTCTTCCTTATCTTTCTGTAAAGATGAAAATATTTGTTTAAATTCTCCCAGACTCTTGTTTTATTTGTCTAAAGTCTGTATGAACATGATGCACAAAGATTTGGAGCTGACTTTACAGAGGTTATGAACATTAATCTAATTTTGGAGTTCTGATTGCTTGGGTTTTTTGTAATTTTGATTACTCCTCATCATGTTTCCACCAAGTGTATCTAGAGAATTTTGTGGTCAATCCTTTTAAACTTTTTGGCTTCAATTTATTCTTTGCTCAAATACTGGGTTTTATTTTATAGGACAGCAGGCTAATAACTTATATAATAAAATGCTAAAAATAAATTATGTAAGAAGTTTATTTTATACAGACATTTCAATTACATTTTGATCAATATTCATTCAAATAAACTTGCCATTAAACCCATTCTTGAATTGTTCGTGAGTCCAGCTGTGTTTATATCACACATTAGTTATTTAACAAAATATACACTAATTGTAGCAATTTGGAAACATTTTGCAAACCAGGTTGTATGCAAGAATATAAACATCATTGAGAATATATGAAGTACTATGTCTGCACCTGTGAGAGGATACATGCAAATCTTTAGGATGGTGTCCTAGGTGAAAAAGGATTCTTGTAATTTCTCATAGTTCAGGTAATTAAGACATCTATACATAGAGAACAAATGAGGACTTAGATTGCAAACTTAATTCCGGCATTTCATAAATCTGGAGTTCTTACCTTTGCAATTGCTACTTTGAGTGCATAATACATTTATTTTATTATACAAATAGAAATTACGCAATTATTAATAGGTAGAAGGACAAAACAATATATATTGCCAAACAAAAAAGTCATCTTGTTCGAAGGACAACCAATAACAGTCCTTTGGTTGACAATCCATGCAGTCCTACCCTTACAAGACACTGAGGTACAATAGCATGGCTCAAATATCTCTTGAGAGACAGATCCTGGCCAGCCAACCCCTACAGAAACATTGACCCAATCAGTGGGTCTATGTTTTTGCCCATAAAACCATATGGAAAAATTTAAAGCCAGACAAACTTATAATACCTGCAAGTAGAACTTCTTAGCTGTAAAATACTCAGCAACTTATATTTAGGCTCTTTGCTGAAGCACCTTGCTCTTCACTGATCCAGGTTTCAGAGAAAATAGCAATTAATTTAGAGAGTTCAGAGACCAATCATGTTCTCTATCACTTACTTTTTATTTGCCCCCAGTCTTCAGAAAATAAAGGATACACTAAATTCCCTTGTGTGCATTGCTGCAATAATTTATTTGCTATAAGCTCTGAGGCTGATGATTTTTCCACACTGACTTCACCTTTTCATAAACTTTCTTGCTTGGTCTGCATTAGCATTGGTATTGTCACATGATAGTTCTGAGAATGAGTAACATCCAATAAAACCTGTTTTCAGAAATATTTTCATCCAGGTGAAAATTCCTACCTGGTGCAGTGATAGACTAATGGAAAACATCAGAATGGTAGGTCAGCTACAAATCATGAAAAAAACTACATACACTGGAGTAAAACTGAATCAGTTTACTCATCATACTGTGAAAGTAGTATTTCCTCTAAAGGATATTTTCCCATATCCCGATGGATATTTTCTATTGCAATCACCTGAGTGAATCCACCCACATTGTCACTATACTAAACTCCTTTTATAAACTACATTTTTGTATAGCACTGCTGAAATAGAAGGAGCTAATAATGATTGCAATATGCATATGAAAATACTCCTTAATGATATTAGGAAAACTGTGTTTTGTAGCACTGTACTTTAATGGCTGTTGAAATTGGTGAGGTATGGGAGGAGTTACAAAAAATACAGTTAGATTTTAAAGAATATCAACATGAATCAGAAGTTCCCTACATAATCTCAGTATTGTGCACAGATGCCAAGTGAACATACCAGGGAATTTCAAAGGGTTTCAGAAACATAGAAAGACAAAAAGTATATTAAAGTTGGAAACTAAACATTCAGGCTAATACAGCTGCTGCAGAAAAAGAGAGTATTGAAAACAGAAATTTGATTATATTTTGAAAAAAAAAAGTGCAAAAATCTATGTGATGAATGTAATAAAGCTGCACTTCTGCAGACAGAGGAACAAGTGAAAACGCAGGTGTTCCACAGTTTGGTCAGGTGAAAAATAATGAATCAGCTGAAATGTCACAAGATACCTGCATATGCTATGCTAGAGATACCATAATTTAATTGAAACTGAAACCAAAGGGGTGAATTGAGACAAATGAAACCAAGTCCAAGACCTGAGTGCAAAGACAGAAAACTTTTTTGAAAAGTGACAAACACAAGTTAGGAGGAAGAGAAATAAAGCGTCTGGAGAGCAAGGTGTGTTCTAATGGCAAAGACTGAATCTTCCAGAGTACTGCTTATGGCTTCTTAAAGATGGAAAATACAACAAACAAAAACGCCCCCCCCACAAAAAAAAAAAAACCCCAAAATAAAACTACAAAATCAAACCAAACAAATCCCAAAAAAACCAAACACAAAAAGGAAAATAACTTCTGTGTCCTTTATTATAGCTGTTATTTCAGCTATATTGCATTTTCAAGTACTTTCTCATAAGCAGAGCTCAGTAATGTGTCCATGTTTGATTTACAACAAGTGTAGAAATGGAAAAAGAGGGATGAGAACAGAAATCATGGGTCTGCCAGGCAAATCTTCCCATAAATCTCCCTGTTTAATGTAGAACCCTTTCAATTGTAGCTTAAGGAGCAGAAGAGACAACGACAAGAGATCACTTTGAACCTTATTAGGTTGTTCAACTATTAATACTCAAAATTTGTAGAAAGCTCTACATATGCACAATGTTATACAAAAAAAGGAATGAAGCCTCTAAATTACAAACAGTAGTTTACTTTGGGGAGTGAATTAACATAAATGTCTTTAATAATCATTAATATGAAGCAACAAATCCACATTTACAGAAACTCTGATGGGATCTACAACCTCAGAGATTAAACTGTTCCTTTATTTACATCTTATTTTGTTTCATATTATGCAGAAATACTCCTTTACAAAAGGCCACTGATAACCTAGCTGGTGACTGGCAGTTCTGGGGATTTCGCTGGCCACTTCCATTACTCTTCAGCCCTATATCAACACAAACAAAATTAACTACAAAATCCTCACATCATTATTTTTTAAATGTGTACATGTAGGCTTTATGTAGTTTTGATTCCATTTCTTTATATTATAAGCATCAGCCAAATTTATTTAAGAAGAGTCTAAGAGCTAAGTTTTTAAGACAGTTGTAACCTAACCACCTAAATTCCACTTCCCCTGAAACAAATAAACCCACAAAAACAATCAAAAACTAAACAAAGCAGTGTAAAACTCCAGTCTACAATGGCTTGACTGCTTCTCAAACTGAGGGCACACCTGGCAACAGTAAAGCCAATTCATTGTTTAGGCAGCAGTTTACTAGTCTGGAAAATATCATCTCTCTCATTCTATATTGTATCCTAAATTACATTCTCTGGGATCTCATAAAAAGTGAGAAAAAGTGATTAACCCCCTTCAACTCTTCCCTTATTCTCCATCCTCTCTAAATCGTTGAGCTGAAAGCTCAGCTCAAACAGACTTATTATGGTAGTCCCTGTGATGAAAAAATGGACAGGAGACACCACACTGTCTTGAAAGCTGGCAGGAAAAAATATCAAGAAATCCTCACAGAAGAAAATCTAATAATTTAAAGCAGTGACTTCTCAAGAATTAATTACATCAGGTTGGGGATTTCTGGGTCTGGTAATATGGGTAATAAAGTTCTGGGGCAAATGCTGAACCAAGCACAAAATAGCTGGTAAAGTACATGGTATTAAAATACACAGAAAGTCAGAGAATCCAGCAGGTAGACTGAAACCTAGAGATGCAAAAGCATTTACCTGTTTCTTGGTAGGTATCTCAGAGTGGGAGTAAATGAGAAATTATTTCTTTTAAAATATTCTGTATATATAAAATTTGTTGTAGAACCCACCATTAAGGAGCAAAATTAACATGTCCCTCATCAACACAGTCAAAAAAAAGAGAATGTGCTTCAGAGCAAAGCACATAAACTATCAAACTCTTATCTGCCAAAATTCAGAGCATTAATAGTAACCCTGTCACAGGTCAAAAAATTGAACAAATTTTAGGCCTGCAAAAACCAGTCACTTTAGTAAATTTTACTTGCTTATATCAAAAGTTTCATAATCATAAAAAGGGTTATTTTTATTATTCCATTCTAATTACAAAGGTTCACTAAAATTTGCCCTGCCAGGGAAGAACAAAAAACAGCCCTCTTCCCCTCACCATACTATTTTTTTTTCTGTTTTTGTAGCTTACTGTTGGCATTCTGTGACCTGGTAATATAGAAATATTAGGACACCTATTCAGAACTTTCTTTTTAAGCATTATGAAGCAAGCTAATCAGTGTCAACACTTTCCAAAGGCTGCTTTGAAGCCTGCCTGTCTCTAGTGTTTCTGTCCTGGCCACCTGCCTGCCTTGAGCTGCTGTGACAGCCTTTCCCCTTTATTCCTACTGCTCCTTCATCCTGACCCTCCTTGTCCCATCAACACTCCACTCTTGATTTTAATTTATTACTCTGGAACTTGGTAAGTGCCCCATCAGATAACAGCCAATTGAGTACACATTTCCATAGTTTACACAGAAAATAATATAGATATCATCTGATGTGAAACACCTGCACATCATCATGTGTGTCCCAACCAACTTTGGAAGCACCATAAGCAGAAGAACCAAAGGGAGGTTTGAGCTGGCCCCCATGAAAAAATATTAAAGAGTTCCTCTGAGAAGGGTGGTTGGCTGTCATCTCTGACAGCAGACAGGACGCTTCCCTAGAGAATTCCCATCACTGCTCTTTCCAGCTGGATACCAGGGAACAATTTGTTTTACTCTCCCTTGCTTTACTCTCTCCCTTCCTATTCTTTCCTAAGCTAACTTTGAAGTCAATGTGTGCCATCAGCCTCAGACTCCACCAGTGAAGCTTTGTCAGGCTGTCTCAACTTTCTTAGTGCAACATCTTGGAAAAAAACTGAGGCTGTTAATCATAAAAATGGCACAGTACCTAACACTCTGGAATACTGAAGAAAATGTCAAGCTGCTGTAGTCTGATTGTAGTCAGTAATTCCTGCCCACAATATCAAGAAACTGATGCTAGGAAAGGAATATTCAACAGAATTAAATACATGATTTCCAGAAAAAAACTTACTGTTTGCCCTCAACCAGGCTGTAATATTGCTTTAATATATTAAAGGCTGTCCTTCCTCCAGTTAAAAAAAAAATCTGTATAAAACTTATACATGGCTGAATTAACTTTTTGAAGAAAGAGCCATTGATGTATTGGTTGTTATCAAATATGCTCTTCAAACAGGCAAGCAAATACATTGGTCCAGGTGCTAATAATGAGGGTGGCAAGAGTTATAGGAAAGCTAATTAAACACGACCAATGGGGAAGATGGAAGAGAAGCAGTCAACAGATAATTATGAATTTTAAATAGCATTCATTCTTGCTGATTAAAATACACAAAAAATATTCTGCTTCTTTTATTGTACAAAGGCCTTTTATTTAGTCAAATTTCTTTTTCAACTGGAAGTTCAAGGAGTTCAAGGTCCAAGGAAAAGCTTTCTTCAGTCTTTTAAGTTTGCAGTTACTGCTTAAACTGCACATTGACCTTCCAACATCACACAGAAAAAGTAACCTTTTATACTATAATAATGTACCTTAGTAAAAACACAAGATCAAAGTTAGATTTCCAAAAACGTTTTGGGATAAAAGCAAAAGAATTTATTTTATTTTAATCATAAAAAAGATTAAATTCTATATGCTGCATGAATGCATTATATCCAAACTGTTTATTTTGTACTCAGTGGTAAATACTTAAAGGCTTTGTAGTCTAACTAGGAAGTTCAATCCTGCAAAACTCCATTATTATCTTGTATTGCAGATTTTACTACCCTCATCTTCTTTGCTATTACTATTCTTTTATGTCAACTGTATTCACTGGATAGAAAGTCATTTAAAAAGGTCAATTAAGATTTAGGGATCAGTGATAGCAGAATAACTTCTGGTCATTGCCCCAGACTACTCCTAAGAGTGCTACCAAATATTTCTCAACTAATTTGCACTATTAATCTTCTTTGGTCAAATTCAGCAAAGGAGAGTAGTTTTACATGCTAGTTTAGGATTCTGATAATCCCTAGACTGTAATCAAAAAGTTACATCACAGTAAATATGAGGAAAAGTGACAAAAACCTATTACAAGTTAAGGAGCTGTCTTTTCCTTTCAGTAACATTCCAACAGGTTCTATAGTCACTTTCTCAAAAATTGCTTCTTTCTGTATATAAATAAAGTCCTCACTACCTTCCATTTAACATGACTGGATATCCAATGTTACATTCCCAATTTTCTAGACTCTTCATGGACATGAAATTTTGCTGTAACACTCAGGTAAAATGGGTCTACTCAATAAAAGTACAAGGAAATTGTTCTACTGCACAAGGAAATTTTAAAAAAATTTGCACCGGAATGAAACACATCACTTTGGTCAGCTCTGCAGCTACTTCTTCAATCCAATCATTTCTAAACCCAGTATATCAGGAATGAAAAATCTACACAATTTTTTTAAATATATTATATACTGCAGAAAATCCTGTTTTCTAAACTAGCCAGATTTGATGAGAGAACACCAAAACAGAGCTTTCTAGAAGGCAGAATGCACAAAACTCTGCCCAATGGCTGTCTAAGAACAGATATGTGCCCTCAAACTCATGAAATTCCCAACAATGGCTTTTGTAAAATGAGACTTGAAATTCAGACAGATAAAAGATATGAAACGTGATCAGCTAATTAATGCCATTTACAATTAATATGGAGCACTGCAATATAGCTTTCTATCAATGCAAATGCATTTATAATAGATTAAAAATTTGCTGTTCAAACAACATTTAAGTGTGTAATTTTAATGTTTGCTAATTTACTGTGTTTTTAAAAGCTGAACACGAATGTCCAACTTTTACTATACAATGGAAAAAGAATATTGTTTTCTTGCTAACATGAATTTTCAGTATATCTTTAGGAATAGCTGAGTGCTTTTCATTTTTTTTCCAATTTTTATTTTATATGCTGGCACCTGCAATTTAGTTCCAAAAAAACCATACTATATCTTTTTTTTTTTTAATTATTTTCTGGAATGCAAACCACTTTGGTCAATTTAAAATAATATCAACAATTTTCTCTGCATTTAAAGCAGATATTAACAAGCATAATTTAACTTATTTTGATTAACAGAAATACTTACACTTCTGTATTTGACAATATATTCCAGTATGGGGGCACCTCCATCATCTTGTTTAGTTATGCTGAGTTTAAAACTCTTGCCACTCTCTGGTTGCCCATGAATTGCAGGAGGGCTTGGCTCCCCTAAATAAGGAAACAAACAGTACAGCATAATAGTAATAATAGTAATAATAGTAATAGTAATAGCAGTAATAATAGTAATAGTAATAATAACAATAATAACAACAATAACAATAACAATAACAATAACAATAACAATAACAATAACAATAACAATAATAATAATAATAATAATGAGATAATGTTTCAATTACAGCTAAGAACTTGTCCTTAATAATATTAATCAAAATCTTGTAATCAATATGACCATTCCAGGCACTACAAAACAGACTTTATAAGAATGTTAAACACAGTGCTTGAAATATGTTCTAATGTTGATTCCTCATACAAGGAAATAAAATTATGTGAAGTATTAAAGAAATATTCATTTCTTTGAGACCTTCTGACTTCCAACACTTTTAAATGGAATCTCCTTCCAAAATCATTTAGTTATCAATTCAGCAAGGCAGGTAACCTGCTACTCACACTGAAGTTTAAAAGACACTCTCTTACAAGTAAGCATCCATAACTTAACCATAACCTTTAATCCTTTGTGAGATTTCTAAACTGCAATACAGATTTCCAATTTAAAGTAAACTTACTTTCCAATAAATGTACCAAGTCAAATGAGAGTAAAAGTTATCTAAGAATAATAAATTCTTAGAGAAGTCAATATGAAGAGTAAATATAAAGAATAATAATTTCAAATCTAAAACGAAATGTCTTAGTTATAATAAGAAGATAAAAGTAGTCTTAAACATGCAATCAAAGATTAACAGCCACTTTCAGACACTTTGCTAGTCAAAAATTCACAGATTATCTTTTCTATATACAATGCCTATTACATTTTTTAAAAAGAGATGCTAAATGAACATATACTGAAGTGTCTTCAAAATATCTGTAAACGTGCATTTACCCAGAGAGATACTGTTTGTTTAGAAATAATTGTATTGTGTTTAGTACTTATTAAAATAAGGATAAACTTAGATCACAACATAAAACTTATCTAGCTATCAGATAATATGTGTATGTGTGCATGTATATATATATATGTATATAAAAAAATGTCTTTCAGTTTCTGTCATTCCTCCATTAAGTATACTGATAGCAGTAATAGTAAATTATTTTATATGTCCTGAAATGTATTTAGAATATGTATATTCTTCAATGAAAAAGAAATTTGAAAGCTGCCAAGTTACTTTTTTGGAACAGAAGAATAATGAAATATACTATAATATAGTATAATATAATGATATATAATAATACATGATAATATATTAATATAATATAATATAATATAATATAATATAATATAATATAATATAATATAATATAATATAATATAATATAAT